>JANJGN010000020.1:75793822-76393822 GCA_026770705.1 Isurus oxyrinchus | reverse complement strand
ACAGTGGGAGTTTATTGCAGGCACAGCAAGCAGTCAATGAGGAACACAAATGGTAGGAAGGTGATTTGAGTATAAGAGTAAAGATGTCTTACTGCGACTATATCGAGCCTTGGTGAGACCACACCTGGAGTATTATGTGCAGGTTCGGACTCCTTAGTTAAGGAATGATATACTTGCCATAGAGGGAGTGTGATGAATGTTCACTAAATGATTCCTGGGATGGATGGATTGTCCTTTGCGGAAATATTAAATAGACTGAGTCTTCATTCTCTGGAGTTTAGAAGAATGAGAGGGGTTCGTATTCAAACAAAATGTTTAAAGAGCTCGACAGGGTAGATGCAGGAAAGGTGTTTCCCTTGGCTGGGGGTTTAGAACCGGGGGACACAGTCTTATACTAAGAGGGATGCCATTTAGGACTGAGATGAGGAGTAATTTCTTCACTCAGATGGTGGTGAATCTTTGGAATTCTCTGCCCCAGAGGGCAGTGCACTCTCAGTTGTTGAGCATATTCAAGATTGAGATCCATCGATTTCTATATCTTAAAATATCAAGAGATACGGGGATAGTGCAGGAAAATGCTGTTGAAGTAGAAGATCAGCCCTGACCTCACTGAATGGCAGAATAAGCTCCAAGGGCTGAATGGCCGACTCCTGCTCCTATCTCTTATGTTGTTATTGCTGCTGATGTAAATAATCTCTATGTAAGTAGGCTGGAGTTTAAATTCTGGATATATGTCCGAAATCAGTTTTGTTTCACACACATTGTAATAAATTACATACAAACAGACATACGAATTAAGAGCAGGAGTAGACCACTCAGCCCCTCGAGCCTGCTCTGCTATTCAGTAAGATCAAGGCTGATCTTAATGTAACCTCAACCCCACATTCCTGCCTACCCCCAATAACCTTTCACCTCCTTGTTAAACAAGAATCTATCTAGTTCTGTCCTAAAACTATTCAGACTGTTTCCACCACATTTTGAGTGAGAGTTCCAAAGACTCACTCCACTCTGAGAGAAGAAAAATTCTCCTCATCTCTGTCTTAAATGAGTGGCCCCTTATTTTTAAACACTGACCCCAAGTTCTAGATTCTCCCACAAGGGGAAACATCCTCTCTGCATCCACCCTGTCAAAACCCCTCAGGATCTTAAAGGTTTCAATTAAGTTGCCTCTTACTCTTCTAAGTTCCAGTGCATTCAAGCCTAACCTGCCCAACCTTTCCTTATAAGACAACCTACCCATTCCTAGTATTAGCTGAGTAAACATTTTCTGAACTGCTTCTAACACATTTACATCATTCCTTAAGTAAGGAGACTAGTTCTGTACACCATATTCCAGATGCAGTCTCACTTGTGCTCTGTACAATTGAAGCTAACCTCCCAACATTTGGAATCAATTCCCCTCAATGAATCTTACACATCTGCAATTTCTCACCATTTTGATAATAAGCTTTTTTTTATTCTTCCTGCCAAAATAAACAATTCCACATTTGCCCACACTGTACTCCGTTTATCAGAACTTTGCCAACTCACTTTACCCTTTGTAGCCTCCTTATGTCCTCTTCACAATTTACTTTCCTACAGACCTTTGTGTTGTAAGCAAATTTAACAACCATTCCTTCAGTCCCTTATTCCTCTACCAGCTACCCCATGACTAACTTAACCACAAAGAAATAAAAACAAAATACCATGGATGCTGCAAATCCAAATTTAAAGAGAAAATGCTGGAACAAACTCAGCAGATCTGGAAGCATCTGTGGAGGGAGAGAAGCAGAGTTGACACTTCGAGTTCAGTATGACTCTTCTTCACTCTGGCTTCACTTTAGCTACTGCTAAACTGGAATTATAAGTTGGCCATTTTATCCACGTGAATAATGGATAAGATCCTTTCAGCTCAATTTCATTACCGCCTTTGTGTTTTTGTGGGTTCTCTCTCACTCCATTTCTTTCTCTTTTAAATTAGTTTCACAGGGTATTAAAAGGGGAGGATTTGTAGTCGGGAAACCCAAACCAAACGTCACATCAGGATCTGATGGAGTCGCCCAATTTATTGTAACCTGAATATGATTGGATTTTGAACATGGAAGGAAAAAGCACCGTTCACAGTGGGGAGAAACCGTACACGTTCAGAAGATCAAACTGTAACTGATTAAAGAAAATTAGAAGAGTGGAGATGCTGGGAATAGGAATGTTCTAATGAAACATGATTGAACAGAAACTTTCACTCAACTTCTCTCTCCACAGATACACCCTGACCGGAGGAGTGTTTCCAGCATCCTCTGTTAGACCAGATACTTCCACACCAAGATGTCTGATTGTTTTTTTTTCAAAATATGAGACATCCCACAGTGATAAATGTGTTACATAATCATTTCTCAGCCTTTTGGCTGAGATCACGTGTGGAATCCATTGGGTCTGAGCTCTGAGATTTGTAGTTTTTTTGGGGAGGGGTGTGGGGCTGGATCTCAATGCTGCCCTCAGACTGACATCACAATGACATTTGAGCTCTCCTTCATCCTGGCTCAGGACTAACACTGATAGAGTGAAGAGAATGAGCAGAAACAACCATCCCAGCCAGGGGGTGTGTATCACTGTCAGGGTGACAGAGAAGGAGATGAAAGAAGGTATGAAGATTCCAGGGATAGAAGGAAACGAGACCCTGGAGGGATTTGAAATCAAGAATGTGAATATTAAATCGAGGCACTGTTTCACCAGGAGCCAATGTAGGTTAGTGAGCATAGGGGTAATGGGTAAACAGGACTTGGTGTGAGAAAGCACATGGGCAGGAGAGTTTTGGATGATCTCACGTTTCCGTGTGGAGGTGGGGTGAATGTGAGAGGCCGGCCAGGAATGTATTGGAATCATCAAGTCTAAAGGTAACACAGACATGGATGAGGGTTTGAGCAGCAGATGAGCTGGGGGCAGGGTGGAGACAGGCAGCGTTATGGTGATTGAAATATCTGGTGTTAGTGATGGTGTGGATATGTGGTCAGAAACTCATCTTGGAGTCAAATATGACACCGAGATTGTGAACAGTGTGGTTCAGGCTCAGACAGTTCCCAGGGAGAGGGATGGACTCGGTAGTTACGGAATAAAACTTGTAGTGTTGACCGAAGACAATGGCTTTGGTCTTCCAAATTTTTAATAGAGGAAATTTCTGCTCACCCAGTACTGGATGTGGGATAAGCAGTTTGATAATTTAGTAACAGTGGAGGAATGGAGAGGGATGGTGGTGAGGTAGAGCTGGGTGTTGTCAGTGTACATGTGAAAACTAACACATTGCTTTTGGATGATGTCACCGAGTGGCAGCATGTAGATGAGAAATGGGAGAGGCCAAGGATAGATCTTTGGGGACACCAAGTACAAGGGCTTTGAAATAGAAAGGGAGATTGGAGATGGGGCAATAGTTTGTGAAGACAATGAGATTAAAGCTTTTCTTTTGTGTATGGGTGATGGTGGATTTAAAGGCGAGAGGGATGGTACCAGAAGAGAGAATTGTTAGCAATACCAGCTAAAATGCAGAAGTTGGCTGGTCAACAGGGAAAAGGGCCAAGGGAGCAGAAGGTGGGCCTGATGGACAAGGTGAGCACAGGGAGGGCATGAGAGGAGATGGGAGAGAAACTGGAGAAAGAAGTGAGTTCAGGGCTTTTAAATGGAGGAACTTTAGAGACAGTTTGTCCCGGTGGGCTAGTGGGAGGGAGGGAAGCAGCAGAGGCAGCTGATCAGATTGTCTCAATCTTAGTGACAAAGAAGCTCCATGAGCTCCTCACACTTGTTGGAGGTGAGGATGGAGGAGATGGGGGGGTGAGGGAGAGCCTTTCCAGTGGAACTAACTTGTGTTTGAGAGATTAAAAAACGCGACACACTGTGTTGAACAGAAAGGTGATTTATTTTTCTTTACCCAGAATATTAACACCTACAACTGAGCTGGAGTTCATTAGCATCAGCAGAAACTGACCCCAGTGACCATAGTTCCATCCCAGATGTGTTTAACAGCAAAATCACATCACAAGTAGTTATTTGTGAATTCGCTTGTGTGTCAGCAGGTGGCATGACTGAATGAATCCCTTCCCACACACGGAGCAGGTGAACGGCCTCTCTGCAGAGTGAACTCGCCGGTGTATCAGCAGGTGGAATGACCGAGTGAATCTCTTCCCACTCGGAGCAGCTGAACGGTCTCTCCCCAGTGTGAGTGCACTGTTGAACAATCAGACCAGATGATCGCCTGAACCCAGTCCCGTAATGAGAGCACTTAAATGGTCTCTTGTCAGTGTGAACACCCTGATGGACAACCAGTTCCTGGGAACCTCTGTAGCACTTGCCACAGTCGGGGCATTCAAAAGGTCTCTCATCAGTGTGAACTTGCTGGTGTGAGAGGAGGTTGGATGAGTGAGCAAATCTCTTCCCACACTTGGAGCAGGTGAATGGTTTCTCCCCAGTGTGAACTCGCAGGTGTACAGTGAGCTGAGGTGAATGCTTGAATCCAGTCCCACAGTGAGAGCACCTGAACGGTTTCTCGTCAGTGTGAACACGTTGATGGGACATCAGTTCCCGTGAACTTTTGTAGCACTTCCCACAATCTGGGCATTTAAAAGGTCTCTCGTCAGTGTGAACTTGTCAATGTCTCATTAGGGTGGATGACTGAGAGAATCCTTTCCCACACTCAGAGCAGGTGAACGGTTTCTCCCCAGTGTGAACTCGCTGGTGTACTGTGAAGTGATTTACAGTCTTGAACCCAGTCCCACAGTGAGAGCGCCTGAATGGTCTCTGGTCAGTGTGAATACGTTGATGGGATATCAGCTCCCGCGAACTTTTATAGCACTTCCCGCAGTCGGAACATTTAAAAGGTTTCTCATCAGTGTGAACTTGTCGGTGTCTCAGTAGGGTGGATGACTGAGAGAATCCCTTTCCACACTCAGAGCAGGTGAATGGCCTCTCCCCAGTGTGACTGCACCGATGAGTTTCCAGCTTAGACGGGGATCTGAATCCCTTCCCACAGTCTCCACATTTGCACTGTTTCTCCCTGTTATCCCTGCATTTATGTTTTGACAAGCCAGACGATTGGCTGAAGCCTCGTCCACACACAGAACACGTGTACGGTTTCTCCCCACTGTGAACGGTGCTTTTTCCTTCCATGTTCAAAATCCAATGACATTCAGTTTACGATAAATTGGACGACTCCATCAGGTCCTGTTGTCATGTTTGGTTTGGGTTTCCCAACTACAAATTCTCCCCTTCTAATATCCTGTGAAACTGATTTAAAAGAGAAGAAAGGCAGTGAGCGAGAACCCGCAAAAACACAAAGGTAGGTTGTGAAATTGAGTTGAATGAATCTGGGAATTTGTGGGGCCGGCATTAGGAAAGAGTGACCATAAAAACTGCTGAATTGTCATAAACACCCAACTGATTTACTAATGTCCTTCAGGGAAGGGAACCTGCCACCTGGTCTGGATCTACACAAGACTCTGGCATCTATTGAAGGACAGAAAGAGAGAGAGGTGAGAGCAGCAGGTAGTGAAGAAATGATCTTATACATCTGCATCTGAACAGAAATTTCCTCCATTTAAATATTGGGAAGACAGTCACAGTAGCTAGAACAAACCCACATTGCTGTGGGTCTGGACCAGACCAGGTAAGGGCAGCAGATTTCATAAAGGACATTTGTGGCCCAGATGGGTTTTACAACAATCTGCAATGGTTTCATGGTCATCATCAGACTGTTAATCCCAGAGTTTTATTGAATTCAAAGTTTACCGTCTGCCATGGCAGGATTCGAACCCAGGTCCCCAGACCCCAGCTGGGTCCCTGAATTACTAGTCCAGCAACAATGCCACTACACCATCGCCTCACCACATGGACTGCAGCAGTTCAATAAGGCAGCTCACCACCACCACCTTCTCAAGGGAAACTTCTCAAGGGATGCGGAATAAATGCTGGCCCAGCCAACGAAGCCTACATCCCATGAATGAATAAAAAAAGACTTGATTATTCTAATTCACTTCTGGACAGCCTCCCACATTCAAACAGTCAGAAAATTTAGACTTAGATTTTCTAAATCTCCACTGTCTATGTTTTCTGCACTGAGTCCTGTTCGTTCACCCATCACCCTGTCCTCACTGATCTACAAAGGCTCCTGTTAAACAGGAACTCAGTTTCAAATTCTCATCTTTGTTTTCAAATCCTTTCTTGCCCTTCGCTATTACCAAACATTTGGCACACATAAGACAACATACATTTAGGTCATGATGAATCAAGTGGCTCCAGGAGATTCTGATCTGATGTTTGGTTTGAGTTTTCTGCCTTCAAAACTGCTCTTCTACTATCCTGTCAAAAAAATGGCAGCACTGTCAGCCTGAGAACAAACATTGAGAAGAGACAAATATTTCTCTTGGTCTGAGTTTGCTGTGTGTAAATCCTCCCCTTCTAACCCCCGGTAAAAGGAGTTTCCGAAATCCCATCCCTGTCAGTCCAGGATAGAAATTCACAATATTCTCTCCTCCTGCTACCTGGACCAGGATGACCACGCATGCGCCCTGCTGCACACTGATAAAGATGGCGGACATTAACCCGGGCCTGTCAGCGGAGACGGGGCCCTGCAGTTGTCGCCCTGTTTTGGTGGAAGCGCCGGATCGGTTCGTTCTTTTTTCGAGGCTTTGAATCGCCACTGGGTGTTTATGAACCTTCCTCACCCACTCCGCCGGTTCCATTACCCTCGAAAAATCAGCCGTTTTTCTCTGGTTCCAGAGCCGAAATGACCGCTTTCTCGCTGCTGTATCCTTCACACTGCGCGTGCGCTGGTTGGACCGCCCACTGCGCATGTTCCATTCGCAACACATCACTGAGTCTGCGCAACAAAAACAGAATTACCTGGAAAAACTCAGCAGGTCTGGCAGCATCGGCGGAGAAGAAAAGAGTTGACGTTTCGAGTCCTCATGACCCTTCGACAGAACTGTCGAAACGTCAACTCTTTTCTTCTCCGCCGATGCTGCCAGACCTGCTGAGTTTTTCCAGGTAATTCTGTTTTTGTTTTGGATTTCCAGCATCCGCAGTTTTCTTTGTTTTTATCACTGAGTCTGCGCAAACGCTCCTGTACTGAGGACAGGGCATATTCTGATGCGCCGCGAATGCTGGATAAGAGTCCTGCCATTGACACCTCATCTTGCTCAATAGAAAATTAGATCTTTTGATCCAATTCCGATTGGAGCCATAGGTCAAAAATATAAAATTATTCTAACAACTAATATGGCAACCAAGGTGCACAGCCATCAGTGTTTTGCCCTAGGTGTCTTCAACAGCAGAAAAAAGCCCTACAGTTAGATGTGAACCCAATGGAGTCTCAGCAGGTGGGGTGAACCAGTGATTTTTCTTCCCCCCAAACACAGAACATTTAAACCATGTCTTGCTATTTGAGTATGTACCAATTCTGGATCAAATCCCTTGAATGTTTAAAGCTGGAGTGTTAACAGGTTGGGAAGCTGAATAAATTTCATTGCCCACATGAAGTCATTTAAACTTCAATGGGATGTGGGTGTCGCTGGCAGGGTCAGCTTTTAATGTCCATCCTGATTTGCCCTTGAACTGAGTGGCTTGCTGGGCCGTGTCTGGATTCACATGACCAGGTAAGGAAGATAGATTTTCTTCCCTAAAGGACTTCAGTGAACCACATGGGTTTTTAGAACAATCGATGATGGTTTCATGATCATGATCACTGAGATTCCCTTTTAAATCCAGAATTCATTAACTGAATTTAAAATTTCACCAGCTGCTGTGGTGGGATTGAAACCCGTATCCCCAGAAGATTAGAAACAGAACAGAAAATGCTGGAATAAACTCAATAAGTCTGACAGCATCTGTGGAGAGAGAAACAGAGTTAACATTTCCAGTCTGTATGACCCTCCTTCAGAGCTACCAGAAGATTAGCTGGTCTCGATATTTCTAATTATCATAACGACCTTACAACTGCGCTAGCATCTCTCTCACAGAACCGGGTTGGTCTCCCTCCAGTGTGACTGTGCTGCTCTGTCAGTAAATCTAATGACTTTATTTCCACTTTCAGCTGCTGAATAATCTTTTCATGGCGGGATTTTACCCATGTGTTCCAGCCAAGATGGGAATCCCAAACCCTTCTGGTAATGAATTCCACATTCATAACACTCTCCAGTTAAAGAAAAAGCAAAATGCTTCAGTTGCTGGGCATCTGAAATAAAATTGTCAATGGTGGAAGGGCTCAGCGGATCTGCCAGTGTCTGTGGAGAGAGAAACACCGTTGACGTTTCAGGCCAGTAACCTTTCATCAGAAAAGCACTGCATCAGCGTACAGACCTGAATTGTTAACTCTGTTTCTCAATCCACAGATGTTGCCACATATGCAGAGTATTTGAAGCATTCTCTGTTTTTATTTCTGGTTAATGAAATTGATCCTGAATTGCACATTGGATTTATTACTGATTAACTTATTTTTATTCTTGCTGATTCTCAAGTGGAAGTATCTTCCACTTGTCTCCCCTGTCAAACCTTTCAAAGCCTTAAAGGCCTTGATAAGGCCATCCTGCATTCCCTTTACCAGAGAAAATATTTTCAAACTGTTCACTCTTGATAGTTCCGGTAAATGTTTCTTGTACCTTCTTGTACATTCTACATTGTTTCTAGATTTATTTATAACATGGGGACTGAGCTAATTTGAACATCAAATTCACCTTTCTCTCTAAATACTCTATGTTGGAAGGACCATTTTGTAACATCGCATGTATCTATGATCAGACAGCATGTACCTTTAAGAAAGCTAATTGTGACATCACACATATGCGATATTGTGACATCAGACCATGTGATATTGTGACATCAGACCATGCGATATTGTGACATCAGACCATGCGATATTGTGACATCAGACCATGTGATATTGTGACATCAGACCATGCGATATTGTGACATCAGACCATGTGATATTGTGACATCAGACCATGCGATATTGTGACATCAGACCATGTGACATGATTGTATAAAGGTACCAGCCCCGCCTTGAATGACAGCCACTATACCTTGGAATCCATCGGGCAAGTCACTTCGTCAATCAGCCTGTTCAGTGATACAGCCCAGACCATATAGATATCAATGATAGAGCTGTAAAGAATTTATTTTCTCCAGGAATAAACCTGATGATGCTTGTTCTCAGCAAAATCTCTGTCTCAGTGTTTCATGTGACAGGAGCTACCATTATGACACATCATGTGGCGGGTGTCGGTTATTGAGTACAATGCTGGAGGTTTAGCTTTTTAAGGAGTTTTATCTGAAACATGAAACATTGCATTAGTTTTCTGCAGCAATATATTTCTTCAAGTTCAGGGAAGTCCACAAAACGTCCCGAAGTTCAGAACTGGCCCACGACACATCCACAAACATGAAGAACCATCGCCGGCTACTCTTCACCCCCTCAGCACAGCTCTGGCCTCTTCCAGTCCTTCAGTGCTCCACACACCGTGGCTGTTTCCTGCCTGCTGTTGTTGCTGTAGCAAATGATTAAACACAGCTCTGCATTGTGTACAGGAATTCTTTCCCAGAGTGTGCAGGAGTAATCAGTTATTTGAATCACATCAAGGAGGCGGTGAATAATGGTGGGGGGGTGGGGGTGGGGGTGGGGGGGTGTGGTGGCCGTGGGGGGGTGTGGGTGTGGGGGGGGGGTGGGGGTGTGGGGGTGGTGGTGGTGGTGGGGGGGGTGGGGGTGGTGGTGGTGGGGGGGTGGGGTGAGGGGGTGGGGGTGGGGGGGTGGGGTGAGGGGGTGGGGGGGTGGGGTGAGGGGGTGGGGGGGATTGAAGGAGTCTGAGCTGGGAGTGGTCGTGTGTTCAGGAAGGTGCCAACAGGAGATTAGAGAGACAGAAGTGAAAGGAGTGTCAGTATGGAATTGGAAGGGGGGGAAAGAGTGTTACGGTCAAATTGGAGTGAGGGGAAAGGAATGTCAGTGTGGAGTTGCAGGAAGGGAGGGGGAAGTCAATGTGGAATTGGAGGGAGGAGGAAGGAGAATTAGTGTGGAATTGGAGGGAGGGAGAAGGAGTGTGGGTGTGGAATTGGAGGGAGGGGGAGGATTGTCAGTGTGGAATTGGAGGGAGGGGGAGGAGTGTCAATGTGGAATTGGAGGGAGGAGGAAGGAGAATTAGTGTGGAATTGGAGGAAGGGGGAAGGAGTGTTCGTGTGGAATTGGAGGGAGGAGGAAGTAGCATCAACGTTAAATTGGAGGGAGGGAGAAGGATTGTCAGTGTGGAATTGGAGGGAAGGGGAGGAGTGTCAGTGTGGAATTGGAGGGAGGGGGAGGAGTGTCAGTATAAACTTAGAGGAAGGGAACAGGATTAGTTAGAGGATGAATTTGGAAGTCATCTCCATCCTAGCTGTGCATTTTCTGGATTAAAAATTGAATTGTATTTATCATTTTCAATCTTGAGTATGTTCACATGGACATGCAGGAATTTTTGGACACTAAGGGAATTAATCGATATGGGGATTGGGTGGGAAAGTGGAGTTGAGGTGGAAGATCGTTTAATGGTGGAGCAGATTCAGGGGCCGCATGGTCTACCCCTGCTCCTATTTCTTGTGTTCTTATGAAGATCACTGTGAATCATTTCCATACATGCCCAGAAGATGCTGCACCCGCCCTTTCACCTCCTCCCACCTCACACCCCACATTTCCGGGCTCCAAACACACTTTCCAGGTGACACAGTGATTTCCTTGCCTTTCTTGCCATTTAATATTGTGTATTCACTGCTCACAATGTGATCTCCTCTACACTGAGGATACAAACTCCTGATTGGGTGACTGCTTTGTGTGACATCACCATTCAGTCTGTGAGTGAGGCCCTGAGCTTCTGATCATTTACCAGTTTAATTCCCCTCTTCCCCAGTCCTACTCTGACCTCCCTGTCCTCGGCCTCCGGCACTGTCCCAATGAAGATCAGAGGAAACTCGAGGAACAACAGCTCATCTTTGATTAAACACTTTCCAACTTTCTAAACTCAACATTCATTTCAATAATTACACATAATGACCATCATTGCCATTTTTTTTAGACAATAAGCATTGGTAATGTTTCTTCTGTTTACATTTATCCCTCCTCTGGACCTGTCCTTTTTCACTTTTCTCAGTTATTGATTCAACTGATTATCACCCAATGTTGCCCCGCACCATCATCCCCTTTGTCACTCCAGCCTTCCATCCTATCACAAGACCATTTGTTCTTTCCTCCTCTCCCCAACTCTTTTCCCTGGTTCTGTGCTTGTTTGTCAAATATTAAACCATTGAAAAAATGCGCAGGAGCTTCTGCAGTGCCCAGTCTGCTAAATTCTTCAGAGTTAACAAAGTTCCCTTGCCCAGTGCCACGAGTAGTTGGACTGGGGATTTTTGTACCAATTTTGAACCAAGAAGATGTACTTCAGCTTTTGATTACCATTTTTTATGAAGTTTATTCTGATCAAGCATTTTTCTCCATCCATGTATACAATCTAATCTCCCCTTGCTGTACAACCTGTTACAGAGTCTGTTATAGAAAAGAGGGAAATGTTTGCGACAGCTATACAAAGCCCTGGTTAGGTTACACCTGGAGGACTCTGCATAGTTCTGGGAACAGCACCTTATTAAGGATCAATATTTGCCTTGAAAGTTTCAGAGGAGCCGCATTGATGAGGATGGTGGGTTTTGGAAATTGAAAGTTGTACATCCGCAGCTTGTGGCACTATTTCACCTTACTGTTCACTTCATGTTCATGTATGACACAGTCGATGCTGTTATTGGCTGGACAAGTCTTCTGTGTTTGAACTAAACATGCTATTATTTGACACTCCTGCTCCTGCCACCCGGGTTTGGCCCTCATCAGGGAATGTTGTTTTCTTGTTGCTGTGTGAACTGTCACAATGAACTGATCCTGGAGTCTCTTTCCCCTGGGATCTACAAAACCCGTCACTTCTCTTCCTCTTTCATTCTCACTCTTTCATTCCCAGTTTGGATCAGTCTCCTTTCGGGCTCTTCAACAAATCCATTTGGGTGGGCAAGTAGCAGCTGAAATTTAATGTAGGGAAGTGTGAAGTGATTGATTTTGGTCTGAAGAGTGAGGAGAGACAACATCAGATAAACTACAATTCTAAAGGGTTTTCCTTGTTACATCGCGAGTGGTTAGGATCTGGAATGCACTACCTGAGAGTGTGGGGGAGGCAGATTCAATCGCGGATTTTAAAAGAGAATTGGCCAGAAAATGCAGATCTCTGGGGAAAAGTATGGGGAGTGGGACCAGGTGAGTTAGTTTCCAGAAGTGGAAGATGGAGATGAGGAGGTTTCTTCTCCCACCAAGGGCCATTAGTCTGTGGAAATATTTTCCCCAGAAAGCCGTGGAGGCTGGGTCACTAAATTTATTCAAGGCAGAATTAGACAGATTTTTGACAGACAAGGAAGTCAAGGCTTATGGGGGCAGACATGAAAGTGGAGTTGAGATCACAATCCGATCAGCTATGATCTTATTGAATGGCAGAGCAGACTCAAAGGGCTGAACGGCCGACTCCTGTTCATAACTCCTATGTCCCTATGAACTGGGCCGAATGGCCTCTATCTGTGCTGTAACCTTGGCTCTGGTTCTCTAATATTGAGTGGCTCCAGTGGCAAAATGGTTCAATTTATGCTCCTGTAATGTTCTAATTGAAAGCTGATACCGCTCAAGGCAATGGTTACAGCAACGTACTGAGTGGTCTAGCAGTCTCAGGTGTTCGATTTCGAACTCCAGCTTTTTCAGGAAGCTATGAGTTCAAGTCCCACTGCAGCAAACATTTTCGCTCATCTGACATTTCAACAAATCCGTCAAGGTGCGCTTGGGGTAGCTGACGCCTGTGGTGCTTCATATCGGTCGGAAGAATGAGGATAAATTGCAGGGTGACCAGATACAACAGGGACCAAGTCCAGCTTTCTCTGTTGTAACCATTCTCGGATTTTATTTGAACAACATTACAGTTTACCTAATGTTTGTAGTCAGGGCCGAGTGGTTAAGGTGATGGATTCGAAACCTATTGGGGTTTTCCCACGCAAGATTGGATCCTGCCAACTGCGCTTTTGGTACCTCCAGAATTAATTATTGGTTAAATAGAATCAAAACCTTCCAAACACTCCTGTCTTTTTCCCCACTTCACTTCCGCGTTCTTTCATTTCCGTTCAGCTGCAAGCATTCACCAAATCTGCAGTCGGAAATGGAACAAACTGAGCCAAGTTGGTGACATCCTTTCTTTCTGGGCGCTTGTCTCTCCTCAGGCCCCTGTCACTCTCGGTGTATATGTCTGTGTGTGTTCCTCTGTGTGCGCTAATGTGCTTCAGTTCCCTGACGTGTTAAACACATTTTTCTTCCCATTACAAACATTATTCACGTACTTGACGTATCTTCATGGTAAATGGTAAAGAGAATAACAGCAGGTTCAAACATTGCCAAATGAGATTGACCATTCCTGTGTTTTTTTGAGTTCAGACTGCGAATTGGCTCCAGTCTGCTAATTGACTCAGTGCCCACATGTTACACAGCAGAGAACACTTAAACAAACAGTGGATTCACCCAGTGTGATGGTGTGTTCCAGTTCGGGATATGCAACCAGAGAATCAATTTGTATGAGTTGTTTTGAATCCAATATTTCGAATAGGTTGGATGTTATACACATGTTGGATCTAATTTCTTTCGTTTTATTCGAAATGAGCATCAATAAATCTATTTGTGTGGAAACTTACTGAATAAGAGCAAGCCTGGCAAAGTCTGGATAATACTTTCCTTATAACCAAAGGACACAGCATCTCTGTAGTCAGTTCCTGTCTGGATCCTTGCAGCCTTTGACTGTCCATCTCTTTTCATTTCACTAAATCTCTTCACCTCGTAATTGTTCCAGATTTATTGCTCAGCCGACATTTCCATTATTGGTGCTGAACTATCAACCCAACTCGACTGATTCTGGTGAAGCTAATAGTATTGATGGTGCCAATCAGGAAGGAGTTCATATGAATACGGAGAAATCGCATCAGAGCAACAATTTCAACCCCTGCCCAGGAATTGAACGCGGGCCACGGAGGTGAAAGCACTGAATCGTAACCATGAGATAACCAAGAAAATTGACTGATCAGCTTGCCTCATCCACGCCACTTTTGCCATTTCTTCACATGAGATTACCAATGACAAGAACAATTGCTGTGAGCTGGGACATGAAACTGACAGTGAGGTGAAATAGTCCCACAAGCTGCTCAGGTGTAACTTCCAATTTCCAAACTCACCAACCTCATTATTGTGGCCGAGTGGTTAAGGCGATAGAGGCCAAATCCATTGGGGTCCCCGCTTCTCATTACTCCTGGTTTTAACTGTGTGGTTACAGAGTTAATTATCGATTAAATTAAATAAAATACATCCAAACACCCGGGTGTTTTCCTATCTCTGTTCATTCATGAAAACATTCAGGAAACTTGCAATTGGAACTGAAACAAAACTTGGTGTCATGCTTGCTTTCTGAGTTTTTGTCTCTCCTCAGAGACAATCCCTTGCCCTCTGTCACTCTCGGTGTATATGTCTGTGTGTGTTCCCCTGTGTGTGTCAATGTGGCTCAGTTCCCCAGTTTCAAACGCTATTCACGAAAAAGGTCAGAAGTGAAATCAAGAATTGTTCCTCATCTTCACCGACCTGACCAAGGCGTTTGATTCTTTCAATCGTGAAGCTCTATGGATCTTCCTCCAGCGCTTTGGTTGCCCATTGAAGTTTGTCACCATCCTGCGACTCCTGCATGACAGCATGACCACCTCCGTCCTGAGTGAAGGATCTGAAACTGACACCTTTCACATCTGGACCAGGGCCATACAAGCTTGTGTGATCGCCCCCAACTTGTTCACCATTTACCTGACTGTCATTGTCCACCTCATCCAAGATGACCTACCACCTGGTGTCAACATTCAAAATTATCTGGGCCGGAAGCTCTTCAACCATGATTGCTTCTGGACAAAAACCAAAACTCACCACCATGGACATCCACGACCTTCATTTTGAGGATGACTGCTGCATGATGGTTCACTCTGTAGGGGATATGCAAAGGACGCTTGGCCTCTTCAACATCTCATATAAGAGCCTTGGCCTGTCCTTAAACATCGCCAAGACGATGGTCCTTCACCAACCTTCCCTGGGCCAGTTAAACATCCCTTGTGCCATCCACATAGATGGGGTGGGCCTATAGTATGTGCAGCACTTCCCTTATCTCAGCAGCCACCTCTCCCAGGGGACTATCATCGATGAGGAAGCCCAACACCGAGTCAACTGGGGAGTGAGATTTGAAGTTTCACATCACAGCTGGAAATGTCACACGTGGAACAAATTGAGAACAAACACAAAGATGGAGAGGGGAAGTGGAAATAAAAGAGAAGGGCTGTGATAGGGTAAAACGCACTGACTATAGAGCTGGTGGTGCAAGGCAAATATTATTCCTGTATTACTCATGTGACTTGCTGCTCTAATTTCCTGATATATACCATGCCAAGCATTACCACTACAGTTTGGTGGCCTGTACACAATACCCACCAATGTTTGTTCCCTCTTGCTGTTTCTGAGCTCCACCCAAACTGATTCTACTACTTGATCCTTCGATCTAAGATCCTTTCTCATGAATGTACTGATCGTGTCCCTTATTAACAACACTACCCCACCTCCTTGTCCTTTTTGCCTATCCTTCCTAAATGATGAATATCCTTGAATATTGAGGCCAGCCAATCACACTGCTCCTTGAAAGCAGCACACAGGGCCGAATAGCCTCTTTCTTTGCAATAACTTTCCATAAATTGTTACTTCCCAACACAACAGTTACTTCTTTCTCAGTCATTCTGCCATTTTATAATCCACTCTAGCGAGTGGGTTCAAAGCTTAACAACATGCAAAAGACCGGAAGGAGTCTGCAACTATGGATAATCGGCACTCTGCACATTCATGTAATCAGTATGTGAGAGAATCAGGAAAATTAGGTCCTGGTTTATCTTTATCATGTCACCTTCAAACCCATCCCTGCTGAAATCCTTGGGTTTGACGTTCCCTCTCCCTGCTTTCCAGGGAAAGCCTGGGTTCACTGACTGTATCTACATTAAGCAGCGAATTGACCTGGGAGCTGGATGGGCAGAGAGAGTTGGTTGGGCATGGGGGGCGCCAGGGACGGGTAGGGGGGACCGGGACAGGGTGGGGGGGGGCGCCAGGGACGGGGGTGTGGCAGGGATAGGGTGGGGGGCGCTAGGGACGGGAGGGTGGGGTGCAGGGACATGGGGGGTGGGGCAGGGACAGATGTAGAAACAGATGTGACATGAAAGCGGCAGAATTTGATGTGTGTCAGCTACTTTCAGTGATGAATTTCTGCCGTGTGTCGCCTTGTTAGTTTCGCATGAGCCACAGTGATGAGGTTGGTGGGTTTGAGAAATTGAAAGTTACGCATGAGCAGCTTGTGGGGCTATTTCACCTCACTGTCGGTTTAATGTTCCAGATCACAGCAACTGTTGATGTCACTGGCTGAAGAAGTTGTTTGTGTTCCATCTAAACAAGCAGTTTTGTGGTAAAAGATCTGAAATGAAAAAAATAAATGGGCAAAAGCAGCATCGATAAGGCAAACCAATAAGCTTGTTGCCAGTTTCCCTGGTGTTCTAGTGGTTAGCATTCAACACTCTCACTGCTGCGGCCGGGGTTCGGTTATTGGTCAGGGAATGAAAATTTTGTGAAATTGTTAAAACGAGTGTTAATTCCTTATTTATTGAAACATTTAACAACTCCGCCAGAATCAGTGGAGTGAGAGTTGAAATCTCATCTCACAGCTGAAAATGTCACCGCTCATAGACCCATAGTCACAGAGCCATCGATAGCCACAGCACAGATAAAGGCCCTTCAGCCCATTGAGTCTGTGCTGGTCAAACAAGTACCGAACTATCCTAATCCCATTTTCCAGCAATCTGGAACCAGCTGGAACAGGTCGAAAACAAATATGGACGCAGACTGAGTGAATGAAAGAAGGAGAAGGGCTGGTTGCAAAGCACTGATCAAAAAGATGGTGATGCGAGGCAAAGTATGGGTGGGAGAAGGACAAATGTTGCTGCCTACTCTTTGCACTGACACAAATATCACTCATGATGGATCAACCAATCAAACCTGCTCTTTGAAAGCAGCACGCCTGGCCAAATGGCCTCTTTCTGTGCTGTAACCTTCTATAATTTTATGTTCCCTAACACCACTGTTGCTTCATTCACAGTCATTCTCCATATTATAACTCACTCTCGCGAGATTACCTTGTATTTGGCTCTTTTGAAACCAAAATACTGAGTAAATTCAACGAATTATCTTCTCATTTCTAGGCAGGGGCAGAAGCAGAAAGAGGTGTGACATGAAAGTGTTTTGAATTTGATGTGTCTCAGTTGCTTTGAGTGATGAATGTCTGTCTTGTAGGTTTCACAGGACCCGCAGTGATGAGGTTGGTGGCTATTTTGAAAGCAGCAAAATTTGAAACAAACACAATGGCGCCCACTACCCAAAGATTAATAATCTTATGTTCTACTGACTGAGTCAGCCAGGCAAGTTTGAAAAAAAAAATTATCCATATGTCAACATACATGGAGAAAAATGTTGTTTTCCACCTGAAGCCTCAGCTTCTCTGAATTTCATAGTGTGGAAGGTAATCGAACTACACAAGCCCCAAGGTTGCAATGCATTCCTCTCAATCATCAATAACATCATTCACATCTTCCACTTCTTAGTTGCACCTCCTTACAAACATTGCAAACTCCTCTGCATCTCTCATCCTGATACTTTTCTCTGTAACATTTTCATCTGAAGCTGCACACCTAATGTGAATAAAGTTTGTGATGCTAAGAGTGTGTTCACCTCCTCGGGAAACTGAACCACATTGACACACACAGAGAAACACACACAGGGATATACACCGAGAGTGACAGAGGGCAAGGGCTTGTCTCTAGGGAGAGACAAACACCCAGAAAGCTAACATGGCTCCGTTGTTGGTCCATTTCTGACCGCAAGTTTCATGAATGTTTTCGTGAATGAACAGAATTGGAAAACTCCCGAGTGTTTGGGTGGATTTGATTCAATTTAACCGATAATTAACTCTGTAGACACAGAGTTAATACCAGGAATAATGAGAAGCAGGAAACCACAATGGATTTGGACTCCATCACCTTAACCACTCGGCCACGATGACTGGCCCTATGGACAGGGTAATGTTGTTATAAAATCGTAGATGGCTACAGCAGAGAAGCAGGACATTCGGCCCTTCATGCCCGTGCTGGCTGTCTGGAAGATCAAATCAACTAAGTCCACAATCCTGCCATTTGCCCACAGCAATTGTATTTGTAGTTTCTCTCTTCGTTTTTCCTGTTAATAGTAAAGACAATCTACATCTGCATTAGCTTAAGGCAGCGCTTGTTGGACAAAAGATAGCATGCAAAGCAACCTGAGGTTAAACCACGTATAACGTTGAGAGGAGAAAGATTTGAATCCAAGTCTCCAGAAAGACTGTAACCTGAATCCAGGACTTTGGACCACTCGGTCACAGTACCACACTAGCCTGGTTTTGTGCCATTACCATGACTAGCATTGCCACTGAAATAGAAGATTAGCAATACAGCAGGAATTGACCATAAGCCCATCGAGCCTCCTCTACCATTAAATAAGATAATGGTGGATCTGCAGCCTCAACACCAATTTCCCCCCTAACCCCTATAGGCCTTCATTCCCTTAAAATCCAAAAATCTATCCAGCTCAGCCTTCAATATTCTCATTGACTGAGGATCCACAGACATCTAGGCTACAGAATTCCAAAGATTCACAAGCATTTGAGTGAAGAAGTGTCTCCTTACCTCAGTCCTAAATGGATGACACATTATGCAGAGAATGCGAGCCCAGTTCTAGATGCCCCAGCCAGGGGGAAAACAGCCTCTCAGCATGTTCACTGTAAAGCTGGCTCAGAATGTTCAATGAGATCACCTCTCATTAGTCTAAACTCCAGAGAGAACAGACTCATCCCACTTAATGTCTCCTCCTCATCTCAGGAATCAATCCAGTGAATCTTGGTTGCGCACAGGCAGCGAAAGAAAGAGCACAAGAGTTAACAGGGATGGGAGACACAGAGAGACTAAGAGAGTGAGGCAGATATACAGGGACAAAGAGAGACAGATAGAGAGCAGGGTAGACACTGAAAGGAACAGATACACTTCACCATTTCATACGATTGTTCACTTAGATTGACAGACAGAAAGAAGGAAGAGAAAGAAAGACTTTCATTTAATCAGAGTCTTTCACCAACTCAGGACAATGGGAGGCGCTTTAGAGCCAATGAAATCCTTTTGAAGTGTATTTACTGTTGTAATCTAATCACAGAGAGAGTTTGATAAAAATGCTAATTCAGCAGATGACAAAATCCGAATTTAAGAATCACATCTCAATGTAGAATCTTTCTTTCTATATCTCCGAACATTTCATTGTTTGTTTGATGCAGGTTCAGCAGGTGTAAACCTGCAGCTGAGTGAATAAATTTCACCTCGAATCCCTGACGAAACAGGGACAAAGCATCCCATTTCTATCAGGAATCTCTCAGCCTTCTCTTTCCCAGAGAAAAGAGCTTCAGGCTGTTCAGCCTTTCCTGGTGATTATAACCTACCTGTTCCTGTAACATTTGTGATTGAACTTTTATTTTCCTGCTCCTTGTGACACCCGACAGCAATAGAAACAGTTCCTCATGTCCGGTGATTTCAGTTTGGACTATTTGTATTTACAAATTCATTCTCTCAATGTGTCCACTGCCTTAAATATTCGACCACAATGACTTGGTACCTGTCTGGTTAAATGTTGCTCGGTTATGAAGACAGATTGGAGAGGTTGGGACTTGCCTTGGAAAGGAGAAAGCTAAAAGGAGATTTGATGGAAGCGTTCAAAGTCATGAGAGGCCTGGATAGAATAGATAGGGAGAAACTGTTCCCTCTCATCAAGAGATGAAGGACGAAAGGGTACAGACTTAAAGTGATTTGTAAAAGAAGATGAGGTGAGAATAAACTTTTTCATACAACATGTGGTTCGCGTTTGGAATGCACACCCTGGAAGTATGGTGGAGGCAGGTTAAATCGAGGCATTCAAGATGGCAATAGATGATTATTTGACATTTACAGCACTTAGTAGATGGACAGCCTCCATTAAAATAAATCAAGAAATAACGAAATTATTCTCCCCTTGCATGTTTTAAAACTGCTCCTCCCCCTCCACCTTATACGATTTTAATATGAAGCTGCACTGACTAACGTGAATGATTTTTGGATGCTAAAAATGGGGAGCTGAACCACACAGACACACACACACACAGAGGAACACACACAGACATATACACCGTGAGTGACAGAGGGCAAGGGATTGTCTCTAAGGAGAGACAAACACCCAGAACGCAAGAATGCCAGCAGCATGACTCAATTTTTGTTCCATTTCCGACTGGAAATTTGGTGAATGATTTCAGATGAACGCAAACAAGGAAAAGCAAGAGCTTTGGGATGGTTTTTGCTCCATTTACCAATAATTAACTCTGTCAGCAACTGGTTAAAATTGGAAATGATGAAGAGTGTAGTCAGCGGAGCTCATAGCAGGGAGACCGCAATGAATTGCAAAACCATCACCTTAACCACTCAGCCACTGTTACAAATGCTGTTCTTGTGCTTGTTTGAGACATAAATCTCAATAGGATTAACAAAAACACTTTTGTGAAACCTTTGAGGTGTTGTAACCCACAGGAGATACAGAGAAAGAGGTAGAATGTGGGATTAGGCTGGATTTTCCTTTTCCTGCCAGCATGGGCATGATAGATCAAATGGCCTCCTAAAGGTTTCTACTTGTCATTGTCTCGATGTCTCAAAATAATCATCGTCATCCACTCCCTGCCCCCGTCCCCCCGACCCGCCCTCCCCCCCGACCCTCGCCCCCCACCCTGTGTGTCTTTTGCGTGTTTACTCAATGAAATGTTAGTAAAAGGTAACGCTGGGGAAGGATTGAGTGTTTTCAGTGTGGGACAGAAGTGAAATGGGTCAGTAGAGGAGCAACATATTTCCAATCAGAGCAGAAATAGATGACAGACACAGAATATCTCTCCAACATTTAATTGCTTTACTAGTCCCATCACCATCGCTTTTCCCTTACATCCTCATCCCTTTTGTTATTTATTCTTTCCTGTCTTCCATTTGATCAGAAACCTTCTCTTCTGTTCTCCCCTTTCCTGATTCCCTGTCTGTGAACTTTCTGAAAATCCGTAACATCTCTAAGTTCTTTCCAGTTCCGATGAAAGTTCAGCAGCCTGAACCGTTAACTGTTTCTCCCTGCACAGACTCAGCCTGATCTGCTGAGTATTTCCAGCATTTTCTGGTTGTGAATGAGAGTGACAGATGTATGGCCATTTCCCCTCTATACGGAATGTGTAACACTGATTTCCTGAGTGCAGTGGTCATTATGATAAAGATGAAATACTGTGGACGCTGGAAATCTGAAACAAAAACAAAAAATGCTGGAAAAACTCAGCAGGTCTGGCAGCATCTGTGGAGAGAAAGACAGTTAACGAGTCCATATGACTCGAAAACCAGCTCTGAGGAAGAGTCACAGGGACTCGAAATGATAACTCTGTCTTTATCTCCACAGTTGCTGTCAGACCTGCTGGGTTTTTCCAGTATTTTTTTGTTTTTGTTGTACTGTGGTCATTGTGTTTGCTTTAAACGTGAAATTACCTGGTTATAAGACCATAAGACATCGGAGCAGAAATTAGGCCATTCGGCCCATCGAGTCTGCTCAGCCATTCAATCATGGCTGATAAGTTTCTCAACCCCATTCTCCCGCCTTCTCCCCGTAACCTTTGATCCCCGTACCAATCAAGAACCTATCTATCTCAGTCTTAAATGCACTCAATGACCTGGCCTCCACAGCCTTCTGTGGCGGTGATTTCCATAGATTCACCACTCTCTGGCTAAAGAAGTTTCTCCTCATCTCTGTACTAAAAGATCTTCCCTTTACACTGAGGCTGTGCCCTCGGGTCTTAGTCTCTCCTACTAATGGAAACATCTTCCCCACATCCACTCTATCCAGGCCTTTCAGTATTCTGTAAGTTTCAATCAGATTCCCCCCTCATCCTTCTAAACTCCATCGAGTATAGACCCAGAGTCCTCAGACGTTCCTCATATGTTAAGCCTTTCATTCCTGGGGTCGTTCTTGTGAACCTCCTCTGGACCCTCTCCAGGGCCAGAACATCCTTCCTGAGATACGGGGCCCAAAATTGCCCACAATATTCTAAATGTGGTCTGACCAGAGCCTTATAAAGCCTCAGCAGCACATCCCTGCTTTTATATTCTAGTCCTCTCGAAATAAATGCCAACATTGCATTTGCCTTCCTAACTACTGATTCAACCTGCAAGTTAACCTTCAGAGAATCATGGACTAGGACTCCCAAGTCCCTTTGCACTCCAGATTTCTGAATTCTCTCCCCATGTAGAAAATAGTCTATGCGTCGATTCTTCCTAACAAATTGCATGACCTCACACTTGCCCACGTTGTATTCCATCTGCCACTTCTTTGCCCATTCTCCTAACCTGTCCAAATCCGTCTGCAGCCTCCCCACCTCCTCAATACTACCTGTCCCTCCACTTATATTTGTATCATCTGAAAACCTAGCCAGGATGCCCTCAGTTCCTTCATCTAGATCATTAATGTATAAAGTGAAAAGTTGTGGTCCCAACACTGACCCCTGCGGAACTCCACTAGTCACCAGCTGCCATCATGAGAAGGACCCCCTTATCCCCACTCTCTGCCTCCTGCCAGACAGCCAATCTTCTATCCATGCTAGTACCTTGCCTCTTTCACCATGGGCTCTTATCTTACTGAGCAGCCTCTTGTGCAGCACCTTGTCAAAGGCCTTCTGGAAGTCCAAGTAGATAACATCCATTGGCTCTCCTTTGTCTAACCTACTCGTTACCTCCTCAAAGAATTCTAACAGATTTGTCAGACATGACCTCCCCGTGATGAAACCATGCTGACTTTGCCCTATTTTACCATGCACTTCCAAATATTCTGAAATCTCATCCTTAATAATGGACTCTAAAATCTTACCAACAACCGAGGTCAGGCGAATCGGCCTGTAATTTCCTGTCTTTTGCCTCACTCCCTTCTTAAACAGGGGGGTTACATCAGTGATTTTCCAGTCCTCCGGGACCCTCTCTGACTCAAGTGATTCCTGAAAGATCACCACTAACGCCTCCACTATCTCTTCAGCTATCTCCTTCAGAACTCTGGGGTGTAATCCATCTGGCCCAGGTGATTTATCCACCTTCAGACCTTTCAGTTTTCCTAGCACCTTCTCCTTGGTAATGGCCACCATACTCACCTCTGCCCCCCGACTCTCTTGAACTTTGGTATGTCACTTGTGTCTTCCACTGTGAAGACTGATGCAAAGTACCTATTCAGTTCCTCCATCATTTCTTTGTTCCCCACTACTACTTCTCCAGCATCATTTTCCAGTGGCCCAATGTCCACTTTTACCTCTCTCTTACCCTTTACATATCTAAAAAATACTCTTGCAATCTTCTTTTATATTACTGGCTAGTTTACACTCATATTTAATCTTCTCCCTCTTTATTTCTTTTTAATTGCCCTCTGTTGGTTTCCCACTGCTGTTTGCCACATTGTATGCTTTCTCGTTAGCTTTTATGCTGTCCCTGACTTCCCCTGTCAGCCATGGTTGCCTCGTCCTCCCTTTAGTATGCTTCTTCTTCCTATGGATGAATTTTTGCTGTGTCTCCCAAATTACTCCCAGAAACTCCTGCCATTGCTGTTCCACTGTCTCTCCTGCTAGGCTCATCTCCCAGTCAATTCTGGCCAGCTCCTCCCTCATGCCTCTGTAGTTGCCTTTATTCAACTGTAATACTGTTACATCTGATTCCAGCTTTTTCCTCTCAAATTGCAGGGTAAATTCTATCATATTATGGTCACTTCCTCCTAAGGGTTCCTTCACCTTAAGCTCCCTTATCAAATCTGTCTCATTACACATCACTAAATCTAGAATTGCCTGTTCCCTAGTGGGCTCCACCAGAAGCTGCTCCAAAAAGCCATCTTGTAGACATTCCACAAATACCTTTTCTTGAGATCCACTACTAACCTGATTTTCCCAGTCTACCTGCATATTGAAATCCCCCATGATAAATGTAACCTTGTCTTTCTTACACACCTTTTCTATCTCCTGGTGTATCTTGTGCCCCACATCCTACTACTGTTCGGAGGCCTGTACATAACTCCCATTATGGTTTTTTTTTACCTTTGCGGTTCCTCAACACTGATTCTACATCATCTGACCCTACATCATTTCTTGCTATTGATTTAATTTCATTTCTTACTAACAAAGCAACCCCACCCCCTCTGCCAACCTGCCTATCTTTTTGATAGGATGTATATCCTTGGATATTTAGCTCCCAGTCCTGATCCCCTTGCAGCCATGTCTCCGTGATGCCCACCACATCATACCTGCCAATTTCAATCTGCACCACAAGCTCATTTACCTTATTTTGTATACTGCGTTCAGATACAATGCCTTCAGTCCTGTATTTCCCGTCCCCTTTCTCATTGTTGTCCCTTTATCTGATGTGTTTGAAGTTAGATTCCTAGCCCTTTCCAAACACTCTGTCCTATTTTGTGTTCTGGAGACTTTAATAGCCTCTCCTGAGCTCTCCTTTCTTTTTAGTTTTTTCATAATTTTCCATAAAGTTGAATCCACACCACCCCCCCACACACACACGCTAACCTGCTGCTTTGTTTCCCATTAGTCATACTTCTTGGAGTTTTACCCTTCCCTTCCCCAACCCCCCCCTCCCACCCCCCCAGTTAGGTCTCACGTGGAAGGTTTACCCTTGAATTGTTTCGGGATGGAGGTGGTACAGTAGTAAAATCAGTGAGAATTAATCCAGAGGCCCAGGCATAGGGCTTCAGATTCCACCACAAATTGAGATTTTGATTTTTCATTCTTTCATGGGCACGCTGGCTCGGCCAATATATATCTTGCCCGTCCTTAATTTTCCCTTGAGAAGGTGTTGGTGAGCCTCTTCTTGAGTGACTGAAGTCCATGTGGTGCAGGTATACCCACAGTGCTGTTAGGGAGGGGCTTCCAGGATTTTGACCCAGTGTCAGTGGAGGAACGGCGATACAATTCCAAGTCAGTCTTGGAGGGGAATTTGCAGGTGGTTGTGTTGCTAAACATCCTCTTTCCTTGTCCTTCGTGGTGGTAGAGGTCACAAATTTGGAAGATGCTGTTGAATGAGCCCTGGTAAATTGGGAATTGAATTAATAAATCTGGAATTGAAAGCTAGTCTCAATAATGGTGAATTGAAGCTTTCTTCGATTGTCCTGAGAACCCACCTGGTTCACTAATATCCTTTCAGGAAAGAAATGTGGCGGCCTTACACAATCATGTGACTCCAGACCCACAGCAATGCAATTGACTCTTAACTGCCCTCTGAAATAGCTGAGCAAGTCATCCCATTTAAGGTTAATTAGGGATGGAGAACAAATGCTGCCCTTGACAGCGACACCAACATCCCATGAAAGATTTTTTTAAAGATGAGCAATTGCCATTTTGTTTCATTTCATGTCGAACAGAGTGATAGTAACTGCTGTCTCATTATTTAAAACCTCGATCTTTTACCTAGTTAACCAGGTAACGTTAAGTGAGAGAAAACTGATTCACATTGACCAGCATACTGCAGCTGCTGGAAATCCGAACATAAAAACAGAAAATATTGGGAACACTTAGCAATATCTATGGAAGTGAAAACAGAGTGAATGTTTCAGCTCATTGAACTTGAATCCAGTTATACAGTTCTGACAAAAGGTCACAGACCTGAAATATGAACTATGATTCTGTTTCCACGTTCATTACCAGAAGTGATGAGAATTTCTGAATGTTCTGTTTTAATTTCAGATTTATAGCATCTGCACTGTTTTGATTTTCTATCAGTGTAAAGTGATGAGAATCTGGAAACCCTTACCAGAATGGCTAGAGATCCATGTCTGAGCTGGAAACCCATGGGTAAAATCCCATTGCGAAAAGACAGTTCACCAGCTGAAGGTGGGCAGAAATTCACTCGGTCATCCCATTTACTGAGACAGTCAAAATTGAGAGAGAATCATTCCGCTATTTCACATGTGAGGAGGGATTTACTCGGTTTCTCCAGCTGTTAACAGTCCAGCCTTAAAAGTTCAAAGCATTTTATCCACAAATGGTGCACTCTGGCAAGACACAGATTAGATTTTTCGTATGGGGGAAAAAAATCACTTGTTCACCCCAGTTTCTGAGATTCCAGTGAGTTCACATCGAACTGTAAGGGTTTATTCTGCTGTTAATTACACTCAGTACAGAACTGCTGGAGGGTTCGTGCACATTGGTTGCTGCATCAATTTAGTTAATTATTTTACATATTGGTCCTATGTCGCCAATCGTAATCGGATCATATAACATAATTTTCGATTGAACGAGGCTCTTTCTCGGTATTCGTAGCGAGGCAGAATGTGCCTTATTCTCAATGCAGTAGCCTCTTACGCAGGCGCAGTGGCATTGTGACTCGAGCATGCGTGGTTCGCTTTCAGACTAGCACATGCGCAGTGCGGGTGCTGCGGCTGCGGGGAGGCGGACAACTCGATTCTGTGACGGGAGAAAAACGGCCGGTTGTTGGAGGATAATAGAGGCGGCGGAATGGGTGGGGAGGCTTCATAAACATCCAGCGGAGGCCTCAAAACCTGAATAAGAAATTATGAGGCCAGTATTAGCATGCTTTGGTTGCTGCATCAATTGATTTAATAATTTTCTATCTTGGCCCTATAACTCCAATTTTCGATTGAATAATATTTCCTTTCAATGGCGTGATCTTACCCAGAATTCGCGGCGAGATAGAATGTGCCCTGTTCTCACACAATGCGCCGCCTGCGCAAGCGCACGGGGTGGGGGGGTGAATAAAGGATAGCGCATGCGCAGTTTAGTGCCCGACGGTGCATGCGCAGTGTGGATGCTGCAACTGCGGGGAGGTGGTTATATCGGTTGTGCAATCGGAGAGAAATGGCCGAGTTTTAGTGGGTAATGGAGGTGGTCAAGTGGGTGGAGAGGCTTCAGGAACACCCAGTGGAGGCCTCAAAAGCGGACTAAGAGCTTATAGAGCTCACGTTAGCACCGAACGGGCCCGTAACAGCTGTGGAGCCGCGTCCACAGGTTGGAGGCCCGAAAAGATCGAGCAGGGCGCATGCGCGGTCATCCTGGTCCAGGTAGCAGGAGGAGAGAATATTGTGAATTTCTATCCTGGACTGACAGGGATGGATTTTGGAAACTCCTTTTACAGGGGGGTTAGAAGGGGAGGATTTACACACAGCAAACTCAAACCAAGAGAAATATTTGTCTCTTCTCAATTTCTATTCTTGGACTGACTCCAATGATTTTTTTTACAGGACATTAGAAGAACAGGATTTGAAGGCAGGAAACTCAAACCAAACATCAAATCAAAACCTGACAGAGTCACTCGATTCATCAGAACCTAACGTATGTTTCTCTGTGGTAAAATATTCAAACATCTGTTTGATTTGTAATAGGGGAGATCAAAGCCATGGAG
The DNA here is from genome assembly GCA_026770705.1 of Isurus oxyrinchus. Lineage (NCBI taxonomy): Eukaryota > Metazoa > Chordata > Chondrichthyes > Lamniformes > Lamnidae > Isurus > Isurus oxyrinchus. Next base: position 76,366,150 of record JANJGN010000020.1, on the reverse strand, counting down.
GGGTTTGGAAAGAAGTATGAGAATTTTAAATTTAGTTGCTGTTTAACCGGGAGCCTGTGTCAGTCAGTGAGGACGGGGTGATGGGTGAGTGAATGGTATTCAGTGCAGAGGACAAAGGTAGCAGAGATTTGTATAAACTCAAGTTTATCACAAGTTGAATGTGGGAGGCCAATCAGTCAAGTCTTGAGATCATAAAGGAATAGAGGAGAGTTCAGAAACATGTACTGTGACAAGGCCAAATCGAGTGAAATTACTGCAATGTGTTATGGACAGGAGGGGTGTTAATTTAAACCACACTCATTTCTCTCATCTTCCGTCCACAAACAGAAAGGTGTTTTTGATTTGCTTCTCCCTTTATAAGTATTTTCCAACCCTCAGTTTTCATATGATCTAATTTCTATTTGTAGTCCCACAGCAAAGTCAAAATAGGATGAACTGAAAGGGTTAGTTTATTTGCACACAGCCAAAACTTGTGTGGTGTGAATGTTACTTTCTTATTGTCAACCCAAGCCTCTGTGTGACTGGAGATAGGGGAGAGCAAAGTCATGGACTGATTTGGAAAGAAGGGTGAGAATTTTAAATTGAGTTTCTGTTTAACTGGGAGCCTGTCTAGGTCAGTAAGGACAGGGTGATGTGTGAGTGACTGGGACTCAGTGCAGAGTTCAGGGTGATATTTATATGTACTGTCTGAGACTGGACCAGACTGTTCACCAAAATACAAGCAGAATACTGCAGATGCTGGAAATCTGAAATAAAACAGAAGATCAGCAGGTCTGGTACCATCTATGGAGATGGAAACAGAGTTAACATTTCGAGTCCATATGACTCTTCTTCACATAACTGGAGAAATTGTGGTTGTTCTCCCTGGAGCAAAGGAGATTGAGGGGAGATTTGATCGAGGTGTACAAGTTTATGATAGGTTTAGATAAGGTTGATAAACAAAAGCTCTTTCCATTAGCTGATCTGACACCGTACATCACTGAAACCACAATTAACCATTCCCTTGGCTAAAGTGAGCACAGAAGACATCATCTGTGGAAGAGCTGTCTCTCCACACACTGCTTGACCAGCTGAGGCTTTCCAGTATTTTCTGTTTTTATTTCAGACTGTTCACAACTTTAGTGTACATGTATATTTATATGTAAATATATATGTGTGTAGTTTGTAATGGGGATTGAAGACAATGGATGGTGTGTGACTTGGACAGGAACTTGGAGTTGATAGTGTTCATACAACTGCTACCCTAGTCCTAGGTTGTGGAGGTTAAGGCATTTCAGGGATTCTGTTGAAGCATCAACAAAGTCCTAGTCTTGTTTTAGATATATAAAATCCCTTGCTTCACCCCTTCTCTTCCCACCTCTCTCAGTCCCACTCCCTACATAGAGGCCCCACAAATGACTGGATTCATTCAGCTCAGTTTCACAACCTGCCTTTGTCTTTTTGTGGGTTCTCTCTCACTCCCTTTTTCCTGTTTTAAATCAATTTCACAAAGGATGAGATGGGGAGGATTTGCTGTCGGGAAACTGAAACCAAACATCACATCAGGATCTGACAGAGCCGCCCAATTTATCGTAATCTGAACATGGAAGGAGAAAGCTCGGTTCACAGTGGAGAGCAACCGTACACGTGTTCTGTGTGTGGACAAGACTTCAGCCGATCATCTGGCCTGTCAGAACATAAATACAGTCTACTTGACTCACACAGACAGAACCACCTATACATACACCCATAAACCTACTTTAAAATAAACGAGAATATTTTGAAAATTATTCTATTTTAATCACATATTAGCAAGCTAATGTCCTACCCATGCCAATATATTACCCCCGACACCATGAGCTTTTATTTTCTGCAATACCCTTTGAGGTGGTACTTTATCAAATACCTTCTGGTAGTCTAAATACAGTACATCCATCTCTTCCCATTTATCCACAACACATTTTACTTCTTCAAACGACTCCAATAAACTGGTTAAGCATGATTTCCCTTTTACAAAACCATGTTGACTCTGCCTGATTATCTTGAATTTTTCTAAGTGCACTGCTATAATATCTTTAATAATAGCTTCCAACATTGTCCCAATGGCAGATGTTAAGCTAACTGGCCTGAAGTTTCTTGTTTTCTGCCTCTCTCTTTTGAGTAAAGGAGTTACATTTACCACTTTTCAATCTAATGGAACCTTCGCCAAGCCTAGGGAATTTTGGAAAATTAAAACAAATACCATCAACTCTCTCACTAGACCCTTCTTTAAAGACGCAAGCCGGAATTCCATCATGACCCTGGGACATGTCAGCCACAGCTCCAACAATTTGCTTAATCCCACTTCCCTGGTGATTTTCCTGAGTTCCTTCCTACCTTCCAATTCCTGATTTACAGCTATTTCTGGGATGCTATTTGTATCCTCTATAGTGAAGACCAATGCAAAATCTCTGTTCGATTCATCTGCTATCTCCTTATTTTCCATTATCAGTTCCTCAGGCTCACTTTCTGTAGGATCAACGTTCACTTTGTTAACTCTTTTCTTTTTTAAATATCAATAGAAACTCTTACCATATGTCTTTATATTTCTAGTTAGCTTTTTCTTGTACTCTAATTGTCCCTCCTTATTCATCTTTGGTCATTTTTGCTGTCCTATCGTCTGACCTGCCACCCATCTTTCCATAACTATGATTTTTCTGGCTGGGGTGGTGGTGGAATCTAGAACTGGGGGACACCGTCTTAGACCAAGAGAGATGCATTTTAGGACTGAGATGAGGAGGAATTTCTTCACTGGGAAGGTTGTGAATCTTGGGAATTCTTTGCCCCAGAGGGCTGTGGAGGCTCAGTCACTTATTACGTTCAAGACTGAGATTGATGGATTTCTACATATTAAAAACTTCGAGGAATACGGGGAGAATGCAGGAAAATGGTATTGAAGTAGATGATGAGCCATGAGCTCACTAAATTGTGGACTGGACTCAAAGGGCTGAATGGCCTACTCCTGCTCGCTTATGTTATGTTCTTATGAAAAGAGTATTGCTTTATTAAATATTTCTGCACAGGCTTTTAATTATCGGTGTGTGGGTGTTTGTAGCAAGTCTACTGCGTTTATTGCACATCCCCAGTTACCTTTGCGAAAGTAATGGTGGGTCACCTTCATCTTGAACCACTGTCCAGTGAAGGTGCTCCCACGAGGCCATGAGGTAAAATCCTGAGTTTCACCATTTTCACTCAGTGACGAAGGAGCAGTGAGAATATGCCCAAAACAGGATGGTGTGTGGCTAAGGTGGAAACTTGGGGATGAGGAATGATTTTCTATGAATCTGCTACCTTCCTCCTTCGATAAGGTTGAAACTTTAGGATTGGGAGGTCCTGTAAAAATTCTGGTTGTGATGCTGATGAAAAAATCCTTCATCTTCACCCTATCCCATCTCCCTCTCTCTCTTGTCACGTAGGCAAACAGACCAGGTGGTAGGTTCTCCTCCTGTGCACTTAGTTACAGCATCAATTGACTTCATAATTTAATATCTTTGGCTCCAATCGGATCACACAATATAACTTTGCATTTAATAATAACAATTCAATGGCGTTGCGATTACTCAGCGAGAGGCAGAACATGCTCTATCCTCACTCCGGGAGATCATCGCGCAGCCGCAGTGTCAGGCTGTGACTCGAGCATGCGCCCTGCGAGCTCTGATAAGCGCATGCACAGTTGCGGGACTGGGAGGAGCATGCTGATTGTGTCGGATCAGGGAGGAGAGCCAAAGAAGACCGGAGCCAGCGGGTAGGTGATGGGGAATAAGAGCCAGCCAATCGGTGGGGCGGCTTCATAAATATCTACTGCATGCTTCAAATCGCAAAGTTTCCGGCCAGGCGTTTGCACTAATTTGGCGGCTGCGTCGTTTCTCCCGATATCAGGGCCAGATTAACGGCCGCCATCTTTCTGGGGCGCAAGGTGCAGGAGTGCGCATGTGCGATTGCCATCTTTTTAGGGGCAATTACATCAGTGCGCATGTGCGATCGCCATGTTTATAGGGGGCAATTACAGCATGTTGAGTTCAAAGGTGGAACAATTAAAATTGGGAATTGTCAGCAATCCGGAATTAGAGAAAGTGAAGATCTTTGGGAGGATTGTGAAACTGGAGGAGATTACAGAGATAGGGAGGGATTTGAAAGAACGAGAAATTTAAAATTTTGTTGCATCTTAACCTGGAGCCTTTGTAGGTCGGTGACCACAGGGGTGATGGGTGAACAAGACTTGATGTGAGTAAGCACATGGGCAGCAGAGTTTTGGATGACCTTGAGATTACAAGGGGTTGAATGTGAGAGGTCGGTCAGGAGTGCGTTAGGATAGTTAAGTCTAAGGGTACCAAAGGAATGGATGAGAGGTTCAGCAGCAGATGAGCTGAGACTGGGGTGGAGTCGGACGATGTTACTGAGGTGGAAATAGTTGGTCTTGGTGATGATGTGGATATACGGCTGGAAGCTCATCTTGGGGTGAAATATTTCACCATGGTTATGAACAGTCTGGTTCAGTCTCAGACAGTTGTCAGGGAAAAGGAATGGAGCTGGTGCCTAGGGAGTGGAGTTTGTAGTGGGGGCTGAAGACAATGGATATCAGACAAGTCAGGACGGTGTGTAACTTGGAGGTGATGGTGTTCAGATGCACTTAGTACCCTGGTCCTTCTAGGCCGTGGAGAATTTGTAACTCTGGAGATTGTGAATTGTAAAAATATGAAATCTCTCTCCTTCACCCCTCGCCACTCCCAACTCTCTCTCTCTCTCTCTCTCTCCCCCTCCCTCCTCCTATAGATGCCAGAGTCTTGTGTACAATCAGTCTGAGTGACAGGTTCCCTTCCCTGAAGGACATTAGTGACCCAGTTGGGTTTTTATGACAATCCAGCAGTTTTCATGGTCACTTTTTCCTCGTGCCGGCCCCACAAATTCCCAGATTCATTCAGCTCAATTTCACAATCTGCCTTTGTGTTTTTGTGGGTTCTCTCTCACTTTTTTCTCTTTTCAATCAATTTCACAGGGTAATATAAGGGGAGAATTTGCAGTTGGGAAACTCAAACCAAACATCACATCAGGATCTGACCAAGTCCCCCAAATTAAGTAAGCTGAATATCATCGCATTTTGAACATGGAAGGAAAAAGCACTGTTCATGCTATGGAGAAACCATGGAAATGTCCGGATTGTCGGAAGGGATTCAGTTACCCATCTGCGCTGGAAATTCATTGACGCATTCACACTGGGGAGAGACCATTCACCTGCTCCAAGTGTGAGAAGGGATTCACTGATTCATCCACCCTGCTGAAACACCAGCGAGTTCATACTGACAAGAAACCTTTTAAATGTCCAGACTGCGAGAAACGTTTTAAAAGTTCCAGAAATCTGATGTACCATCAACATCTTCACATTGATGAGAAGCCGTTCAGGTGCTCTCACTGTGGGACTGGATTCAGATGATCGTCTCAACTCATTGTATACCAGCAACTCACACTGGGGAGAGACCGTTCACTTGCTCAGAGTGTGGGAAAGGATTCACTCAATCATCTGACCTGCTGACACACCAGCGAGTTCACACTGGGGAGAGACTGTTCACCTGCTCAGAGTGTGGGAAGGGATTCATTCAGTTATCCCACCTGCTGACACACCATCAACGTGTTCACACTGATGAGAGACATTTTAAATGCCCAGACTGCAGGAAAGGCTATATAAGTTCCCAGGAGCTGATGTCCCATCAACATGTTCAACTGACGAGAAACCGTTCAGGTGCTCTCACTGTGGGACTGGGTTCAAGCGACCATCTGAACTCACTGTACACCAGCGAATTCACACTGGGGAGAGACCATTCTCCTGCTCAGAGTGTGGCAAAGGATTCACTCAGTTATCGGCACTGCGTACACACCAGCGGCTTCACACTGGAGAAAGGCCGTTTATCTGTTCTGCTGTGGGAAAGGATTCGCTGATTCATCCAATCTGCTGACACACCAGCAAGTTCACACTGGAGAGAGGCCATTTAAGTGCCCAGACTGTGGGAAGTGCTATAAAAGTACCAGGGGACTGATGCTCCATCAGCATGTTCACACTGACGAGAGACCGTTCAGGTGCTCTCACTGTGGGACTGGCTTCAGGCGATCATCGCAACTGACTGAACACCAGCGCACTCACACTGGGGAGAGGTCGTTCACTTGCTCTGTATATGGGAAGGGATTCACTACCTCATCCAACCTACTTGGACATCAGCGAGTTCACAAGAAACTACAGTGATTAGATTTTTCTGTTAATCACATCCAGGACTGAAACATGTTCACTGGAGTCTGTTTCTGCTGATGTTAATAAACTCCAGCCCAGCTGTAGGCGGTTATATTTTGGATAAAAGTCAAATAAATCAGCTTTATGTTAAACACTGTGTGTCAAGTCTTTTTAATATCTCTAACACAGGTTAGTTCCTTCTGAAGGTCTCTCCTTCTCCCCTGTCTCCTCCATCCTCACCTCCAACAATAAGTGTGAGGAGCTCATGGAGCTTCTTTGTCACTAAGATTGAGACAATCCGATCAGCTGCCTCTGCTGCTTCCCTCCCTCCCACTAGCTCACCGGGACAAACTGTCTCTAAAGTTCCCCCTTGTCTGAGCCCTGAACCCACATCTTTCTCCAGATTCTCTCCCATCTCCCCTCATGTCCTCTCAGTGCTCATCTTGTCCATGAGACTTGCCTTCTGCTCCCGTGACCCAATTCCCACTAAACTGCTGACTATTCAACTTCTCCATGTTGGCTGATATTGTAAATGGTTCTCTCTCCCTTCCGGTACTGCCCCTTTCACTGTTTATCCAGTCCTCACCCATCCTAAAAACAGGATCTATCCTTGGCCCCTCCTATTTCTCATCTACATGCTGCCACTCGGTGACATCATCCAAAAGCACTGTGTTAGTTTTCACATGTACACTGACAATGTCCAGCTCTACCTCACCACCGTCCCTCTCCGTTCCTCCACTGTTACTAAGTTATCAAACTGCATATCCCACATCCAGTACTGGATAGCAGAAAGTTCCTCAATTAAGAATTGGGAAGACCAAAGTCATTGTCTTCAGTCACCACTACAAATTCCGTTCCCTAACTACTGAGTCCATCCCTCTCCCTGAGGCTGAACCACACTGTTCTCAAAGTTAGTGTCATATTTGCCCTCAAGATGAGTTTCTGACCACATATCCACACCATCACTAATACCAGATATTTCAATCTCCATAATGTCGCTTGTCTCCACCCCACCCCCAGCTCATCTGCTGCTCAAATCCTCATCCATGCCCGTGTTACCTTTAGACTTGCTGATTCCAACACATTCCTGGCCGGCCCATCACATTCACTCTGTACCCACAAACGTGAGATCATCCAAAATTCTGCTGACCGTGTACTTTCTCACATCAAGTCCCCTTCAACCATCAGACCTGTGCTCACTGATCTACATTGGCTCCTGGTCCAGCAGTGCCTCCATTTTAAAATTCGGAATCCTGTTTCGAATCCCTCCATGGTCTCATCACTCCCTATCTCTGTAACCTGCAGTCACACAACCCTCTGAGATATTTGCACTCTTCTCACCCTGGTCTCTGGAACATCCCTGCTTTGAATTACTCCACCATTGGTGGCCGTGCCTACCTATGATGCTCTTAAATCTCCCTAAACCTTTCCACCTCTCTCTTCTGGTTAAAGATGTTTGTTAAAATCTGCCTCTCCAATCCAGGTTCTGTCCAGTTACCCTAATCTCTCCCCATGTGACTCACTGTCGGAATTTTCTTTCTGAAACTCCTCTGAACAACTTTGGAACGTTTTATTACATTAAAGGTATTATATAAATACAAGTTGTTCCTGTTTCACGACAGCCAGTTTGTGCACAGTAAGATTCCACAAACAGCAATCAGACTAACTGATTAATCCAGTTTTATTTGGTGCTGTTAGTTAAAACACGAATGTTGGTCCCACTGCACCAGGAGAACTCCCCTGTGGACAGGATGTGGAGTTGTTGAGCTCTCCTGAGCTGAGAGGAGCTGATTGAGCTGTCGGGCCTGCAGTGTACCTTGCAGAACCGCTGTCTGGGATCTTTCTTCGTAATTCACTGAACCCCCAGCTGTAGTTGTTTCTACAGTAAAATAGTTAACTTTGAATACCAATCCCAATTTAATCTTCGGAGCAAAATCTACAACTTTAAATCAGCTGCAGAAGAGAAAGGAATTTCCTGTCTTCATTTATCATCTTTCACACCCTCAGAACATCCCAAAGTGATTCACAGGCAATGATGTGTTTTGGGAGGAAGAATGAGGAGAGGCAGAATAAACTAAATGGTACAATTTTAAAGAGAGTGACCTGGGAGTGTCTGAACACAAATCTTTGAATGTGACAGGACAAGCTGATCAAGCTGTTTAATAAAAAGCTAATGGGGTCCTCGGCTTATTCATGGAGACATGGAGTACAAAAGCAAGGCAGTTATCCTGAATCTTTACAAATCACTGATTAATCCTCAGCTGAAATATTGTGTTCAATTCTGAGCATCACACTTTAGGAAAGATGCCAAGGCCTTGGAGAGGGTATGAGGAAAATGTCCCAGAATAGTCTCAGGGATAAAGTGTTTCAGTTCTATGGAGAGACTGGAGAAGCTGGGATTGTTCTCTTTAGAGCAGAGAAGGTTAAGGGGTGATTTAATAAAAGTGCAGAGATTTTTGAGGAGTTTTCATCTACACAGGGAGAAATTGTTTTCATTGGTAGGATGGTTGGTAACCACAGAACACAGCTTTAAAATAATTGGCAAAGAATCCAGGATGGAGATGAGGAGAGATTATTTTACTGTGAGTTCTGATGATCTGGAACACATTATCTGAATGACTGGTGTAAACAGATCCACAAGTAACTTTCCAAAGTGATTTAGACTGATTGATCTTGACGTGTGGGGTCCATGTGTTCACAGAGAGAACTCGGCTGTCATGGCAACACACACTCCCTTTGTTGGTACAGGGGCTTTAGTGTAGCTTTCCACTATTAAACTATCATCATTCATTGTACATTAGGCCAAACCTACAATCTGGTCTCTTCATAATTCCAGTGAAGAGGAGTATCTGTGGATGGATGGATCATTTCAAGAATGTCTTTGCTGTCTGATGTAATTATTTTCCCCTCAAAAACCATTTATATACCTTATTTCTTGGGGACATGGCAATCACTTATTCAATTAACAAGGGACAGATATTCAAGGTAACCCCTCCTATTTCCATCAGAAGCCCATTAAGTCATTTTGTGTCTCATCACTTGCTGGGACATCCTGTTTACCCTTTACTCAGACAGTTGGTTAACATATGGGTCATGAGATCCCCTCACCCTGTCAAGCTTGTCTTGTTTCAGGGTCTGTGCCAGAGACATGTCCTTGGCAGAGAAACAGGCCTCATTGTCCTGTGTTTCTCAACCCAGGAAGCTTTCTTCATCGAGACAGAGAGAGAGATATTCAATACATTTCTGAAGATTTTATAAGGTTGTTAGACAGTGATCAGCCCCTTGAGAAGGGAATATCCTTGCTGATTTCTCACAACTAATTTCTGACTAACCTCACTATTTCTAAGCTCTGAGCTTGTTCTCCTAATTTCTTGATGACAAACTGTAGATAGCGTACTAAAGTTACTAGAATTATCAGAATCAGCAACACAAACCCTTGAGCTGCCACCAAGAATAAATGTCAAAACTTTTCAACTAAATGTGATAACTATCGACTTAGATTCATCCTCCCCACCTGCTGATCTCACACAATCTAAATTATTGGCATGTGGTAAATACATCTGGTTCAAACAGAAGTTCATGCACGGACTTTAAAGATTCTCCAGCTTGTGGATATTTTCTAACTGATTCTGGACCTTTTTCAACTTAATCTGTCCTTTCTGACCCTATTTAGAAATCCAATTTAGGATATACTAGTAATCCTGGTCACACTCTTCTCCAATCCCCAGGATATCTCTCACCCCCGGCCTCCCTGTTTTCTCTGTGAGACTATCAGTCGCTCCCTATAATGTGTCAACGCCATTGTATACTCCTGGCTTCACTTAGTTAAACATGAATGGATAAGTTCCTAAGACTGTTGCTTCTCTAGCCTATGATCTCAACCCATGTGATCCCACTCCTAACACCACTTATAAGATTTACCTGAAAAGCGGATCGAGTTCAGAAGTGATTTAAAAGTAGTTTATTGAGAAGCAACAGTTTAAATCTGATGTGTAAACTAAATAGATATGAAAAACACATGACCTGTGACAGGTGAGAATGGTTTACCGGTCCCAGAGGACAAACGGACGGATGATGCAGAGTGAGTGCTGGTCTCTGTAGCGGGTGGTGACAGTCTCCTCTGAAGGGTTAACTGGTGTGAGCCAGACTGTGGGTGTTGGGCTGAAGCCAGTGTGGATCACGTCAATATCTCTGTGCTCTCGAGAGCCTGTTTTAACCTTTACACAGGCAGTTGGTTTACGGATGGGTCATGAATTCCAATTGTATCAGGGTTAGAAATGTCTTGTTTCAGGGCCTGTGCTAGAGACATGTCCTTGGCAGAGATAACAGGCCTGTCCTGTGTTTGTCATCCAGCAAGCTGCTATGGAAGCTTTCTTCATAAGAGAGAGTGACCTGATTCTGTAATATTTCATAAAGTTCTGAAGATTTTATAAGGTTATTAGGCAATGATTTCTTGTGGTCCGTTACTTGGATTGAACTTGTCTCCAATCCGATGCTGAGGGGATTTTTCTGTACCAGGCAAAAGGGTTACAATTTGAGAACTCTCGATTCTCCACCAATTCCCATCCTCCTTCTTCCTGATGGATAATGGAGGTGTCACTGTGAGTAATGTACAAATCAGTAAGAATTGGCAGCAAGGATTAATCAGCACTTGCTAATTGGAGATGTTAATCAGTGGAACCTCTCATTAAAATGAATTGAAGGATTCGTACCAAAGATCAATTTAAGATTGAAGGACAAGTTCAGAACCTTGTAGTAAACTAATTTCTGATGAGAGTTCCTGAATTCTGGGGAAAGATCAGAGACAGCGGTTCTTAAAGGGACACTGCAGCCCCAAGAACACAATCAGCTATAGATCCAGAATATTAAACTCCAGCCCAGTTACAGGAATTATTAACATCAACAGAAACAAACCCCAATTGTCAGAATGAACATGGTTCAGTCCTGGATGTGATTAACAGCAGCAACGACAGCAGAATCCAACGCCTACAGTCGCTTGTGAACTCGCCGGTGTGCCTGTAGGTGGGATGACTGAGTGAATCCCTTCCCACACTCGGAGCAGGTGAATGGCCTCTCCCCAGTGTGAATTCGCTGGTGTGTCAGTAAGTGAGATAACTGAGTGAATTTCTTCCCACAGTCAGAGCAGGTGAATGGTCTCTCTCCGGTGTGAATTAGCTGGTGCTTCCGCAGGTCGGAAGATCCAGTGAATCTCTTCCCACACTCGGAGCAGGTGAATGGCCTCTCCCCAGTGTGAACCTGCTGGTGTCTCAACAGGTAGGCTGACTGAATGAATCCCTTCCCACATTCAGAGCAAATAAATGGCCTCTCCCCAGTGTGAACTCGCTGGTGTACTTTGAGGTGGAATAAAGACCTGAATCTCTTTCCACAGGAAGTACAGCTGAACGGCCTCTCCTCAGTGTGAATTCGCTGGTGCTTCAGCAGGTTGGAGGACCCAGAGAATCCTTTCCCACATTTAGGGCAGGTGAATGGCCTCTCCCTAGTGTGAATTTGCTGGTGTCTCAGCAGGTAAGCTGAATGAGTGAATCCTTGCCCACATTCGGAGCAGGTGAATGGTTTCTCTCCAGTGTGAACTCGCTGGTGTGTCTGCAGGTGGGATAACTGAGTGAATCCCTTCCCACACTCGTAGCAGGTGAGCAGTCTCTCCCCAGTGTGAAGTTGCTGGTGTGTTTGCAGGTTAGATACCTGAGTGAATCCCTTCCCACACTTGGAGCAGGTGAATGGCCTCTCTCCAGTGTGAACTCGTTGGTGTACACTGAGGTTGAATGGAGACCTGAATCTCTTTCCACAAGAAGGACAGCTGAATGGTCTCTCTCCAGTGTGAATTCGTTGGTGTTTCAGGAGGTCAGAGGACCCAGTGAATCCCTTCCCGCAGTCAGAGCAGGTGAATGGTCTCTCCCCAGTGTGAACCCACTGATGTCTCAACAGGTAGGCTGACTGAATGAATCCCTTCCCACACTCAGAGCAAGTAAATGGCCTTTCCCCAGTGTGAACTCGCTGGTGTACTTTGAGGTGGAATAAAGACCTGAATCTCTTTCCACAGGAAGTACAGCTGAACGGCCTCTCCTCAGTGTGAATTTGCTGGTGCTTCAGCAGCTCAGAGGACCCAGTGAATCCTTTCCCACATACAGGGCAGGTGAATGACCTCTCCCCAGTGTGATGTCGCTGGTGTCTCAGCAGGTAGGCTGACTGAGTGAATCCCTGCCCACACTCGGAGCAGGTGAATGGTCTCTCTCCAGTGTGAATTCGTTGATGAATTTCCATCTGGGATGGGTAATTGAATTCTTTCTCACAGACCCCACATTTCCACAGTTTCTCCATGCTGCCTGTGTCCCTCTCTCTCTCCAGGTTTGATGATCAGTTGAAGCCTTGTCCACAGCAGAACATGTGTACAGTTTCTCCCCACTGTGAATGGTGTGGTTTTTTTCAGGCTGTGTAACTGGTTAAAGCTCTCTCCACAGTCAGTTCACTGGAACACTCACTCGGGTGTGTGTGTGTCTCGATGCTTTCCCAGTCACACTGATGTTTGAAATTTTCTCCCACAGACAGAGCAGACAAACATTTCTCCCTCCACATTCAATGATCAACTGTATTCAGGTTCTGATGAATCGAGTGACTCTGTCAGATCTTGATGTGATGTTTGGTTTGACTTTCCCATCAGCAAATCCTCCCCTTCTAATTCTCTGTAAAAGGAGTTTACAATAGTCATCACTGTAAGAACAGGACAGAAATTCAGAACAGACAATTCTAGTTTCTATGGAACAATTTTTCCTCTCTTGTTCCCCCAAAGCTGCAAATCCCCGTCCCACACACCTCCCCGTGCTGAAATCCAAATACAGCTTTGGACAATTCTTTCTGTATCTTTTTAACAAATTTCTACAACTGGAGATAACAATATGTTTGATCATTCACTTCTGTCATTACTCGTGACAAAACATTAATCTGAAACCCTCTGACCGACCATACAGAAATGCAGACGTTAACCTTGTGTCCAAAGCTTATTGTGTGGAGATTTAACGAGTGATCGAGAAGGTGATTTCTCCAAACGTTCCCAGGGTTTCCTTCCTTCCTTCTTTCTCTCTCTAAGTTAAACCTGGGATCAGTCTCATGGCCCATTTTGGTTCCTGCTTCTCTTCCTGATGACTAATTTCCTCTAATTAAACACTGAGAAGACTGAAGACAATGTTTTCAGTCCCTGCTCCAATCTCCATTTCCCAGATATCAACTCCATCCCTCTCCCTGGGAACAGTCTGAGATTAAACCAGTATGTTCACAACCTCGGTGTTACATTTGATCTTGAAATGAGCTTCTGACCGCATATCTGTGCCATCACTAAGACGGCCTGTTTCCACCTCCATAATATCACCCGACCTCACCCTGTCTCAGTGCTTCTGCTGTTGAAACCCTCATCCCTGTTGTTGTTACTTCCAGACTTGACTATTCCAACACACTCCTTGCTGGTCTCCCATATTCTACCCCCTGTAAACGTGAAGCCATCCAAAGATCTGCTATCTGTGTCTTCACTCACAGCAAGTCCTGTTCCTGTCACCCATCTGCTTCCTGACCTACCTTGGCTCCCAGTCAAGCAACAACTTGATTTGAAAATTCTCATCCTTGTTTTCAATTCCCTCCATGGCCTCACCCCTCCCTATCTCTGTAATCTCCTGCAGCCCCACAACCCTCTGAGATATCTGCACTGCCCTAATTCTGGTCTTGTTTATTCCCTATTTTAATTGCTCCACCATTAGTGACCGTGCCTTCAGTTCCCTCATCCCCAAGCTCTGAAATTCTCCCCCTACACCTCTCCTTCTGTCGAACACAATTTCCTCCTTGAAGATACTTGAGTATTGGTGATAAATGTGGCATTCCATCAAAACTTTTTATCTTGTAATCATCAGGACAGGTGCAAGAATACCAATTTCAAAGATTATCAGTCGGGCTCATAATGTGTCCCGCTTACGCTTGCTGGAAGCTACATATATTCAAACACAGGGACCTGTCCTCTGCAGGCAGAAGGATCATGTCCAGGCATGGCACCATTTTTCAAAATAAACAGGGGGGATGATGGCTCCGTGGTGAATTCCCCATGCCGAAGCCTTGAGCTATCAGAGCCGACTGGCCAACCAGTCATCACCCTTTCCTCATGCAGTATAAATTGTTGTTGGCTTTGAAATTTGGTTTTCTTGCATCTGTCCAGATGAGTGCAATAGGAAAAGCTTCAACAGTATGTCTCTTTTCAGCAATGCTTAAATTCTGTACTACTGAGTGACTGTGGGTTTATAATTCTCTTGTTGCTGATATAAAACTTCTGGTGAACACACATTTGATGAATGTCTCCCTCGGGCGATGTTGCTGTGTCCCAGTGAGGATGGGGCCGCGCATGCGCGCCTCGCTCTAAGTTGCCCGGATAAAGATGGCGGCCGTTCACTCGGCCTTTTCTCCAGAGCCGAGCGAACGCGGCGATGTTTCCTCATTGAGGGTTTGGCGCCGAAACCGTGACTTTCTGAAGCTAATCAACTCACCCGCCGGCCCGAGCTACGATCACAGGTTTATTTTCGGCTCTGGATCCGAGCTCGGTCCTTGGAAAACCCGCGTTTTAAATCCGTTCTCTCGAGCTCTCTTCCCGTCTGTCTCCACGGACACAAAAACAGAATTACCTGGAAAAACTCAGCAGGTCTGGCAGCATCGGCGGAGAAGAAAAGAGTTGACATTTCGAGTCCTCATGACCCTTCGACAGAACTTGAGTTCGAGTCCAAGAAAGGGTTGAAATATAAGCTGGTTTAAGGTGTGTGTGTGGGGGGCGGAGAGATAGAGAGAGAGAGAGGTGCTTGTGTAGACAAACAAGCAGTGATAGAAGCAGATCATCAAAAGATGTCAGCGACAATGGTACAATAGAACACATAGGTGTTAAAGTTAAAGTTGGTGATATTATCTAAACGAATGTGCTAATTAAGAATGGATGGTAGGGCACTCAAGGTACAGCTCTAGTGGGGGTGGGGGGAGCATAAAAGATTTTAAAATATTTAAAAATAATGGAAATAGGTGGGAAAAGAAAAATCTATAAAATTTATAAAATTTAACATTCCTTGTTGCAGTCCTACCCCGGCCCCCTTCCACAACTTTTTCTCCGGTACATCGATGATTATTTCGGTGCCGCTTCATGCTCTCGTCGGGACTTGGAAAAATTTATTAATTTTGCTTCCAATCTCCACCCCTCCATCATTTTCACGTGGTCCATCTCTGACACTTCCCTTCCCTTCCTTGACCTCTCTGTCTCAATCTCTGGTGATAGACTGTCCACCAATATCCATTACAAACCCACCGACTCCCACAGCTACCTCGACTACAGCTCCTCACACCCCGCTTCCTGTAAGGACTCCATCCCATTCTCCCAGTTCCTTCGCCTTCGTCGCATCTGTTCCGATGATGCTACCTTCAAAAACGGTTCCTCTGACATGTCCTCCTTCTTCCTTAACCGAGGTTTTCCACCCACGGTCATTGACAGGGCCCTCAACCGTGTCCGGCCCATCTCCCGCGCATCCGCCCTCACGCCTTCTCCTCCCTCCCAGAAACATGATAGGGTCCCCCTTGTCCTCACTTTTCACCCCACCAGCCTCCGCATTCAAAGGATCATCCTCCGCCATTTCCGCCAACTCCAGCATGATGCCACCACCAAACACATCTTCCCTTCACCCCCCCTTATCGGCATTCCGTAGGGATCGCTCCCTCCGGGACACCCTGGTCCACTCCTCCATCACCCCCTACTCCTCAACCCCCTCCTATGGCACCACCCCATGCCCACGCAAAAGATGTAACACCTGCCCCTTCACTTCCTCTCTCCTCACCGTCCAAGGGCCCAAACACTCCTTTCAAGTGAAGCAGCATTTCACTTGCATTTCCCCCAACTTAGTCTACTGCATTCGTTGCTCCCAATGTGGTCTCCTCTACATTGGAGAGACCAAACGTAAACTGGGCGACCGCTTTGCAGAACACCTGCGGTCTGTCCGCAAGAATGACCCAAACCTCCCTGTCGCTTGCCATTTTAACACTCCACCCTGCTCTCTTGCCCACATGTCTGTCCTTGGCTTACTGCATTGTTCCAGTGAAGCCCAACACAAACTGGAGGAACAACACCTCATCTTCCGACTAGGCACCTTACAGCCTTCCGGTCTGAATATTGAATTCAATAACTTTAGGTCGTGAGCTCCCTCCCCCATCCCCACCCCCTTTCTGTTTCCCCCTTTTTTCCCCTTTTTTTTTCCCTATAAATTTTATAGATTTTTCTTTTCCCACCTATTTCCATTATTTTTAAATATTTTAAAATCTTTTATGCTCCCCCCACCCCCACTAGAGCTGTACCTTGAGTGCCCTACCATCCATTCTTAATTAGCACATTCGTTTAGATAATATCACCAACTTTAACTTTAACACCTATGTGTTCTTTTGTACCATTGTCACTGACATCTTTTGATGATCTGCTTCTATCACTGCTTGTTTGTCTACACAAGCACCTCTGTCTCTCTCTCTCTCTCCGCCCCCCCACACACACACCTTAAACCAGCTTATATTTCAACTCTTTCTTGGACTCGAAATCAAGTTCTGTCGAAGGGTCATGAGGACTCGAAACGTCAACTCTTTTCTTCTCCGCCGATGCTGCCAGACCTGCTGAGTTTTTCCAGGTAATTCTGTTTTTGTTTTGGATTTCCAGCATCCACAGTTTTCTTTGTTTTTGTCTCCACGGACTACGCATGCTCCAGATCACGATGATTGACGGCAGCTCCGGACCAATGGGAAGACCTGAACCTGGAGGACCGAACGGGAGTGGCTAGTTTTCCAGCCAATCGGTGTGAATGGCGGGGCCGGGCCGGGCTTGGAGTGGAGCATGTGCAGTGAGGTTGGGGACAGGGACGAAGGCGGTCAGGATTGAAAATCCAGCCGGTAAGAAAGTGCCGAGTGCAGGAGAGGAATGGAGCCGGAGGGTGGACTGGGAGGATTCACAAACACCTGGTGTAGGACTCCAAACCCGGATTAGAAACTCCCGGAGCCGAGTTTACACCGAGTGTTTGGAAACTCCTTTTACAGGGGTTTAGAAGGGGAGGATTTACATACAGTAAACTCAAACCAAGAGAAATAATTGTCTCTTCTCAATTTCTATCCTGGACTGACCTGCTGAAACAGTGAATTCACACTGGGGAGAGGCTGTTCAATCACTCACAGTGTGGTAAGAGGTTCAGGACATCATTCCACCTGCTGAGATACCAGCGCATTCACATCATTCCACCCGCTGAGATACCAGCGCATTCACACTGATGAGAGACTTTTTAAATGCCCAGAGTGTGGGAAGTATTTTAAAAGGTTTGGGGAACTGATGTCCCATCAACATGTTCACACTGACGAGAGACTCCAACTGTGGGAAGGGATTCACTTAGTTGTCCCATCTGCAGACACACTAGTGAGTTCACACTGATGAGGCCTTTTAAATGCCCAGGCTGTGGGAAGTGTTTCAGGGAACTGATGCCTTATTAACATATTCACACTGATGAAAGGCCATTAAGGTGCTCTCACTGTGGGTCTGGGTTCAGGTAATCCTCTGACCTCACTGTACACCAGTGAATTCACAGTGGAGAGAGGCTGTTCTCACGCTCCGGGTTGTGGGAAGGGATTTTGTTGTTCATCCACACTGCAGAGACACCAACGAGTTCACAACTCTAAAGGCAAAATACTGAACATCCTGGAAAACAGAAAAAAAACAGAAAGTGCTGGAAGGATTCAGCAGGTCTGGCAGCATCTATAGAGAGAGGAAACTCAGTTAACGTTTCAAAACATTAATTTGAGTTCACAAGTAACTACAGTATTTGGATTTTTCTGTTAATTACATTTAGGACTGAACCTTGTTCAATGGGGTCAGTTTCTGCTGATGTTAATAAACTCCAGCCCAGTTATAGGGGTTAATATTGTGGATTAAAGTCAAATAAATCAGCTTTGTGTAAAACACAGAGTGTGTCAAATCTTTTTAATATCTCCACTGAAGTTAGTTCCTTTTGAAATGCTCTCCCTCCTCGGTCTTCTTTGTCCTCACCTGCAACAGCAAATATGAGGATCTCATGGAGCTTCTTTGTGACTAAGATTGAGACAATCTGATCAGCTGCCTCTGCTGCTTCCTCCCTTCCACTAGTCCACTGGGCTAAATTTCTGTAAAGATGCCCCATGTCTGAGCCCTGAACTCACATCTCTCTCCAGTTTCTCCCCAATCTCCACTCATCTTGTCTGTGGGATTCACCTTCTGCTCCATTGACCCTATTCCCACTGATCTACTGACCATCCAGCTTCTCCATGTGAGCTGATATTGTTTACGGTTTTCTCTCTCTCTTCTAGTACTTTTGCTCTCACCTTTAAATCCACAACCCTGACCCATCCTAAAAACAGGATCTACCCTTGGCCCCTCCTATTTCTCACCTACATGCTGGCACTAGGCAATATCTTCCAAAAACACCATGTTAGTTTTCACGTGTACACTGACAACACCCAGCTCTACCTCACCACCATCCCTCTCCATTCCTCCACTGTTACTAAATTATACAACTGCTTATCCCACATCCAGTACTGGATGAGCAGAAATTTACTCCTTTTTAGAGTTGGCAAGATCAAAACCATTGTCTTCAGTCACCATCACAATTATTCTGTTTCCTAACTACCGAGTCCATCACTATGAGGTAACATTGGGATATGTTGTCCTATGTTTGTCAAGCCAGTAATCTTTGTTCCTAAGCGAGACACAGAAAGAGAGAGAGAGCTATTCCTATAATATTCAATACATTTCAGAAGATTTTAGAAAGTGATTGGACAGTGATTTCGCACAGATCTCCTAATCTTGAGAAGGAAATATTGACTTCTCACACTGATTTCTGACTAACCTCACTATTTCTAAGCTATGAGTTTGTTTTCTTAATTTCTTGATGACAAACTGTGGATAACATACTAAAGCTACTAGAATGATCAGAATCAGCAACACAAACTTTTGAGTTGCCACCAAAAATAAGTGTCAAATGTTTTCCACTAAAATGTGATAACTATCGACTTAGATTCATCTTCCCCACCTGCTGATCATCTCACACAATTCTAAGTTATTGGCATGTTTTAAATACATCTGATTCGACCAAAAGTTCATGTACAGACTTTAATTATTTTTATTACTAGTCTTTCTCTAATACTCCAATTTCTCCTTCTTTATCATTTTCCTAGTCACCCTTTGCTGGTTTCTAAAATTTTCCTAATTCTCTCGACTAGCACTAATCTTTGCAGCATTGAGGATCTTTTCTTTAATATGGTACAACCTTTAACTTCTTTAGTTAGCCATGGGTGGTGCATCCTTCTTGAAGATTGTTATGACATAGCAATTGGTAAAGACTGAGAGGGAAACTTTAAACAACTTTCATAAGCTATATTTTCAATTGATATATTTGAGATACAGCTCTGAATTCAGAAATGAAACCACTCCAGAGGTTTTTATATAATTTAAATTAAACCTTTATTAATTTTAATAAGAAATTAAACACATCTACAAATTACCACCATAATAACTTTTAAACAAATCCTCAAATTAATCACTCCCAGGTAATCTTCCCCAAGGCAACAATAACCCATAGACTTAAACAGACATTAGGCAAAACACATTTTACCTTATGAATTAAAAGTGTGGTTCCTTTCAATTTGGTCCTTCGCAAACACAGTGGTAGGCTTACAGGATTAGATCTTCCATGCCTCTGACTTCCTCACACAAAACTCTTCTGTATATACCTAGCATTCTCTTTGAATGCACATTCTCATTATATCACCAGGCCCTTTGAACTCTGCCTCCCCTAACAATAAAACTAGTAATATAAACATATTGCTTGGTGTCTCCTAGTTAGATGCAAGATTTCACCCCCAATCTTTGAATGGTTTATTCAACAAAATGCAAATGTAGTCTTTACCTTTTAATGTATTGTTCACCCAATTAACATCTCAAAACTATTATACATCAAAGCACCCAGACTATCTGGCTTTAATCCAATAGGACACACACACTCACAAAGAGACTGCTACAAGTCCAATTTGAAATAATTTCCAATAAGATGATATGCATTAATATCCCTTCATGACATAGAGTCTTTCTTTCTCAATGGAATGTATCTTTTGCTGGTTATAAAATATCTTCTTAAATGTTTGCCATTATTTCTCTACTGTCTTACCTTCTAATGCATTTTAACAGTCCACTTGAGCCAACTGTGTCTTCATACCCTTGTAATTGCCTCCAAGATTAAGACCCACATATCTTACCCTCAAAGTGATTGTGAAGTTCCATTATGTTATGATCACTCTGATCTAGGAGATCCCATACTTTGATGGCATGAATTAATCTTGTCCCATCACACATTATCAGGCCTAAAACAGCCCGTTCCCAAGTTGGTTCAGTACATATTATTCTAAGAAACAATCCCAAATACACTCAATGAATTCATCCAATGTTATTGGCCCAATTCAAATTAAAATTAAAATGTCCCATGATTATTGCAGCACTTTTATAACAAACCCCCATTATTTATTGATTAATACTCTATCCTACATTGTAGATACTGTCAGGGCCTGTAACCATTCCCACCCGCGTCTTACTTGCAATTTCTTGTCTCCACCCAAGCTGATGTTACAATTTCTTCATTCAGACCAAGATCATTTCTCACTACTGTCCTGGTCTCATCCTTTTTTTAACAGAGCTACCCCACCTCCTTTGCTTTCCTTCTAAATTATCAAGTGGCCTTGATTTTTCACTCCCTAGCTGTGACCACTTTCACACTCTATTACTCCAATATCTATCATATCATAGACATTTTCCCACTATGACCTTATTTAATGGTAATTA
Organism: Isurus oxyrinchus; assembly: GCA_026770705.1. NCBI lineage: Eukaryota > Metazoa > Chordata > Chondrichthyes > Lamniformes > Lamnidae > Isurus > Isurus oxyrinchus. The sequence continues at coordinate 76,344,995 of JANJGN010000020.1, read as the reverse complement.
CAAGATGCTTGGACCACTCTGGGCTTTGGTCATGGACAGCAACGTCTTCACTCTTGTCTGATGACCTTATCCAAAAAAGCTGCCCTGGTTAGGACTTGTCCTGCAAGATATCACAGTGATAACGATGCATTCTTGTTTAGTTTAATGAGACCCAATTATTTATCCAGTGAGTATATAAAAATGTAAATCAAATACTCACAGCTCCTGCAGTTGATTCTCTGGCTACTATTTTTATATATATATATATACACATATATATATACAAGGAAGGAGCCAGAGTGTGAAGTCGCAATCAGCTGGAGAACACTGGAGAGGCATTGGGGGAAGATGGATTGATTAACGGGTTGAAGACTGAAGAATGTTCAAAAGGAATGATGAGATACTTTGCCGTTGCTGGATAGGGTGTCATTTGTCACTTTGATGAGAGCAGGAGTGGAAGTCTTATTGGAAGGATTCAAACAGGGTCCCAACAAAGAGGGACAGAAATTTCAGAGTGTTAACACATTTCAGGACTTCGAAGAGGAAAAGAAAGTTGGTAGTTCAGGCAGTGACAGTGGGGTCAAGGGTTGGTTTTATTGAGGAGGCAATGATGATGTTGGGTTTGAAGGATAGAGGGACAGGACCTGAAGAGATGTAGCTATTATCAACACCAGGAACACGGGGAAGTTAAGTGATCAGCAGTTTAGTGGAATAGAGTGGATGGAGCAGGAAGTGGGTCTCATGGGCAAGATGAGCACTGAGAGGGGAGATGGGAGAGAAACTGGAGAAAGATGTGGATTCAGGGCTCGGACAAGGGGGAACGTTAGAGACAGTTTGTCCTGGTGGGATATTGGGAGGGAGGGAAGCAGCAGAGGCAGCTCATCGGATTGTCTCAATCTTAGTGACAAAGAACATCCATGAGCTCCTCACACTTGTTGGAGGTGGGATGGAGGAGACAGGGGAGAGGGAGACACCTTCAAAAGGAACTAACTTATTTTAGAGATATTAAAAAGACTCAACACTGTGTGCGTTCAACACAAAGCCTATTTATTTGACTTTTATCCAAAATATTAACAGATATAACTGGGCTGGAGTTCATTAACATCAGCAGAAACAGACCCTAATGAACAAAGTTCAGTCCTGGATGGGATTAACAGAAAAATCCAATCATTGTCGTTACTTGTGAACTCTCTGGTGTCTCTGCAGGTTGGATGAGGTAGTGAATCCCTTCCCAAACGTGGAGCAGCTGAATGGTCTCTCCTCAGTGTGAAACCGCTGGTGTCTTAGCAGGGTGGACGAACGAACAAATCTCTTCCCACACTCGAGGCAGCCGAACAGCCTCTCCCCAGTGTGAGTGCGCTGGTGCCTCAGCAGGTTGGATGAGGTTGTGAATCCCTTTCCACACTCGGAGCAGGTGAACGGCCTCTCCCCTGTGTGAGTTCACCAATGAACTGTGAGATCATATGATGCCTTGAACCCAGCCCCGCAGTGAGAGCACCTGAACGGTCTCTCAACAGAATGAACATGCTGATGGCACATCAGCTCCCCAGAACTTTTATGGCACTTTCCGCAGTATGGGCATTTAAAAGGTCTCTCGTCAGTGTGAACTCGCTGGTGTTTCAGCAGCCAAGATGACTGAGTGAATCCCTTCCCACACTCGGAGCAGGTGAACGGTCTCTCCCCAGAGTGAACTCGCTGGTGTTCCAGCAGGTTGGATGAAGTAGTGAATCCCTTTCTGCACACAGAGCAGTTGAATGGTCTCTCCGTACTGTGACTGCGCTGATGATTTGCAAGCTCAAACTGGTCATAGAACCTTTTCTCACAGTCCCCACATTTCCACGGTCTCACCCCAGTGTGTCTGCGCTTGTGTTTCCATCGGCTAGATGATCGGCTGAAGGCTTGCCCACACACAGAACACGTGTACGGTTTCTCTCCACTGTGAAGGATACTTTCTCGTTCCATGTTTAAAGTCCGATGATATTCAGGTTAGGATAAATTAGGCGACTCTGTCAGATCCTGATGTGATGTTTGGTTTCAGATTCCAGATTGGAAACCGTCCCATTCTTATGCCCTGTAAATTGATTTAAAACAGAAAAAAGTGAATGAGAGAGAACCCATATAAACACAAAGGCTGAAATGAGCTGAATGAATCTGGTAATTTGTGGGACCAGCACTAGGAAAATGTGGTCATGGAAACAGCTGGATTGTCATGAAAAAACAACTAATGTCCTTCAGGGAAGGGAACTTGCCATCTGGTCTGGGTCTACAAAAGACTCTGAGCTCTGTGTGATGAGGGAAAACAAAGTTGTGAAGGTGAGGGACTTTATATATCTAAGAATAAACCAGAACATTGTCAAAACCACCAAACCCTCAAACTTCACCACCAGGGTAGCAGGTGTATGTGAACATCATAAGACCATAAGACAAAGGAGCAGAAATTAGGCCATTCGGCCCATCGAGTCTGCTCCGCCATTCAATCATGGCTGATAAGTTTCTCATCACCTCCAAGTTCCCCTCCATGTTACACACTGCCCTGATTTGTCTGACATCCAGGACTGGATGAACAGAAATTCCCTCTATTTAAATATTGGGAAGACTGAAGCCATTGTCGTTGGTTCCACCACAAACTCCACTCCCTAGCCACCGACTCCATCCCTCTCCCTGGCAACTGTTCAGGGCTGAACCAGACAGGTCACAACCAGGGGATAATATTAAACCACTAGCTGAGCTTCTGACCACATGTCTGTATCATCTCCAAGAGTGCACATTCCCATCTCAGTCACATCACTGACTTGGCCCTGTCTCCACTCATTTGCTCATGAAACTCATGCATTCCTTTATTACCTCTGGCCTTGATTATTCAAACGCACACCTGGCTGGCCCCCCACATTCAGCCCTGATAACCTGGAGTTTATCCAAACTTCTGCTGCCTTTGTCATCTGCACCAAGTCCCATTCACTCACACATCACCCTGTACTCACTGACGTACACAGGTTCCCGCTTAAACAATAACTAAATTTAAAATTCCCATCCTTTTTTTCCAATCCCTCCATGACATTGACCTTTCCTATTTCCAGTCACACAGATGTTTCAATATTTTTTCCACAGACGAACATACTGTCAGGCTCTGATGAATCGACTGACTCTGTCAAGTTTTGAGTTTCCCTTCTTCAAATTCTGTTCTTCGAATATACTGCATTAAAAAAAATTCAGAATATAAATTGAGAAGAGACAAACATTTCTCTTGGTTTCAGTTTGCTGTGTGTAAATCCTCCCCTTCTAGCCCCCTGTAAAAGGAGTTTCCAAAATCCATCCCTGTCAGTCCAGGATAGCCCAGAGGGTGGTGACGGTCAGGAATGTGCTGCCTGGGAGGGTGGTGGAGGCGGGTTGCCTCATATCCTTTAAAAAGTACCTGGATGTGCACTTGTCATGTCATAATATTCAAGGCTATGGGCCAAGTGCTGGTCAATGGGATTAGTAGGTAGGTCAGGTGTTTCTCACGTGTCGGTGCAGACTCGATGGGCCGAAGGGCCTCTTCTGCGCTCTGTGATAGGGAGCAGTTACTGTTAACCTGTTCAACATGAAATGAAACAAAATGCCAATCGTTCATTTTTAAATATTCTTTCAGGGAATGTTGGTGTCGCTGTCAAGTCCAGCATTTGCTGTCCATCCCTAATTACCCATGAACGGAGTGACTTGCTCGGCCATTTCAGAGGGTAGTTAAGAGTCAACCGCATTGCTGTCGGTCTGGAGTCACATGTGTGATTCTGTGATAGAAATTCACAATATTCTCTCCTCCTGCTACCTGGACCAGGATGACTGCGCATGCGCCCTGCTGCATGATCTCGGGCCTCCGACCTGTAGACCCGGCCCTGCAGCTGTTACCGGCCTCGTTCGGTGCTAACGCGAGCCCAATAGGTTCTTATTCGGTTTTTGAGGCCTCCACTGGGTGTTCATGAAGCCTCCCCACCCACTTCGCCGTCTCCATTACCCTCCTACACTCGGCCGTTTCTCTCCGTTTGCCGCCTCCCCGCAGCTGCAGCACCCACACTGCGCATGTACCAGCCGGAAATCACACAGTGCGCATGCTCTATTTCTAACTCGCCATTGCACCTGCGCACGAGGCTCCGGTAGTGAGAATTGGGCATCTTCTGTCTCGCCGCGAATGCTGGGTAACTGCCCTGCCATTGCAAGAAAATATTGTTTAGAAACTATTTATGTTAAATGATCCGATTTCGTTTGTAGCAATAGGGCCAAGATATAAAATTATCACATTGATCCAGCAACCAGAGTGCACAAACCCTTCAACACAGTCCTGTCCTGAGTAATTAACAGCAGAACCAACCCCTACAGTTAGATTTGAACTCACTGGTGCCTCACAACTGAGGTGAACAAATGATTCCACCCTCCAAAAAAAGAAACATTAAAACCGTTTCTTGTCAGAATGCACCAATTGTGGATCAAATCCTTATAACCTTTAAAGCTGGAATGCTGACAGGTGGGGGAAATGAGTAAATCACTTTGCACATATGAAGAATCTGTGTGGTCACTCCCCATTGTGACTGTGCTGCTGTATCAGTAAATGGAATGGTCAAGTGAATGCTTTCCCACTTTCAGCAGGCAAACTGCCTTTTCTCAGTGTGAATTTACCCATGGGTTTCCAGGTCAGATGTGGATTTTAAACCATTCTGGTCAGGAATTCCAGATTCTCAACACTCTACATTGTAAGAAAAGCAAAATACTGCAGATGCTGTAAATCTGAAATTAAAACAGAACATTCAGAAAATCTCATCACATCTGGTAATGTATGTGGAGACAGAATCATAGTTTACATTTCAGGACTGTGACCTTTCATAAGAACTGTATAACTGGATTAAAGTTCAATGACCTGAAACATTCACTCTGTTTCCGTTTCCATAGATACTGCTGGGTGCTTCCAATATTTTCTTTTAAGTTTGGATTTCCAGCAGCTTCATTATTTTGTGTCACTGTGAATCAGTTTTCTCTCACTTAATGTTACCTGGTTAAATAAGTAAAAGATCGAGGTTTTAAATAATGAGACAGCAGTTACTGTTCCCCTGTTTGACATGAAATTAAACAAAATGCCAATTGCTCATTTTCATGGGATGTTGGTGTCACTGTCAAGTCCAGCATTTGTTGTCCATCCCTAATTACCCTTGAACGGAGTGACTTGCTAGGCTATTTCAGGAGACAGTTAAGAGTCAACAACATTGCTGTGGGTCTGGAGTCACATGTAGGTCAGATTGGGTAAGAATTGGGTAAATTCTTTCCTTAAAGGATATTAGTGAACCAGGTAGGTTTTCATGAAAATTGAAGAAAGCTTCAATTCACCATTAGTGAGACTAGCTTTCAATTCCAGATTTATTAATTCAATTTGCAACTCACCAAGGCTCATTCAGCAGCATCTTCCAAACACCTGACCTCCACCACCTCGAAGGACAAGGGAAGAGGAAGCATGGGAACACAGCCACCTGCAAATTCCCCTCCAAGCCAAAAACCATCCTGACTTGCAACTACATCGACGTTCCTTCACTGTCACTGGGTCAAAGTCCTGGAACTCCCTCCCCAACAGCACTGTGGGTGTACCCACAACACATGGCCTTCAGCAGTTCAAGAAGGCAGCTCACCACCACCTTGTCAAGGGCAATTAGGGATGGAAAATATATTTTGGCCGAGGCAATGACACTGACACCCCATGAAAGAACAAAAACAAGCTAGATCTCAAGCTTTGTTGGAATCTGAAGCCTTGTGCCTTGGCCTTTGGATCAATTCTCACTGATTTTACCATGTGCCAACTCCATCCTAAAACAATTGATGGGTAAATCTTCCACCTGAGATCTCATCGGGTTATTTCACATTTCAAGCAAACACTATGGCCACTGCACTCAGGAAATCAGTGTCACACATCCCAGACAGAGGAGAAATGGCCATACATCAAGCACTCTCATTCACAACCAGAAAATGCTGGAAATACTCAGCAGGTCAGGCCGAGTCTGTGGAGAGAGAAACAGTTAACGGTTCAGGTCACTGAACTTTCATCAGAACTGGAAAGAAGTTAGAGATGTTACAGATTTTCAGAAAATTCCCAGACAGGTGGAGGGTGAGAGTGAAAGAACAGAAGGGAAGGTTTGTGATCAGGTGGAAGACAGGAGAGGATGAATAACTAAAGGGATGAGAATGAAAGGCAAAAGCGATGGTGATGGAACTAGTAAAGATACTAAAGGTGGGAGAGTCACTCTGTATCTGTCATCTGTTTCTGCTCTGATTGGAAGTGTTGCTTCTCTGTTGACCCATTTCACTTCTGCCCCACACTGAAAATTCTCCGTCCTTCTCCACTGTTACCTTTAACAAACATTTCATTGCACAAACACACACAAGACACATGGGGGGAGTGTGAGGGAATGGTTGAGGATGATTATTTTGAAACATTTAAACAATGAAAAATATAAATATTTATGGCCCAGAAGGAGGCCATTCGATCCATCATGTCCATGCTGGCAGGTAAAGAACAATCCAGTCTAATCCCACATTCAAACTCTTGCTCTGCATCTCCTGTGGGTTACAACACCTCAAAGGTTTTCCTAAGTGTTTCTTTTGCTAAATCTATTGAGATTTCTGTCTCAACAGAAATTATGTGCAGTAATGCGTGTAATAGTGGCTGAGTGGTGAAGCCAATGGTTTTGAAATTTATTGTGGTCTCCATGCACAGGTATGAATTCTGCTGACTACACTCTTCATTATTTCCAATATTAACCAGGTGCCGACAGAATTAATTATTGGGCAAATGGAACAAAAATCATCCCAGAACTCTTTGTTTTCTTATTTCCGTTCATTTGCAATCATTCAACAAATTCCCAGTCGCAAGTGGAGCAAAGGCTGAGCCAAGTAGGTGACATCCTTGCTTTCTAGGTGTTTGTCTCTCCTCAGAGACCCAATCCATCTGTCAGTCTCGGTATGTGTGTCTGTGTGTGTCTCTCCTGAGAGACCCACTCCATCTGTCAGTCTTGGTGTGTGTGTCTCTCTGTGTTATTGTGCTTCAGTTCCTCATTTTCACCAATCCAAACGTTAATCACATTAGTCATGTAGCTTCATATTAAGGACATACAGAGAAAACAAAACAGTTTTAAAATATGCAAGAGGAGATTTATTTTGTTATTTATTTATTTTGGTGGAGACTGTTCAGCTACTAAGTGCCCATATGTTTCAAAGTGGAGGATAATTGAAATTTTCAGAGAACTGTTATGGTGCAGTTGTGTCTATACCAACGGCCCATTGTGTCTATACCAACTCTCCAATTGAGCATCATGACATAGTGCCATTCTCCTGCCTTTTCCCCATAGCCCTGCATATTTTTCTATTCAAATAATCACCTATTTTCCTCTTGGATACCTCAATGGAACCTGCTTCCAGTCTCGAGCCGCTCGCTGTGTGAAAAAGCTTTTCCTCACATCACATTTTCTTCCTTTGCAAATCATTTTAAATCTGTGCCCTCCCGTTACGAGCGGGAATAGTTTCGACCTTTCTACTCTATCCAGCCCCTTCATGATTTTGAACATATAGAAACATAGAATATCTGGGCAGGAGTATGCCATTCGGTCCTTTGAGCCTGCTCCCCTTTTCAATATTATCATGGCTGATCCTCTCTCTCAACGTCATACTCCCGCTCTCTCCCCATACCCCTTGAAGCCTTTAGAGTTCAGAAATCTATCTTTTTCCCTTAAATATTGAATTGGCCTCCACATTCCTCTGTGGTAGAGAATTCTACAGGTTCACTACCCCCTGAGTTAAGAAGTTTCTCCTCGGCTCAATCCTAAATGGCCTACCCTGTATTCTGAGACTGTGACCCCTTGTTCTAGACCGCCCAGCCAGGAGAAACTTTATCCCTTCACCCAATCTGGTCATCCCTGTCAGAATTGTTTATGTTTCAATGAGATCTCCTCTCATTCTTCTAAAGTCCAGTGAATACATTCCTAGTTGGCCCAATCTCTCCTCATACAACAATCCTGCCATCCCAGGAATCAGACTGGTGAACCTTTGCTGCACTCCCTCTATGGAAAGTATATACTTTCTTAGGTAAGGAGACCAAAACTGCACAATGTTCCAGTGTGGTCTCACCAAGGCTCTGTACAGCTGCAGTAAGACATCCTTGCTCCTGTACTCGAGCCCTCTCTCAATGAAGGCCAACATACCATTTGCCTTCTTAACTGCTTGCTGCACCTGCATGCTTGCTTTCAGTGATTGGTGTACAGGGACAGCTAGGTCTCATTGCACATCAACATTTCCCAATCATTCAGCATTTAAACCACACTGTGCCACTCTGCTTTTCCGACCAAAATAGATAACTTGACAATTATCCACTTATACGGCATCTGCCATGTATTTATCAATTCACTCAACCTGTCTAAATCGCCTTGAAGCCTCTTAACACCCTCCTTAATACTCACATTCCCACCAAGTTTTGTGTCGTCAGCAAACTTGGAAATATTACATTGGTGCCCCCATTAAAATCATTGATATATATTGTGAATAGTTGTGGCCAAAGCACTGATCCCTGCAGTACCCCACTAATCACTGCCTGCCACTATGAAAAAGAACTATTTATTCCTACTCTGTTTCCTGTCTACTAACCAATTCTTAATCCATGCCAATATATTACTCTAATCCCTTTTGCTGTAATTTTACACACTAACCTCTGATGTGGGACTTTATCAAAAGCTTTCTGAAAATCCAAATACACGACATCCACTGGCTATCCCTTATCTATTCTGCTAGGTACATCCTCAGAAAAACTCCAGTAGGTTTGTCAAACATGATTTCCCTTTCATAAATCCATGTTGACTTTTTCTAATCCTGTTGATATTTTCTAAATATCCTGTTATCATATCCTTTATAATAGACTCTTAACATTTTCCCTGCTACTCATATTAGGCTAACTGATCTTTAATTCGCTGTTTTCTCCCTCCCTCCTTTTTAAAATAGTGGAGCTACGTGTGCCACCCTACAATCTGCTGGGACTGTTCCAGCATATACAGAATTTTGGAAGATGAGAACCAGCGTATCCACTATTTCCATGGCCACCTCCTTTAGTACACTGGGATGTAGATTATCGAGCCCTGTGGATTTATCAGCTTTCAGTCCCATTAATTTCTCCAGCACTCTTGTTTTAGTAATACTAATTTCTTTCAAACCCCACCCCCCTCCCCTCACTTGACCCTTGGTTCCCTCGTTTTTCTGGGAAGTTATTTGTGTCTCCCTGCAGGAAGACAGAACTAAAGTGGTTGTTTAATTCCTCTGCCATTTCCTTGTTCTCTATTATAAATTCTCCTGTTTCAAACTGTAAGGGACTTACATTTGTCTTCACTAGTCTTTTTGTTACATACTTACAGAAGCTTTTGCAGTCCGCTTTACCTCTGGCTAAAGAAGTTGCTTCTGAATTGAATATTAGATTTATTAGTGACTAATTTATATTTATCCTCAACCATCCACAATTGCGACATCTTCAATTTATCTACCCTGTGAAACCCTTTCATTATTTTAAAGGCCCTGTTAAGGTCACCCCTCACTTTCTATACCAGAGGAAGCCTTTTGAACCTGTTCAATCTTTGAGAGCTGATATCATTTTCCTATTCTGACATCATTCCAGTAAATATTTTTGCACCTTCTCTAGTGCTTCTCAATCAATGTTATAATACAGAGACAGAGCTAGTCAGAGCATCAAATTCACTCTTGTCCCAAATTCCTGTATGGTGGAAGGATCAGTATTACAGTGCGAGAGTGGTCTGTGGTTTTGAGCTGTTATTCACCATCCTCTATTTCAGGAATTCTCCCTTTAGCTGAAAATAAGATGGAATGAAATGGGAAGATCCAATGAGCCAGTCTGTTACATTAAGAATCATCTACACAGTTGTCTCTCACCTTTACAGCACAATGCACCACGATTTTTATTCTAAATCTACCATTCATGGCATTAAGAATATCTGTCAGAGAATGACTAGATTTTAGCACAGGGCCAGTGTAAAGTTCAGTTAACGTGATTGCCAAGCAGTGAGGAGGTGAATTTACAATTTCTGTGCACCTTATTTGTGCATTTTCTGGATTAAAACTTGCATTGAATCTACTTTTCTCCATCTTGAGTATATTCAAGATGGAAATCCATTAATATTTGGCTTCAAAAGTAATCAATAGTTATGGGGATAGGGCGGGAAGGTGGAGTTAAGGTGGAAGATCATTTAAACATGGAGCAGTCTTAAGGGGCCTTATGAGCTACCCTTGGTCCCATACCTTGTGTCTTATGAACATCACTGTGAATGATTTACATGTAAGCACAGCAAATGCAGCACCCACTCTTTCACCTCCTCCCTTCCCATGTTCCAGTTCCTCAAACACACTTTCCAGGACACAGTGATTTACGTGTACTTGCTGCATTTTAGTATTGTCTGTTCACTGCTCACAATGCGGTCTCCTCTATACTGAGGAGAATAACTCCTTATTGGGCGACTGCTTTGTGGAACATCGCCATTCAGTCTGTGAGTGTGGTCCTGAGTATCTGATCATTTACAGTTTACTTTTCCTCTGCCCCACTCCCGCTCTGACTTCTCTGTCCTCGGCCTTATGCACTGTTCCAATGAAACTCAATGTAAGCTCGAGGAACAGCAGCTCATACAGTTTAAGAGGGGTGGAGCAGGTGGAACGATTATATTCAGGTCCTGATGAACCGAGTGACTCTGTCCAATCTTGATGTGATGCTTGGTTTGAGTTTCCCGCCTGCGAATCCTCAGCAAGGCTCCTTCAGCAGCACCTTCCAAACATAGCACCATCTAGAAGGGCATGGACAGGGACAGCAGATAAATGGGAACACCACCATATTGAAGTTCCCCTCCAAGTCAGTCACCATCCTGACTTAGAAATATATTACCGTTCCTTCACTATCACTGGGTCAAAATCCTGGAACTCCATTCTTAATGGCACATGGACTGCAGTGGTTCAAGAAGGCAGCTCACCACCACATTTCCAAGGGCAAAGAGGTATCAGCGATAAGTGCTGGCCCAGCCAGCGATGCTCACATCCCATGAATGAATTTTTAAAAAGCTGTAAAAAAGAGATTATAAAAAACTCCATCACTGTCCAAGAGTTGGTGCAGGTGGGAGGGACTGAGATTTCTGGATCAATGGGCTCACTTCTGGGGAAGGTGGGACTTGTATAAATCTGACAAGTTGCACCTGAACTGGAATGAGACCAACATCCTTGCGAGGGGGTTGCTCATGCTGTGGGTGGGGGGTTAAACTAATTTGACAGGGGGTGGGTTAAGCAGTGGAGATATAGTATGCGTGATGCACAGACAAGTATAGAAGAAAAGACATGTCGGTCTGGAATGTATATAGTCAAGTTAAGGCACAAAGGAGCATGGCAAGGCTGAATGGCATTTATTTTAATGCAAGAAGCTTTACGAGTAAGGCAGGTGAGTTGATTAACACATGGGGATATGATATCATTGCTATAACTGAGGTTGAGGGAGGGGCAGGACTGGCAGCTCAATGTTCCAGGGTATGGAATCTTCAGGCAAGAAAAGGGTGGGGACTGTAAAAGAAGAGGTGGGGTCGCAATATTATCAGGGAGTCAATTACTGCAGTAAGGAGGGGTGATATCTTAGAAGGCTTCTCAAATGAGGCGATATAGGTAGAACTTAAAAACAAAAAGGGGGAAATCACATTGCTGGGAGTGTACTATAAACCTCCAAACAGTCAGTGAGCGATAGAAGGGCAGATATATAGGCAAATCTCACAAAAGTGTAAAAATAATAGGGTAATAATAGTAGGGGATTTCAACTTCCCCAATATTAACTGGGATAGACAAAGTGTGAAAGGCTTAGAGGAGGCTGAATTCTTAAAATGTATCCAGGAGAGCTTTTTAACCCAGCACGTAGGAAATCCTACAAGAGAGGCAGCGATGCAAAGCTGAGCAGGCGGTAGAAGTGTCGGTGGGGGAGAATTTTGACAATAGTGACCATAACTCAGTAAGATTTAAGGTAGTTATGGAAAAGGCCAAAGATGGTCCAGAAATAAAGGTTCTGAATTGGGTGAAGGCCAATTTTAATATGATAAGACAGGATCTGGACAAAGTGGACTGGGAGCAGCTACTTGTAGGAAAATCTACATTCGAGCAGTGGGAGTCATTCAAAAAGGAAATAGAGAGTGCAGGGCTGAAAATAAACCAAATTTCATAGGGAACAACAGCTTATACGTGAGAAAAGTGTGCTGATTGGTTGGCCAGTCAGTTCTGATTGGTCATTGCCATGGAGAACGTTCCAGGGAGTTATCATCATGTGCTTTTGTTTCATTCAACAAAAGGTGTCATGCCTGGACTTGTTCCTTCTGCCTGCAGAGGACAGGTTCCTGTGTATGAATATATGTAGCTTCTAGTAAGGGTAAGTGAGACACATTACGAGCCCGACTGCTAATCTTTGAAATTTGATGTTCTTGTGTCTGTCCTGTTGAGTACAGGATTAAATGTTTTGACAGAATGTTTCTTTTTTTTACAATATTCAAGTGTCTTAAAGGGGGAATGTATGGTAGACAGGTGGAGAGGTGTAGGGAGAGAATCTCAGAGCTTGGGGACGAGGGAACTGAAGGCACGGTCATTAATGGTGGAGTGATTAAAATAGGGAATATACAAGGCCAGAATTAGAGCAGTGTAAATATCTCAGAGGGTTGTGGATCTGGAGGAAATTACAGAGATAGGCAGAGAGGAGGCCATGGAGGGATTTGGAAACAAGGATGAGAATTTAAAAATCAATTTGCTGCTTGACTGGGAGCCAAGGCACGTGAGGAAGCAGAGGGTGTTAGGGGAACATTGCAAGTGAAGACAAGGACAAAAGACTTTTGGATGGTAACCAGCCAAGAGTGTGTTGGAATAGTCGAGTCTGGGGGTAAAAATGGCAGTGATGAGGGTTTCAGCAGCAGATGCACTTAGACAGAGTGAGATCAGGTGATGTTAAGGAGGTGGAAACAGTAGATCTTAGTGATGACGCAGATACAGATATGAGGTCAGAAACTCATCTCGAGATCATTTTTAATGCCAATGTTGTGAAAAGAGTGGTTTAATCTCAGCCTGTTCCCAGGGAGAGGGATGGAGTTGATATTTAGTTGGAATGGAGATTGGAGCAGGGACTGAAAACAGTGTCTTCAGTCTTCTCAGTGTTTAATTGGAGTTAATTTGTCAACAGGAGAGAAGCAGAAACCAGAATGGGCCATGAGACTGATCCTAGGTTTAACTTAGTTAGAGAGGGAGAGAAGGAAGGAAGCAAACCCTGGGAGGTTTGGAGAAACCACCTTCATGATTGCTCATTAAATCTGCACACAGTAAGTTTTGGGCACAAGGTTAACGTCTGCTATTCTGTATGGTCGGTCAGGGGGTTTCAGATTAATGTTTTGTCATGAGTAATGACTGAAGTGAATGATCAGACATATTGTCACCTCCCGTTGTAGAAATTTGTTAAAAAGATACAGAAGTAATTGTCCAAAACTCTGTTTGGATTTCAGCACAGGGAGGAGGGAGAGTGTGTGGGATGGGGATTTGCAGCTTTCGGGGAACAAGAGAGGAAAAAATGTTCCGCAGAAACTAGAATTGCCTGTTCTGAATTTCTATCCTGTTCTTACAGTGATGGCTCTTGTAAACTCCTTTTACAGAGAATTAGAAGGGGAGGATTTTCAGGCAGGAAACTCAAACCAAACATCACATCAAGATCTGACAGAATCACTCGATTCATCAGGACCTGAATATCATCACCTTTGAATGTGGAGGGAGGAACGTTTTTCTGTTCTGTCTGTGGGAAAATGTTTCAAACATCAGTGTGACTGGAAAAGCACCGAGACACACACACCCGAGTGAGAGTTTTCCACTGAACTGACTGTGGAGAGAGCTTTAACCAGTTACACAGCCTGAAATAACATCACACCATTCACAGTGGGGAGAAACTGTACACGTGTTCTTTGTGTGGACGAGGCTTCAACTGATCACCAAACTTGGAGAGACACAGGGACACCTGCACCACGGAGAAAACGTGGAAATGTGAGGACTGTGGGCAAGGATTCAATTGTCCATCCAAACTGGAAATCCATCGACGCAGTCACACTGGGGAAAGGCCGATCACCTGCTCCGAGTGTGGGAAGGGATTCACTCGGTTATCCCACCTGCTGACACACCAGCGAGTTCACACTGGAGAGAGACCATTCACCTGCTCCGAGTGTGGGAAGGGATTCACTCGGTTATCCCACCTGCTGACACACCAGCAAGTTCACACTGGAGCAGGACCATTCACCTGCTCTGAGTGTGGGAAGGGATTCAAGTGGTTATCCCACCTGCTGACACACCAGCAAGTTCACACTGGAGCAGGACCATTCACCTGCTCTGAGTGTGGGAAGGGATTCACTCAATCATCCAGCCTGCTGATGCACCAGCTAATTCACACTGGAGAGAGACCATTCACCTGCTCTGAGTGCGGGAAGGGATTCACTCAGTCATCAAACCTGCTGATACACCAGCGAGTTCATACTGGGGAAAGACCATTCACCTGCTCCGAGTGTGGGAAGGGATTCACTCAGTCATCCACCCTGCTGACAAACCAGCGAGTTCACAATGAAGAGACACCATTCTCCTGCTCCGAGTGTGGGAAGAAATTCACTAAGTCATCTAACCTACTGACACACCAGCGAGTTCACACTGGAGAGAGGCCATTCACCTGCTCCAAGTTTGGGAAGAAATTCACTCATTCATCAAACCTTCTGACACACCAGTGAGTTCACACTGTGGAGAGACCATTCACCTGCTCTGAGTGTGGGAAGGGATTCACTCAGTTATCCAGCCTGCTGAAACACCAGCGAATTCACACAAGGAGAGGCCGTTCAGCTGTACTTCCTGTGGAAAAGGGATTCAGCCTTCATTCCACCTCAGTGTACACCAGTGAATTCACGTTGGAGAGAGACCATCCACCTTCTCCGAGTGTGGAAAGGGAATCACTCATTTATCCAACCTGTTGAGACACCAGCGAGTTCACACTGGGGAGAGGCTGTTCACATTCTCCGAATGTAGAAGGGATTCACTTGGTCATCCCACCTGCTCAGACACCAGCGAGTTCACAAGTGTCTGCAGGGGTTGGATTCTGCTGTTATTGCTGCTGTTAATCACATCCAGGACTGAACCATGTTCATTTTGACAGCTGTGGTTTGTTTCTATTGATGTTAATAATCCCTGTAACTGGGCTGAATTTTAATATCTTGAGGTCTGTTAAATAAATCAGTTTTGTTTCAAACTCTCAGAATGTTGAGTCTTTGATTTCTCCAGGATAAGAGGAGACTGATTGATGTCCTGTTCCCAACTGCTCCATTTTTGGTTCTTTTGTCCTTTCTCACTCTAGATTCTTTCAGTGCTCAGATCTTTGGTTACTCTCATGGATAAGTCCCAACTCCCCACACCTCCCAGCGAGCCTTGGGATCCAGGGAAGTATCGGTATTAAAAACAGAAAATGCTGGAAATAACCACTACTTTTCCAAGTGCCAATTGATTTTCTCCCGGATCGTTGTCTCCAACCTTTCCCCACCACTGATGTGAAGCTGATTGTCCTGGAATTGCTGTGTTTTTGAACAGGGGTGTAACATTTACAATCTGTCAGTCCTTTGACACCACTACTGTATAAGGAGGATTGGAAGATTGTGACCAGAGTCTCCACAAGTTCCATCTGAAGGATGCTGTCTCTGACAGTGCATCAGTCCCTCAATGTCACCCTGGAGTGTCAGCCTAGATAATGTGCTCAGGTTTATTAATATTTCCTCTTGTTATTGATGTGGGTCATTAAGAAACAATGGACTCTTATGATGTCATCCAGTCCCAGTGTGATGATGTCATTCAGTCCCAGTGCGATGATGTCATCCAGTCCCAGTGCGTTGATGTCATGAAGACTATTAAATACCAGCGGAGCCTTAGTGGTGAAAACAGTTTTGTTCGAGATGGCAGCAAGTCCATTACTGATAGATCAGCAAATGGAATTAATGGGAAAGAAAGTGAGGCAGATCATGGACATCAGGAATAGTGTTGTGAATTATGAAGACGAGAAACATGTCCAGTATATGTCCCACCTCACGACACTCTGCCCCCATCTCCCAACACTCTGCCCCATCTCCCGACACTCTGCCCCCATCTCCC
This sequence comes from Isurus oxyrinchus, assembly GCA_026770705.1. Taxonomy (NCBI): domain Eukaryota; kingdom Metazoa; phylum Chordata; class Chondrichthyes; order Lamniformes; family Lamnidae; genus Isurus; species Isurus oxyrinchus. The sequence continues at coordinate 76,328,798 of JANJGN010000020.1, read as the reverse complement.
GACACTCTGTCCCACCTCCCAACACTCTGTCCCACCTCCCAACACTCTGCCGCATCTCCCGACACTCTGCCCCATCTCCCGACACTCTTCCCCCATCTCCCGACACTCTGCCCCCATCTCCTGACACTCTGCCCCCATCTCCCGACACTCTGCCCCCATCTCCTGACTCTCTTCCCCATCTCCCGGTACTCTGTCCCCATCTCCTGACACTCTGCCCCCATCTCCCGACACTCTGCCCCCATCTCCCGACACTCTGCCCCGATCTCCCGACACTCTGCCCCCATCTCCCGACACTCTGTCCCCATCTCCCGACACTCTGCCCCCATCTCCAGACACTCTGCCCCCATCTCCCGGTACTCTGTCCCCATCTCCCGACACTCTGCCCCCATCTCCCGACACTCTGCCCCCATCTCCCGACACTCTGCCCCCATCTCCCGACACTCTGCCCCATCTCCCGACACTCTGCCCCCATGTCCCGACACTCTGCCCCATCTCCTGATACCCTGCCCCCATCTCCCGACACTCTGCCCCCATCTCCCGACACTCTGTCCCCATCTCCCGACACTCTGCCCCCATCTCCCGACACTCTGCCCCCATCTCCCGACACTCTGCCCCATCTCCCGACACTCTGCCCCCATGTCCCGACACTCTGCTCCATCTCCTGACACTCTGCCCCATCTCCCGACACGCTGCCCCCATCTCCCGACATTCTGCTCCCATCTCCCCACACTCTGCCCCATGTCCCGACACTCTGCCCCATCTACTGCGCAGTCTGTCTCTACCTCTGCTGAACCCACACAGGATACATCATGTTGAAACCAGAGGAAAGGACTGGGTGAGAAATTGTAATTCACCAAGGGAGATGGGGGCAGAGTGTCGGGAGATGGGGGCAGAGTGTCAGGAGATGGGGGCTTGACAAAATATTAAGTTTCCTGTTTTTAACAATGAAACTTAAAATGTATTGATTGGGACCACTTCCAGCTCTTGTCCATTCTGACATCCCATGAGCCAGCTCACCCCCTCACTGGGTTCATGCTGAATGTCAATCCAGGCTGGGAGCCATTGGGTGGATGTGCAATGGGTGGATGAGTGGGTGGTGGAATGTTCAGTTCACAGGGAGGGGGCTGGGGGAGGGGGGTTGGTGCTGGTGGTGGGAAGTGTTCATTCTGAAGGAGTCCCACCTGAAACAGTGACCATTAACTTATCACTTTCTAATGGTGAGTGACCTGCTGTGTATTTCCCCAGGTTTGTTCTGTTCAGTATTTCAGTATTTTTTATATATTTATTTTTGCTGAAACATGTTCTTGTTCTGACACTGAAATCCAGAGGATTTTAACTCTGTTAAAGTCAATCGCCATCGAGTACACAGAAGGACTCAACTGGTCCAAACTTTTTATGGTATCAATAAACAAAGACCCTCCAAGATGTTTATTTGGGGAATTGTTTTTCTCTGAGACCCGGGCCGGTCAAACTATGTCCCAAAGTTCAGATTTGGGCCTTGAGCCTGGGCTATGGGGCCCACATATATGGAGCACCATTACCTGATGTCCTTCATCCCTGATTTTAATCACTCCACCATTGGTGGCCGGGCCTTCAGCTGCCTGGACCCTCAGCTCTGGAATTTCCTCCCTAAACCTCTCCACCTTTCTAATTCACTCTCCCCCTTTCAGACACTCCTTATAACCGACCTCTTTGACCAAGCAGTTGGTCATCTGACCTAATATGTCCTTATGCCCCTGTGAAACTTATTGGGACAATGTATTACATTAGAAGCTCGATATAAATATAAGTTGTTGCATTTTTTGATGTAATTCAGTCAGACCTGATCACTTATTGAGTCTGTATCAATGTAACTCGGATAGACACAGCTTGTTGGAATAGATCTGGGGAGAAGGAAGCTCTGAATTAATCACTAGACTTTCTGTTGGGAAAATGTGATTCTTTTCAAACATCCAAATGACAAATCAAGTAATTAAAGATGATTTGTTGTTTTGAGCTGAATTGTTTGGTAGAATTAGAGTGAAGGAGTGGGATTGACCCACAGCCTGACCCACCACTTTAAGGACAGGAAGGGAGAGAATCTGTAGAGGGGAAAAGAATTAGTTGGAGACCGAGCACTGAATCTGGAACAATGAGCAAAGAGGGGGAGGAGTGTGTGGGACAGAGATTTATAGATTTGGGGGAATGAAAGGAGAAAGAATGTTCCATAGAAACTTGAATAGTCTGTTCTGAGTTTCTATCCTGTATTGATAGTGATGGCTTTTGTCAACTCTGTTTACAGAGGATTAGAGGGAGAGCATTTTCAGATGGGAAACTCAAACCAAAAATCTCGACAAGATCTTATGGAATCATTGAAATCAGATATGATCAGGCTCTGATTATGGAAGGAGAAATGTTTGTCTGTGGGGAAAGTTTCACATCATCAGTGTGACTGGAAAATCACCAGGACACAGACACCTGAGTCACAACATATATCAGGGTCCAACCTGGCATCAAGCATCCAAAAAGTCTGGTTTAGTCTCTGACAGTTGCCAGGGAGAGGAATGGAGTTGGTAGCTCGGGAATGAAAACAATGGGTTCAGTCTTCGTTATATTGAAGGAAATTTCTGCACATTCACCACTGGATATCAGACAAACAGTCTGATAATTTAACAAAAATGGAGAAGTGGAGAGAGCTGGTGGTGAGGTAGAGCTGGGCACTGTCAGTGTCCATGTGATAACTGACACTGTGTTTTCAGATGATGTCACTGTGGGGAACTTGTTGATGAGAAATAAGATGAAGCCAGCGCTGGATCCTTTGGGGACACCAGAGGTAACTGTGGGAGTGGGAAGGGAAGACATTCCAAGTGATTCTCCGGCTGTGATTCAGTAGAGAAGAATAGAACCAGGAGAGAGCAGCCCCACCCAGCTGGACGACAGTGGAGAGGTGTTGGAGCAGAAGGATGTGGTCAACCTTGTCAAAGGCTGCAGATAGGTCGAGAAGGGATAGTTTACCTTTGTCACAGTCACATAGGATGTCACTGATGCCTTGATCAGAGCTGTTTCAATACAGTGGCAGGGGCAGAAACCTGATTGGGGGGATTCAAACATGGAGTTCTGGGAAAGATGGGCACAGATTTGGGAGGTGTGAACATGTCTAAAGAGTTTGGAGAGGAAAGGGAAATTGGAGTTGGGGCAGTAGTTTGCATGGATAGTGGTGTCAAGGATTTGTCTCTTGAGGAAGGGGTTGATGGTTTGAAGGAGAGATGGACAGTACCTGAAGAACGAAAACTGTTAACAATATCAGTGAACATGGGGAAGTTGGGTTATCAGCAGTTCAGTGGGAATAGGGTCAATGAGGCCGGAGGTGGGTCTCATAGACAAGATGAGCACGGGGGTGGGTGGGGGGGGGGGGGGGGGGGGGGGCTTTTGGGGGGGTGGGAGAGAAACTGGAGAAAGATGTGGGTTCAGAGCTCAGACATGGGAGATGAGCACTTGGAGGAGGGAAGCAGCAGAGGCAGCTGATCAGATTATTTCAATCTTAGTGACAAAGAAGCTCCATGAGCTCCTCACACTTGTTGGAGGTGAGGATGGAGGAGACAGGAAAGAAGAAGAGCCACTTGAAATGAACTAACTTGTGTTAGATGTGTTAAAAAGATTCAAAACACTGTATTTAATAGAAAGCTGATTTATTTGATTTTTGTCCAGAATGTTAACATGTATAACTGGGCTGGAGTTTGCAAGGAATATATCTTTTCATTTCTGTTGGACTGTTCTGAAAGCATTTTTATTCCCAATTTTCTTGGACTGTGGCTTTAAAAACTACCATGGCTGCAGTTGAAAGACATGTTCCCTGGAACAGGGTGTGGCATATACAATGTTGCTATCTCTTGGAACAGTGTGCCTGGTTGGACAAAATGGTATTGGAAAGGAGGCCTAGGGAACTGCCTAGCGATGGAGTTTTGATTGGCTCCTGACCAAGTGGCCAGGTTCTGTGTGGCAATTGTGCAGTAGATCAGGTCCTAGCCTGAAAAGAGGAAAGACCTGAAACCTCTCTCTCTCCTGTGTTTTGTAAGACTCCAGTAATGCTGCCATTGCAGCCAGCTGGCAATTCCTCATACCACTGTATCCTGCTTTCTTTGAGAAGCACCTGTCAAGAGGAAAAGCGGGGAATGTCATGAAGCTATTAATGTATATATTATTGGAAAATAGTTTTCTTTTAAAATAGAGGTTTAGTCTGTGGGTGTCTTAATTGGACAAAAGCCAGCTAGTCTGGGTGTTTTGATGTGTACTAGTTGTGAGATGCAAGAGAGATAGAGTGCATTTCCATTATTTGAATGAAGCATTCAAAAAGTGGGGTGAATTCTGACACCTAACTTGCAGAGACCAAGCAATATATTTATATTACTAATAAAATTGGTATTATGAAAGGGGTTTTATTGTTAGAGAGGTGGAGTTCAAAGAGCTTGGTGATACAATGAGAATTGACATTCAATGAGCTGTGCTATGTATAACAAGAGAGCCGTGTTGTGTGTGTAGGACAGAGGCAATGTAAGAAAAGCAGCTGTAAGCCCCCAACTGTCTCCACAGGAACCAAAGTGAAACGAACCTCATTTTGAATTTATACGGGTAACAATGCTTTGCCTGCTGTTTGGTTAAGTCTATGGGTTACTTTTGCCTTCATGGAGAATAGTTTGGGAATTTAAAAGTTATGATCCTAGTAATTTGTAGGCATGTGCATATACTTAACTTGTGTAAATTAATAAACTGTTTCATTTAGCTTAATATAAAACCTCTCGAGAACTGGTGGCCTGATTCCTGAATTTAGAGTTGCACCTCAAACATAATATTTAAAATTATAGGTTATGATATTTGGTTAAAGTCTCCCTCTGGGATTTTTAAGTAACTCAGCTTTATCAACTGCTTGGTCGTAACAGAGAAATCACTAGTAGAAACATTAAAAGCAAGTTTCAACCAGAGAACTACAGACTGTAAGTGCTGGGAGACCACCTTGTGTCAGCCACAACAACCTGCAAGGAATTTGGAAGAAAGCAATCAAAGTCAATCCACCTGATCCTGAACTCTGGATTAGTGCTATTGAACTGTTTTATCTCACTCTTAAAATCCATGTTTTGTGTGTCTTACATGTGCTTGTGTGTGAGTTTGCATTTGTTTGTGTATCGGGGTTTAAGAAGGGGTAGAGCTTGTTATAGAGTTAAAAGTTAGCAGTTCATGTTTCTTTCTTTTGTTACTGGTTAAAGACGATTTGTTTAATAAACAGTTATTTACTTGTTAAGTTTACAAACCTGGTGCTCGTATTCTGTTAACCTAAATTAAAGTTAGGTGGAATTGGGGCAATCTGGTGTCTAATAAAACTTTTCACATTTGTCTTGGCTCAGGGAACAGTGGGGCTTGATATTACAGTGCACTATCCCCAGTGAGTTGTAACAAGTTTATTTACATCAGCAGAAACAGACCCCAATGAACATGGTTCAGTCCTGGATGTGATTAACAGCAAAATCCAATCACTGTCATTACTTGTGAACTCACTGGTGTCTCAGCAGATAGGGGGAAGTAGAGAATTCCTTCCCACATATTGAGCAGGTGAACGGTCTCACCCCAGTGTGAATTCTCTGGTGTGTCAACAAGTTAGATAACTGAGTGAATCTCTTCCTACACACAGACCAGGTGAATGGTCTCTCCCCAGTGTGAACTTGCTGGTGTGTGCGCAGGTTGGATGACTGAGTAAATCCCTTCCCACACACGGAGCAGGTGAACGGCCTCTCCCCAGTGTGAATTCGCTGGTGTAGAGTGAGTTTCGATAATCGCCTGAACCCAGTCCCACAGTGAGAGCACCTGAACGGTCTCTCGTCAGTGTGAACACGTTGATGGAACATCAGTTCCCCAGAACTTTTATAGCATCTCCCGCAGTCTGGACATTGAAAAGGTCTCTCATTAGTGTGAACTCGCTGGTGGGTCAACAGATTGGATGCATCAGTGAATCACTTCCCACACTCAGAGCAGATGAACAGTCTCTCCCCATTATGAATTCTCTGGTGTGTCTGCAGGTGGGATAACTAAGTAAATCCTTTCCCACACTCAGGGCAGAAGAATGGTTTCTCCCGAGTGTGAACTCGCTGGTGTCTCAGCAGGTGGGATGAACTTATGTATCCCTTCCCACATTTGGAGCAGGTGAATGGCCTCTCCCCAGTGTGACTGCGCCGATGAGTTTCCAGGTCAGATGGGGATCTGAATCCCTTCCCACAGTCCCCACATTTCCATGGTTTCTCCCCATAGTAACTGCATTTATATTCTGACAGATCAGATGATCGGCTGAAGCCTCGTCCACACACACAACACGTGTACGATTTCTCCCCACTGTGAACGCTGCTTTTTCCTTCCATGTTCAAAATCCTTCCAATAACCTGTTGATTTAAAACAGTAAAAAGGGAGTGAGAGAGAACCCCCAAAGACACAAAGGCAGGTTGTGAAATTGAGCTGAATGAATCTGGGAATTTGTGGGGCCGGCACGAGGAAAAAGTGACCATGAAAACTGCTGGATTGTCATAAAAACCCAACTGGTTCCCTAATGTCCTTCAGGGAAGGGAACCTGCCACCCAGTCTGGGCCTACACAAGACTCTGGCCTCTATAAGAACATAAGAAATAGGAACAAGAGAAGACCTAACACCCCGGCGAGCCTGCTCCACCATTCAATACGATCGTGGCTGATCTTGAGCTTCAACTGCACTTTCCCACCCGCTCCCCATATCCCTCGACTCCCTGAGACCAAAAATCTCTCCATCTCAGCCTGAAATATATTCAATGATGGAGCATCCACAACCTGCTGGGCTGGAGGATTCATTGTGACAGAGACAGGAAGAGAGAGAAGGGGAGTGGGAGAGGCAGAGAGAGAAGGGCAGTGGGAGAGGCAGAGAGAGAAGGGGAGTGGGAGAGGCAGAGAAGGGGAGTGGGAGAGGCAGAGAGAGAAGAGAAATGGGAGAGGTAGAGATAGAAGGGGAGTGGGAGAGGCAGGGAGAGAAGGGGAGTGGGAGGGGCAGAGAGAGAAGGGCAGTGGGAGAGGCAGAGAGAGAATGGCAGTGGGAGAGGCAGAGAGAGAAAGGGAGTGGGAGAGGCAGAGAAGGGGAGTGGGAGAGGCAGAGAGAGAGAAGGGGAGTGGAAGAGACAGAGAGAGAAGAGAAATGGGAGAGGTAGAGATAGAAGGGGAGTGGGAGAGGCAGGGAGAGAAGGGGAGTGGGAGGGGCAGAGAGAGAAGGGGAGTGGGAGAGGCAGAGAGAGAAGGGGTGTGGGAGAGACAGAGAGAGAAGGGCAGTGGGAGAGGCAGAGAGAGAAGGGCAGTGGGAGAGGCAGAGAGAGTAGGGCAGTGGGAGAGGCAGGGAGTGAAGGGCAGTGGGAGAGGCAGAGAGAGAAGGGCAGTGGGATAGGCAGAGAGAGAAGGGGAGTGGAAGAGGCAGAGAGAGAAGGGCAGTGGGAGAGGCAGAAAGAGAAGGGGAGCGGGAGAGGCAGAGAGAAGGGAGTGGGAGAGGCAGAGAGAGAAGGGAGTGGGAGAGGCAGAGAGAGTAGGGAGTAGGAGAGGCAGAGAGAGAAGGGGAGTGGGAGAGGCAGAGAGAGAAGGGAGTGGGAGAGGCAGAGAGAGTAGGGAGTAGGAGAGGCAGAGAGAGAAGGGGAGTGGGAGAGATAGAGACAGAAGGGAGTGGGAGAGGCAGGGAGAGAAGGGGAGTGGTAGAGGTAGAGAAGGAAAGGCAGTGGTAGAGGCAGGGGGTGAGGAGAGGGTTTTTATAAACCGATAACTAAACCAGAACTTTGACAAAACCTCCCATATCCTCAACCTCCACGACCAGGAAGGCCCAGGGTAGCAGGTGAATGTGAACACCATCACCTCTAAGTCACACACCATCCTGACTTGTCTGACATCCAATACTGGATGAACAGAAGTTTCCTCCATTTAAATATTGGGCAGACTGAAGCCATTGTCTTCAGTCCCCGCTACAAACTCCATTCCCTAGCCACGGACTCCATCTCTCTCCCTGACAACTGTCTGAGACTGAACCAGACAGTTCACAACCATGGTGAAATATTTCACCCCAAGATGAGCTTCCCGCCACATACCTACATCATCATCAAGACCGCCTATTTCCACCTCAGTAACATCGCCCGACTCCACCCCAGTCTCAGCTCATCTGCTGCTGAAACTCTCATCCATTCCTTTGTTACCTCTAGACTTAACTACCCTAACACACTCCCAGCCGGCCTCCTACATTCAGCCTCCCTGTAATCTTGAGGCCCGTGTGCTTACTCGCACCAAGTCTTGTTCACCAATCACCCCTGTGTTCACCGACCTACAAAGACTCCAGGATAAGAAGCAAAATTTTTATTTTCTCATCCGTATTTTCAAATCCCTCCAGGGTCTCACCCCTCCCTATTTCTGTAATCCAGTCTCACAACCCTCTGAGGTATCTCAGCTCCTCTAATTCCGGCCTCTTGAGCATTCCTGATTTTAATCGTTCCACCATTGATGACAGTTCTTTCATTTGCCTAGGCCACAAGCTCTGGAATTTCCTCCTTAAACCTCTCCACCTCTCTTTCCTCCTTTAAGATACCCCTTAAAACCGACCTCTTTGATGAAGCTTTTGGTCACCTGAACTCATATTTCCTTATGTGACTCGGTGCCAAATGTTGCTTTGCAAGATTTCTGTGAAATGCCTTGGAACATTGTGTTTCTCTAGCACTTTCAATGTAAGACAAATTGTTGTTGTTGACTTGGAGATATATCACTGTTCCTTCATCATCACCGGGTGAATAACCTGTAACTCCTTACCTAACAGCATTGTGGGAGCACCTTCACCACACGGACTGCAGCGATTCAAGAAGGTCAAACATCATCTTCCCCACAGGCAACTGGGGATTGGCAATATTTACTGGTATCTGTCTCACAGACTAGTCAAGCACCAGCCTGATATGGTCATCCTCACAGAATCATACCTTACTGATAATGTCCCAGACACCACCATCACCACCCCTGGGTATGTCCTGTCCCAAGGGCAGGACAGGCCCAGCAGAGGTGGCAGCCCAGTGGTGTGCAGTTGCAGGGGGAGTTGCCCTGGGAGTCCTCGACATCGACTCCGGACCCCATGAAGCCTCGTGGCATCAGGTAAAACATGGGCAAAGAAACCTCCTGCCCATTACCACATACCGCCCTCCCTCAGCTGATGAATCAGTGCTCATCCACTTGTACACCACTTGGAAGGAGCACTGAGGGTGGCAAGGGCACAGAATGTACTCTGGGTGGGGGACTTCAATGTCCAAGACCAAGAGTGGCTCGGTAGCACCATTACTGACCAAGCTGGCCGAATCCTAAATGATATAGCTGCTAGACTGGGTCTGCAGCAGGCAGTGAGGGAACCAACAAGGGGGGAAAACATGCTTAACTTCATCCTCACCAACCTGCCTGCTGCAGATGCATCTGTCCATGACAACATTGGTAGGAGTAACCACCACACAGTCATTGTGGATACAAGGTCCTGCCTCCACACTGAGGATACCTTCCATCGTATTGTGTGGCATTACCACCGTGCTAAATGGGATAGGTTTCAAACAGATCCAGCAACTCAAGACTGGCCATCTGTGAGGAGCTGTGGACCTTCAGCAGCAGAATTATATTCAAATACAACCTGTCACCTCATGGCCCAGCATATCCCCCACTCTACCATTAACATCAAGCCAGAGAATCAACCCTGGTTCACAGAAGAGTGCAGGAGGGCATGCCAGGAGCAGCAACAGGCATACCTAACAATGACATGTCAACCTGGTGAAGCCATAACACAGGACTACTTGCGTGCCAAACAGCATAGGCAGCAAGTGTTAGCCAGAGCTAAGCGATCCCACAACCAATGGATCAGATCCAAGCTCGGCAGTCCTGCCACATCCAGTCGTGAATGGTGGTGGACAATTAAACAACTCACTGGAGGAGGCTCCACAAATATCTCATCCTCAGTGATGAAGCAGCCCAGCACATCAGTGCACAAGGTGAAGCATTTGCTACAATCTTCAGCCAGAAGTACTGAATGGATGATCCATCTCAGCCTCCTCCTGAGGTCCCCAGCATCACAGATACCAGTCTTCAGCCAATACGATTCACCCCACATGATATCAGGAAAACGGCTGAAGACACCAATTACTGCAAAGGCTTTCGGCGCTGACAATATTCCAGCTATAGTATTGAAGACTTGTGCTCCAGAACTTGCTGCACCCCTCGCCAAGGGTTCCAGTACAGTTACAACACTGGTATCTATCCGGCTAGGTGGAAAATTGCCCAGGTATGTCCTGTACACAAAAAGCAGGACAAATCCACCCTGGGCAATTACTGCCCTATCAGTCTCCACTCGATCATCAGTAAAATAATGGAAGGGGTCATCAACAGTGCTATCAAGTGGCACTTGCTTAGCAATAACGTGCTCACCTCACTGACGCCCAGTTTGGGTTCCACCAGGACCACTCAGCTCCTGACCTCATTACAGCCTTGGTTCAAATGTGGATAAAAGAGCAGAACTTCTGAGGTGAGAGTGACTGCTCTTGACATCAAGGCTGTATTTGACAGAGTGTGGCATCAAGGTGCCTGAGCAAAGCTGGAGTCAATTGGAATCAGGGGGGAAACTCTCCAGTGGTTAGAATCATACCTAGCACAAAGGAAGATGGTTGTGGTTATTGGAGGTCAATCATCTCAGCTCCAGGACATCACTGCAGGAGCTCCTCAGAGTAGTGTCCTGGGCCTAACCATCTTCAGCTTCTTCATCAATGACCTCCCTTCCATCATAAGGTCTGAAGTGGGGATGTTCGCTGATGATTGCACAAAGTTATAGCCATTCGTGGCTCCTCACATTCTGAAGCAGTCCATATCCAAATGCAGCAAGACTTGGACAATACCAAGGCTTGAGCTGACAACTGGCAAATAACATTTGCACCACACAAGTATCAGGCAATGACCATCTTCAACAAGAGAAAATCCAATCATCACCCCTTGATGTGCAATGCCATTACCATCACTGAATCGCCCACTATCAACATCCTGGGGGTCACCATTGACCAGAAACTGAACCGGACTAGCCACATAAATACTGTGGCTACAAGAGCAGGTCAGATGCTAGGAATGGTGCAGTGGGTAACCCACCTCCTGATTCCCCAAAGCCTGTCCACTATCTACAAAGCACAAGTGAGGAGTGTGATGGAATACTCCCCACTTGCCTGGATGAATGCAGTTCCCACAATACTCAAGAAGCTTGACACCGTCCAGGACAAAGCAGACCACTTGACTGGCACCACATCCACAAGCATTCACTCCCTTCACCATCGACGCAAGTAGCAACAGTGTGCACCATTTTCAAGATGCACCACAGGAATTCACCGTATCGCCTTCCTTCACTGTCACGGGATCAAAATCCTGGAACTCCCTTCCCAACAGCACTGTGGGTGTACCTACACCACATCGACTGCAGCGGTTCAAGGAAGCTCACCAACACCTGCTCAAGGGCAATTAGGGATGGCTCAGACAGAAGTGTCCACATCCCGTGAATGAATATAAAAAAGATATGTTTCATGCCATCCTGAAGGAATTAGGGGGAATAAAAATGGTGCAGAATTTGATGACCGATATAAGCTCAGGAGTGAAAGAGAAATGAACTACAGACAATTCCTGACTATGAGAGATACTGTGGGATGATGAAGATGGTAAGACAGCAGCACATGGTTGGGGTTGGGCAGCAGTGGAAACCTCATTTAGACACAGTCAGCAGAAGTAACAGTAAATCCTAAACAGAGCTAAAATACACCCGTTATTTAGACAGAGGAAGTTAGACAATGGGAGAGAGGTAATCAGGGACGGTAGAGGTGAAACAGAGCAATAGATGGACATGGATTCAGGTCCACAGTAAAGGAGCCACACCAGCCTCAGAAACATGGAATCTCTCACAGGTAACAGAGCAGAGAACTAAAGGTCTCGGTTGTAGATGAATGGTCAAAAACATTCAGCTCTGAAATAATTTAACCCGAGCCTAGTGAAAGGAGAAATCCAGCCTGGTCTCCACAAACACAGGGCCATTACCTTGTTATTTGGGGTCTTCGACCTGCACTGTGTCTTTATGAAAACTTCCTGCCCACTCCGCTGGCTCCATTCCTCCTCACACACCCACTAACTCTGTTAGTTTGCTCCACAAATTCAGAGTTTGCAATTTTAAACCTCTTACAGATAACAGAGCGCAGCACTAAAGGTCTCAATTGTAGATGAATGGTCAAAAACATGCAGCTCTGAAATAAGTTCAGAGTTTGCAATGTTAGACTCTCCTGCTGGATCCTGCAGCTGGACATATATCAGAAGCACTGGAGTCAGAGAAAAATCTCCCAGTCGATGAAATACCTGGGGAGTGGGGTGATGTCACAGTGTAATTGTCGATGTGTGATGATGTCACACGCACGGGCACAGAACATCTGGGTCTATACAAACCAGTGATCACCACACATTATAAAGGATGGGAGGGTCCTTGAGAGGGGGCAGAGGAGATTTACCAGATTGGTTCAAGGGATGAGGGATTTTAGTTGTAATGTTAGTTTGGAGAAACTGGGGTTGTTCTCCTTGGACTAAAGTTGGAAGATTAGATCGAGGTGTACAAATTTATGATTGGCTGACATTAGGTAGTTAAAGAAAAGCTGTTCACAGTATCTGATTGAATAAAGATTACAGACACAGATTTAAGATTTGGGGCGAGATCTACAGGGGCCATGTGAGGAGAAAATATTACACGAGTGGTAATGACCTGGAACTCAATAGTTACACTCAGAGACCAATAATATCCAGGTCCTGATGAATCGAATGACTCTGTTAGATCTTAATGTGATGTTTGGTTTGAGTTTCCCGTCTGCAAGTCCTTGCCATTTAATATTGTGTAAAAAGGAGTTTAAAAAAAATCCATAACAAAAACAAAAACAGAATTTTCAGAAGGGTCATGAGGACTCGAAACGTCAACTCTTTTCTTCTCCGCCGATGCTGCCAGACCTGCTGAGTCTTTCCAGGTAATTCTGTTTTTGTTTTGGATTTCCAGCATCCGCAGTTTTTTTGTTTTAAAAAAAAAACATCTGTGTCAATCCAGGATAAAAATTGTGAAGAGACAAACATTTCTCTTGGTTTGAGTTTGCTGTGTGTAAATCCTCCCCTTGTCACCCCCTGGAAAAGGAGTTTCCAAAATCCATCCCTGTCAGTCCAGGCTATAAATTCACAATATTCTCTCCTCCTGCTACCTGGACCAGGATGACCGCGCATGCGCCCTGCAGCCCATTGCCCCCTTTAAAGATGGCGGCCGTTACAGCGGGCCTGGTGAAGGGAGAAATGCAGACTTTTTCGGCCCGTTTTCTGCAAACACAAAGACGGGTACCTTGTTATTTGGGGTCTGCGGCCTGCACTGTGTCTTTAGGAAGCTTTCCTTCCCATTCCGCTGGCTCCATTCCTTCTTACACACCCACTAACTCTGTTAGCTTGCTCCACTCGACATTTTCTCACCCGCTCTGAGCAGCTTCAGTCACAGACCAGCAATGCGCATGCGCAAGAGGTAGGCCAAAACGCGCATGCTCACGAAGTAGGCCAAAACGCGCATGCTAGTAGCGCTCACACTCTGATGCGCATGTGCAGGGAGCTGCTGCAATGAGGATAGGGCATATTCTGTTCCCATTTGAATGCTGGGAAGCCGCGCCGCCATTGAAAATCCATTTTATGGACAGAAAATTGAGTTTTGTGACCCGATAACGATTGAAGCCCAGAGCCAAGATATAACATGATGAAGTCAACTGATGTGACAAACATCTGCCATAGTTCTGTCCTGGGTGTAAATAACAGCAGAATGACCCCCTACAACTAGAGGTGAACTCACTGGAGTTTCAGCAGGCGATGTGAACAAATGACTTTTCTTCCCATATACAGAACATTTAAACACTATCTTGTCAGTATCATCCGAACAAGGAGCAGGAGTAAGCAATTCGGCCCCTTGAGCCTGATCCACCATTTAATAAGACCATGGCTGATCTGATAGTGACCTCAAATCTGCATCTAATAACCTATCACCCCTTTGCTTATGATGAATCTATACACCTCTGCCTTAAAAAATATTCAAAGACTCTTCTTCCACCAGCTTTTCAGGAAGAGAATTCCAAAGACTCACCATCCTTTGAGAGAAAACAACTCAGTCTGATCTCTGTTGAAATAGGCGACCTCTTATTTTTAAAAAGTCAGAATGACTAGATTTCTGCATGGGGCCATTGGAAACTACAGTTAACATGATTGCCAAGCAGTGAGGAAATGAATTTGCAATTCAAGAGCACCTTGTTTGTGCATTTTCCAGATTAAAACTTCAATTGAATTCAGTGTTTTCCATCATAAGCATATTCAAGATGGAAATCCGTTAATATTTGTACTTTCAGCGAATCAGTGGATATGGAGCGGGGTGGGGGAAGGGGAAGTAGAGCGGAGGTGGAAGATCATTCAATGATGGAGAAGGCTCAAGGGACGAACTGTCTACCCCTGCTCTTATTTCTTGTGCTCTTTTGAACAACACTGAATCATTTCTATTCAAGCACAGCCAGTTCAGCACCCACCCTTTCACCTCCTCCCTTCCAACATTCCATGTCCCCAAACACACTTTCCAGGTGGCAAAGTGTTTTATTGTACTTCTTGGTATCTAGTGATGTGTATTCACTGCTCACAATGTGATATCCTCTACACTAAGAAGACTAAATACTGATTCGGTGACTGCTCTATGGATCATCACCATTCGGTGTGCAGTCGTGATCCTGAGCGTTGAGCCATTTACCAGTTTAATTCTCCACTCACTCCCTTTCTAACCTCTCTGTCCTCGGCCTCCTTCATTGTTCCAATGAATCTCATTGGAAGCTGGAGTAACAGCAGCTCATCATTGATTAGACACTTTACAACCTTCCAGACTCAACACTCATTTCAACAATTTCAGATCATAACTACCACTCCCATTTTGTTTTCATACAGTAGGTGCTGGTGATGATTCTTCTTTCATCATTGTAGTTCCTCTGAGCCTATTTTTTGTTTCTCCTCTTGTCCCATTAGTTGATTTCCATGTCTCCAATGTTGCCTTGCACCATCATCCCGTTTGTCATTTAATTGCTCCAACCTCCCATCCAATCACAAGACCGTTTGTTCTTGCCCCCTCTCGCTCTATCTTTTGACTGACTCTGTACTTGTTTGTAAACTATCAAATCTTTAAATTCTTCCAGTTTGGTTAAAATGTCACCGACCTGAAACAATCACTTGGGTTCCCTCTCCATAGAAGCTGTTTGACCTGCTGAGTGTTTCCAACATTTTCTGTTTTGAGGTCGGATTTCCAGCATCTGCAGTATCTTGTTTTTGGATTCACAGTGGATCAGTTTTCTCTGACTTATCGTTCCCTGTTTAAAGGTGAAGAAGGAGCTTTTACAGAATGCGACAATAACTGTTCCCCTGTTCGACATGAAACTAAACTCACTGTTAATTCCTCCTCAGCAACTATTGTAAACACAAAGCTTCCAGCCGGGATTGAACCGGGGACTTTCTCATGTAAAGTAAACATGATAATCAGTGCACTAGGGAAATGAGTGTGAATCCCCCCCGGACAGAGGGGAACTGACCATCCATCTCTAGCTCTAATTCCCAAACAGAAAATGCTGCCAAGAATCAGCAAGTCAGGCTCAGTCTGTGGCTGCTCTCACCATCTGAACCCATCACAATGCCCGGCTGATTGACCGCAGCTCTGGACCAATAGAAAGAGCCGGAGGACCGAGCGGGAGCAGCTGCTCCTCCTACCAATCGGAGTGAATGAGAGGCAGGGCCAGGCTGGGAGTGAAGCATGCACAGTGTGAGTAATGGTGATGGAGAGATGGATATTTCTCTGAACCTCAATCGGTGAGTGGGTGAATGGTGGGGCTGAGGGAGAGATGGGTCCGCCGGGTTGGCGGAGAGGTTTCGGAAATATGTTGTATAAGCAGCAAACCGCGAGAATGATGCTGGAGAGACTGTCACCTGTTTGTATTGAGCGAGGCCGCAGCTTTTTCCCAGTTACCAACCCGGGGAGATGGCCGCCATCTTTGTTGGAGGCAATATTTTTGGAATCTTTTCAATGACAATGGGAACAATTTGTCCATCAAACTGCTTCAAGCTTTGAGTTACAATGTCTTGTTGATGAGGCAGAATGACATATGTCCATGTCAGTGACAATAATTTACAATGTGCCTCTAACATAATTAAACTTCACAAGGCATTTCACCGAAATGTTACAAAGTAGCATTTGACACTGAGCCACATAAGGAGATATTACTGCAAGTGACAAAAAGCTTGGTCAAAGAGGTAGGTTTTAAGGAGTATCTGTAAGGGGAGAAAGTGAGGTGGAGAAGTTTAAGGAAAAATTCCAGAGATTAAGGCCGAGGCAACTGAAAGAACCAATGGTGGAGCGATTAAAATCCAGTATGTTCAAGTGGCTGGAATTAGATAAGTATAGAGATCTCAACGGGAGTGTAGCTGGAGGGGCTTATAGAGATAGAGATGATCACAACCATGGATGAGAATTTGAAAATGTAGGTGCTTCTAAAACAGGGATCTTTGTAGGTCAGTGAGCATAGAGGTGATTGGTGAACAAGACTTGGTACAAGTAAGCAGACAGGCAGCAGAGTCTGGATGACTTGAAGATTACAGGGAGGTTAAATGTGGGAGACCAGCCGGGCGTGCATTAGGATAGTTAAGTCTAGAGGTAACAAAGGAATGGATGAGAGTTTCAGCAGCAGATGAGCTGAGACTGGGGTGGAGTCGGGCGATGTTACTGAGGTGGAAATAGGTGGTCTTGGTGATGATGTGGATATGTGGTTGGAAGCTCATCTTGGGGTGAAATATTTCACCATGGTCGTGAATGATCTGATTCACTCTTAGACAGTTGTCAGGGAGAGGGATGGAGTCAGTGTCTAAGGAGTGGAATTTGTAGTGTGGCCTGAAGACAATGGCTTCAGTCTTTCCAATATTTAAACGGAGGAAATTTCTGTTCATCCATTACCGGATGTCAGACAAGCCAGGACAGTGTGTGACTTGGAGGGGAACTTTGAGATGATGGTCTTCACATATACCTTCTACCCTGGTCCTTCTAGGTGGTGGAGGTTGAGGGTTTGGGAGATTCTGTCAATGCTGTGGTTGTGTTGCAGATGTTTGAAATCTTTCTCCTTCCACCCTTCCTCCATCTTTATCTCTCTCTCTTTGTATCTCCCTCTCTCTTTTTTTTATTCATTCAGGAGGGAGCGATGGATCCTGCAGCTGGGTGGATGTGGGCTTCACTGGCTGGGCCAGCATTTCTTGCCCTTCCCCATTTGAGAAGTTGTTGGTGAGCTGCCTTCTTGAACCACTGCAGTCCATGTGGTGTAGGTACACCCACAGTGCTATTAGGAAGGGAGTTCCAGGATTTTGACCCAGCAACAGTGATGGAATGGTGATATGTTTCCAAGTCAGGGTGGTGGGTGAATCGGAAGGGAATTTCCAGGTGGTGGTGTCCCAATCTATCTGCTGCCCTTGTCCTTCTAAATGGTAGTGGTCGTGGGTGTGAAAGTTGCTGTCTAAGGAGCCTCATTGAATTCCTGCAGTGCATCTTGTAGATGGTACACTCTGCTGCTACTGTGCGAAGGTGGTAGAGGGAGTGAATGTTTGTGGATATGGTGCCAATCAAGCAGGCTGCTTTGGCCTGAATGATGTCAAACTTCTTGAGTGTTGTGGGAATTGCACTCATTCAGGCGAGTGGAGAATATTCCAACACACTCCTGACCTGTGCCTTGTAGATGGTGGACAGGCTTTGGGGAGTCAGGAGGTGAGTTGCTCATCACACGATTCCTAGCCTCTGATCTGCTCTTGTAGCCAAAGAATTTATGTGGCTAGTCCAGTTCAGTTTCCGGTCAATGGTAACCGCCAGGATGTTAATAGTTGGGGATTCAGTGATGGTAATGCCATTGATTGTCAAGGGACGATGGTTGGATTCTCTCGAGTTGGAGATGGTCATTGCCTGACATTTGTGTGGTGCAAATGTAACTTGCCACTTGTCAGTTCAAGCCTGGATAGGTCTTTCTGCATTTAGACATGGGCTGCTTCAGTATCTGAGGAGTTACAAATGATGCTGAACATTGTGCAATCATCATGAACATTCCCACATTTGACCTTAAGATGGAAGGAAGGTCATTGATGAAACAGCTGTTATTATAAGAAACCATGTGATCTGAGTATATAGAGTATAATGTGCAAAGCTAAATAAATCCCAAAAAGATAACTCATTCTGATCTCTATGTGAGAATCCAAAGTTTAAACTTTCCTTGTTATGGATATAAGAATTCTACAAGTCAGTAAGGATATCCATCAAATATGAAAGTAATATTTTCTTAATGTCCAGAATGTGAGATTCACTCCATTCAGAACAGTTCTGAAGTCAATCGACGAGAACCTGATGAATCCCCCTGACAAATCGAAAGATTCAAGTTTGGGTTGAGATATTTATAATGAATTTTGGGGTTGTATAGTTAATGGTAGAAGATGCTCATTTGATCACTAACAGACCACCTCTCATTAGTATTCTATATTTGGTGAAAGGACCACCTATTATAATGAGGATGCCCGTTCAATTTCTAGGAAATGTTATTTTGAAATAATTCCTGAAAACTGGACTTCCAGTAAAAGTTGGTCAATGTTGCTGAGTCAAGGTATTGAGATAATAAAAATTGGGGCTGAGTATTTCATTTCTGTTTTGGGGTTTTAATTATCAGAGCCAGTATTGTAGCTTGTCTGTTAGTGTCATAGCAAGAACCATGAAACCCCATTTTTTTAGGTGTGTGTATTTCTCATCAGTAAACTCACCTTTGTTGTGAGTGGATTTAACCTCGCTACTTTTGTGAACTAGTTTTGACCTCTGTTAAATTATGTTTCACTGTCAATTTACCCAGAGCAACCTTTAACAAAAGATTCCTGTATTAATTCCATATTATTTGAGCATTATTCCCTCAAGCCTTTCCCTGAAGGACATGAGTGAACCAGTTGGGTTTTTATGACAATCCAGCAGTTTTCATGGTCACTTTTTCCTCGTGCTGGCCCCACAAATTCCCAGATTCATTCAGCTCAATTTCACAACCTGCCTTTGTGTTTTTGTGGGTTCTCTCTCACTCACTTTATTCTGTTTTAAATCAATTTCACAGGGTATTAGAAGGGGAGGATTTGCAGTCGGGAAACTGAAACCGAACATCACATCAGGATCTGACGGAGTTGCCCAATTTATTGTAACCTGAATATCATCGGATTTTGAACATGGAAGGAAAAAGCAGCGTTCACAGTGGGGAGAAACCGTACACGTGTTGTGTGTGTGGACGAGGCTTCAGTCAACCATCTGGCCTTTCGAGACACAGGCAGAGTCACACTGGGGAGAAACCGTGGAAATGTGGAGAGTGTGGGAAGGGATTCCGTTACCCGTGTGAGCTGGAAGCTCATCAGCACAGTCACACTGGGGAGAGGCCGTTCACCTGCTCCGAGTGTGGGAAGGGATTCACTGATTCAACCCACCTGCTGATACACCAGCGAGTTCACACTGAGGAGAGACCATTTAAATGCCTAGACTGCGGGAAGTGCTTTAAAAGTTCTGGGAACCTGATTCGCCATCAACAGATTCACACTGACGAGAGACCGTTCAGGTGCTCTCACTGTGGGACTGGGTTCAGAACATCATCTGAACTCACTGTACACCGGCGCAGTCACACTGGGGAGAGGCCGTTCACCTGCTCTGAGTGTGGGAAGGGATTTACTCAATCATCCAATCTTCTGAGACATGAGTGAGTTCACACTGGGGAGACACCATTCACCTGCTCCAAGTGTGGGAAAGGATTCACTCAATCATCTGCCCTGCTCAGACACCAGCGAGTTCACAAGTAACTATAGTGATTGGATTTTGCTGTTAATCACATCCAGGACTGAGCCATGTTCATTCAGGCCTGTTTCTGCTGATGTTAATAAACTCCAGTACAGTTATAGGGGTTCATATTTTGGATAAAAGTCAAAAGAATCAGCTTTGTGTTCAACACACAGTGTGTCGAATCTTTGAATTATCTCCAAAACAAGTAAGTTCCTTTTGAAGTTCTCCCCCATTCCCCTCTCTCCTCCATCCTCATCTCCAACAGCAAGTGTGAGGGACTTACGGAGTTTCTTTGTCACTGACATTGAAACAATCCGATCAGCTGCCTCTGCTGCTTCCCTCCCTTCCATTAACCCACCAGGATAAACTGTCTCTAAAGTTTCTCTAAAGTCTCTAAACTGTCTGAGACCTGAACCCACATCTTCCTTTAGTTTCTCTCCCAACTCCCCTCCTTCCCTCTCAGTGTTCATCTTGTCCATGAGACCCACCTCCTGCTCCATTGACCCTATTCCCACTAAACTGCTGATCACCCAACTTCCCCACGTTCGCTGAGATTGTTAACAGTTCTTTCTCTCAGGTACTGTCCCTCTCTCCTTAAAATCTGTCATTCTCACCGCCCCCCCAAACCAAAAACAAACCTTTGAACCCACCATCCTTGCAAATTACTGCCCCACCTCCAACTTCCCTCTCCTCTCCACACTGTTCCAACATGCTGTCACCTCCCAAATACTAGGACTCTCAGTGTGAACAGGGTGGGATGTGTTTGGAGACAGGATGTCCCAGTTCTCCACCCTGGGATTCTCAGTGTGAACAGGGTGGGATGTGTTTGGAGACAGGATGTCCCAGTTCCCCACCCTGGGATTCTCAGTGTGACCAGGGTGGGATGTGTTTGGAGACAGGATGTCCCAGTTCCCCACCCTGGGATTCTCAGTGTGAACAGGGTGGGATGTGTTTGGAGACAGGATGTCCCAGTTTTCCACCTTTAAAGGGACAGGGAGAGGACCAGCTGGGCTGAATGACGCTGCTTTATGACATCACTGCAGTGCCTAGTAACCATTCTCCCTGAGCCCTGCTCATTATGGGCTGGCTTTAGCTCAGTGCTGTTCCAGGAAGGGAAACAGGAAGAGGATTCGAGCCGTGTGGAGTTCAGGATTAATGGGGAGAGATACAGGATTAATTTCTACCTTACTGAGTGAGAAATGTCATTATCCCAAGCACTCCCTGTCCCTTGGTATCTGTTTCCGAGGGACAGGCTAATGGGTTTACTCTGTATCTAACCCGTGCAGTATTTGACTGGAGAGTGTTTGAATCTGACAGTAGTTGTTCACCCCGATGATGATGAGATAAACCGATCAGCTTCTCCCCTGGACACAGATCCTGAAAGACAAGGAGTGTCTGGAATATTTTGGACCATGTACTTGACCCAGTTTTGAACTCCTTGCTCACATCTCCTCTCATCCTGTTTTGTTCTATTGAAAACACCTCTAATTTCTCCAGTCTCTCCTCATGGATAAGAGAAGTTTGAACTAAGTTAGAAACTCAAACAGGAGCTTCACAGCAGCCAGGTCACCATGAGAAAACATTTCATTCCACAGTCAGTTGTTATCATCTGGAATACACTGTCTGAAAGTTTGGTGGGAGCAGATTCAATAGTAATTATCCAAAGGGCATTGGAGAAATGCTTGAAGGAAAACATTGACAGAGCCATGGGGAAACAGCAAGGGAGTGGATTATTCAGATCGCTCCTCCAAAGAGCTGGCAAAGACACAAAGGGCCAAATGGACCTCTTTTTAGCCGGAGGCTTTCATCCGTGGTGTCATCTGTAAATCTCCCCTGCACCCTCTCCATGACATCATTCCTGTTGTAAGATGCCCAGAATTTGACTTGATATTCTAAATGCAGCCTAACCAATGATTTACAAATTAATTTTATAAAGTGGAGTAACAGGTTCAAACAGCATTTCAAACGTATCCTTCAAATTTAAAGATTTATGTTACTGAACCCCTTGTAACATGGCTGAAAGATATTGAGGTAAAATCCTGATATAATTTGTATTATGGGATAGAGAAGTTTAGTCAGAGTTAGAAACTCAAACAGGGTCTTCACTGCAGACAGGTCACCACGGCAACACTGATAAGACATTCCATTGCACAGAATCAGCTCATTGGAAACTCGAATCAGATCAGGGAAAAGGACCGAGTTTGTCTGTTATTAACCACAATATAAACTGAAACCAGAGTGAGGAATGGAATAGATCAGATTATAATGTGTGATGTTTATACCTATAATTGTGTAACTATCAGAAATAACAGAATAAACAGTGGGCAGGGGAGTTTAGGGAGAATGAGAAAATTCCTGAAGAAAAGTAACTGCTGGGAACCAGGGAATGTGTCCTTGTAAATCACAGATTACAGAAATTCCAGCTTCCTCAATTCCTGCCAAAACCCAGCAGAGAAGCCAAAGAGCCAAGGGCCAGAGCTGGATCACTACAGGGTATAAAAGTGAGGTGATACTGAGGTAAGGGGGCAGTCGGGATTGGAGACACCAGAAATCAAACTCAGGGTACCCGAGGTTCCATCCAGTGGGCAAACCTCGTGTAAGTGACTCTGACACATGGGACTTGCATGTTTACTCTGATTTCTGGATCAATTTACGATACAGTAGAGAACAGAGAATCTGTTCAGCTTATGCTTCTTAATGAAGTGTTGAAGCTGCTGACACTGGACTCTCTAACCCACAGATTCTGAGAGAGAGAGAATATTGAAAGAAAGCAAATGAATGATATGTAAAATTGAGTGGGAAACAGGAAGTGATCAATGAGTGAAGTTATAATGAGAGAAAGTAGAGAAATAAAAGATATCTACAAATCTCAGAGGATGTGAGAATAGTTACAGAAGGTTAACTAATTTGGGGATAGTGTGGGGAAATGGTGTTGAAGTGGAAGATTCTTAAATGGTGCAGCATCGCACTCCTATTTCTTATGTTCTTCTAAAAAATGTATTGTTTTAAAACAAATATTTCTGTACCGGGTTTTTATTCGGGGTGTGTGGGCGTTGGTAGCAAGTCTATTATATAAACTGCCCATCTCTTGTTCACCTTTGAGAAGGTAATGGTGGTTTTGGTAGTGATGTAGATATGTGGTTGGAAGCTCATCTTGGGGTGAAATATTTCACATGGTTGTGAACAGTCTGGTTCAGCCTCAGACAGTTGTCTGGGAGAGGGATGGAGTTGGTGTCTAGGGAGTGGAGTTCGGAGAGGGGACTGAAGACAATGGCTTCAATCTTCCCAGTATTTAAATGGAGCAAATTTCTGCTCACCCAGTTTTGGATGGTGTGTGACTTTGAAGAGAACTTTGAGGTGATGGTGTTCACACACACCTGCTACCCTGGTCCTTCTAAATGGTGGAGGTTGATGGTTTGCAAGAACCTGATTTATTTCTGTTCAATTTGTATATGTCAAGATATTCTCTCTCCTTCGCTTCTCTCTCGCCCTTCCTCTCACACTCGCACTCCTCCCACAGAGGCCAGAGTCTTGTGTAGGCCCAGACCGGGTGGCAGGTTCCCTTCCCTGAAGGACATTAGTGACCCAGTAGGGTTTTTATGACAATCCAGCAGTTTGCATGGTCACTTTTACCTAGTGCCGGCCCCACAAATTCCCAGATTCATTCAGCTCAATTTCCCAATCTGTCTTTGTGTTTTTGTGGGTTCTCTCTCACTCCTTTTTTCTGTTTTAAATCAATTCCACAGGGTATTAGAAGGGGAGGATTTACAGTCGGAATACTGAAACCAAACATCACATCAGGATCTGACAGAGTCACCCAATCCATCAAGCTCGATAATGGAAGGAAAAAGCAGTGTTTACACTAAGGAGAAACTGTGGAAATGTGGAGATTGTGGGAAGAGATTCAATTCCCCATCTCAGTTGGAAACTCATCAGCGAGTTCACACTGGGGAGAAACCGTTCACCTGCTCCGAGTGAAAGGGATTCACTCAATTATCCAACCTGCTGAGAAACCAGCGATTCAAAACTGATGAGAGGCATTTTAAATGTTCAGACTGTGGAAAGTGCTTTAAAAGTTCCGGGAACCTGATGTCCCATCAACGTGTTCACACTGATGAGAGGCCGTTCAGGTGTTCTCACTGTGGGACCGAATTCAGGCACTCATCTCACCTCACTGTACACCAGTGCATTCACACTGGGGAAAGGCCATTCTCCTGCTCCGAGTGTAGAAAGGGATTCACTCAGTTATGCCAGCTGCTGACACACCACCGAGTACACACTGGGGAGAGACCATATACCTGCTGAGAGTGTGGGAAGGGGTTCATTGATTCATCCACCCTTTTTATACACCAGTGAATTCACACTGGGGAGAGACCATTCACCTGCTCCAAGTGTAGAAAGGGATTCACTCAGTCATCCCACCTGCTAACACACCAGCGAGTTCACAAGTAACTATAGTGATTGGATTTTGTTGTTGATCACATCCAGGACTGAACAAATTTCATCAGAGTCTGTTTTTGCTGATGTTGAAAAGCTCCAACCATGTTAGAGGTGCTAAATATTCTGGATGAATTTAAATAAATCAGCTTTGTATTAAACACACAGTATGTTGAACATTTTTAATATCTTTAACACAAGTCAGTACATTTTGCAGGTCTCTCCCTCTCTCTCCCGTCTCCTCCATTCTCACCTCCAACAACAAGGAGCTCATGGAGCTTCTTTGTCACTAAGGTTGAGACAATCCAATCAGCTGCCTCTGCTGCTTCCCTCCCTTCCTATAGCCCACGGGACAAACTGTCTCTAAAGTTCCCCTTGTCGGAGCCCTGAACTCGCATTTTTTCCCAGTTTCTCTCCCCTCATGCCCTCTCAGTGCTCATCTTGTTTTCTGCTGTATTGACCCCATTCTCATTAAACTACTGATCACCCAGCTTCCCTATCTCAGCTGATATTGTTAATAGCTCTCTCTCTTTCTTCTGGTACTGTCCCTCTCACCTTTAAATCCACTGTTATCACCTGAAAAAACAGTTGACCCCACCACCCTAAAATTCCACCCCATCTCCAAACTCACTTTCCTCTGCAAAATCCTTCAACTTGGTGTTCCCCAGGGACTTCAATCTCCATGACATCACATGTCCCCAGCTCATCTGCTGCTCAAACCCTCATCCCTGCCCTTGTTATCATTAGACTTGATGATTCCAATACATTCCTGACCAGCTTCTCACCTTCACCCCACCCCCACGTGGAAACATGAATCATCAAAAACTCTGCTGCCCGGGTGCTTTTTCACACCATGTCCTGTTCACCCATCACCCCTTGGCTCGCTGACATACATTGACTCGGAGTCAAGCAATACCTCAATTTTAGAACTCACATCCTTGTTTTCAAATCCCTCTGTCGCCTCGTCCCTCCCTACCCCTGTAATCTCCATCACTCAACCCTCAGGGATATGTGTGCCCTTCTCATTCTGGCCTCTTGAACATCCCTGCTTTTAATTACTCCACCACTGTTGGCCATGCCTGGCATGAAGTTCCGAAATCCCCTCCCTGAACTTCTCCAGCTCTCTCTCCTGGTTAAAATCTGCCTCCCCAATGAAGGTTTTGTCCATTTACTCAAATACGCTATGTGACTTGATGTTAAATTTCTCTTCAGGATGCTTCTCTGAAGCACCTTGGGATGCTTCATTACATTAAACGTGTTATATAAATACAAACTGTTACTGTTTACCTGTTTGTGCACAGTAAGATTCCACAAATAGCCATCAGGCCATCAATCTTTTTTTCATATTAATTCATTCTTGGGATGGAGGTGTTGCCGGCTGGGCCAGCGTTTATTGCCCATCCTAACTGCCCTTGAGAAGGTGGTGATGAGCTGCCTTCTTGAACGGCTGCAGTCCATGTGGTGTAGGTACACCCACAGTGCTGTTAGGGAGGGAGTTTCAGGATTTTGACCCAGCAACAGTGAAGGAATTTCCAAGTCAGGATGGTGGGCGACTTGGAGGGGAACTTCCAGGTGGTAGTGTTCACATGTGTCTATTGCCCTTGTCCTTCTAGATGGTAGGGTTCATGGGTTTGGGTGATACCATCTAAGGGGGCTTGGTGAGTTTCTGCAGTGCATCTTGTAGATGCATCATTGGTGGAGCGAGTGAATGTTTGTGGATGGGGTGCCAATCAAGCAAGCTGATTTGTCCTAGATGGTGTCAAGCTTCTTGAGAGTTGTTGGAGCTGCACTCACCCACTCAAATGGGCAGTATTCCATCACACTCCTGACTTGTGGCTTATAGATGGTGGACAGGCTTTGGGGAGTCAGGAGGTGAGTTACTCATCGCAGGATTCCTAGCCTCTGACCTGCTCTTGTAGCCACAGTATTTTTATGGCTAGTCCAGTTCAGTTTCTGGTCAATGGAACCCCCGAGGATATTAATAGTGGGGGGTTCAGTGATGTTAATGCCATTGATTGTCAAGGTGTAATGGCTGGATTCTCTCTTGTTGGGAGATGTTAACTGCCTGGCACTTGTGTGGTGTGGATGTTACTTGCCACTTGTCAGCCCAAGCCTGGATATTGTCCAGGTCTTGCTACATTTGGACATGGACTGCTTCAGTATGAGGAGTCACAAATGGTGCTGAACATTGTGCAATCATCAGCGAACATCCCCACTTCTGACCTTATGTTGGAAGGAAGGTCATTGATGAAGCAGCTGAAGATAGTTGGGCCTAGGACACTAACCTGAGGAATTCCTGCAGCTGGATATCCTGCAGCTGAGATGACTGACCTCCAACAACTACAACATCTTCCTTTGTGCTAGGTATGACTCCAACCAGTGGAGAGTTTCCCCCTGACTCCCATTGAATCTAGTTTTGCTAGGGCTCCTTGATGTCACACTCGGTCAAAGACTGCCTTGATATCAAAGGCAGCCACTCTCACCTCATCTCTGGAGTTCAGCTCTTTTGTCCATGTTTGAACCAAGGCTGTAATGAAGTAAGGAGCTGAGTGGCCCCAGCGAAAACCAAACTGGGCATCAGTGAGCAGGTTATTGCTAAGCAAGTGCTGCTTGATAGCACTGTTGATGACCCCTTCCATCATTTTACTGATGATCGAGAGTAGACTGATGAGGCGGTAATTGGCTGGGTTGGATTTGTCCTGCTTTTTGTGTAGAGGACATACCTGTGCAATTTTCCACATAGCCGGATAGATGCCAGTGTTGTAGCTGTACTGGAACAGCTTGGCTAGGGGTGCAGCCAGTTCTGGAGCACAAGTCTTCAGTACTATTGCTGGAATATTGTCAGGGCCCATTGACTTTGCAGTGTCCAGTGCCTTCAACCGTTTCTTGGTATCACGTGGAGTGAATCGAATTGGCTGAAGACTGGCATCTGTGATGCTGGGAACCTCTGGAGGAGGCCGAGATGGACCATCCGCTCAGCACTTCTGGCTGAAGGTTGTTGCAAATGGTTCATTTTCATATTTTGCCCTCTTGTGCTTGGCTCCTCCATCATCGAGGATGGGGATAGTTGGGGAGCCTCATCATCCAAATAGTTGCTTAATTGTTCCCCACAATTCACGACTGGATGTGGAGGATTGTTGAGCTTAGATCGATTGGCTTTGGAGAAAGGAACGGAGTTGGGAGCTCGGGAATGAAAATAATGTCTTCAGTCTTGCCAATATTGAATTGGAAGAAATTTCTGCACATCCACCACTGGATATCAGACAAACAGTCTGATAATTTAACCTCAGTGGAGAGAGGTGGTGGTGCGGTAGAGTTGGGCACTGACAGTGTACACGTGATAATTGACACTGTTTTCATATGATGTTGTTGTGCAAAGCATGTTGATGAGAAATAAGAGGAGGCCAAGGCTGGATCCTTTGGAGACACCAGAGGTAACTGTGGGAGTGAGAAGGGAAGACATTACAAGTGATTCTCTGGCTATGATTAAATAGAGAAGAATGGAACCAAGAGAGAGCAGCTCCACCCAGCTGGTCGACAGTGGAGAGGCGTTGGAGCAGAAGCATGTGGTCAACCCTGTCAAAGGCTGCGGACAGGTTGAGAAGAGATAGTTTCCCTTTGTCACATTCACATAGGATGTAGTTGGTGGCTTTGATCAGAGCTATTTCAGTCCAGTGGCAAGGGCAGAAACCTGATTGGAGGGATTCAAACAGGGAGTTCTGGGAAAGCCGGGCACAGATTTGGGAGGTGACAACATGTTCAAGGAGTTTGGAGAGGAAAGGGAAGTTGGAGATTGGGCAATAGTTTGCAAGGATGATGTGGTCAAGGGTTTGATTTTTCAGGAGGGGGTGATAATGGCAGATTTGAGGGAGAGATCAACAGTATGTGAAGAGAGAGAACTGTGAACAATATCAGTGAACAAGGGGAAGTTGGGTGATCAGCAGTTTAGTGGGAATAGGGTCAATGGAGCAAGAGGTGGGTCTCATGGACAAGATGAGCACTGAGAGGGCATAAGAATGGGAGAGAAACGAAAGAAAGATTTGGATTCAGGACTCAGACAATGAGGAACTTTAGGGACAGTTTGTCCCAGTGGGCTAGTGGAAGGGAGGGAAGCAGCAGAGGCAGCAGATCGGATTGTCTCAATCTTAGTGACAAAAAAGCTCCATGAGCTCCTCACACTTGTTGTTGGAGGTGAGGATGGAGGAGACAGGGGAAAGGGAGGGACCTTCAAAGGGAACTAACTTGCGTTAGAAATAGTAAAAATACTCAATGCACTGTATTTAACACACAGCTGATTTATTTTACTTCTATCCAAAAAATGAACCACTATATCTGTCCTGGAGCTTACCAACTTCAGCAGAAACATACCCAAATGAACATGGTCCAGTCTTCCATGTGACTGACAGCAAAATCCCATCACTGTAGTGACCTGTGAACTCGCTGATGTCTGTGTAGGTTGGATGACTGAGTGAATCCTTTCCCACAATCAGAGCAGGTGAACGGCCTCTCCCCAGTGTGAACTCGCTGGTGGACAGTGAGTTCAGATGATCGCCTGAACCCAGTCCCACACTGAAAGCACCTGAACGGTCTCTCATCAGTGTGAACACGTTGATGTGTAATTAGGTTCCTGGAACTTTTAAGGCACTTCCCACAGTCTGCGCATTTGAAAGATCTCTTTCCTGTGTGAACTCGCTGGTGTGTCAGAAGGCTGGATGACTGAGTGAATCCCTTCCCACACTCGGAGCAGGTGAAAGGTCTCTCCCCAGTGTGACTGCGCTGATGTTTAGTGAGGTCAGATGATCGCCTGAACCCAGTTCCGCAGTGAGAGCACCTGAACGGTCTCTCGTCAGTGTGAACACGTTGATGGGATATCAGTTCTCCAGAACTTTTAAAGCACTTTATGCAGTCTGGGCATTTAAAAGGTCTCTCGTCTGTGTGACTTAGCTGGTGTTTGAGCAGGTGGGATGACTGAGCGAATCCCTTGCCACACTCAGAGCAGGTGAACGGTCTCTCCCCAGTGTGACTGCGCCAATGAATTTCCAGCTCAGAAGGACACGTGAATCCCTTCCCACAGTCCCCACATTTCCACGGTTTCTCTCCAGTGTGACTGCGCTTGTGTTTTGACAGAGCAGATGATCGGCTGAAGCCTCGTCCACACACAGAACACGTGTACGGTTTCTCCCCACTGTGAACGGTGCTTTTTCCTTCCATGTTCAAAATCCGATCATGTTCAGACTACGGTAAACTGGGCGACTCCATCAGATCCTGATGTGATGTTTGGTTTCAGTTTTCCAACTGCAAATCCTCCCCTCCTAATATCCTGTGGAATTGATTTAAAATGAGAGTGAGAGAGAACCCACAAAAACACAAAGGCAGGTTGTGAAATTGAGCTGAATGAATCTGGGAATTTGTGGGGCCGGCATGAGGAAAAAGTGACCATGAAAACTGCTGGATTGTCATTAAAAACCCAACTGGCTCACTAATGTCCTTCAGGGAAGGGAAGCCGCTATTCACTCTGTGCCCACTCAAGACTCTGTCCACAAATTTGAAAATTGAGCCTGAACACCAAGGTCTGTGTCATTTATATATGTTCAGGAGAGCAGGGGTCCTCACAGTGACTCCTGGGGATCTCCACTATAAACCTTATTCCAGTCTGAAAAAATGCATTAACCATGACTCCCTGTTTCCTATACTCAGCCATGTTGCTGCTGTCCCTTTTATTCCATGAGCTAACTCTGCTCATGTCTGTTGTGCGGCAGATTTTCTACTTCCATTCTGAAGTCCATGTACACCACATTAACAGCAGCATCCTCATCACCCACTCTAAAAAGTTAGCTCTCCAAATACCTTAAGCAAGTTTATTAAACACAATTTTCCCTGAACAATTCCATGCTGGTGTTCCTGAATTAACCCACATTTGCTCACATGACTATTAATTTTGTCCCGAATTGAGAAGGGGTAACACATCCACATGGATAGAGGATTAGTTAGCTAACAGGAAGCAGAAGAAGGAAAATGGGTCTTTTTCAGGCTGGCAAGATGTGACGAGTGGAGTGCCATAGGGATCAATACTGGGGCCTCAACTATTTACAATCTATAGCAATGGCTTGGATGAAGGGACTGAATGTATGGTTGCTAAATTTGCTGATTGCTGACACAAAGATTGGCAGGAAAGTGAGTTGTGAATAGGACCTAAGGAGCCTGCAAGGGGATATAGACAGGTTAAGTGAGTGGGCAAAAATTTGGCAGATGGAGTATCATGTGGGGAAATGTGAACTTGTCCACTTTGGCAGGAAGCATAGCATAGAAAAACAGCATATTATATAAATGGAGAGAGATTGCAGAACTCTGAGATACAGAGGGATCTGGGTGTCCTGGTACATGAGTCAGGAAATGTTAGTATTCAGGTACAACAAGTGATTAGTAAGTCAAATGTTGTTGTTTTATTGCAAGGGGAATGGAATATAAAAGTAGGGATGCTTTGCTACAGTTGTTCAGGGTGCTGGTGAGCATCTGAAGTACTGTGTACAGTTTTAGTTTCCTTATTTCAGAAAAGATATAAGTGTGTTTGCAGTTCGGAGCAGGTTCACTCAATTGATACCTGAGATGAGGGGCTTATCTTATGAGGAAAGGTTGGACAGGCTGGACCTGTACCCATTGTAGCTTAAAAGAATAAGAGGTGATCTTATTGAAACATATAAGATTCTGAGGGGGCTCAACAGGGTGGATGCTGAAAGGATGTTTCACCTGGTGGGAAAGCCTAGAACTAGGGGACACAGTTTTAAAGAAGGGAGTGAGGGAGAACCCACAAAAACACAAAGGCAGGTTGTGAAATTGAGCTGAATGAATCTGGGAATTTGTGGGGCCAGCACTAGGAAAAAGTGACCATGAAACCTAATGGATTGTCATAAAAACCCAACTGGTTCACTAATGTCCTTCAGGGAAGGGAAGCTGCCACCTGGTCTGGGTGTACACAAGACTCTGGACCCTCTGGGGAGAGGGGAAGAGAATAAGAATGAGAGAGGTGGTAGAGGCACCCGGTAAAGCAGGGGGATTTTATATCTCTACAACTCAACCAGAACTTTGACAGAATCTTCCGAACCCTCAACCTCCACGCGCTAGAAGATCTAGGGTGTATGTGAACACCGTCATCTCCAAGTTCCCCTTCAACTAACACACCACCCTGACTTGTCTAACATCCAGTCCTGAATGAACAGAAATTTCTTCCATTTAAATATTGGGAAGACTGAACATTGTCTACAAACTCCACTCCCCAGACACCAACTCCATCCCTCTCCTGATAGCTGTCTGAGACTGAACCAGACTGTTCACAGCCATGGTGAAATATTTCACCCCAAGATGAGCTTCCAACCACATATCTACATCATCACCAAGACCACCTATTCCCACCTCAGTAACATCGCCCGACTCCAGCCCAATCTCAGCTCATCTGCTGCTGAAACTCTCATCTATTCCTTTGTAATCTCCTCCAGTCTAACAGTACCCCACCCCCCCCGCAAAAAAAATCTTCACTTTCTCTAATTCCGGATTGCTGGCAATTCCCAATTTTAATTGCTCCAACTGTGGTCACAGCTGCTGTCCACTGCCCTCTATAAATATGGCGGATCCACATGCGCACTGCTGCCCATTGCCCCTGATAAATATGGTGGACCGACATGCGCACTGCCGCCCTGTCCCTATAAAGATGGAGGCCACGCATGCGCAGAACTGTACGCGTCCAAAAAAGATGACGACCATCAATCGCACCTGAGATCGTGACAAACGCCGCCATCGCCAAAACGGAGCAAACGCGGAGTCGGAAGCTTCTTATTCGTGGTTTGAGGTCTGCAGTGTATATTTATGAAGGCGTCCCACCCGCTCGCCGGTTCCATTCGCCTTCACCTGCCCGCCGGATCCACTCTGCTTCTGCTCTCCTCCCTGATCCGACCCGACCGTGAATCTCCTCCCAACACTGCAACCGCGCATGCTCCGCCTAGACTGAAACTGCGCCTGCGCGATGATGTCCCGCAGTGAAGATAGAGCATATTCTGCCTCTCGATGAATGCTGGGTAACTGCAGCGCCATTGATCTACAACGTTCTTAAAGACAAAATCATATTCCGAGCTCCGATTATGATTGGCGCCAACCATATACCATTATTAATTCAATTGATACAGCCAGCAAGATCACAGGAGTGGAACCTGCCACCTGGTCTGTGTCCATACCTGAGGAGAGAGAGGGAGACGGGACAAGGTGATGACGTAGGATTTTATCCATCATCAGCACAACTGGAATTTTTATGGAACCTCCAAACCCTAAGGTTTATGCCACGTAGGAGAAATGTAGCAGATGCTGGGGAACACCCTTATCCCCATCTTTCCATCTAAGTCACACACCATCCTGTCTTGTGCATATTCTCACTGCTCCTTTATCACTGAGTGAAAATGGTGAATCTCAGGATTTTACATCATGACCTTGTGGGAGCACCTTCACTAGACAGTGGGTCAAGGAAAAGGTGGCACATCATTACCTGCACTAAGACTAACTGGGGATGCGCAATATAATTAATAGACTTGCTACCAATGCCACACACCAAGAATGAAAAGCCTGTACAGAAACATTTGTTTCTAAAACAAAACTACTTTTATATTGGTTGGGGGTTGGTGTTTGTTTACTAATTTTATATTTGATGCATGGGGGCAGGTGGTTGGGATTGTTTCTTCAACAAACTCACTTCCCAAGAATCAAACAGAAAATGTTTGAAATACTCAGCTGCTCAGGCAACATCTGTCGAGAGAGAAAGAGTCAACCTTTCAGGCCTTTGTTAGGGTTAACAACTGGGGGGTACGGGGAAAGAGGGGGAGTGGAATGAAGTGGGTTGGTCTTTGAGCTGGTACAGACTTGATAGGCTGAATAGCCTCTGTCAGTCCTGTATTCTCGGATCCTGACACTGCTGGACCTTCCACAATCTCCTGTTTTCATGCGGTTCTTGCTGCTGCCGCTCACCCGCATGGGAGGCTGGTCTGTGTATCACTCCATTTACTGAGATTGTGTTAAACTAACTGCACCCCCTCAACCAGCTTCCTCTTTCCTGATCAGACATCAGCTGCTTTTTTTTTCTTTTCTAAGACCACTAACTGTCAAAGCAGTATATACTTAAAAAAATTCTGTTTATCTCTCACATGTAATCTGACTCATTTTCTCTCTTCAGTTAGTTTTTGGTCTCTCTCTCCTTTATCCTCTCTCTCTCACTCTTTCCATCTATCCCTTTAGCCTATCACTATGTTCCTCCCTCTACACCATCCAACTCCAAAATCTCCCATAACTAACCAAGGGACCATTTCTACTTCCTGTACAGACACACTCTGACCACAACATTTCTTGCTCATTCACATTTCTGTTCATTTACAGACCCACCCTGACAAGACATGTTGTTGTTCATTTACAGACCCTCCCTGACAAGTCATGTTGTTGGTCATGTACAGACCCTCCCTGACAAGTCATGTTGTTGGTCATTTACAGACCCTCCCTGACAAGTCACATTGCTGTTCATTAATAGACTCTCCTTCAACGTTCACAATTTCTCCTCCATTTACAGATATTCTGACTGGTTCCAATTTCTTCTCCATTTATAGGCGCTCCATACTCAGTCAAAAATTTCCCTTGATATTTGTGAATGGGAACAGTTTAAAGGGAGTAGAGGGTCAGAAGAGTAAAGAGGTGGGTGATTCCAGCTAACAATTTGTCCTCGTAAATCAGTAGATGTGAGAGTGTAGTGTCAACAATCTTAGTACCTTTTTAAGAAATACAAGCTGAACAGATTCCCTGTCCTCTACCGTATATTATATTGATCCATCAATCAGAGTAAATACACAAGTCCCGTGTGTCCACAATCACTTACACGAGGTCAGCCCACCGGATGGAACCTCGGGCACCCTGAGCTTGATCTCCGGTGTCTCCAGTCCAGACTGCCCCCTTACATCAGTGTCCCTTCACTTTTATACCCTGTGCTAATGCAGCACTGGCCCCTGAAGTGAGGAAAAGACAGCTGGAATTTTTCTAACCTGTGATTTACAAGGACACATTCCCTGGATCCCAGCAGTTACTTTTCTTCAGGAATGTTCTCATTCTCCAAAAACTCCCCTGCCAACTGTTAATTCTGTTATTTCTGATAGTTACACAATTATAGGTATAAACATCACACATTATAATCTGATCTATTCTGTTCCTCACTCTGGTTTCAGTTTATATTGTGGTTAATAACAGACAAACTCTGTCCTTTTCCCTGATCTGATTCGAGTTTCCAATGAGCTGATTCTGTGCAATGGAATGTCTTATCCGTGTTGCCATGGTGACCTGTCTGCAGTGAAGAGCCTGTTTGAGTTTCTAACTCAGACTAAACTTCTCTATCCCATTACACATGTTATATCAGAGAATTTACCTCAAAGTATTTTAGCCATGTTACAAGGGGTTCAGATACACAGGTCTTTAAATTAGAAGGATAAGTTTAAAATGCTGTTTGAACCTGTTACTCCACTTATCTTTATCAAATTAACTTGCAAATCATTGGTTCGGCTGCATTTAGAATATTTAGTCAAATCCTGGGCACCTTATAACAGGAACGATGTCAAGGCCATGGAGAGGGTGCAAGGGACATTCACAAATGACACCATGGATGAGAACCTCCAGCTAAAAAGGGGTCCATTCGGCCCATTGTGCCTTTGCCACCGCTTTGGAAGAGTGATGTGCTGTTTCCCCATGGCCCTGTCAATGTTTTCCTTCAAGCATTTCTCCAATTCCCTTTTGAAAGTTACTGTTGAACCTGCTCCCACCAAACTTTCAGACAGTGTATTCCAGATGATAACAACTGACTGTGGAATTAAATGTTTTCTCATGGTGACCTGTCTGCTGTGAAGCTCCTATTTGAGTTTCTAACTTAATTCCAATTTCTCTTTCCCAGGTGGAGAGACTGGAGACACTGGGGGTCTTTTCATTAGAACTAAGCAGGATGAGAGAAGATGTGAGAAAGGAGTTCAAAACTGGATCAAGGACATGATCCAAAATATTCCAGATACTCCTTGTCCTTCAGGATCTGTGTCCAGGGGGGAAGGGAAACTGATGGTTTTATCTCATCATCATCGAGGTCAACAACTACTGTCAGACTCAAAGACTCTCCAATCAAATACAGCATGGATTAGATACAGAGTAAACCCATTAGCCTGTCCCCCGGATACAGATACTGAGGGACAGGGAGTATCCGGGACAATGACATTTCTCACTCAGTAAGGTAGAAATTGATCCTATATCTTTCCCCATTAATTCTGAGCTCCACATGTCTTGAATCCTCCTTCTGTTTCCCTCCCTGTAACAGCACTGAGCTAAAGCCAGCCCATAATGAGCAGGGCTCAGGGAGAATGGTTACTAGGCACTGCAGTGATGTCATAAACCAGTATCATTCAGCCCAGCTGGTCCTCTCCCTGTCCCTTTAAAGGTGGAGAACTGGGACATCCCTGTCTCCAAATACATCCCACCCTGTTCACACTGAGAATCCCAGGGTGGGGAACTGGGACATCCTGTCTCCAAACACATCCCACCCTGTTCACACTGAGAATCCCAGGGTGGAGAACTGGGACATCCTGTCTCCAAACACATCCCACCCTGTTCACACTGAGAATCCCAGGATGGGGAACTGGGACATCCTGTCTCCAAACACATCCCACCCTGTTCACACTGAGAATCCCAGGGTGGGGAACTGGGACATCCTGTCTCCAAACACATCCCACCCTGTTCACACTGAGAATCCCAGGGTGGAGAACTTGGACATCCTGTCTACAATCACATCCCACCCTGTTCACACTGAGAATCCCAGAGTGGGGAACTGGGACATCCTGTCTCCAAACACATCCCACCCTGTTCACACTGAGAATCCCAGGGTGGAGAACTGGGACATCATGTTTCCGAACACATCCTACCCTGTTCACACTGAGAATCCCAGTATTTGAGAGGTGACAGCACGTTGGAACAGTGTGGAGAGGAGAGGGAGGTTGGAGATGGGGCAGGAGGGACAGTGGGGTGAAAAGGTTGATTTTTGAGGAGGGGGTGATGATGGCAGATTTGAAGGAGAGAGTGACACTACCTGGAGAGAAAGAACTGTTAACAATCTCGGTGAACACGGGATGGTTCGGTGATCAGCCGTTTAGTGGGAATAGGGTCGATGGAGCAGATGGTGGGTCTCATGGACAAGATAAGCACTAAAAGGGCATGAAGGGAAATGGGGGTGGGGAACTAAAGAAAGATGTGGGTTCAGGGCTCAGTCAAGGGGGGACTTTAGAGACAGTTTGTCCCGGTGGGCTAGTGGAAGGGCGGGAAGCAGCAGAGGCAGCTGATCAGATTGTGTCAATCTTAGTGACAAAGAAGCTCCATGAGCTCCTCATGCTTGTTGCTGGAGGTGAGAATGGAGGAGACAGGAGAGAGGGAGAGCACTTTAAAAGGAGCTAACTTGTGTGAGAGATAATAAGTGTGCATTCAACAAAAAGCTGATTTATTTGATTTTTAGCCAGAATATTAACCCCTACATGTGAGTGGAGCTTATTATCTTCAGCAGAAACAGACTCCAATGAACATGATGCAGTCCTGGAAGTGATTAACACCAAAATCCATTCACTGCAGTGACTTGTGAACTCGCTGGTGTCTCAGCAGGTTTGATGACCGAGTGAATCCCTTCCCACACTGGGAGCAGGTGAGCAGCCTCTCCCCAGTGTGAACTCGCTGGTGTCTCAGCAGGTTGGATAACTGAGTGAATCCTTTCCCACACTCAGAGCAGGTGAACGGCCTCTCCCCAGTGTGAATTCGCTGGTGTACAGTGAGTTCAGATGATGTCTTGAATCCAGTCCCACAGTGAGAGCACCTGAATGGTCGGTCGGCAGTGTGAACACGTTGATGGGACATCAGGTTCTTGGAACTTTTAAAACACTTCCCACAGTCTGGGCATTTAAAATGTCTCTCATCATCGTGAACATGTTGATGGGACATGAGTTCACCAGAATGTTTATAGCACTTCCTGCAGTCTGGGCATTTAAAAGGTCTCTCATCAGTGTGAACTCGCTGGTGTTTCAGCAGGTGAGATGACTGAGTGAATCTCTTCCCACACTCGGAGCATGTGAACGGCTTCTCCCCAGTGTGAATTCGCTGGTGTAGAATGAGTTGAGATGCTCGCCTGAACCCAGTCCCGCAGTGAGGGCACCTGAATGGTCTCTCGTCAGTGTGAACACGTTGATGGGACATCAGCTCTCCAGTACTTTTATAGCACTTCCCACAGTCTTGACATTTAAAAGGTCTCTCCCCAGTGTGAACTCGCTGATGTGACAGCAGCTCGGACAACTGAGTGAATCCCTTCCCACACTTGGAGCAGGTGAATGGCTTCTCCCCAGTGTGAACTCGCTGGTGCCTCATCAGGTTAGAAGACTGAGTGAATCCCTTCCCACACTTAGAGCAGGTGAACGGCCTCTCCCCAGTGTGAAGTCGCTGGTGTCGCATTAGGGTGGATGACTGAGTGAATGTCTTTCCACAATGGGAGCAGGTGAATGGCCTCTCCCCAGTGTGAATTCGCTGGTGTACAGCGAGTTGAGATGATTCCCTGAACCCAGTCCCACAATGAGAGCACCTGAATGGTCTCTCGTCAGTGTGAACACGTTGATGGGACATCAGATCCCCAAAACTTTTATTGCACATCTCACAGCCTGGGCACATAAACGGTCTCTCCCCAGTGTGAACTCGCTCGTGCCTCAGCATGTGGAATAACTAAGTGAATCCCTTCCCACAGGTGGAGCAGGTAAACGAACTCTCCCCAGTCTGACTGCACCGATGGGTTTCCAGCTC
This sequence comes from Isurus oxyrinchus, assembly GCA_026770705.1. Lineage (NCBI taxonomy): Eukaryota > Metazoa > Chordata > Chondrichthyes > Lamniformes > Lamnidae > Isurus > Isurus oxyrinchus. Next base: position 76,290,524 of record JANJGN010000020.1, on the reverse strand, counting down.
AGAGGGGGATCTGAATCCCTTCCCACAGTCTTCACATTTCTGTGCTTTGTCCCCGTGGTGATCACGTTTATGTTTTGACAGATCAGATGATCGGCTGAAGCCACATCCACACACAGGACACGTGTATCATTTCCCCCCCCTGTGAACAGTACAACTTCTTTCCACGTTCAAACTCCGATGATATTCAGGTTACGATAAATTAGGCAACCCCGTCAGATCCTGATGTGATGTTTGGTTTCAGTTTCCCGACTGCAAATCATCCCCTTCTAATCCCCTGTGAAATTGATTTAAAACAGAAAAAAGGGAGTGAGAGAACCCACAAAAACACAAAGGCAGGTTGTGAAATTGAGCTGAATGAATCTGGGAATTTGTGGGCCCGGCACGAGGAAAAAGTGACCATGAAAACTGCTGGATTGTCATAAAAACCCAACTAGTTCACTAATGTCCTTCAGGGAAGGGAACCTGCCACCCAGTCTGGGCTTACATAAAACTCTGACCTCTACAAGAGCACATAGATAGATAGAGAGAGATATCTCCTTATGTGGCTCAGTGTCAAATGTTATTTCATAACATTTCTGTGAAAGGCCTTGACAAGTTTAATTATGTTAAAGTCCCAGTATAAAAACGAATTATTGTCACTGACTTGGACATATACCGCTGTTCCACCTCATCAATCAGACATTGTAACTCAAAGCATGAAGCAGTTTGTTGGACAAGTTGTTCTTATTCTGTCAATTAAGATTCCAAAAAGGTTGCCCCCAATAAAGATGGCCGCCGCGCATGCGCCCCGCCGGGCATTGACCCCAATAAAGATGGCGGCCGTCAACCAGGGGTCTGAAAATAGGAGAAACCTGCGGCCTCACTCGGCGCAAACGAAGGGGATGGTCCAAAGTTTACCATAAGTTCTTTTTCTGGGTTTGCCGTTTACACAACATGTTTACAAAGCCAACCCGCCCTCCGGCCTGATCCATCGCTCCCTTCTCCCCACCATTTCATCCACTCACCGATTGCGGAACGAAGAAAGAAGCGTCTCTTCATCGCCATTACTCACACTGCGCATGCTTCACTGCCGGCCCCGCCCCTCGTTCATTCCGATTGGTTGGAGGACCAGCGTCTCCCATCGATCCTCCAGTCCGCCCCCCTCTTCCTATTGGTTCAGAGCTGCCGTCAATCAGCCGGATTTCAGATGGTGAGAGCGGCCACAGACTCAGCCTGACTGCTGATTCTTGGCAGCATTTTCTGTTTGGGAATCAGAGCTAGAGATGGATGGTCAGTTCCCCTCTGTCCGGGGGGGATTCACACTCATTTCCCTAGTGCACTGATTATCACGTTTACTTTACATGAGAAAGTCCCCGGTTCAATCCCGGCTGGAAGCTTTGTGTTTACAATTGTTACTGAGGAGGAATTAACAGTGAGTTTAGTTTCATGTCGAACAGAGGGACAGTTATTGTCTCATTCTGTAAAAGCTCCTTCTTCACCTGTAAACAGGGAACGATAAATCAGAGAAAACTGATCCACTGTGACCCAAAAACAAGATACTGCAGATGCTGGGAATCAGACCTCAAAACAGAAAATGTTGGAAACATTCAGCGAGTCAAACAGCTTCTATGGAGAGGGAAACAGAATGAATGTTTCAGATCGCTGGGTTTTTTATGGAAAATGGAAGAAGTTAGAGATGTAATAGTTTACAAACAAGTACAGAGTCAGGGAAAAGAAGAGGAAAGGACAAACGGTCTTGTGATGGGAAGGAAGGCTGGAGTGATTAAATGACAAAGAGGATGATGATACAACATTGGGTGATAATGAGGCAAGTAAATAAACTAATAGGACAAGAGGAGAAACAAAAGACAGGTCCAGAGGAGGGATAAATGGTAACAGCAGAACCGATTGTCTGAAAAAAATGGGAGTGGTGGCAATGATGTGAAATTGTTGAAATGAAGCTTGAGTCTCGGAGGTTGTGAAGTGTCTAATAAAAGATGAGCTGCTGTTTCCCGAGCTCCCACTGAGCTTCACTGGAACAGTGCAGGAGGCCGAGGACAGAGAGTTCAGGCCAAAAGTGATTCCTAGAATTAAAACAGTAAATGAGCAGAAGCTCCGGATCACACTTGCAGACTGAATGGTGATGTTCCACAAAACAGTCACCCAATCGGGAATTAGTCTCCTCAGTGTAGAGGAGATCACATTGTGAGCAGTGAAAAGTGAATACTGAATAGCAAGAAGTACAAGTAAATCATTGTGTCATCTGGAAAGTGTGTTTGGGGCCCTGGAATGTGGGAAGGGAGGAGGTGACAATGAATCTGTTTCAATAAGTCTGTAACAGACCAGTGTACAGTTGTTCTGCTGTACCTTTCATTTTAAAGGGAATTTTCAGATATTTTTTCTCACTATGAGCTTGGGTTGTGGACGAGAATGTTTTCACTCTTCTCCACTGATCTTAACCAGGAGGGCTGCTGTGGTAAGAAAGACTCAGTCTGTATGATACGGTCACTGTGAGACTGATAATGGATCATTTTTCTATCTAAGTTCAGTGAGATCTGATCACAGACTGAGTGAGTCAATCTGTGAAATTGTAACTCAAATAGCCACAGCTCCTGCAGGTGATTCTCTGGCTATAATGAGATCGATAAGAAAGGAATCAGGAGTGTGCAGTCCCACCCAGCTGGACACCAGTGGAGAAGCATTTGAGGAGGATGCTTTGGTGAATGGTGTCAAAGACTGCAGACAGCTAAGAAAGAAATGAGGGAGAGTTTGGGTGATCAACAGTTTAGTGGGAATAGGGTTGATGGAGCAGAAGGTGGGTCTCATGGACATGATGAGTACTGAGGGGAAATGGGAGAGAAACTGGATAAAGATGTGTGTTCAGGGCTCAGACAAAGGGAAGCTTCAGAGACAGTTTGTCCCAGTGGGCTAGTGGAAGGGAGGGAAGCAGCAGAGGCAGCTGATCGGATTGTCTCAATCTTAGTGACAAAGAAGCTCCATGAGTTCCTCACAATTGTTGTTGGAGGTGAGGATGGAGGAGAGAGGGAGAGCCCTTCGAAAGAAACTAACTTGTTTCAGAAATATTGAAAAGATTCATCACACTGTTAAACACCAAGCGGATTGATTTGAATTTTATCCAGAATATTAACACCTATAACTGGGCTGGAGTTCATTAACATCAGCAAAAACAAACCCCAATGAATACGGTTCAGTCCTGGATGTGATTAACAGCAAAATCCCATCACTGTAGTTACTTGTGAACTCGCTGGTGTGTTATCAGGTGGGATAACTGACTGAAACTTTTCCCACACTCAGAGCAAGTGAATGGTTTCTCCCCAGTGTGAACTCGCTGGTGTGTCTGCAGGTTCGATGACTGAATGAATCCCTTCCCACACTCGGAGCAGGTAAACGGCTTCTGCCTAGTGTGAATTCGCTGGTGGTCAGTGAGGTCATTTGTTCGCCTGAACCCAGTCCCACAGTGAGAGCACCTGAACGGTCTCTCATCAGTGTGAACACGTTGATGGTACAGCAGGTCCCCGGAACTTTTATAACACTTCCTGCAGTCTGGGCATTTAAAAGGTCTCTCATCAGTGTGAACTTGTTGGTGTCTCAGCAGGGTGGATAACTGAGTGAATCCTGTCCCACACTTGGAGCATGTGAATGGTCTCTCCCCTGTGTGAACCCGCTGGTGTGTCAGCAGGTTGGATGACCGATTAAATCCCTTCCCACATTCAAAGCAGGTGAACAGCCTCTCCCCAGTGTGAATTCGCTGGTGTTCAGTGAGTTGAGATGATCATATAAACCCAGTTCCACACTGAGAGCACCTGAACGGTCTCTCATCAGTGTGAACACGTTGATGGGACATCAGTTCCCCAGAACTTTTAAAGCCCTTCCCACAGTCCAGGTATTTGAAAGATCTCTCCCCTGTGTGAACTCTCTGGTGTCTCTGCAGGTTGGGTGACTGAGTGAATCCCTTCCCACACTCGGAGCAGGTGAACGGTCTCTCCCCAGTGTGAACTCGCTGGTGTGTCAGCAGGTTGTATACTCGAGTGAATCCCTTCCCACACTCGGAGCAGGTGAACGGTCTCTCCCCAGTGTGAATGCGTCAATGAGTTTCCAGTTGAACTGGGTAATTAAATCCCTTCCCACAATCCCCACATTTCCACAGCTTCTCTGCTTTGTGATGGCATTTATGTTCCGACAGGTCAGATGATCGGCTGAAGCCTCGTCCACACACAGAACACGTGTACGGTTTCTCCCCACTGTGAACGGTGCTTTTTCCTTCCATGTTCTAAATCCAATAATGTTCAGGTTACGATAATTTGGGCGACTCGACTCCATCAGATCCTGATGTGATGTTTGGTTTCAGATTCCCAACCACAAATTCTCTCCTTCTGACACCCTGTGAAATTGATTTAAAACAGAAAAAAGGAGTGAGAGAGAACCCACAAAAACACAAAGGCAGGTTGTGAAATTGAGCTGAATGAATCTGGGAATTTGTGGGGCCGGCACGAGGAAAAAGTGACCATGAAAACTGCTAGATTGTCATAAAAACACAACTGGTTCACTAATGTCCTTCAGGGAAGGGAACCTGTCATGCTGCCTGGGTCAAAACAAAACTCTGACCTCTACTGGAGCAGAGAGAGAGATGGGAGATAAGCAAGATGTTGTATCACTGCAACTTGATCAGAACTTTGATAGAATCTCCCAAACCATCAAACACTTCCAACTAGAAGGGCCAGGGTAGCAGGTATATGTGAACACCATCACCTCCAAGTTCCCCTCCAAGTCACACACCATCCTGATTTGTCTGACATCCAGTTACGGATGAGGAGAAATTTCCTCCATTTAAAAATTGGTAAGACCAAAGTCATTGTCTTCAATCCCTGCGACAAACTCCACTCCCTTGACACCGACTCCATCCTTCTCCCTGACAACTATCTGAGACTGAACCATGGTTTTCAACCATGGTGAAATATTTCACCCCAAGGTGAACTTTCAAACAAAAATCCACATCTTCACCAAGACCATCTATTTTCACTCAGTAACATCGCCGACTCAACCCTCATCTCAGCTCATCTGCCTTTTGAGGATGAGAGTTCCAAAGATTCACTACCCTCTGAGAGAAAAGCATTCCCCTTATCTCTGTCTTAAATGGGCGCCCCCTTATTTTTAAACAGTGACCCCTCATTCTGAATTCTCCCACAAGAGGAAGGTTCCTCGCCACAACAATCCTGTCAAGACCCTTCAGGATCTTAAAGGTTTGAATCAAGTCATATCTTCCCCTTCTAAACTCCAGTGGATACAAGCCTAACCTGCCCAATCTTTCCTCATAACATAATCCGCCAATTCCTGGTATTAGTCCAGTAAACTTTTTCTAAGCTGCATCTAACACATTTACATGTTCCCTGAAATAAGGAGACCAGTACTGTACACAGTTCTCCAGATGTGGTCTCACCAGTGCCCTGTACAACTGAAGCATAACCTCCCTACTTTTGTTTTCAATTCCTCTCACAATAAATGTTAACATTCCATTAGCTTTCCTAATTACCCATTGTACCTGCTTACTAACCTTTTGTGATTCATGCACTAGGACACTCAAATCCCCTGAATCTCAGCTCTGCAGTCTCTCACCATTTAGATAATGTGTTTTTTTATTCTGCCTGCCAAGATGAACAATTTCACATTTGCCCACATTATACTCCATTTGCCAGATCTTTGCCACTCACTTAACCTCTCTATGTCCCTTTTGTAGCCTCCTTATGTCCTCTTCACAACTTACTTTTCGACCTATCTTTGTGTCATCAGCACATTTAGCCACCATACCCTTGGTCCCTTCATCCAAGTCATTGATATAAAATGTAAAAAGTTGAGGCTCCAGCACTGATCCCAGTGACACACCATTCGTTACATCCACCAGCTAGAAAAACACCCATTTATGCCAACTCTCTGCTTCCTGTTAGTGAGCCAATCTTCTACCCATGCTGATGTGTTACCCCCTACACCATGAGCTTTTATTTTCCACAATAACCTTTGATGTGGAACCTTATCAAATGTCTTCTGGAAATCTACATGCAGCACATCCAGCGATCCCCCTTTATCCACTGCACACATGACTTCAAAGCACTCCAATAAATTGGTTAAACATGATTTCCCTTTTACAAAACCACATTGACTCTGCCTGATTACCTTTAATTTTTCTTCATGCTCTGCTACAATGTCTTTAATAATAGCTTCAAACATTTTGCCTATGATAGACGTTAAGCTAACTGGCCTGTAATTTCCTGCTTTCTGTCTCCCTCCCTTTTTGGATAAAGGAGTTACATTTGCTAATTTCCAATCTAATAGAACCTGCCTGAGTCTAGGGAATTTTAATAAATTAAAACCAATGCATCAACTAAGTCACTAGCCACTTCTTTTAAGACCCTAGGATGAAGTCCATCAGGAACTGGGGACTTGTCAGCCCACAGCTCCAACAATTTACTCAGTACAACTTCTCTGGTGATTGTAATTTTCTTGAGTTCCTCCCTCCCTTCCAGGTCCCGATTTACAGCTATTTTTTGGGATGTTACTTTGATCCTATTTTCTGAAGACCGATGTAAATACCTGTTTAATTCATCTGCCAGCTCCTTATTTTCCATTATTAATTTGCAGACTCACTTTCTATAGGATCAATGCTCACTTTCAGAACTCTTTTCTTTTTTCAATGTTGATAGAACTTCTTTTCATATCTTACTATCTGCCTTTATCTTTCTAGCTGGCTTTCACTCATACTCTAATTTTTCCATCGTTATTAATCCCTTCATCATCCTTTGCTGTTTTAAAATATTCTCACCAATCTTCTGACCTGCCGTCTATCTTTGTGTAATTATATGATTTTCCTTTAAGTTTGATATTATCTTTAACTTTCTGAGTTAACTACACGTGAGGGTCGTCACCTTGAAATTTTTCTCTCTTGTTTGAATGTATCTATTTATTCTGTGTATTCTGAAATATCCCCTCAAATGTCTGCCACTGCATCTCCATTGGCCCATCCCCTTACCTAATTTACCAGATCACTTTCGCTAGCACTATTGGAAAAACTTAGCAGGTCAGGCAGTATCTGTGCAGAGTCAAACAAAGAGTTAATGTTTCAGGATGTGCAGAATGAAATATGGGGAATAAAGATGGTGCAAAATCTGATGGGCAATATAAGGTCAGAAGTGGAAGAGGAATGGACAATAGCACAGGAAAAACAATTCCTGACTATGAAAGATACTGTGGGAAGATAAAGCTGGCAAGCCAGCAGCACATGGTCAGGGAATGGGCAGTGGTGGAAACCTTATTGAGACAGTTGGCAGGAGTAACAGTAAAATCCTAAACAGAGTGAAACTACACAGTATTAGAGACAGAGGAAGTTAGACAATGGTAGAGAGGTGATCAGGGAGGGCAGAGGTGAACCAGAGCAATGGATCCACAGGAAAGGACTCACACCAGTTCCAGAGCAATGGAACCTCTCACAGAAACAGAGCACAGAACTAAAAACTCGAAATTGTAGATGAATGGTATTTTGAAATACACACCTCCAAAACAGTTTCAACATTTTCAAATTTAAACTCTCCTGTTAGAGCCTGCAGCTGGAAAGGTATCAAAAGCACTGGAGTCAGAGAAGAATCTCCCAGTTGAGGAAATACCCGGGGAGCGAGGTGATGTCACCGCGTAATTGTTGATGTGTGATGATGTCACAGTGTAATTGTTGATGTGTGATGATGTCACAGACACGACGAACACAGAGCATCTGGGTCTGTGCAAAGCAATGATCACCACACATTATGAAGGATGTGAGGGTCCTGAGGTTTATATGAGCCAGTTAAAGGCGGTTTCCATAAACTAATTGTAAAAGGATGCAGGGACACAGTTTAAAGATTTTGGGCAAGATCTACTAGAGAGATATGAGGAAGAAATTTTACAGTCAGTGGTAATGACCTAGAACTTATTGCTTACATTCAGAGGCTGATAATATCCAGATCCTGATGAATTGGGTGATTCTATCAGACTTTGACATGATGTTTGGTTTGAATTTCCTATCTGAAAAACCTCATCTTCTAGCATCCTGTAAATGGAGTATACAAAATCCATTCCTGTCAGCCTAGGGTAGAAATTGAGAAGAGGGAAACATTTCTCTTGGTTTGAGTTTTCTGTGTGTAAATCCTCCCCTTCTAACCCCCTGTAAAAGGAGTTTCCAAAATCCATCCCTGTCAGTCCAGGATAGAAATGCACAACGTTCTCTTCTCCTGCTACCTGGACCAGGATAACCGCGCATGCGCCCTGCTGCACACTGCCCCCTATAAAGATGGCGGCCGTTACCCCGGGCCTGGCGAAGGGAAAAATCCAGAATTTTTCTGTCCGTTCTCTGCAAACGCAAGATCGGTACCTTGTTATTTGGGGTCTGAAGCCTGCACTATGTCTTTATGAAGCCTCCCTGTCCACTCCGCTGACTCCTTTCCTCCTCACACACCCACTAACTCACTTACAAAAACAGAATTACCTGGAAAAACTCAGCAGGTCTGGCAGCATCGGCGGAGAAGAAAAGAGTTGACGTTTCGAGTCCTCATGACCCTTCGACAGAACTTGATTTTGAGTCCAAGAAAGAGTTGAACTCACTTAGTTTGCTCCACTCGACATTCTCTCACCCGTTCTGAGCAGCTTCATTCACAGACCAGCAATGTGCACGCACGTGAAACAGATCGCAACGCGCATGCTCCAAAGACTAGTCGGTGAGCGCATGCGCAGCGACCATCTCTAGTGAGGATAGGGCACATTCTGAGCCGCAGCGAATGCTGGGTGACTGCTCTGCCATTGAATGTCGATATATAAAATCAAAACCTATGCCCTCTGATCAGAAAACGATGGAGTCGAATCCGAGGAGAATGAAAGGTGAACTTGTGCGACTGACCAGAGACAGTCAAGGCACCTTTCCCTTCTTTCAGGCGCTGGAACATTGATTCTGATGTTATCAGTGAAATTAACTGAGCTGAGACATTGAAAGGATTCTCGTTACTGCACATCAGCAATTCAAACCTAATATCTGCTTCAGGACAATCAGAATACTTGGTAACAGACAAGACAGTGAAAGGCAAAAAAGGAGATGCCCCTGAGTGCAGGAGCGTTGGTTCCCGGTGACAAGGATGGGTTTGTAGTGGGTGGGATCAGACTGTTTCTATGTATCCAGAATGAATGCCGCCACCACCACCACCACCGCCCCCCCCAATCCCCCGCCCCCCATCCCGTCCTTTATTTTTGGAAGAATAAAACTGACAGAGAATAATTGTCATTCTGGTAGCAGCAATCTGAAGCTTTAACTTACTGACACCCTGGTTTAGGATATCTTGTTGCCTAAGTGGATAGCAGCCTTTTTGATGCCACTGGTCAGCACATTCAGCCATTAACCAAACAGTTGGTGGTTCGAGACCAACCAGGGACGAAACTTTCAATGTTTTTTCTCCATTAGCATTTATTGTCACACAGTTCAGGGTTATTAATGGGTACATGAGCAGCAAGAAAAGATCCCCCAAGCTTTGCCCGCTCCATTGTTATCCTGTGAGTTCCCACACAAGCAGCATTTTCTTGAGTATTCCTTTGAAATAATATGAGAGAACAATTAGATCTACCATGTACCTATAACTAACGGATTAGAAATCTATGAAGCTATTGGATTCAACCAAACAAACCTCTTCCTCAGCTCCACTTGAGTGAGACAGGGAAAAGCAGAAAAGCAGCAAAATCCTGACCTCGCACTCTCCAATCACCCCCTACCAGCAGAAAGCAGCAACTGCAGCTTCCATCAGCGGGTTACTGTCCATCCTTGGGACGCAAGATACTCCAGCCCAGTCCAAACCTCCCAATACACCGAGCACAGGCTCAGGAAAATGCTGGTAGATTATATCCCGGTCACTAAACCTCCAAGCAGCATTTACAGAATATCTGAGTGAGTGCGTAACAAATAAAAGTCACACCAGCTTTCTAAATCGTTTCATTCTAAAATTCCTTCATTTTATTGAAAAGCTGACTGTTGTGAACCTGAAAATGAGCACCATGGGATTTGTGTTACTGGGTGACTTGTTTTCCATTGCTTGTCCATCAGGTTTGCAATTCAGTTTGTGCTGGATGACGTTGAAGTAAATTTGCTTTCAAATTGGGAGCATAAAGCAGGTAAATATTAAATCCAGGAACAAATCCGGAGGAATATGGATCACGTTTGGAAGGAGGTGCAGCTAAGAAGCGGAAACTGTGAATAATGTTATTGATGATTGAGATTAAAGCATTGGGACCTAAGTCAATCATGCCCAAGTGGTAAAATGGATGGTTTTAAAATCCATTGGGGTTTCCCCAGGCAAGTTCAAATCTTACCGACTGTGATTCTCATTATTGCTGATTTCAACCAGGTGTCCACAGAACTAACTATCCGATCAATGGAAGAAAAAACAACCTCTTTATCTCTGAAGAAGAGGCATATGGACTCGAAACGTTAACTCTGTTTCTCTCTCCACAGATTTGCAAACCTGCTGAGTTTTTCCAGCATTTTCTGTTTTTATTTCATATTTCCAGCATTTTGCTTTCATCCAAAAAAGTGATTTTTGGACTCCAAGGGAATGAAGGGCTATCAGGATTGGGTGAGAATTTGGTGTTGGGGCTGGGGATCCGCCATGATCTTATTAAGTGACAGAGGAGGCTTGTGGGGGCCTTATGACATATTGTTGCTGCTTTGCTTCTGTTCTGTTTCAGTAGCAACCAGACGATGGGAGGTAGCAGTCTGAGCTTGTCATCGTGGCCAAGTAATGTAAAGCGCTGAGTCCGAGTTGAAGCTTTTGTAGAGATGTGAGTTTGAATCCAGCAGCTACCAAAAATTGCATTGTTAGAGTTCCCTTTAATATAAGACTTGCCAGCTCCCAGGTGTGTGCAGTGTTTCATGTTAACATGAAGAACGAGGAGGGACAATACAAATATAAATGGCTGTGGAGAAAAAGCAGGGTTATCGAATTAGATGAGTTCCTCTTCCATAAGCCGGCACGGACACGATGGGCCGAATGCCCTGCTCCACTCCTGTTGTTTTATACCAACAGCATTAACCCGTCCAATGAGCCTGTCATTGTGGCTGAGTGGTTAAGGCGATGGAGTCCAAAACAATTGGGGTTTCCCATTTCTCATTATGCCTGGTTTTAACTGTGTGCCTACAGAGTTAAGTATTGGTTAAATTGAATGAAATCCATGCAAACGCGTGGGCATTTTCCTATTTCTGTACATTCACGAAAACATTCACCTAACTTCCAGTCAGAAATGGAATAAAAATGGAGCCAGGTTGGTGGCATGTTTGCTTTCTGGATGTTTGGCTCTCCTTAGAGATAAACCCTTGCCCCCTGTCACTGTCCGTGTATATGCCTGTGTGTGTGTCAATATGGTTCAGTTCCCGAGGGGGTGAACACATTTTTACCATCACAAGCTTTTTTCATATTAGCTGTGCAGCTTCACATTAAAATGTGACAGAGAAAAATATCAGTGTGGACGATGCAAGAGGAGTTTGGAAGGAGGTGCAGCTAAGAAGTGGAAGATGTGAATGATGTTATTGACGATTGAGAGGAATGCATTGCAACCTTGGGGCTTTTGTCGGTGGATTACATTTTACACATTGAAATTCAGAACAAGCTAAGGCTGCAGGTGGAAGACAGCAATGCTCTCCGTGTACGTTGAAATATGGGGCATTTTTTTTATACATACCTGGCTAGCTCAGTCGGTAGAGCATAAAACTCTTACTCTCAGGGCCATGGGTTCGATCTACTGGGTGCAGCTCTCCTACAACTGGTGCTGTCTCCCTTCCAGCTTTTTGGTGTTTTGTCTGTTACCAAGTATTCTGATTGTCCCGAAGCCGATATTAGGTTTAAATTCCTGATGTCCAGTAATGAGAATCCTTTCAATGTCTCAGATCAGTTAATTTCACTGATAACATCAGAGTCAATGTTCCAGCATCTTAAAGAAGGGAATGGTGCTTTGGCTGTCTCTGGTCTGTCGAACAGTTCACCCTTCATTCTGCTCTGATTCCGGTTCCCAGGAGTTTCTAAAGATTCACAGAAAGCTGGAGACTGTGTTTTCTCTTTTGGTTCCCAGTCCATTTTCCGACTTGTCACCTGACAATATTTTCCAAATATTGAGGAGAAAACAGCAAAGTAGCCTTGAGACCACAATCAGATCAGCCATGATCTTGCTGAATGGCGGAGCAGGTTCAAAGGGCTGAATGGCCTCCTCCTGATCGCCATTCCTCTCTTTCCTGTGACACAGCCCGGATCAACCCCTGACTTTAGCAAACTGCCTTCGAAATTAATTATCAGTTAATTGAAATAAAAACCATTCAACTATTTCTGTGTTTCTTATTTCTGTTCATTTGCAAACATTCACGACATTTGGAGTCTGAAATGGAACAATAATTAGTCAAGTTGGTGACATCCTTGCTTTCTGGGTGTTTGTCACTCCTTAGGCCTCTGTGACTCTCGGTGTATGTGTCTGTGTGTGTTCCCTTGTGTGTGTCAATGTGGTTCAGTTCCCGAGGGGTTGAATACATTTTTCCATTAACAAACTTTATTCACATTAGTTGTGCAGTTTTATATCAAAATGTTACAGAGGAAAATATCAGGATGGAAGATGCAAGAGGAATTTGCAATGTTTGGAAGGAGATGCAGCTAAGAAGTCGAAGATTCAGCGAGGAGTTTTTTTCCCCTTTAACATGAGAGTTGGAACCAGGCCTGGGAGATATCTGTGTCAGTGTAAACAGTAAAAGCTCCTCCCGTACCACTATATTTTGCCTTGCACCATCTCTAGTGTTGGTGCTTTGCAGCCTATCACAGACTTTCCCTCATTCCCTATCTTCACTGCTGTATTTGTTCTTGGAGAGCCTGTTGCATAGGTGACATTTCCGGCTCCGATGCAAAACTTCAGGTTTTACTCCACTGATTCTGGCAGAGCTTTTATGTGTTTTAAGAGTTGAATCAGCTGAATTTTAGCACTTCGCACAAGGTCAATAAATCATCATTCTCTGATCGGGAATCAAACCTGGGCAGTGGTGGTGAAATCACTGAATCCTGACCATGAGACCACCAGGGAAGATACTCTAAAACATTATAACCTGGCTTATCTATGATACCTGTGTCTTTTATTTTCATTTCTGACCTCTTTCACCAGAGGCACGTTTCTCCCACAAAATGAGATGTTTATTTGGAACACAAACAACATTCATTGTCACTCAATCCCGGGTGTCATTGGGTCCTTAAGTGACAAAAGAGAAAAAAAATGCAACATTTCCTTTTACCCAGCGAGTTCCGACTTTTTCCCGATTTTTTCTGAAGATCAATTTCAAATATAATTTAACAACTGACCAACCATGTATCTGTACATTACACATACCAAATCGATGAAGTTTTTGGATTTAAATAAACCCATCAATTACTCTCTCTCCCTCAACTCCACAGTGAGTGAGACAGGGAAACGCAGGAATATCCCAGCCCCGCATTCACCTGCTGCCAGTTGAAATGTGCACTCACTTTGTTGAGTGTTTATTCTGTGAGATAGTGAAGAGAGAATATAACATGGCTGTAAGATGCTGCTTTTAGCTGATACTCAGCAACAAACAGGAACAATTCAACTTCATAGTGCTTTGATAGTGTTTCTGCTTGGTTTCGAACCGGGGGCCTTTTGCATGTAAGGTGAATGTGATAACCAACTACACTACAGAAACACTGTAACATACAGTACCCAATACCCCTGATTACAATGCAGTCCTGCAGTAGCACCTTGGGCCTTTGTTTTGAAGAAAGGGATTTCAGCTGCTCTCATTCAGAATGCTGGAGACAGATCAACAACGTCATCATCAAATGGCACAACATGTTGGAAAATCATCAGATCATCATATTTATCCAAACCCAAACCACGGCCGTGAGAGTGCTGAATCCTAACCACTAAACCTATCTCTGCCAGCTTTTGTTGTGAAGAGGAACCAATTAGTCTCAATTTACTTCCCTCTTTTCATAAACCTGATGTTTATCAATATCAAGTAGTTGTCCAATTCGCTTCCAAAGAAGGGGTTTCTGCAGAATCCATGCACAGTTTGACATAATGAACAAAGTTTCCTTCACCCGAGGACATGAAAAGTTGGATTTGGGTCCCTTATACTGTTTTTGATATAAATATTACTTATTTACACAATCGATTTCATAGTGAATTTATAAAAGACGTTTATTCTGATTCAGCACGTCCTTATTATTTCTGAGTTGATAGCTACATTCTCATTACGTTTCCTCTACAACCTGCCAACCGAGTCTGTTATCGAACAGGGATAAATGATTGTTACAGATATCCAAAGATCTGGTTTGATCAAATGCTTAAATAGATAGTTTAGTTTAATTGGGTTAAAATAATTTAGATCGGGGAATGGAATCTTATACAGGATAAGTATTTGTCTTGGAAACAGGAAAGGGAGTCACTGTGAAATGCAAGTCCCATGGTGCTCAGTGTGAGATTTGGTGAATGCTTGCAGATCAACGGGAATGAAGGGACATGGAAGTGAAGCAGGAAAAACACACGGGAAAGTTTCGAAGCTTTTTGACTTCATTTAACCAATAATTTATTCTGGAGGTACTGAAAGGACAGGGAGCAGCACAGTCAGCAGGATTCAGACCTGCGTGGGAAGATTCCCAATGGGTTTCCAATCCAAACTTAACCGCTCGGCACAGCCATGGGCTTTCAATGAGAATTTATGTTGTTCATATAAAATCTTGGGATGGTTATACCAGGGGAAGAGGGAATTCGGCCCGATTGATTCCAGGTTACCCTACAAATTGTATTGCCTCTTTCTTCCGATCAAAGTAAAGCACGGTAAACCTCAGTGCCGGATTACCAACCCTGAAGTATTTGCTCAGGCAAGGAATCAGCTGAAGCTTTCAATATTGGTTTTCTTAACACCGAGTTTCCAAATGGGAATTGGACATTGACTTGAAAGCAAAAAAACAACAGGGTTAAGAAGAAAGAGAAGGAAATTGAGATTAATTAGAAAGCTGTTTGTACAACACTGACATAGACACGATGGGTGGAAGGTCCTCTTACTGAGATGTGCCATTTGATGATGACATTGTTGATCAGTCTGTCTCCAGCATTCCTAATGAGAACAGCCGAATTCCATTTCTTCAAAACAAAGACCCAAAGTGCTGCTGCATGACGTCACCGTTTAACATTCCAGACAGCTCCATTGGGCTCTTTACAGCGCAGGGTTTATAGAGGCGAGTGGGGTCATATTCGCTTCACATATGATGGAGCTGCAGTTTGAAACCTGGCAAAGCATTATCCAAGCTTGTTTATTTAAGTGTGAGTGGAAGTGCAATCATTTACCTTTGTTGCAAATACAAACATCCTGCTGACTAAGGTTTTCACCTTTTGTGATTTTAACCGAATTAATTATCATTTCAATAGAAGAAAACCCATCCAAATAAACAAGTATTTTCTGATTTCCATTCATGTGTCAGCATTCAGGAAAATTGCTTAAGGAAATAGAACAAAAACTGAGCCAAGTTAGTGATGTCCTTGCTTTCTGCGCTTCTGTCTCCCCTTCTGCCTCTGTCACTCTCGGTGTATATCTCTGTGTGTGTTCCTCTGCGATTGTCAATGTGGTTCACTTCCCTTAGGGGTGAAAGCATTCTTAAAATCACAAATTTATCTACATTAGTTGTGTTAAAAAGCTGCAGTGAGAAATAGCAGCGTAAAGGATAAAAGAGGAGATTGCACAGATATTAGGTTTGAATTCCTGATGTGCAGTAACGAGAATCCTTTCAATGTCTCAGATCAGTTAATTTCACTGATAACATCAGAATCAATGTTCCAGCATCTTAAAGAAGGGAATGGTGCTTTGACTGTCTCTGGTCAGTCGGGCAGTTCACCCTTCATTCTTCTCAGATTCCATTCCTCGAAGGGATTTTCTTTTTCCTCTTGAGTTCCCTGACCACATCTGGCACCATCTTTGGATTGAGAGGTATAATTAACATTTCAGATGCAGTGCAGTTCTGATGAAAGGTTACAGGCCTGAAATTAAAACTATGTTTATCTCTCCACAGAGGCTACCAGACTTGCTCAGAATTCCAATATTTTCTGTTTTTATTTCAGATAACCAGCACCTGCAGTAGTTTGCTTTCCATTAACTCCTTAGTGAAATGTATAAGATCCTGAGGGAACTTGACAGGGTGAACGTGGAGAGGATGTTACCTCTTCTGGGAGAATCTGGAACTAGGGATCGCTGTTTAAAAATAAGTGGTCACCCATTTAAAACTGAATTGAAGCAATTTTTTTCTCTCTCAGAGGGTCGTGAGTCTTTGGAACTCCCTTGAAAAGACTGTCGAAGCAAAACCTTTGAATATTTTTAAGGCAGAGGTGGATATATTCTTGGTAAGCAACGCAGTGATAGATTATCAGGGGTAGGTGGGAAACAGATTTTGGGAAAATTTCAGATCAGCTATGATCGTATTGAATGGTGGAGTGGCCTTGAGGGGTTGAATGGCCGCCTCCTGCTCCTTGTTCTTATGTAGGAACCCATCACCAGTAGATTTCGAGATCCATGTCTGAGCTGAAAACATATAGGTAAACTCAAACAGATCATTCATCAGCTGGAAATTGAAAGGGATTCGCTATATCTTCCCGTTTACTGACACAGCAACACAGTGTCACCCATGCGAGGCTATTCGGTTACTTCTTGTGTGCCAAGAGCTTTATTCAGTTTGCCCACATGTTACCATTTCAACTTTAAAAATTCAAAGGATTTGATCCACAGTCAGAGTATTGCTACTGGCAAGAGGCAGGTTAAATGTTCCATGTTAGGGAGAAAACAAAAAGTCACACCAGCTCAGCCCAACTGCTGAGACTCCACTGAGTTCAGGTCTAACTGTAGGAGTTGGTTCTGCTTTTCATTACATCTAGGAGAGAATTATGGTGGAGGCCAGGCCAATTTGGTCACTGCATCGATTGATTCAAGAATTTCATACCTTGCCCCCTTGGCATCGTATTCTGATATGTTTCTGATGCACATTATCGCCTTTGAATGGCGGGGTCTTCACCCAGCGTTCGCTGCGGGGCAGATTGTGCCCTATCCTCATTCCAGAAGCTCGCTGCACATGCGCATTACTCTGTGTGTGTGTGTGTGTGTGTGTGTGTGCGTGCGTGCGTGCGTGTGTGCGCGCGCGCGCGCGTTTGGGGCATGCGCATTGCGGTCTGTTTCATGAGCATGCGCGGTGCTGGTCTGTGATTGAAGCTGCTCAGAGCAGGTGAGTGAATGTCGAGTGGAGCAAACTAACAGAGTTAGTGGGTGTGTGAGGAGGAATGGAGCCAGCGGAGTGGGCAGGGAGGCTTCATAAGGACTCAGTGCAGGGCGCAGACCCGAAATAACAAGGTACCGGTCTTGTGTTTGCAGAGAACGGGCCGAAAAAGTCTGGATTTCTCCCTTCGCCAGGCCCGGGGTAACGGCCGCCATCTTTATAGGGGGCAATGTGCAGCGGGGCCCATGCGCGGTCACAGGTAGCAGGAGGAGAGAATGTTGTGAATTTCTGTCCTGGACTGACAGGGATGGATTTTGGAAACTCCTTTTCTAGGTGGTTAGAAGGGGAGGATTTGCACACGGTAAACTCAAACCAAGAGAAATCTTTGTTCCGTCTGATATAGGTCTTGTAAATTTCTTTTGCAGAATATTAGAAGGGGAGGATTTATAGACAGGAAACGCAAATCAAGAATCAAAATAAAATCTGACAGGGTCACTCAATTCCTCAGAACCTGAATGTCATCGGCCTTTGAATACGGAAGGAATAAGGTTTATCTGTTTTGCATATGGGATAAGATTTTACACATCTGTGTGACTGGAAATAAAGAGGAAGAGAGCATGGAGGAATTTGTAACCAAGGATGTGAATTTAAAAATTGAGATGCTGCAAAACCAGGGTCCTGTGTAGTTCAAGGAGCGGAGTGGCGATGGGGGGACGGGACATGGTGTGACTAAGATTTATTTAGTTATGATTGGAGATATTCAAAATTATCAGGGGTCTGGACAGAGTAGATCAGGAGAGCATCAGGGGTCTGGATAGAGTAGATCGGGTGGAAGGATTGAGAATGAAAGGGAAGAGATTTAAGGCAATTGAAAAAAGAATCAATGGAGACATGAGTAGAAGCTTTTTCACATAGCGAATGTTTAAGATCTGGAATGTGCTGCCTGACAGTGTGGTGGAGGCAGGTTCAATTAAGGCATTCAAGAGGGAATTGGATTATTATCTGCAAAGGAAGATTGTGCAGGGTTATGGGGAGAAGATGGGGGAATGGCACTAAGATTCGGGCTCATTTGGAGAGCCGGTACAGCGGGGCTGGCTGAATGGCCTCTTTCTTTGCTGCTTTTCACAATTCTGTGAGTGCGATACAGACAGTGAAGTTTTGGATGATCCCAGGTTTATTGAGCTTGAATGTGTGAGGCCGGATAGGTAAGTGTCAGCATATTCAAGTCTAGGGGAACAAAGGAGTGATTGAGAGTTTCAGAAATGGTTGAGCTGAGGCAGAAGCAAAGTCGGGCGATATTACTGAGGTGAATCCACTCGAGCACAGACCTTCCCTTTTGTTCTCCCACCACCAAATCGCCCTTCCGCTGAGCCCAACCTATCACATTTGTATCTTTCCAGAGTATTTCTGACATTTTCTGTTTATGTTACTGAGGTGGAAATAGGCGTTCTTGGTGATGATGTGATTATGTGGTTGGAAGCTCATCTTGGGATGAAATATTTCACCATGGTTGTTGACAGTCTGGTTCAGCCTCAGACAGTTTTCAGGGAAAGGGCTGGAGTCGGTGTTTAGGGCATGGAGTTTGTAGTGGGGATTGAAGGCAATGGCTTCAGCCTTCCCAATATTTAAATAAAGGAAATTGCTGCTCATCTGACTGGATGTCAGACAAGTCAGGACGGTCTGTGACGTGGAGGAGAACTTGGAGATGATGGTGTGTCACATACACTTGTTACCCTGGTCCTTCCAGGTGGTGGAGATTGAGGATTTGGGAGGTTCTGTCAAAGTTCTGGTCAAGTTTTAGATGTATAACATACCTCTCATTCATCCTTGCCTCTCCCATCTCCCTCTCTCTCTCGGTCTCTCAGTCTCTCATCTCATAAAGGCCACAGTCTTGCTTAGGCCCAGACTGGGTGGCAGGTTCCCTTCTCTGAAGGACATTAGTGAACCAGTTGGGTTTTTATGACAATCCAGCAACTTTCATGGTCACTTTTTCCTCATGCCAGCCCCACAAATTCCCAGATTCATTCAGCTCAATTTCACAACCTGCCTTTGTGTTTTTGTGGGTTCTCTCTCACTCCCTTTTTTCTGTTATATATCAATTTCACAGGGTATTAGAAGAGGAGGATTTACAGTCGGGAAACTGAAACCAAACATCACATCAGGATCTGACAGAGTCGCCTAATTTATCATAACCTGAATATCTTCAGATTTTGAACATGGAAGGAAAAAGCACCGTTCACAGTGGGGAGAAACCTTACACGTGTTCTGTGTGTGGACGAGGCTTCAGCCGATCATCTGATCTGTCAAAACACAGGTGCAGTCACACTGGAGAGAAACCGTGGAAATGTGGGGACTGTGGGAAGGGGTTCAATTACCCATCCCAGCTGGAAATTCATCGGCGCATTCACACTGGAGAGAGGCCATTCACATGTTCTGTGTGTAAAAAGGGATTTTCTGATTCTTCCACTCTACTGAAGCACAAGCGAATTCACACTGGGGAGAGGCCGTTTACCTGCTCTGACTGTGGGAAGGGATTCACTCAGTTATCCACGCTGCAGACGCACCAACGACTTCACACTGGGGAGAGGCCATTCACCTGCTCTGAGTGTGGGAAGGGATTCACTCACTTATCCAGCCTGTTGACACACCAGCAGGTTCACACTGGGGAGAGGCTGTTTACCTGCACTGTGTGTGAAAAGGGATTTGCTGATGCAACCACTCTACTGAAGCACAAGCGAGTTCACACTGGGGAGAAACTGTGGAAATGTGGGAACTGTGGGCAAGGATTCAAAAGACCATCCCAGCTGGAAATTCATCGACGCACTCACACTGGAGAGAGGCCATTCATCTGCTCCAAGTGTGGGAAGGGTTTCACTCAGTTATCCACCCTGCAGACACACCAGCGAGTTCACACTGGGGAGAGACCGTTCACCTGCTCCGTATGTAAAAAGGGATTTGCTGATTCATCCACCCTATTGAAACACAAGCGCATTCACACTGGGGAGAGGCCGTTTACCTGCACTGTGTGTGGGAAGGGATTCATTCAGTCATCCACACTGCTTATGCACCAGCAGGTTCACACTGGGGAGAGGCCATTTACCTGCTCTGTGTGTGGGAAGAGATTCACTCGGTCATCCCACCTGCTGACACACCAGCGAGTTCACAAGTAACTGCAGGGATTGGATTTTCTTACTAATGACATTCATGCCTGAAAATGTTCATTGGGGTCTGTTTCTGCTGATGTTAATAAACTCCACCCCAGTTATCTATTTTGGATAAAATTCAAATAAACCAGCTTTGTGTTAGGTAAACGGAGTGTCAAGCCTTTTTAATATCTTTAACACAAGTTAGTTCCTTTTGAAGGCCTCCCCCTCTCCCCTGTCTCCTCCATCCTCACCTCCAACAACAAGTGTGAGGAGCTCATGGAGCTTCTTTGTCACTAAAATTGAGACAATCCGATCAGCTGCCTCTGCTGCTTCCCTCCCTTCCACTAGCCCATTGGAACAAACTGTCTCTAAAGTTCACCCTTGTCCAAGCCCTGAACCCACATCTATCTTTTGTTTCCCCCCATCTCCTCTCATGCTCTCTCAGTGCCCTCTGTGTGCATCACCTGCTCCATTGGCCCTATTCCCACTAAACTACTGACCACCCAACTTCCCTATGTTTGCTATCATTGTCAATGGTTCTCTCTTTTCAGGTACTGTCCCCCTTTCCTTTAAACCTTCCATCATTACCGCTGACCTTAAATGAAAAGAAACCTTTCACTCCTCCATCTTTGCATGCTGCCGCCCCATCTCCAGCCTCACTTCCCTTCCAAAAATCCTTAAACGTTTTATAATCCCCCAAATCCATGTCCATCTTTCCCAGAACTCCAGTTTTGAATCCCTCCAATCAGGTTTCTGCCCTTTCCTAATCATAGTTTTTTAATTTGCTAATTCAGTGCCAACGCCAATCAAGACAATGGCTGTGTCTAATGTGAATATGGTAGTGAGACCGAGTGAGCTCAGTTGTTGGTTCCGGTCCCAACCTCTATGGTGATCAGAACTCAGCTCCCACCGCTGCTAAACTTTCGAGTGATTTGTTGTTTAAGGTGCTTCCAAAAAATTCTCCGTGCGGTGAAGGGGCAGCTGAGCTGTGCAGTGTTGTATTCCGGACGGAAGGTTGAGGAGAGGCCGTGTAAATCCCAGGGTGACTGGGAAAAGGTGGGGCAATGGCACGGATTGGAAGACCTTTTTCCTCTGAAACTCCCTGTATCTTATTTATATTATTATTATTTATATATTATTATTTATACAAACAATATCAGTTACTTAGTGGGCAGTCCTGGCTGAGTGGTTAAAGTGTTGTGTTTGAAATCCATTGGGGGCTTTGGTTTGAGTTCTACCAATTCCTCTTCTCATCATTCCTGATTGCAACAAGCTATCTGCAGAATTAATTATCGGTTAAATAAAATCAAGAACACCCCAGCAGCCCTGTGTTTCTAATGTCTGTTCATCTGCAAACATTCTCTAAATTTGCAGTCTAAAATGGAACAATAATTGGCCAAGTTGATGCCATCCTTGCTTTCTGGGTGTTTGTCTCTCCTTCGGCCTCTGTCACTGTGTATGTGTCCGTGTGTGTTCCTCTCTGTGTGTCAATGTGGTTCAGTTCCCCGAGGGGGTGAACGCATTTTTATCATTACAAGCTTTATTCACATTAATTCTGCACCTTCATGTTAAAATATTGCAGAGAAAAATATCAGGTTGAAAAATGCTGGAGGAGTTTGAAATGTTTGGAAGGAGCTGCAGCAAAGAAGTGGAAGATGTGAATGATGTTACTGATGATTGAGAGGAATGCATTACAACCTTGTGGATTTTGTAGGTTGATTACCTTCCACAGTTTGAAATTCAGAACAAGCTGAGGTTCCAGGTGAAAAAACACTTTTTTTTTCATTTTATGCATTGTTAGCTCAGTTGGTAAAGCCTAAGACTTTTCACCTGAGAGATGTGGGTTCAAGCCACATGCTGGACATTACTGTTTTTTCCCTAAACTTTGCTGCATTTATGGATGATCCCCAGATCTCCATTCCTCCAGCAGTGTCACTGCTCAAACTGTCTTTCTCCATCCCACTTTGTTAATATCAGAGTTGCTGGTTTCTGAGTAAAAACTGTCCTCGGCTTCACTGGAAGTCGGAGAGTTTTATGCTTAAAATTTGGTGCTTTCACCACCACAGCCTAGGTTCAATTCCCAGCCAGGGAAAACCTTTTCCTTCCCACTTTGTGAACTATCACAATGAACAGGAATTCCTTATTAAATGAAACCAGGTCTGGTAGCGTCTGTGGAGTGAGAAAGACTTAATCTTCCAGCTGGATGATCTTTCATCAGAGCTGGAAAAGCCAGAGATGCAACAAGTGGAAAACAAGTCCAGAGGCGGAGGGAGGGGAGTGAAAGGTGATGCAAGGTGGGGGATTGAGATGAGATTTTGGAAAATATTGTCAGTTGGCAGGTGGGAAAATAGAGAAGGAACCAAAACAGAAAACCCAGTCTCCAGCTTTGTGAATCTTTAGAAACTGTTTGGGAACTGGAATCTGAGGAGAATGAAGGGTGAACTGTTCGACTGACTAGAGACAGTCAAGGTACCTTTCCCTTCTTTAAGACGCTGGAACATTGACTCTAATGTTATCAGTGATCTGAGACATTGAAAGGATTCTCGTTACTGCACATCAGGAATTCCAAACCTAATATCTGCTTCGGGACAATCAGAATACTCGGGAACGGTCAAGGCATGCAAAGGCTCGAAGGAAGATGGCACCGGTTGTAGGAGAACTGGTTCCCGGTGACATGGATGTGTCTGCAGTGGGTGGGATCAGACTGTTTCCATGTATCCACAATGAATCTCCCACCCTTTATTTTGGAAGAGTAAAAATGATAGAGATAATTGTCATTCCAGTAGCAGCAATCTGAAGCTTTAACTCACTGATACCCTGGTTAATGTCTTCATCAGTCTCTGTGGTGCAATTGGTCACTGTGTGCGGCTGTTAACTGAAAGGTTAGTGGTTCAAGACCACTCAGGGGCGAAGCTTTCACTGTTTTCTCCTCATCAGCATTGATTATCACACAGCTCCGGCCTGTCATTGGCTCCTTGTGCTGAAACGAATGACCCCCAAAATGTTGCCAGTTCCACTGTTATGCAGTGAGCTCCAAGGTAAGTGACTTTTGTTGAATATTAATTTCAAATATAATGAGAAAACAATTAGACATACCATGTACTGATATCTAGCCCATTAGATATTTATGAAGCTATTGGATTGAAACAAACCCATCAATGATTCCCTCTTCCTCAGCTCCACAGTGAGTGAGACAGGGAAAAGCAGAAAAGCAGCAATATTCCGGCCCCGCACTCTCCAATCACCCGCTGCCAGCAGAAAGCAGCGACTGCAGCTTCAAGCAGCGGGTTACTGCCCATCCCTGGAACGCGAGACATTCCAACCCAGGCCAAACCTCCCTATACACTGAGCACAGGCTCAGGAAAATGCAGGTAGATTATATCCCGGTCACTAAACCTCCAGCAGACATTTACAGAATACCCGAGTGAGTGAGTCACAAATAAAAGTTACACAAACTTTCTAAATCATTTCACTATAAAATTCCTTCATTTTATTGAAAAGCTGACTGTTGTGAATCTGAAAATGAGCACCATGGGATTTGTGTTACCGAGTGACATTTTTCCATTGTTTGTCCGTCAGGTTTGTAGTTCAAATTGTGTTGGATATTGAAGCGATTCTGATTTCAAAATGAGGTCACAAAGCAGCTAAACATTAAATCCAGAAACAAATGCTGAGGAAAATGGATCACAATGTTTGGAAGGAGGTGCAGCTGAGAAGTGGAAGCTGTGAATGGTGTTATTGATGAATGAGTGAAAAGCATTGGATCCTTGTCAACCAGGTGTCCACAGAACTCCCGGATCAATGGAAGAAAAAACATCCAAAAATTCTCCTGATTTTTGGACTCTAAGGGAATGAAGGATGATCGGGATCGGGTGGGAAATTGGTATTGAGGCTGGAGATTCGCCATGATCTTATTATGTGACAGAGGAGGCTTGTGGGGCCTTATGAAGTATCTCTGCCTCTTTGCTCCTGTTCTATTTGAGTCGCAACATCAGCCAAGATGGTGGGCACTAATAGCCTGAGTTCGGTAGAGTGGCTCAAGGTGGTTGAAGGTGTCACTCTGCATTGAGTGGTGAAAATGATGCGTTTAAAATCCACTGGGGTTTCCCCAGGAAAGTTCCTATCTTACCGACTGTGCTTCTTATTATTGCTGATTTCACCCAGGTGTCCACAGAACTCTCGGATCGATGGAAGAAAAAACATCCAAAAATTCTCCTGATTTTTGGACTCTAAGGGAATGAAGGATGATCGGGATCGGGTGGGAAATTGGTATTGAGGCTGGAGATTCGCCATGATCTTATTATGTGACGGAGGAGGCTTGTGGGGCCTTATGAAGTATCTCTGCCTCTTTGCTCCTGTTCTATTTGAGTCGCAACATCAGCCAAGATGGTGGGCACTAATAGCCTGAGTTCGGTAGAGTGGCTCAAGGTGGTTGAAGGTGTCACTCTGCATTGAGTGGTGAAAATGATGCGTTTAAAATCCACTGGGGTTTCCCCAGGAAAGTTCCTATCTTACCGACTGTGCTTCTTATTATTGCTGATTTCACCCAGGTGTCCACAGAACTCTCGGATCGATGGAAGAAAAAACATCCAAAAATTATCCTGATTTTTGGACCCAAAAGGAATGAAGGGTGATCGGGATCGGGTGGGAAATTGGTGTTGAGGTTGGGGATCCACCATGATCTTATTAAGTGATGGAGGAGGCTTGTGGTGCCTTATGATGTATTGCTGCTGCTTTGATTCTGTTCTGTTTCAGTAGCAACAACAGACAAAGCAATGGGCATTAACACCCTGAGCTCGGTAATTCAGCTGAGTTTAAGGTTTCACTCTTTATTGAGACATGGTTTCTAATTCCACTGCTGCTAAAATTGTGCTGTTGGTCGAAAAGGTGCCAGCTCACAGTTAGAGCAGATGTGTGCAGTGTTTCACCTCTCCGCCCTTCCAGGAGCTGTTTGAGCACACACTGTCAGTTAGTGCAAACGTAATACACAATGTAAAAAACAAAAAACAGAACCATTCGTTCTGTTGAAGGGTCATGAGGACTCGAAACGTCAACTGTACTCTTCTCCGCCAATGCTGCTAGACCTACTGAGTTTTTCCAGGTATTTCTGTTTCTGTTTTTGTAATACACAACGTGATTGGTTTACAGATAACAGGCTAAAGAGACACCAGGATCTTCCTGATTCCCCCAGGTACTTATCGCAGGAATGTGCACAGTGCCGATTATCCACAGTCACACTCTCCTTCCAGTCTTGTCTACGTTGTTCAGCTTTGAAATACTCTGTATTTTTGCACTGGATTTCAATGTGAAGAAAGCAGAGCCATGATCAGCTTATATTGTTCAGCAGATGTACTGCAAAAGTTACATGACAGGCTGATGATAACAGTGCTCTTTGGTTGTGGTGAGCTCCAGTGAAGGATTGGCACCATTAATGTGTCATTCAATTAATCTCGTGACAAATCTCGTGCTGGAAATGACAAGGAAACTCGCTGAATTTGCTCCATGTTTTGGTTTCAAAAAAGCCGACTACAAGGCAGAATGACTGTGAAAGAAGCACCCGTGCTGTTGGGAAACATAAAATTATAGAAAGTTACAGCATAGAAAGAGGTCATTCTCGATGAGCAAATGTGCTGCTTTTAAAGAACAGTTGTGATTGGTTGATCCATCAGGAGTGATATTTATGTCAATGCAAACAGTAGGCACCAAAATTTGCCCTCCTCCCACCCATGTTTTGCCTGGCACCACCATCCTGACCTGTTCCAAGTTTACAGCTCTGAGGAGAAACTTCAACTGATTCTGGTGGAACTGCTAAATGTTTTCAATCAATAAGTAATTAATACTCATTTTAACAATTCCACAAGCTCAATAAATTTTTATTCCACGACTGGGAACCGAACACAGGCCGCAGCTGTGGAAGTACCAAATCCTGACCACTAGACCACCAGGGAAATTGCTAAATTCACTTCAGTTTGGTTTATTGACGCTGCTTTTATCCCCGTTTCTATTTTGAATAGAATGAATTCTTCAGTCAATGACAACAACAGTTTCTGTGAGCTGGAACATGAAATTGACAGTGAGGTGAAATAGCCCCACAAGCTGCTCATGTACAACTTTCAATTTCCAAAACCCACCAACCTCATCACTGCGGCTCCTGTGAAACTGACAAGGGAGCACACAGCAGACATTCATCACTGAAAGTAACTGAGACACATCCAATTCTAAACACTGTCATGTCACATCTGTTTCTGCCTCTGTCCCTTTCTCACCTCCAGCTCCCTCTGTCCATCCAACTCCCAGGTCAATTAGCTGCTTGATGCAGACACAGTCAGTTCATGAACCCAAGCCTATCCTGGAAAGCAGAGACAGAGAATGTGGGATGCAAGGATTTTAGAAAGAACGAGTTTGCAGATGGTATGGTAAAGATAATCTGGGATCTCATCTTTCTGATTCTCCCAGACACTGATGACAGTAATGTGCACAGTGCCGATTATCCACAGTCACAGATTCCTTCCAGTCTTGTGCGCGTAGTTGAGATTTGAACCCACTCACAAAAGTGGATTATAAAATGGCAGAATGAGTGTGGAAGAAGTGGTGTTGGGAAATATCAAATTACAGAAAGTTACAGCAAAGAAAGAGGCCATTCAGCCCTGTGCGCTGCTTTCAAAGAACTCCAAAGAAAAGTCACACGGAATTGAAATATTAACTCTATTTCTCTCTCCAGAAATATTGCCAGACATGCTGAACTTTTTCCAGCATTTTCTGTTTTCACTTCAGATTTCCCGCATCCACAGTATTTTGCTTTTCCCTCTGGATTTCTAGCCCAGTGACAATGCCAATACGCCATCTCCTGAATGCTCACAAAAGAATAAGAAAATATGGATGTGTTTGGGTGGGTTTTCTCCTATTTAAAATGATTAATCCTCAGGCGGCAGGGTTCGAACTCATGTGTTAATTTTTAACAACAAATGTAAATTATTGAACTTTCACTCACACTTAAATGAACAAGTTTGGATCATGATCTTGCCCAGCTTCAAACCGCTCTGCCACATGTGAAATGATTGTGACCCCCTCCGTCCTGCAGAAACCCTGTGCTGTAAAGATCCCAATGGAGCTGTCTGGAATGTTAGACAGTGATGTCATGCAGCAGCACTTTGGGTCTTTGTTTTGAAGAAATGGAATTCAGCTGTTCTCATTAGGAATGCTGGAGACAGACTGATCAACAATGTCATCATCAAATGGCACAGCGCAGTAAGAGGCCCTAAGATGGAAGCAAAATATTGTAGATGCTGGAAAGCTGAAATAAAAACAGAAAGTGCTGGGAAAAACTCAGCAGGTCTGGCAACATCTGTGGAGAGAGAACCTGAGTTAACGTTCCGAGTCCGTATGTCTCTTCTTCAGAGTCAGGCCGACTCGCAGTATTAACTCTGCTTCTCTCTCCACAGGTGTTGTCAGACCTGTTGAGTTTTTTCAGCATTTCCTGTTTTTACTACAACGTGAAGCCCTTCACCCCATCGTATCTGTGCCAGCTATTTTTAAAGAGTTAACCAATTAGTCTCAAATTCCTTCTCTCTTTATTTAAACCTGAGTTTTCCCACTTTTAATCATTGTCCATTTCTCGCTTGAAGAAGGAATTTCTGCAGAACTCATGCACAGTTTGCCTTAGTTAACAAAGTTTCCCTGACTCAATGACATGAAGAGTTGGACTAGGATTTCTCACACAGTTTTTGATACAAATATTATTTATTTATGCATTTGATTCCATATCGAATTACAAAAGAACTTTATTCTGATCAAGCAGGTCATCATTATTTCTGAGCTGGTGTCTACAATCTAATTCCATTTGCTCTATAAACTGGAGAGCTGGATTCAGGTTCCAGTCTCTGGAGGAGTGGGTCCAAATCCCACCGCTCACAAATTTTCAGTTGCTTCCCACTTTCGGGCATGTTGGGAATTCCCTTTGGGTGAGCAAGGGACAAGTCCAGTTTAATACGGGGAGTGGGGCAGGTTGTGGTCCTTTATCTTGACAGGGTGAATGGGAAGAGACAATGTAAATAGAAATTGGTGTGGAGGAAAGGCGGGTGTGTGGAATTGGTTTAGTTGCTCTTGCTGAGAGCCAGCACAGATACGACGGGCCGAAAGACTTACTTTATAGCCGCCTCTGGTTCAATATGAACATGTTTTACCCAAAGAAGTGCTGTTAGTCATGGACGAGAGTTGAGGACGATGTTTCTGACATCCATCGGGGTTTCCCCAATGTTGGTTTGCTGACTGTGGTTCTCGTTGTTCCTGATTTTAACCAGGTGCCAACAGGATTAGTTATCGGGTAAATAGAATCAAACAAAAACTCCCGCGCTTTCTTATTTCCATTCATCTGCAAGGATTTGCCAAATCTGCAGATGGAAATGGAACAAAACTGAGCGAGTTTGGTGACATCCTTTCTTTCTGGGTGTTTGTCTCTCCTTAGGCCTCTGTCACTCTCGGTGTACATGTCAGTTTGTGTTCCGCTGTGTGTGTCAGTGTGATTCAGTTCCTCATTTTCACCATCCACACTTTATTCACCTTAGTTTTGTGGCTTCATATTAAAATCGTAGAGAGAACATAAAAACAGGTTTAAAAGGTTCAAGAAGAATTTTGTTGCTGCATTTCTGGGTGGAAACTATTCAGCTACTAAGTGTCTGCACGCTACAAAGAGGAGGATGATTGAAATTTTCACTGAGCAACATTTAAACAGACAGACACCGAGTCCTTGTGGTTGAGTGGTTAAGGCAATGGACACATCGAGAGATTGAACACGTAAATGCAAAAAGCCCAAACTGATACCCCTCGGACATTAGGAACTTTATTTCTTCTCGAAGCTGTTCCACGTGTGACATTTGCAGCTCTGATGTGAAACTTCAACTCTCACTCCACTGATTCGGGCGGAGCTGTTGTGTGTTTCGGTTTTCAATCAATAAGTAAATCAGGCTTGTTTTAA
The DNA here is from genome assembly GCA_026770705.1 of Isurus oxyrinchus. Lineage (NCBI taxonomy): Eukaryota > Metazoa > Chordata > Chondrichthyes > Lamniformes > Lamnidae > Isurus > Isurus oxyrinchus. The sequence continues at coordinate 76,261,107 of JANJGN010000020.1, read as the reverse complement.
CAGTTTGTACCAAATCAATAAACCTTCATTGCCTGGCCGGGAATCAAGTCCACGGTGAATCCTCACTTCTAAATTAAGAGGAAAGCTATCTATAACTCTTGCAACATGCTTTATCTACGCCGCATTTGCCCTTTTTCAGATAATTTCACCAGAGATAAGTTTCTGCTACAGAATTTTATCATAAACGACATCTTCGGGCAATGACAGCCACTGTTTTTAAGGGGTGAGCTGCAGTGAAGGATTGGCACCAATAAAGTGTCGTTCAACTGGTCTCGTTCCAAACCCTGTGCTGGAATTAATGAAAAACTTTGAGTTTGCACAGTGCCTTGACTTCAAAAGCGAGGATGTAAGAAAATACATGCCCATAGAACGTAATAAAATGTCGGAATGACTGGGAAATGATGCTGGGAGACATATAATTATAGACAGTTACAGCAAAGAAAGAGGCCATTCGGCCTGGCGCGCTGCTTTCAAAGAGCAGTTGCGATTGATTGGTCAGGAGTGATATTTGTGTCAGTGTAAACATGCGGCAGTAAAATCATTACCACATTATCACGGAAGACATTCATCAGTGAAAGCAACTGACACACATCAAATTCTGCCGTTTTTATGTCGCATTTTTTAATTCTCTGTTCCCCATCTCAGACATGTCCTGGTCTATCAAATATCATCCCTGCAGAACTTTGTCCTGTTCTTCATTCTGCTAGGAGGTTTACTGTTGGTAGGGTTCATCATGTGGCTCCATAGCTCAGTGGTTAGAGCACTGGTCTTGTAAACCAGTGGTCGTGAGTTCAATTCTCACTGGGGCCTTTAGCTGAAATTTAATTTGGTAACAAGGTAACTTTTGAGGAGAGCACTGCAAAAAGATATCAGAAAGTGATTTGAGTGGGCAACAAGATGGCCGATGTAATATAATGTCGACAGGTGCGAATATGTTCACTTTGCTGTAAACAGCAGAGTGCTTTTAAAATGTGAGAAAGTGAATGTGCTGATGTTCAATGAGTGTTCTTGCACAAGCAATATAGAAAGTTAGCATACAGGGGCAGCAGGAAATTAGGAAGCCCAGTGGCATATTGGCCTTTATTACAAGGGGATTGGAGAGCAAGAATAAAGAGGTCTTTAAAGAAGGCTTTTGGTGAGACGGCATCGAGAATCCCGTGTGCTGTTTTCATCTCCACATTTATAAAAAGGATATACTGTCAGTGGAGACGGTAGAGAGAAGGTTCACTAAATTGGTCTCTGGGATGAAGTGGTTGTCCTGTGATGAGAGGCTGAATAAATTGAGCTTTTATTCTCTGGAGTTTAGAAGAATGAAAGGTAATCTCATTGAAACCTACAAAATTCTGAGCAGGCTTGATAGGGTGGACACAGAGATTGTTTCCACTGGTCAGGGAGACTAAAACACTGGGGCACAGTCTCAGGGTAAAGGGCCGATTATTTAGGGCTGAGATGAAGGGAAATTACTTCACCCAAAGGGTTGTGAATCTTTGAATTCTCTACCCGGAGGTAGAGAATGCTCCAGCATTGAATACATTTAAGGCTGGGATGGACAGATGTTTGCTCTCTCTGGGAATTAAAGGATATGGGGAACAGGCAAGATAATGGAGTTGAAGCCCAAGATCAGCCATGATTGAACTGAATGATGGAGCAGGTTCAATGGGCCATGTTGTCTACTCCTGCATTTATTTCTTGTGTTCATATGCATGATAAAGACAGTAATTCATGTTATAATAAAAACAGAAAGTGCTGGAAGTTCTCAGCAGGCCTGACAGCAAATGTAAAGGGAGAAACAGAGTGAAGGTTTCAAGTTTAATATGATTCTTTTCCAAACCATAAATTGGGTGCTAGTTATGACATTTTGCACAACATCGAGACAGGGAATAGAGCCCAGGCGGTGAAAGTACCCAAATCTGAACCATTAGGGTGTTTCTATCGCATACATTTTGAACAAAATTAGCTTTCAACTGAAGGTTTAATGGATTGAAACCACCTCGGGTCAAGTAGACTCCCTCTCTTCCTGCGTCTACTTATATTACCATTATTATATCATATTATAGTTCTGTTTTGTGCCCTTTAGCTATAAGGAAATCTTGTCCAAACTTTGCCAGTTCTGCTGTTGTACAGTGAGTTCCCACACAAATAAATTTATGAATATTCATTTCAAATAAAGCAAGAAAATGGGGGAAAACATGTGTATAACATCCATCCTATTAGAAAGATTGGGTTCAAAGCAACGAATAGAAATTGATTCTCTGATTGCATATACCGAACTGGAACACACCATCACACCGAGTGAATCCACTGTCTGTTCAAATGTTGCTCAGTGAAAATTTCAATCTTCCTCCACTGAATCAATAAGCAGTCTCCACTTAAATAAACACACAAAGCATCAATCTTCTCTTGCAATTTTTACACCTGTTGTTATTCTCTGTACCATTTACCATGAAGATATATAATGATGGTAAAAATGTGTTCACCCCCTCGGGGAACTGAACCACATTGACACACACAGGCATATACACCGAGAGTGACAGCAGGCTAGGGTTTGTCTCTGAGGAGAGGCAAACTCTCAGAAAGCAAGGATGTCACCAATTTAACTCAGCTTTGTTCTACTTCTGACTGTAGATTCTGTGAATGCTTATGGATAGACATGAGAGAAGGAACACAGAAGTGAAACAGGAAAAACAGACGGGAGCGTTTGGAAGATTCTGACTCCATTTAGCCAATAATTAATCCTAGAGGTTCCAAAAAGAAGGAACACTGAGCAGTGCAATCGGCAGGATGCAAACCTACGTGGGCAAATCTCAGTGGATTCCAATCCATCGCCTTAATCGCTCAGCCTTGACTGGAGACCGTACTCTGGTGTAAATGTTGTTCATGTAAAACCATGGAATGGTTACAGCAGAGAATGAGAGCATTCAGCCAAAACAATTCCCACTCATCCTGCAATTCCTACAGCCTCCCTTGTTCTGCCGAGCAAGACAAACCACATCATAGGTCAAATGCCCCGAGCCTATCCTAAGGGATTTGATGGAACATCTGAAAGGATGAACCAACAGAAACTTTGGCAGTGATGAGATGCAAATCCACAACTCGATCGAGGCTGCAGTCTAAATCCAGAGCCTTGGACCACTCAAACCTGGTACTGCTGGCAATATGATAGTAACTATTGCCTTGAGTGGTATTGGTGCTGAATAAGAACATAACAAGTAGCAGCAGGAATACACCATTTTGTCGCTCGAGCCCCTCGCAGTTCATAAAATCAGAGCCAAGGTAACAATCTTGAGGCCATTCAGCCTGGGTCAGAGGAACATCGGCCATTCAGCTTTTTGATGCTGCTCCACCATTCAATAAGCTCATGGCTGACACAACAGAAACCCCGCGCAGCGAGTTACCAGAGGGACTTGTATAGAATTTCAAACTGTGTCGTGATGTGCTAGTTCTGTATTATGCTTTGCAGAAATAGGATTGGGCTGGGATATTTAGGAACACCGTAGAGAAATTCATCGAGCAATGGAATCATAAAAGTTCACAGCTCATTCGGACCCATCGTGCCCATGCCAGCTTTTTACAAAGAGCTGCCCAGTTCGTCCCAATATCTTTCTCTTCATAGCCCAGCAGCTTTTCCATTTCAAATATTTGTCCAATTCCCTCTGGAAAACTCGGAGTTAAGAAAAACAATATTGAAAGAGATGCAGGAGCTCCGGCAGTCTCCATGTACAGTGCATGAAAATTAACAAAGTTTCTCTGACCCATTGTTGGCATTTTATTTTATTCAAAATATATTGATGTTCATATAATATCAGTAAAATTTATTGAGATCCCATTGACTAATCTCCCATCAAGGAATCATATCTGACCCCAGTGATCTGTGAAAAATGTAACTAAGTCAAATGGCAAATGTTGTTAGCGCTCCAGTGGCACAATTGGTTAGCATGTGGTACTTATAAAGCAGTACATTCAGCGGGCTATGCTGAGGTTATGAGTTTGATCCTTAACTGGAGCAGAGGTTTTAGTGGAGCTGCTACACGTGAAACCACATTTGCATCGTAGATTCTGGAATTAATAGCACAGTTTTTGATGCAGTAGACCTGCAATGGCAGAGAATAAGTGCACCCCCACCCCCCCCCGTACAGGGGTGTACAAGAATTCTGCAAAACCAACAGCGACTCATTTACAATCTCTCCCATGCTTGTAACTTGTTCTATTTGACTAAAAACTTCTAGAAAACCATGTTTAAAGGGAAAGGTGTTGCACTTCCGCCACTGATCACACAAGATAACACCCGGCTGGAAGTGGTTGGTTAATACTGCTCCCCAAGTTCCACGGTGACAGACAGTCTGATCCTTGCTGCATTTCCTGATAGATGCACGGGGAAAACAGATATCACCTGGCTCATGAAACGTGCATGAATTAACATCAACCTGACCCCTGGGGCCAAGCTGATGGTGTATTAGGGCTGTGTCATCAGTACCTTGTGGCTGTGAAACAAGGAGAACTTACACCTTTCAAGGAAAGAAACTCCATGACTTCCATCTGCACTGTGTGCGCTGGTTATTGGGTACCTCCTGGTGGGACACAATCAGGAAGCGGCAGCCCTCTCAAAGACAGAGCTCCCAAGTCTGTTAGGCTCAGCAAACAGAAGGAGGTTGGATGGCTCGGGTCCATTTACAGGATGGAAGGTGGTCACATAGCTAAGGGCCAAGCGGACAGTGAGACGTCCAAAGCTCTGCTTGTAGGACACTTACAAGTGTTGCATGGAGGCCCTAGTTAGCGATTATCTTACATGAATTTCACTGGATGACGACAGAGGAAGATGGTGATACTTCCTGAGGACTGTTGTGCATCACCATGGCTACAGCGGCTTGGCAACAGATGCCAAGACTGGGAACAACAACCCAGAACATCATTTGTAGTTTCACATGAGACACTTGTAACAGAAACTGCCCCTCAAGGATTGAGCTCAGCCATCAGAAACTGTGCAGCAGCTGGAGACAACCCATCTGAATAGATTCATTTGCTGCGTGTCCGTCATCTTTCATGAATGGAAGGATGATGAAGATCATTGTGAAATTCACTTGCAAACAATAAAACTTGTCTCACACACAAACACACACACACACACACACACACACACAAACACACATAAAGAGGCCGACACACACTGACACACATGCGCACACATAAACAGGCACACACCTATACATACATATAGACAAACACACACACACACACATACAAAGACACAGACATACACAGGTGCACACAGACATACATGCATACATGCACAAAGACACACACACACACACAAATACACGCAAATACGCATAAACACACACAGAAACTAACGGTCATACACAGACAGAGAAACACATGAAGACACGCACACAGACACACACAAACACACGGACACATACAAAAACACACACAGACACACAAACAGATACAACACACACAGACATGCACACACCGACACACAGACACACACACACATTTACACACAAAGATACAAAGAGAGACACACCACACACACTGACACACACACACTACCAACATACACTCACATATGCAAACGTATATATACACACACACACACACACACACACACATACACTGATGCAGACAATGCCCACATGTCCGTCCTTGGCCTGCTGCAATGTTCCAGTGAAGCTCCACACAAACTGGAGAAACCAGTACCTCATCTTCCGATTTTAGAGCCTTCCAGACTTAATACTGAGTTCAACAATTTCAGATCATGAACTCTTTCCCCTATCCGCACCCCCCTTTCCGATCCCCCTTTTTCCAATAATTTATAAGTTTTAAAAACATATATTTTTCCTTTCCTACCTATTTTAAAATTTATTTTGATCTATTGTTTTATCTCCACCTTTCAGCCCATTTCGATCCCTTCCCCCCACCCCACCCCCACTAGGGCCATCTGTCACTTGCTTGTCCTGCTTTCTCCCCTTAATGTCCCCATTAGCACATTCCTTAGACAATATCACCGCCGTCAACATCCCTTTTCCTTTTGTCTATGACATCACTTCTTTGCCTCCACCTATCACAGGCCCTCTATCCAACTCTACCTGTCCCATCTCCCTCTACTAGCTTATATTTCACCGCATTTCTCCATTTCCTTAATTCTGATGAAGAGTCTTACAGACTTGAAACGTCAGCTGTATTCCTCTCCACAGATGCTGTCAGACCTGCTGAGTTTTTCCAGGTATTTTTGTTTTTGTTTCAGATTTCCAGCATCTGCAGTATTTTGCTTTTATCTGACAGAGAGAAAAATACATTTCAGTGAGATAGACGCTGTCTCAGGTAGAGAGATGACAGACATTAAGTGAATGTGGTGACAAACATGCCCATCTTAGCAAAGAAATGGTTGGCATGACATGAATTTCTAAACAAGAGCACACAACAGAATATACTATCAATGAATATTTATGGTATTAGATGATCTGTAGTTACAGTTTGATGAAGAGAAAATAAAATAAAATGAAACATTCTGGTGAAGATAAATCTTTTATTTTTGTGGAATGATGCAGCATGATTTCTTTTCACACCGACGCACAGAACAGGCGATGTCTCATATGTAATACTGTTGGCTGTAATGAAACTGAATATCAGGAGCTACGGGGAACAAACAGTCAATGGAAAACCTATAGTTTTAGTCCAAAGTCAGAGGCCCATTTCTAACTCAACGTTCACCTTATAGAGACACAGAATAGTGTAGTAACATCAGAGACAGAGCCTGATGTGGTAATTACTGAGACAGGGCCTAGTGCAATTTAAGCAGAGGCATTACTAGAGAGGCCATCTCATGTTACTTAAGCAAAGACATGACCTAGTGCACAAATAACAGGGGCGGGGACGAGTGCTATATTAACATAGACAGGGTCTACTGCTGTAATAGCGGGGACGGATCTAGTGCAACAGTTACAGATACAGGGCTTGGATCAACAACAAGTTAAATAGGGCAGTTATTACAGGCACAGTGCACAGAGTTATTGCTTCCTAGAGAGAGTCTAAGGCCGTAAAAATGAAGACAGCTACCAGTGTAATAGAGACAGATATGGTGTCATGGAGTAAAAACAGGGAAAGGGAGAGTAGAATAGAAGCAGAGACAGGAGGTACAAAGACAAAGTATCTGCAAAGACAGGATCCATTTTAATTAAAAAGACAGACAAGTTCGAGTGTGATACAGGCTGATACAGAGTCTAGTTAAATTGTTCTGAAATACGGTCTAGAGGAATATAAGTGCAGAAATGATTGTGTGTGTTATAAGCAGGGCCGCGACCTAGTGAAACATAAGTGAGGCAGTGCCGAGTGCAGTAATAATTGAGACAGGATCTTGTGTAATACAAACCTGCCTAGTGTAGCAATAACACAGACCGGATCCAGTTTTAGAAAACTGATACACAGTCTAGTGCATCTTCACATAATTCAGGGCTCTTTTTATTATCAACAGACGCAGTGTCTGGTGAATTAAATACCGGCAAAGCTACAAGATCAATAAAAACAGAGACATGCACTAGTACAGCAATAAGAGAGTAATGGTTAGGACAATAACAACAGAAACAGGGAATTATGTGATAGGAATGGAGGCATGTATTAGTGCAGCATTAACTGAGACAGGGTCCAGTTTGATAGACACGTGGCAAGTTCGACTGGAGTAATAGCTGAGATAGAGTCTTGTGAAATGCAAATAAAAACATGTTCTAGTTTTCCATAACCAGAGACAAGCTCTAGTGCAGTGCCAACTGGGGCATGGCTTATTGTAACTTTAGCCGAGACCTGCTTCAGTGCAGTCATGACTGAGATACTGTCAATTGTATTGTGGCCCTCGTCCAGTACATAAACAACTGTGGCTGAACCAATTACAGAAATAACTGAGAGATGACCTTCTCTAATATGATCAGAGACATGTCCTAGTGTAATAGAAACAGAAACGGTGTATAAGTTAATATGAACAGAGACAGGGCCAAATGCAGTAATAATTGAGACCGTGCCTGCTTCATGTGATGGAAGCAATCAGGGTTACACTGCCACCCACCGGTCAATCTTGGCTACTGCAGTTGTTATGAAAATGTCGATTTCATTTACTGTTTCTGAGATCAATGGTTAAAATAAGAAATAATGGAAAACATAGTCAGCAGGATTTGCACCTGCACGGGGGTAACCCCAATGGATTTCAAGTCCATCACCTTAACCACTCGGCCACGACTGCAGATGCTGGTAATAAGCCTGTATTATTTATATTAAGTCATAGAATGGTTACAGCAGACAAAGAGGGCCTTCTGCCCGCCCTGTCTCTGTCACAACCTAGCCGGGCATGCACGCGCGTTATTTCCGATGTGAAAATTCAGGGAGATCAATGTTGTTTCCTACTGGAACCTCAGCTTGTTCTGAATTTCAAACTGTGGAAGGTAATCGACCTACAAGATCCACAAGGTTGTAATGCATTCCTCTCAATCATCAATAACATCATTCACATCTTCCACTTCTTTGCTGCACCTCCTTCCAAACATTGCAAACTCCTCTTGCATCGTTCATCCTGATATTGTTCTCTTTGACATTTGAATATGAAGTTGCACAACCAATGTTAATCAAGTTTGCGTTGGTGAATATGTGTCCATCCCCTCAGGGAACTGAACCGATTGACACACACAGAGGAACACACACAGGCACAAACAACAAGGGTGACAGAGGCCTCAGGAGAGACAAACACACAGAAAGCAAGGATGTCACCAACTTGGCCAATTATTGTTCCATTTCAGACTCCAAATGTAGTGAATATTTGCAGATGAACTGAAGTCAGAAACACGGGGGTGTTTGGGTGGTTTTCTTTTTCATTTGACTGATGATTTATTCTGCAGACAGTTTGTGTCAATTAGGAATGAGAAGAAGGGGAGTTGGCAGGATTCAGACCACGTGGAAAAACGCCTCAACCACTCGGCCAGGACAACTGGGTAAAGGCTGCATGTTGTTTGTTTAAAATAATAGAATGAATACAGGGAGTTCCAGTGAAAGAAGGTCTTCCAGTCCGTGCCATTGCCCCACCTTTTCCCAGTCACCCTGGGATTTACACTGTCTGTCCTCATTCTTCCAACTGAAATACAACACTGCACAGATCAGCTGCTCCTTCACAGAGAATCTTTTGGAAGCGTCTCAAATAACAAAGCACCAGAAAGTTTGGCAGCAGTGGGAGTAAAGCCCAAATCACCAGAGAGATTGAAACCTGAACCAGCGGCTGAGCCCGCTCGGCCTCGTTATCACATTCAGATTAGACACAAACATTGTCTTCACCTACATTGACACTGAATTAGAATATAACAAAATATGATCAGGAATTGACCATTCGGCCCCTCGAGCATTCTCAGCTACTTAATAAGATCATGTGCAAACTTCAATCATCCTCCACTTTGTAACATCCAGAAATTTAGTAGCTGCACAGTCTCCACTCAAAATAAAGAGAGAAATGTCCTGTTAACTGCTTTTTTTGCAGATATGAAGTCAGAGAACAAACATGGCTAATGATTGGGTGGTGAAAATGGGAAACTGAACCACATTGACACACACAGAAAATCACAAATATGCGCATTGTTAAAATGTGAAATTGTGCTTATTTTCACACTGTCTTTCAATGTGCAGAAAGTGGAGCTGTGATCAGCTTATAGCTCAGAAGATGTACAGCAAGAATGTACATAACAGGCTGATGCTCATGGTGTCTGTTTGGACTCGGTGAGCTGCATCTTACAATTGAGACCATTTAAATGTCGTTCAATGAGTCTGGTTCCAAATTCTGTATGATAAATGATAAGAAAACTCGCTGAATTTGCCTGTTGTCTTGAATTCAAAGCATCACATGGAAGATAAGAAAGTTAATCTAAACCGTGGTGTTAGGAAACATAAAATGATAGAAAGTTACAGCAAAGAAAGAGGCCATTCAGCCCTGTGTGCTGCTTTCAAAGAACAGTGTGATTGATTGATCTGAATGATATTCGTCATTTAAGAAGAATGGGCAAAAGGGAAACAAAGCACGGTCGCGCTGTTAATAAGGAACGAGATCGGTACATTAGTGAGAGAGGATCTAAGATTGAAGGATCAAGATGTAGAATCAGTTTGGTGGAGCTAAGAAACAGCAAGGGGCAGCAAACATTGGCGGGCGTTGTTTATAGGCAGCCAAAATGTAGTGGAGTTCACTTTTATAAACTTCATCAAGGATAACTTTCTTTGACCAAATGGTCTGTGTCAGATGAATACAAGTGACGTCGTCAGCCAATGAGAACTATTGCTGTTCCCTGGAACATGATATCGATACTTTCCTTCTTTAAGACAGTTCTTAAAGCCTCCCCCTTTGACCGACCTTTCAGTCATCTGACCGAACATGAGGCTCGGTGTCACACTTTGTGATAAAATGCCCCTGGGGAACTCTTTGTGACATTTCATTAGGAAAAAGGAGCTTTATAAAATAAGTTGTTGTTGTAGTCCATACATAGGAAGAGACAAACTCCTCTTGTATCTTTCATCCTGATATTTTTCACTGTAACATTGAAATGTGAAATTGCACAACTAATGTGAATACAATTTGCGCTCGTAAAAATGTGTTCACCTCCTCAGGGAACTGAACCACAATGACCCACACAGAGGAACACACACAGTGTTTTACACTGAGAGTGACAGAGGTCTAAGGAGAGACAAATGCCAGAGTGAAATCATGTAACCAAATTGGCACCATTTTGTTTTCCATTTCCGACTGGAGATTTGCAGAAGGCTGACAAATGAACAGAAACAAGAGATCATGGATGTGTTTGGATCGCTTTCCCTCGATTCAAACAATAATTAGCTCTGTCTGTGCGCCGATAAAACCCAAATTAATGAGAAACGTAGTCGGCAGGATTCGAACCTGCGCGGAGTAACCCCAATGGATTTTTAATCAATCACCTTAACCACTCGGCCACGACTACAAAAGCTGCTCTAGCACTGTTATTATTTGTATGAAATCATGCAATGGTTACACCGGAGAAAGAGTTCTTTCTGCCCGTCCTGTCACTCCCATTACCTGAACATTTCCCCGGAACCCTGCAATTTATCCTGTCTCTCCTCGTTCTTCTGACCAAACTGGGAAAGAAAGAGTGAGAATGATCCAACCCGGCCACTTACCACCCCATCAGTCTACTCTCCATCATCAGCAAAGTAATGGAAGGCGTCATCAACAGTGCTATCAAGCAGCACTGACTTAGCAATAACCTGCTCACTGATGCCCAGCTTGGGTTCCACAAGGACCATTCGGCTCCTGATCTCATTACAGCCTTGGTTCAAATATAAACAAAAGAGCTGAACTCCCGAGATGTGGTGAGATCAGCATTTGACCGAGTGTGGCATCAAGGTGCCCGAGCACAACTGGAGTCAATGGGAATCGGGGGAAACTCTCCACTTGTTGGAGTCATACCGAGCACAAAGGAAGATGGTTGTGGTTGTTGGAGTCAGTCATCTTAGCTCCAGGACATCACTGCAGAAGTTCCTTAGGGTAATGTCCTCGGCCCAACCATCTTCAGCAATAAACTTCCATCCATCATAAGGTCAGAAGTGGTGAAGTTTGCTGATAATTGCACAATGTTCAGCACCGTACCCGACTCCTCAGATACTGAAGCAGTCCATGTCCAAATGAAGCAAGACCTGGGCAATATCCAGGCTTGGGCTGACAAGTGGTGAGTAACATTTGCACCCCACAAGGGTCAGGCAATGACCATCTCCAACACAAGAGAATCCAACCATTGACTCTTGATGTTCAATGGCATTACCATCACTGAATCCCTCACTATCAACATTCTGGGGGTTCCCATTGACCAGGAACTGGACTGGACTAGCCATATAAACACTGTGGCTACAAGAGCAGGTCAGAGGTTAGGAATCATGCAACATGTAACTCACTTCCAGACTCCCTAAAGCCTATCATCTACAAGGCACACGTTAGGAGTGTAATAGAATAATCCCCACTTGCTTGGATGAGTGTAGCCCTTGCAACACTGAAGAAGCTGGACACCATCCAGGGCAAAGCAGTCCAGTTGACTGGCACCACATCCACAGTCACTCCCTTCACAACTGATGCACAATAGCACAGTGTGTACCATCTACAAGATGCACTGCAGGAATTCACCAAGGCTGCTTAGACAGTAGTGTCCAAACCTACGACCATTACCAGCTAGAAGAACAAGGGCGGCAGATAGATAGGAACACCATCACCTTCAATGCAGTCACCATCCAGACTTGGAAATTTATCGCCGTTCCTTCACTTTCACTGGGTCAAAATCCTGGAACTCCCTTCCTAACAGCACAGTGGAAGTACCTACACCACTGCAGATGTGCACGAAGGTAGACCACTTTCTCAAGGGCAATTGGGGATGGACAATAAATGCTGGCCCAGACAGCGAAGCCCACATCACGTGAATGAATAAAAAAAAGCTCCAGGTTTACCTGCAAATTATATTGCCTTGAACTTCTGACTAAAGTAAAGCACTGCAAACGTCAGTGCCTGGAGTAAGGCTTACGTATTTGCGCAGGTGAGGAACCAGCTGAAGCTTTCAATATTGGTTTTCTTAACACCGATTTCCAAATGAGAATTGTGCAATGGCTTGAAAGTGAAAGAAACAGGGCTAAGGAGAAATAGAAGGAAATTGTCATTAATTATGAAGCTTTTTGTACAAAACTGACATAGATACGATGTGTGGAAGGTCCTCTTACTGCGCTGTGCCATTTGATGATGACATTGTTGATCAGTCTGTCTCCAGCATTCCTAATGAGAACAGCCGAATTCCATTTCTTCAAAACCAAGACCCAAAGTGCTGCTGCATGATGTCACCGTTTAACATTCCAGACAGCTCCACTGGGATCTTTACAGCACAGGGTTTATAGAGGCGAGTGGGATCATATTCGCCTCACATATGATGAAGCTACGGTTTGAAACCTGGCAAGAGCATTTTCCAAGCTTGTTTATTCGAGTGAGTGAAAGTTCAATAATTTTGTTGTAAATATGAACAAGACGGTTGGAATCCTGCTGACTAAAGTTTTCACCATTTGTGATTTTAACCACATTAATTATCAGTTAATTAGATGGAAACCCATCCAAATACGTCGGTATTTTCTGATTTCCATTCATTTGTCAGCATTCAGGAAATTTGCTTTCGGATATGGAACAAACACTGAGCCAATTTGGTGACACCCATGCTTTTCGGTCCTTTCACTCTTGGTGTTTCTCTCTGTGTCTGTTCCTCTGTGATTGTCAACGTGGCTCAGTTCCCTGAGGGAGTGAAAACGTTTTTTAACGTCGCAAACTTGATTTACATTAGTTCAGGTTAAAATGTTGATCAGAAAAGTATCAGCGTGAAAGATAAAACAGGAGATTGGCCCTTTCGATATATATCCTACAACAACAACAACTTGTATATATAAAGCGCCTTTAACCTGTTGGAACATCACAAGGTGTTACCCAGGATCATTATAGAACAAAGTGAGACACCGAGCCTCATATTCGGCCAGATGACTAAAAGCTCGGTCAAAGGGGGAGGCTTTAAGAACTGTCTAAAAGGGGGAAAGTATCGATTTCATGTTCCAGCTCAAAGCAATGGCGCTTCTTATTGGTGAAGATGTCACTTGTGTTCAACCGAACACAAGTCCAGTGACTGGGGATTGGCGCTTCCATTGGACCAACAGCAAATAGGGTGGAGGGTTTTGGAAATTGAAAGTTACACATGAGCAGTTTGTGGGGCTATTTCACCTCACTGTCAATTTCATATTCCAGCTCACAGCAACCGTTGTTATCATTGGCTGACGAAATCGTGTATCTTGAACCGAAACTGACAGTTTTGTGCTGAAAGAGATCTGAACTGAAAAACAATAGGCAAAAGCAGCGTAGATAAGCCGAATCGAAAAATGCTGGCATAATTTCTCTGATGGTCTAGTGGTTAGGATTCGGCGCTCTCACTGCCATGGCCTGGGTTCGATTCCTGATCAGGGAATGTTGATTTATTGATTGTTTTGAAACAAGTGTTGCTCACTCATTGATGAGAAACTTTTAAAAGCTTCACCAGAATCAGAGGAGTGAGAATTTAAATTTCGCCTTAGATCTGGAAAACGTGAGTGGCAGTGAAGGAAGAGGAAAGAAGGGCTGTTTACAGAGCACTGACTATAGAAATGTTGGTGTGAGGCAAAATATGGGTGGGAGCAGTACGAATTTTGCTGCCTACTGTTTGCACTGACACAAGTATCACTCCTGATGGATCAACCAATCACAACTGCTCTTTGATAGCAGCACGCCCGGCCGAATGGCCTCTTTCTGTGCTGTAACTTGCTATAATTTTATGTTTCCCAACAGCACAGGTCATTCTGCCATTTTATAACCCACTCCAGCGAGATGTACTTTCTCACCTTGCATTTAGCTCTTTTGAAACCTAAACACGGAGCAAATTCAGCGAGTTTTCTTGTCATTTCCAGTGCGAGATTTGTCATGAGATTAATTGAGCGACACATTAATGGTGCCAATTCTTCACTGGAGCTCACCATGTCCAAAGAGCACTGTTATCATCAGCCTGTTATCTACCTTCTTGCAGTCCATCTGCTGAACCATACAAGCTTATCACAGCTCTGCTTTCTTCACATTGAAACCCAGTGTGAAAATCAATTAAAAAGCTGAACAACTGGGAGGAGAGAGTGACTGTGGATAATCGGGACTGTGCACCTTCATATAATCAGTATCTGGGAGAATCAGAAAGATGAGATCCAGGTGTCTCTTTACCCACGAGTTTTACCCATTCCCACCAACTGACTGTGTCTGCATCGGGCAGCTAATTGACCTGGGGGCTGGACGGGCAGAGGGAGTAGGAGGCGAGGCAGGGACAGAAGCAGGAAGAAATGCGACAAAAAAGTGCTTTGAATTTAATTTGTGTCAGTTGCTTTCAGTGGTGAATGTCTGTTTTGTAAGTTTCACAGGAGCCGCAGTGATTAGTTGGTGTTTTTTTAAGCAGCAATATTTAAAAGAAAAAGATAAAAGCAAATTACTGCGAATGATGGAAATCTGAAACAAACACAGAAAATGCTGGAAAAACTCAGCAGTTGGAGGGAGACACAGAGTAAATGCTTCCAGATCGTACGACTCTTAATCAGATTTTTAAAATATTGTAGCACCCAACGTGGGGCTCAAACCCACGACTCTGAGATTAAAAGTCTCATACCTTATTGACTGAGCTAGCCAGGAATGTGAGAAATGGTTTCGCATCCCAACATACATGGATAAACCTGTTGCTTTCCACCTGATACCTCAACTTGGTCGGAAGTTTAGAGTGTGGGACGTAATCAGCCTACAAAAGCCCCAAGGTTGCAATGCATTCCCCTCAATCATCAATAACATCGTTCACATCTTCCACTTCTTAGCTGCACCTCTTACAAATACAGTGATCATTTTCCTCAGGATTTTCTCCTGGATTTAATGTTTAGGTGCTTTGTGTCCTCATTTCGAAATTAGGTTCACTTCATTATCCAACACAAATTGAATTACAAACCTGATGGACAAACAATAGAAAACAAGTCACTCGGTAACTCAAATCCCATGCTGCTCATTTTCAGATTCACAACAGTCAGCTTTTCAATAAAATGAAGGAATTTCACAGTGAAAAGAATTAGAAAGTTTGTGTGACTTTTATTTGTGACTCACTCACTCGGGTATTCTGTAAATGCTGCCCAGAGGTTTAGTGACCAGGCTATAATCTACCTGCATTTTCCTGAGCCTGTGCTCGGTGTATTGGGAGGTTTGGTCCGGGTTGGAGTATCTTGTGTTCCAGGGATGGGCAGTAACCCGCTGACTGAAGCTGCAGTTGCTGCTTTCTGCTGGCAGCGGGTGATTGGAGAGTGCAGGGCCGGAATATTGCTGCTTTTCTGCTTTTCCCTGTCTCACTCACTGTGGAGCTGAGGAAGACTTAGTAATTGATGGGTTCGTTTGTTTCCAACAATTTCATGGATTTCTAATGGGTTACAGGGTGGGTTCAAATCTTTTCTCATTGTATTTGACAGAAAACGTAATTTTAAAAAGAAGCTGTTCTTGTGGGAGCTGACTGGACAGCAAAAGACCTGCCACCGTTTTGGGGATGATATCTTGCAGCCCAAGTATCCAATCACAATCCAGAAATGTGTGGCAATGATTGGTGATGATGGGGAAAAACAGTAAAAACCTTCACCCCTTGGGTGGTTTTGAATCACTAACCTTTCAGTTCACAGGCAAACATGCTGACCAATTGCATCACAGACACCTACACAAACCTGACCGAAAAGGTATCAGAACCAGGTTGTCAGCGAGTCTAATCTTCAGATTGCCACTACCCAGATGGCTATCGTACTCTATCAGTTTTATACTTCCAAAATAAAGGGTGAGACATTCATTATGGATACATGGAAACAGTCTGATCCCACCCACTGCAGACACATCCATTTCACCAGGAATCAACTCTCCTACAACCAGTACCATTTCCTTTCGAGCCTTTCATTGTCTTGTCTGTTACCAAGTATTCTGATTGTCCTGAAGCCGATATTAGGTTTGAATTCCTGATGTGCAGTAACGAGAATCCTTTCAATGTCTCTGATCAGTTAATATCACTGAGAACATCAGAGTCAATGTTCCAGCGTCTTAAAGAAGGGAAAGGTGCCTTGACTTTCTCCAGTTCACCCTTCATTCTCATTGAATTCCATTCCTCAAAGGGGATTTTCATTTCCTTCTTGAGCTCCCTGACCACATCTGGCAACATCTTTGGATTGAGAGGCTTAATTAACATTTCAGATGCAGTGCAGTTCTAATTAAAGGCAACAGACCTGAAATGAAAACGATGTCTCTCTCTCCACAGACGCTACCAGATCTGCTGAAAATTCCAACATTTTCTGTTTTTATTTCAGATAGCCAGCATCTGCAATGCTTTTCTTTTCTTTTCCTGATTAGTGAAACATATAAGACCCTGCGGGAGGGTTTGGAGAAGATGTTACCTCTTGTGGGAGAATCCAGAACTCGGGATCGCTGTTTAAAAATAAGGGTTCACCCATTTAAAACGGAGATGAGGCGTTTTTTTTCTCTCAGTGGGTCGTGAAACTTATGAACTCTCTTCCTGAAAAGGCTGTGGAAGCAGAGTCCTTAAATATTTTTAAGGCTGAGGTGGATATATTCTTGGCAAGCAAGGGTGAGACAGGTTATCGGAGATAGGTGGGGTACAGATTTCAGGTGAATATCAGATCAGCCATGATCTTATTAAATTGAGGAGCAGGATTGAGGGGCCAAGTGGCCTACCTCTGCTCCTTCTTCTTTTGTAGTGCTAAGAATGTGGAACCCATTACCAGTAGATTTCGAGATCATGTCTGAGCTGAAAATGTGTCGGTAAATTCACACTGTAAACAGATTCATCTGTAAATGGAAAGGGGTTCACTATCATTCCATTTACTGACACAGGAACACAGTCTTGCTGGTGCGAGACCATTCAGAAACTTCACGTGTGCAAAGGGCTTTATTCAGTTTTCCCACAAGTTAACACTCCAACTTTAGAAGTTCAAAGGATTTGATCCACAATCGGAGAAATGATAATAGCATGACACGGTTTATATGTTCCACGTTTAGGGGGAAAAGTCACGAGCTCACCCCATCTGCAGAGACTGCACTGAGTTCAGATCTAACTGTAGGATCCTTATATCTAAGAGAGAATTGTGGTGGAGCCCTGAGCAATTTGGCCACTGCATCAATTGCTTCAACAATTTTATGTCTTGCCCCGATGTCACCCATCGAATTCTGAATACAGGACATAGGCTTCTGTTCTATTAGATGATCTTCCCATGGCGGAGCGGAGACCCAGGTTTCACTGCGAGATAGAATATGCCCTATCCTCACTCCAACAGCTCTCTGCGCGTGCAAATTGCTGCGTGTGGTGGGGCATGCGTGTTTCCGTCTGTTCCGTGAGCATGCGCATTGCTGGTCTGTGACTGAAGCTGCTCAGAGCGGGTGAGAGAAAGTCGAGTGGAGCAAACTAACAGAGTTAGTGGGTGTGTGAGGAGGAATGGAGCCAGCGGAGTGGGCAGGGAGGCTTCATAAAGACACAGTGCAGGCCGCAGATCCCAAATAACAAGGTACCGGTCTTGTGTTTGCAGAGAACGGACCGAAAAATTGTGGATTTCTCCCTTCGCCAGGCCCGGGGTAACGGCTGCCATCTTCACAGGGGCAATGTGCATCAGGGCGCATGCGCGGTCATCCTGGTCCAGGTAGCAGGAGGAGAGAATGTTGTGAATTTCTATCCTGGACTGACAGGGATGGATTTTGGAAACTCCTTTTACAGGAGGTTAGATGGGGAGGATTTACACACAGCAAACTCAAACCAAGAGAAATGTTTGGCCTTTCTGAATTTATGTTCGGGATTGACAGTGATGGATTTTGTGAACTCTATTTACAGGGTGTTAGAAGAGGAGGGCAAACTCGAGGGAGATGAGAAACCAAAACCAAACATCACGTCAAAATCTGAAAGTCACTTGATTCATCAGGAACTGAATATCACCAGCCTTTGAATGTAAGCATTGAGTTCCAGGTCATTACCAAACACTGGGTAAAATAAACTCTTCCTGGCATCCCCTTTGTGGATCTTGCCCAAAATCTTAAAACTCTGTCCTTTAATTCTTTCATAATCAGCTAATGGGAACAGCTTTTATTTAATTACTTTTCATAATCCTGCACACCTCTATCACATCGCCCCTCAATCTCCTTTACTCCAAAGAGAACAACACCAGTTTCTCAAACCTCGTCTTACAGTTAAATCCCCTCATCTCTCGAACCATTCTGGTTAATCTCCTCTATACCCTCACGTCCTTCACAATGTGTGGTGATCACTGGTTTGCACGGACCCAGATGTTCTGTGTCTGTGTCTGTGACATCATCACACATCGACAATTACACTGTGACATCATCACACATCGACAATTACACGGTGACTTCACCCGGCTCCCCGGGTATTTCCTCAACTGGGAGATTTTTCTCTGACTCCAGTGTTTCTGGTATCTTTCCAGCTGCAGGCTCCAGCAGGAGAGTTTAAAGTTGAAAACTGAAACTGTTTCAGAGTTGACTGTTTTTCACCATCCACCTACAATTTAGAGCGTTTAGGTCTATGCTCTGTATCTGTGAGAGGCTCCATGGCTCTGGGGCTGGTGTGGCTCCTTTACTGTGGATCTGAATCCATGTTCATCCATTGATCTGTTTCATCTCTGCCCACCCTGATCACTTCTCTGCCATTTTTTAACTTCTCCTGTCTCTAATAATGGATGTATTTGAGTTATGTTTAATATTTTACTGTTACTTCTGTGGATTGTGTCTAAATGAAGTTTCCACCATTGTCCACCCCCCGACCGTGTGCTGCTGGCTTCCCAGCTTTATCTTCCCACAGTATCTGTCACAGTCAGGAATTGCTTTTCCTGACCTATAGTCCATTTCTATTCCACTTCTGAGCTTATATTGACCATCAAATTCGGCACCATTTTTACTCCCTGAGAGGAGGTGATGGTGTAATGGTATTGTCACTGGACAAATAATCCAGAGACCTAGGGAAATATCCTGGGGACCCGGGTTCAAATCCCATCATGGCAGATGGTGGAATTTCAATTCCAGGAAAAAAATCTAGAATTAAGAGTCTAATGATGACCAATGATGATTGTCGTAAAAACCCACCTGGTTCACTAATGCCCTTTAGGGAAGGAAATCTGCTGTCTTTAGTCTTGGCCTACACGTGACTCCAGACCACAGCAGTGGTTGATGCTTAACTGCCCTCTGAATTCTGGCCTGAGTGATGCCCACATGAATTTAGAAAAATCATTCTGCACACCTTGAAACATTAACTCTGTCTCTTCCACAGATACCAGCATCTATTGTGATCCCCAGCTGCCTGTGGAGAAGATGATGTTTGACCTTCTTGAACCGCTGCTGTCCGTGTGGTGAAGGTGCTCCCACAATGCTGTTAGGTAAGGAGTTACAGGTTATTCACCCGGTGATGATGGAAGAACAGTGATATATGTCCAAATCAACAACAACAATTTGTACTTATATGGCACTTTCAATGTAAGACAATGTTCCAAGCATTTCACAGAAAGGTTAAAAGCAAGGTTTGACACTGAGCCAAACAAGGAGATATTGGGGCAGGTGACCAAATGTTTGGTCAAAGAGGTAGGTTTTAAGGAGTGCCTTAAAGGAGAAAAATAAGGTAGAGAGGAAGAGAGGTTTGGGGAGAAAATTCCAGGCCTTGGGGCCATGGAAACTGACAGAATGCTCAGCAGGTCAGAATGAAAGGAGCACAAACATCACAGAGGGTTGTGAGGTTGGATTACAGTGACAGGGAGGAGCGAGACCAACATGGAATTTCAAAAAGTGGATGAGAATTTTAAAATGTAGGTGCTTCTTATCCTAGATCCTTTGTAGAGCAGTGAGCACATGGGTGATAGGTGAACAGGACTTGGTGTGAGTAAGCATACGGGCAGCAGAGTTTTGGATGACCTCAAGGTTACAAGGAGGTTGAATGCAGGTGACCAGCTGAGAGTGTGTCAGACAGGTCAGGATGGTGTGTAACTTGGAGGGGAACTTGGAGATGATGATGCTTATATATAAACCTGCTACCCTGATCCTTCTGGGGGTGGGGGTTGAGGGATTGGAAGATTCTGTCAAAGTTCTGCTTATGTTATAGATATAAACAATCCATCTCCTTCGCTTCCTGTGCTCCCTACCTCTTTTTTTTTTCTCTCTCTCACTCTCTCTCTCTATAGAGGCCAGTGTCAATCTGGACCGAGTGGCAGGTTCCCTTCCCTGAAGGACATTAGTGAACCAGTTGGGTTTTTATGACAATCCAACAGTTTTCATGGTCACTTTTTCCTCGTGCCGGCCCCACAAATTCCCAGATTCATTCAGCTCAATTTCACAACCTGCCTTTGTGTTTTTGTGGGTTCTCTCTCACTCCCTTTTTTCTGTTTTGAATCAATTCCACAGGGTATCAGAAGGGGAGGATTTACAGTCGGGAAACTGAAACCAAACATCACATCAGGATCTGACTGAGCTGCCCAATTTATCATAACCTGAATATCATCGGATTTTGAACTGGGAAGGAAAAAGCACCGTTCACAGTGGGGTGAAACCGTACATGTGTTCTGTGTGTGGACGAGGCTTCAGCCAATCACCTGGCCTGGCAGGACATAAATGTAGTCATAGTGATGAGAAACCAGACGGTGGTGGGAGTCTAGAACTCACTGCCTGAAAGGGTGTAAATGATTTGGGTGGTTGAGTCAGAAACTCTTCTAACATTTAAGATGTATTTAGATATTCACTTGCATTGCCTTAGCCTCCAGGGCTTTGGGCCAAGCGCTGAATAATGAGATTAGTGTAGTCAGAACTTTGTGAGCAGCGTGGACACAATGGGCCGAATGACCTTCTTCTGTGGTCTATGAGTGTGTATTTGGAGACAAGCACTGAATTTTGGTTCAGTGTGTTTCGAGGAGCATCTACACCAAACTCAACATCCGGCGTGCCCACAGGAAGGTCGGAGGTGGCACAGCTGCAGAAGTTAACCCAAGCACCACCAACAACAATATGAACGGTCAGTTCTGTGGATGTCCATGTCGATCCCACACCGAACTCTTCAGTCAGGAGAGGACCCACAGAAAATGATCATATCATTTACAGTTTGGGCACTTGAACAACGAGGAGTCTACCCCAACATTATCCCTGTTCTCCAGATCAGGGAACTATACTCTGTCTGTATTATTGCGGTGCTGTTAATAAAGTCAGCGTGTGACAATCTGTTGTGAGCTTGATTATCTGGTGTCTGAATCCACAAGATTCACTATTTAGAGTCAACAAGATGAACAAAGAAACATAACACTGCCCAAAAACTCCAGCTTGATATTCACAGAAGAAAGTCTGTTATCGAACACCTCGAATGGACAGAACAAAGAAAGATCCCAACAGGATGAAACCCTCGAATCGTTTGTAAATATCTTTCAAATGCTGACAGATTCCAGCTGTCAGTTTCCATCACATTGAAGTCAATGGAAGGTGAGAGCGCAGTTATTCTAGAACTATAAAAAAACACTAGTTAGAGCACAGCTAGAGTACTGAGTCCAGTTGTAGTCAGCACATTACAGGAAGGATGTGATCACACTGGAGCGAGCGCAGAAGAGATTTACCGCGATGTTGCCAGGACTGGAGAATTTTAACTCTGACGAAAGATTGGAGAGGCTGGGGTTGTTTTCTTTGGGACAGGGGAGGAAGAGGGGAGATTTAATTGAGGTGTAAAAATTATGAGGGTCCCAGATAGGAAGGACCTATATCAATTACAGAGGTCAGAACCAAGAGAATAGAGATTTAACGTAATTAGTGGAAGGATTAGAGGGGAGTTCAATAACGCTTTTACCCAGAGGGTGGTGGGTACTGGAACTTACTGACTGAAAGGGTGGTAGAGGCAGAAATACACATTTAAAAAGTACTGGGATATATACTGGATGTGCTGTAACCTACAGGATTACGGACCAAGAGCTGGGAAGTGGGATTAGACTGGATTGCTCATTTTCAGCCAGTACAGACATGTTGGGTTGAATGGCCTCCTCTGTGCTATAATTTCTATGATTCTGTGGTGACAAGTGGTCCTCGTGTTTTTATCTGAGACAGTCCTCAGCCCAGTCATTTGTCCCGAGTGTTGATGTGATGGTTCAAGCTAAGAGATGCCCGTTACCAGGAGCAGCAGGAACGGTGTCAGTAAATACTGATACAGTTTATTTGTATCTAGTTCCATTTTGATAAGTTCTGCTGAATGTGGCCCTCGCCCAGTGTCAGGATATTGGATCAGAGCCACCATGGAAAATGAATTTGACACCGGTGAGATAGACAATGTCAACTGGATCCTCAGTATCTCTGTAACCTCCTCCAGCCCCACAACCCTCTGTGTAAATACAAGGTGCTGTTCTTGGATTACACCCTGAGATAGACAATGTAATTATATTTTAACCTTTTTTCTTCAAGTAAAGTATCTTTCTTCAGGCTGTTCCCAAGGTTGTGCAAGATGAAACCAAACCGTGATTTATTTGTACTTCATCCAATTTAGTTACTGTATTCACTGCTCACGATGTGGTTTGCTCTACATTGGGAAGACCAAACACAGATTGGGTGATCACTTTGTGGAACAACCTCCGTTCAGTCTGTGAGCTTGACCCTGAGCTTCCGGTCACGTCATTTTAATTCTCTGCCTCCCTCCCACTCTGACCTCTCTGTCCTCGGCCTCCTGCACTGTTTCAATGAAGCTCAATTGGGGCTTGAGGAACAGCAGCTCATCTTTCAATTCGGCACTTTACAACCTTCTGCACTCAACATCGAGTTCAGCAGTTTCTGCACCAACAGAGAGTTGTCAGGATCAGGAACATTCTACCTGAAGATGTGCTGGAACCTGACCCTATCTATTTTAAAAGGGAGTTGACAGGGATTTGGGATTCAGGAATCTACAGGGTTACAAACAGAAAGTGGATGTGTGGGACTAAGCACTATTGCTCTTTCAAAGAGGCAGCACAAGCACAAAGGGTTGAATGGCCTTCTTCTGTGCTTTAGGTTTCGATGATTGTAGTAGTTGGCCATTTAGCCCCTCGAGTCTGTCCCACCATGCAATAAGATCACAGCTGATCTATGACTCTTTGTCTCATGTCCCTTGATTTATACCTTGTGTTAGGAAGGATCTAGCAATGCCAGATTGAAACTGAACTTTGATCAAGCATGAACTGCTAATTCAGGAAGAGAATTCCAAACTTCTCCCAACTTTCCCTGGAGAAGATTTTCCTAATCTCACTCCTGAAAGGTCTGGATCTAATTTTTAGACTATGTTCCTCAGTCCTGGATTCCCCAACAAATGGAAATAGTTCCCCTCTATCTACCACACTATTTCCAATTAATATAATGAAAACTTCGAGAAAATCCTCCTCAATCTTCTAAATTCCAGTGAATACAAACCTCACAGTGAGATGATGAATATTGGCAGAATGAATCGGGTATTCAATGGTACAGTTCTAAAGAGTGTGTAGGGACTGGGGGAACCAGGGATTGATGTGCATACACATTTAAGGCGAAAGGACATATTGAGAGAGCAGTTTGCAAAATATATGAGATCGTGGGCTTCATAAGCAGATTTAATGTGTATAAACACAGCGGATAAAAGCTGACCCGTTATAAAGCTCTGGTTAGGTCACAGCAGGAGTATTGCATCCAGTTCTGGTCTCCACACTTTAGGAAAGGGGTGAGGGTCCTTGAGAGGATGCGGAGGAGATTTACCAGAATGGTTCCAGGAAAAGGGGAATTCAGTTACAAAGTGAGATTGGAGAAGCTGACGTTGTTCTTCTTGGAGTTAGAGTTGAGGGGAGATTTGATAGAGGTGAGCAAGATTGTGACAGGTTTAGATAAGGTAGACAAAGAAAATGTTGTTTCCAATTGGTGATGGTACAAGGATTAGGGAGACACAGATTGAAGGTTATGGGCAATAGATACAGGGCAAATGCAGGGAGGAACATTTTACACAACAAGTGATAATAACCCGGAACTCTCTGCCTACGAGCAGGCTGGAAACAGACATGATCAATGCTTTAAAATTAAATTGGACCAGCATTTAAGAGAAATAAACATGCAGGGGGTTGAAGACACAGTGGGGCAATGAGACAGACTGGACTGCTCTACAGAGAGCTGGCATGGACTCAATGAGTTGAATGGCCTCTTTCTGTGCTGTAATTACTCTGATGAATTTGTTTGACCACTCCTCATAAGTTAACCCTTGGAGTCCAGTTGTTATTCAGGTACATCTGCACTCCACTTCCACTAAGGCCAATAAAGTTTATCCATCCTAAGGTGTGATACCCAGAACTGAACACAGTATTCCTGTCCTGATAGAAGCCCATGTTGACTCGAAACATTAACTCTGTTTCTCTCTACAGATGCTGCCAGGCCTGCTGAGTACTTCCAGCATTTTTTTATTTTTATGACAGTGGTTCAGGTGGAGTCTAACCAGGATTTTGAAGATCTTGGTGCTTTTCCAACAAACAGAACAGACAAATCTTTTTCCTTCCACAGTCAAAGTCCAATGATATTTAGATCCTGATGACTCAAGTGACTGTCCGATCTGGATGTGATGCTTGGTTTGAGTTTCTCCATCTGCAAATCCTTCCCATTGGAAATCCTGTAAAAAGATTACAAAAAAATTCCCTGGCAGTCAGGGGTAGAAATTGAGAAGAGACAATTATTTCTCTTGGTTTGAGTTTGCTGTGTGTAAATCCTCCCCTTCTAACCCTCTGTAAAAGGAGTTTCCAAACACTCGGTGTAAACTTGGCTCCGGGAGTTTCTAGTGTTTGTGAACACTCCCAATCACTCCAGCTCCATGCCGCTCCTGCACTCGGCCCTTTCTCACCCGCTGGATTCTCAACCCGACCGCCTTCATCCCTATCCTCACCCGCAATGCGCATGCTCTAATTCAAGTCCACCACGCCCCTCATTCATTTGAAAACAAAGAAAACTGCGGATGCTGGAAATCCAAAACAAAAACAGAATTACCTGGAAAAACTCAGCAGGTCTGGCAGCATCGGCGGAGAAGAAAAGAGTTGACGTTTCGAGTCCTCATGACCCTTCGACAGAACTTGATTTCGAGTCCAGGAAAGAGTTGAAATATAAGCTGGTTTAAGGTGTGTGTGTGGCGGGGGGAGGAGAGAGAGAGAGAGACAGAGGTGCTTGTGTAGACAAACAAGCAGTGATAGAAGCAGATCATCAAAAGATGTCAGTAACAATGGTGCAAAAGAACACATAGGTGTTAAAGTTAAAGTTGGTGATATTATCTAAACGAATGTGCTAATTAAGAATGGATGGTAGGGCACTCAAGGTACAGCTCTAGTGGGGGTGGGGGGAGCATAAAAGATTTTAAAATATTTAAAAATAATGGAAATAGGTGGGAAAAGAAAAATCTATAAAATTTATAGGGAAAAAAAAAAGGGGGAAAAAAGGGGGAAACAGAAAGGGGGTGGGGATGGGGGAGGGAGCTCACGACCTAAAGTTATTGAATTCAATATTCAGACCGGAAGGCTGTAAGGTGCCTAGTCGGAAGATGAGGTGTTGTTCCTCCAGTTTGCGTTGGGCTTCACTGGAACAATGCAGTAAGCCAAGGACAGACATGTGGGCAAGAGAGCAGGGTGGAGTGTTAAAATGGCAAGCCACAGGGAGGTTTGGGTCATTCTTGCGGACAGACCGCAGGTGTTCTGCAAAGCGGTCGCCCAGTTTACGTTTGGTCTCTCCAATGTAGAGGAGACCACATTGGGAGCAACGAATGCAGTAGACTAAGTTGGGGGAAATGCAAGTGAAATGCTGCTTCACTTGAAAGGAATGTTTGGGCCCTTGGACGGTGAGGAGAGAGGAAGTGAAGGGGCAGGTGTTACACCTTTTGCGTGGGCATGGGGTGGTGCCATAGGAGGGGGTTGAGGAGTAGGGGGTGATGGAGGAGTGGACCAGGGTGTCCCGGAGGGAGCGATCCCTACGGAATGCCGATAAGGGGGGTGAAGGGAAGATGTGTTTGGTGGTGGCATCATGCTGGAGTTGGCGGAAATGGCGGAGGATGATCCTTTGAATGCGGAGGCTGGTGGGGTGATAAGTGAGGACAAGAGGGACCCTATCATGTTTCTGGGAGGGAGGAGAAGGCGTGAGGGCGGATGCGCGGGAGATGGGCCGGACACGGTTGAGGGCCCTGTCAACGACCGTGGGTGGAAAACCTCGGTTAAGGAAGAAGGAGGACATGTCAGAGGAACCGTTTTTGAAGGTAGCATCATCGGAACAGATGCGACGAAGGCGAAGGAACTGGGAGAATGGGATGGAGTCCTTACAGGAAGCGGGGTGTGAGGAGCTGTAGTCGAGGTAGCTGTGGGAGTCGGTGGGTTTGTAGTGGATATTGGTGGACAGTCTATCACCAGAGATTGAGACAGAGAGGTCAAGGAAGGGAAGGGAAGTGTCAGAGATGGACCACGTGAAAATGATGGAGGGGTGGAGATTGGAAGCAAAATTAATAAATTTTTCCAAGTCCCGACGAGAGCATGAAGCAGCACCGAAGTAATCATCGATGTACCGGAGAAAAAGTTGTGGAAGGGGGCCGGGGTAGGACTGCAACAAGGAATGTTCCACATATCCCATAAAGAGACAGGCATAGCTGGGGCCCATGCAGGTACCCATAGCCACACCTTTTATTTGGAGAAAGTGAGAGGAGTTGAAGGAGAAATTGTTCAGTGTGAGAACAAGTTCAGCCAGACGGAGGAGAGTAGTGGTGGATGGGGATTGTTCGGGCCTCTGTTCGAGGAAGAAGCTAAGGGCCCTCAGACCATCCTGGTGGGGGATGGAGGTGTAGAGGGATTGGACGTCCATGGTGAAGAGGAAGCGGTTGGAGCCAGGGAACTGGAAATTGTTGATGTGACGTAAGGTGTCAGAGGAATCACGGATGTAGGTGGGAAGGGACTGGACAAGGGGAGAGAGAAGGGAGTCAAGATAACGAGAAATGAGTTCTGTGGGGCAGGAGCAAGCTGAGACGATCGGTCTACCAGGGCAGTTCTGTTTGTGGATTTTGGGTAGGAGATAGAAGCGGGCCGTCCGAGGTTGGGCGACTATCAGGTTGGAAGCTGTGGGAGGGAGATCCCCAGAGGAGATGAGGTCAGTGACAGTCCTGGAAACAATGGCTTGATGTTCAGTGGTGGGGTCATGGTCCAGGGAGAGGTAGGAGGAAGTGTCTGCGAGTTGACGCTCAGCCTCCGCGAGGTAGAGGTCAGTGCGCCAGACAACAACAGCACCACCCTTGACAGCGGGTTTGATGACAATGTCAGGGCTGGACCTGAGAGAATGGAGTGCAGTAAGTTCAGAGAGAGACAGGTTAGAATGGGTGAGAGGAGCAGAGAAATTGAGACGACTAATGTCGCGCCGACAGTTCTCAATGAAAAGATCAAGAGAAGGTAAGAATCCAGAGGGAGGGGTCCAGGTGGAGGGAGAATATTGGAGATGGGTAAAAGGATCTGTTGAACTGGGAGAGGACTCCTGCCCAAAGAAGTGAGCCCGGAGACGAAGACGGCGAAAGAAGAGTTCAGCATCATGCCGAGCCCGAAATTCATTGAGGTGAGGGCGTAAGGGTATGAAACTAAGTCCTTTGCTGAGCACTGAACGTTCAGCATCGGAGAGGGGAAGGTCAGGGGGTATAGTGAATACACGGCTGGGGCTGGGATTGGAAGATGGGGTGGGGACGGAGGGACAGGCTGGGGTGGAGGGTCCTAGATGGGTGTTGGTGTCGATGAGTTGTTGGAGCTTGCGTTCCTTAGCAGTTGAGAGAAAGAGAAAAAGTTTCTTGTTGAGGCGTCGGATGAGCCGAAGGATAAAATGAAACTGGGGGCACGCGCAGCTTTGAAAAAGGGTACGGCGGTGCTGCTGGAGGGAGAGGTCGAGTGTGTTCATATGGCGGCACATGGCACTGAGTGTGGATTTCAGAATGTGACGGGAACAGCAGTCTGAGAAACGTTTTATGTCCCGGAGATACCGGTAATCCTGGGTGGGTTCGAAAGATGAGGGGTGGAATTTCAGTTGAAATCCACGTGGGGTAAGTCGGAGACGGAGGCAGTCACTGAGAAAGGAGATATGGCTGTGAAAGCGGGTTTTAGTAAACACCTTGTCAAACACTAGGAGGGAAATGGAAAGCAAAGAAGGTGAACAAGGCAACAGAGAGATACGGAAATCTTGTCGCAGAGAGGAACAGAACTTCTTCAAGGAGGTAGGCATTTCTTGAAGAGCAGTGGCAGTCAATTAAACACAGAGTTGAAAACAAAGAAAACTGCGGATGCTGGAAATCCAAAACAAAAACAGAATTACCTGGAAAAACTCAGCAGGTCTGGCAGCATCGGCGGAGAAGAAAAGAGTTGACGTTTCGAGTCCTCATGACCCTTCGACAGAACTTGATTTCGAGTCCAGGAAAGAGTTGAAATATAAGCTGGTTTAAGGTGTGTGTGTGGGGGGGGGAGGAGAGAGAGAGAGAGACAGAGGTGCTTGTGTAGACAAACAAGCAGTGATAGAAGCAGATCATCAAATCAACCGTGTCCGGCCCATCTCCCGCGCATCCGCCCTCACGCCTTCTCCTCCCTCCCAGAAACATGATAGGGTCCCTCTTGTCCTCACTTATCACCCCACCAGCCTCCGCATTCAAAGGATCATCCTCCGCCATTTCCGCCAACTCCAGCATGATGCCACCACCAAACACATCTTCCCTTCACCCCCCTTATCGGCATTCCGTAGGGATCGCTCCCTCCGGGACACCCTGGTCCACTCCTCCATCACCCCCTACTCCTCAACCCCCTCCTATGGCACCACCCCATGCCCACGCAAAAGGTGTAACACCTGCCCCTTCACTTCCTCTCTCCTCACCGTCCAAGGGCCCAAACATTCCTTTCAAGTGAAGCAGCATTTCACTTGCATTTCCCACAACTTAGTCTACTGCATTCGTTGCTCCCAATGTGGTCTCCTCTACATTGGAAAGACCAAACGTAAACTGGGCGACTGCTTTGCAGAACACCTGCGGTCTGTCCGCAAGAATGACCCAAACCTCCCTGTGGCTTGCCATTTTAACACTCCACCCTGCTCTCTTGCCCACATGTCTGTCCTTGGCTTACTGCATTGTTCCAGTGAAGCCCAACGCAAACTGGAGGAACAACACCTCATCTTCCGACTAGGCACCTTACAGCCTTCCGGTCTGAATATTGAATTCAATAACTTTAGGTCGTGAGCTCCCTCCCCCATCCCCACCCCCTTTCTGTTTCCCCCTTTTTTCCCCCTTTTTTTTTTCCCTATAAATTTTATAGATTTTTCTTTTCCCACCTATTTCCATTATTTTTAAATATTTTAAAATCTTTTATGCTCCCCCCACCCCCACTAGAGCTGTACCTTGAGTGCCCTACCATCCATTCTTAATTAGCACATTCGTTTAGATAATATCACCAACTTTAACTTTAACACCTATGTGTTCTTTTGCACCATTGTTACTGACATCTTTTGATGATCTGCTTCTATCACTGCTTGTTTGTCTACACAAGCACCTCTGTCTCTCTCTCTCTCTCCTCCCCCCCCCCACACACACACCTTAAACCAGCTTATATTTCAACTCTTTCCTGGACTCGAAATCAAGTTCTGTCGAAGGGTCATGAGGACTCGAAACGTCAACTCTTTTCTTCTCCGCCGATGCTGCCAGACCTGCTGAGTTTTTCCAGGTAATTCTGTTTTTGTTTTGGATTTCCAGCATCCGCAGTTTTCTTTGTTTTCAACTCTGTGTTTAATTGACTGCCACTGCTCTTCAAGAAATGCCTATCTCCTTGAAGAAGTTCTGTTCCTCTCTGCGGCAAGATTTCCGTATCTCTCTGTTGCCTTGTTCACCTTCTTTGCTTTCCATTTCCCTCCTAGTGTTTGACAAGGTGTTTACTAAAACCCGCTTTCACAGCCATATCTCCTTTCTCAGTGACTGCCTCCGTCTCCGACTTACCCCACGTGGATTTCAACTGAAATTCCACCCCTCATCTTTCGAACCCACCCAGGATTACCGGTATCTCCGGGACATAAAACGTTTCTCAGACTGCTGTTCCCGTCACATTCTGAAATCCACACTCAGTGCCATGCGCCGCCATATGAACACACTCGACCTCTCCCTCCAGCAGCACCGCCGTACCCTTTTTCAAAGCTGCGCGTGCCCCCAGTTTCATTTTATCCTTCGGCTCATCCGACGCCTCAACAAGAAACTTTTTCTCTTTCTCTCAACTGCTAAGGAACGCAAGCTCCAACAACTCATCGACACCAACACCCATCTAGGACCCTCCACCCCAGCCTGTCCCTCCGTCCCCACCCCATCTTCCAATCCCAGCCCCAGCCGTGTATTCACTATACCCCCTGACCTTCCCCTCTCCGATGCTGAACGTTCAGTGCTCAGCAAAGGACTTAGTTTCATACCCTTACGCCCTCACCTCTATGAATTTCGGGCTCGGCATGATGCTGAACTCTTCTTTCGCCGTCTTCGTCTCCGGGCTCACTTCTTTGGGCAGGAGTCCTCTCCCAGTTCAACAGATCCTTTTACCCATCTCCAATATTCTCCCTCCACCTGGACCCCTCCCTCTGGATTCTTACCTTCTCTTGATCTTTTCATTGAGAACTGTCGGCGCGACATTAGTCGTCTCAATTTCTCTGCTCCTCTCACCCATTCTAACCTGTCTCTCTCTGAACTTACTGCACTCCATTCTCTCAGGTCCAACCCTGACATTGTCATCAAACCCGCTGTCAAGGGTGGTGCTGTTGTTGTCTGGCGCACTGACCTCTACCTCGCGGAGGCTGAGCGTCAACTCGCAGACACTTCCTCCTACCTCTCCCTGGACCATGACCCCACCACTGAACATCAAGCCATTGTTTCCAGGACTGTCACTGACCTCATCTCCTCTGGGGATCTCCCTCCCACAGCTTCCAACCTGATAGTCGCCCAACCTCGGACGGCCCGCTTCTATCTCCTACCCAAAATCCACAAACAGAACTGCCCTGGTAGACCGATCGTCTCAGCTTGCTCCTGCCCCACAGAACTCATTTCTCGTTATCTTGACTCCCTTCTCTCTCCCCTTGTCCAGTCCCTTCCCACCTACATCCGTGATTCCTCTGACACCTTACGTCACATCAACAATTTCCAGTTCCCTGGCTCCAACCGCTTCCTCTTCACCATGGACGTCCAATCCCTCTACACCTCCATCCCCCACCAGGATGGTCTGAGGGCCCTTAGCTTCTTCCTCGAACAGAGGCCCGAACAATCCCCATCCACCACTACTCTCCTCCGTCTGGCTGAACTTGTTCTCACACTGAACAATTTCTCCTTCAACTCCTCTCACTTTCTCCAAATAAAAGGTGTGGCTATGGGTACCTGCATGGGCCCCAGCTATGCCTGTCTCTTTATGGGATATGTGGAACATTCCTTGTTGCAGTCCTACCCCGGCCCCCTTCCACAACTTTTTCTCCGGTACATCGATGATTACTTCGGTGCTGCTTCATGCTCTCGTCGGGACTTGGAAAAATTTATTAATTTTGCTTCCAATCTCCACCCCTCCATCATTTTCACGTGGTCCATCTCTGACACTTCCCTTCCCTTCCTTGACCTCTCTGTCTCAATCTCTGGTGATAGACTGTCCACCAATATCCACTACAAACCTACCGACTCCCACAGCTACCTCGACTACAGCTCCTCACACCCCGCTTCCTGTAAGGACTCCATCCCATTCTCCCAGTTCCTTCGCCTTCGTCGCATCTGTTCCGATGATGCTACCTTCAAAAACGGTTCCTCTGACATGTCCTCCTTCTTCCTTAACCGAGGTTTTCCACCCACGGTCGTTGACAGGGCCCTCAACCGTGTCCGGCCCATCTCCCGCGCATCCGCCCTCACGCCTTCTCCTCCCTCCCAGAAACATGATAGGGTCCCTCTTGTCCTCACTTATCACCCCACCAGCCTCCGCATTCAAAGGATCATCCTCCGCCATTTCCGCCAACTCCAGCATGATGCCACCACCAAACACATCTTCCCTTCACCCCCCTTATCGGCATTCCGTAGGGATCGCTCCCTCCGGGACACCCTGGTCCACTCCTCCATCACCCCCTACTCCTCAACCCCCTCCTATGGCACCACCCCATGCCCACGCAAAAGGTGTAACACCTGCCCCTTCACTTCCTCTCTCCTCACCGTCCAAGGGCCCAAACATTCCTTTCAAGTGAAGCAGCATTTCACTTGCATTTCCCCCAACTTAGTCTACTGCATTCGTTGCTCCCAATGTGGTCTCCTCTACATTGGAGAGACCAAACGTAAACTGGGCGACCGCTTTGCAGAACACTGCGGTCTGTCCGCAAGAATGACCCAAACCTCCCTGTGGCTTGCCATTTTAACACTCCACCCTGCTCTCTTGCCCACATGTCTGTCCTTGGCTTACTGCATTGTTCCAGTGAAGCCCAACGCAAACTGGAGGAACAACACCTCATCTTCCGACTAGGCACCTTACAGCCTTCCGGTCTGAATATTGAATTCAATAACTTTAGGTCGTGAGCTCCCTCCCCCATCCCCACCCCCTTTCTGTTTCCCCCTTTTTTTTCCCTATAAATTTTATAGATTTTTCTTTTCCCACCTATTTCCATTATTTTTAAATATTTTAAAATCTTTTATGCTCCCCCCACCCCCACTAGAGCTGTACCTTGAGTGCCCTACCATCCATTCTTAATTAGCACATTCGTTTAGATAATATCACCAACTTTAACTTTAACACCTATGTGTTCTTTTGTACCATTGTCACTGACATCTTTTGATGATCTGCTTCTATCACAGCTTGTTTGTCCACACAACCACCTCTGTCTCTCTCTATCTCTCCGCCCCCCACACACACACCTTAAACCAGCTTATATTTCAACTCTTTCTTGGACTCGAAATCAAGTTCTGTCGAAGGGTCATGAGGACTCGAAACGTCAACTCTTTTCTTCTCCTCCGATGCTGCCAGACCTGCTGAGTTTTTCCAGGTAATTCTGTTTTTGTTTTGGACGCCCCTCATTCACACCGATTGGCCGGAGGACCGGCCGCTCCCGCTCGTTCCTCCAGGCCCGCCCCCTGTCCCTATTGATCCGGAACTGCCGTCAATCATTGTGAGCTGGAGCATGCGCAATGCGTGAAGTCAGACGTGACGAGAACATGTGGGATTTACAAAGACCGCGAGCGGACTGAGAGCTGGAAAAAAAAATCCGTGAGCATAGATAGGGCCGGAGGGTAAGTTGGGAGGCTTTAAGAATTCACGGTCTCTGTCCTAAACCCTCAATAAGGAACCATCTGTCCAACCACAGATTAGGCCATTTCTCCGGAAGTAGGTCCGAGTTAACGGCCGCCAACTTTATAGGGGGCAAGAAGCAGCAGGACGCATGTGTGGTCACCATCTTTAAAGGAGGCAATGTCCAACAGGGAGCATGCGTGGGCGCCATCTTTACAGAGGCTTCAGACCCGGATGAATGACCCGCAGGAGGGACAATAAATCAGAGATAGAGTTTGGTGTGAAATCAATGGGTTGTTGTAAAACAGGAGATCAGGGTAACAGTCAGAAACAACATCAACTTCTATTAACATCATAAATCCTCCCAGTGAGCTTCACAGGGAAATCATAAAATAAAGTGTGACACCCAGACACAGAAGAAGGTGACCAAAATACTTAAATAGTCGGTTGTTTGTACAGATTTTGATTATTAATGAAAAAAGAGACAAGCTGTCAAAGCTTTTCCTGTTGCACTCATCAGGACAGATGCAGGAATCCCAAATTTCAAAGGGAACCACAATTTCTACTACATGAGAAAAGGGTGCTGATTGGTTAGCCCGTCTGCTCTGATTGGTTGTTGCCATGGAGAACACAGCCAGGAGCTGTCATCCTCTGTGCTTTGGTTTAATTCCACAATAGGCCCCATGCCTGGACTTGTTCCTTCTGCCTGCAGAGGACAGGGCCCTGTGGATGAACATATGTAGCTTCTAGCAAGTGTAAGTGAGACACATTATAAGTCTGACTGATAATTTTTGAAATTTGGTACTCTTCCCTCTATCCTGATGAGTGCAAGATAAAATGTTTTGACAGAATCTTTTTTTTATTAATACTCAATTGTCTTAAAGGGGGAAAGTGTGGTAGACAGAGGGAGAGAATTTCAGAGCTTGGGGTTGAGGGAACTGAAGGCACGGACGCTAATGGTGGAGCGACTAAAATAGGGAATGCTAGAATTAGAGCAGTGCAGATATCATAGAGGGTTGTGGGTCTGCAGGAGCTACAGAGAGGAGGCCATTGGGGGATTTGAAAACAAGGATGAGAATTTTAAAATCAAGTTGCTCCTTGAACGGGAGCCAAGGAAGGTCAGGGAATGTGAGTGAAGACACAGACAGCAACAATTTGGATGTCTTCAATGTTACGGAGGGTAGAATGTGGGAGACCAGCCAGGAGTGTGTAAGAATGGTCCAGTCCGAAGGTAAATATGGCAGTGATAAGGGTTTCAGCAGCAGATGGGACACTCCTGAGACAGGGGTGAGGTCAGGTGATATTTCGGAGGTGGAAACAGGCAATCTTAGTGATGGCACAGACATGAGGTCAGCAGCTCATTTTGAGATCAAATATGACACTGAGGTTGTGAACGACTGGTTTAATCTCAGACTGTTCCCAGGGTGAGGGATGGAGTTGGTATCTGGGAAATGGAGATTGGAGCAGGGACCGAAAACAGTGTCCTCAGTCTTCTCAGTGTTTAATTGGAGTTAATTAATCATCAGGAAGAGAAACAGGAACCAGAATGGGCCACGAGACTGATCCCAGGTTTAACTCAGTTAGAGAGGGAGAGAAGGAAGGAAGGAAACCCTGAGACATTGGGAGAAACCATCTTCATAATCGCTCATTAAATCTCCACACAGTAAGTTTTGGATGCAAGGTTAACATCTGCTATTCTGTATGGACAGTCAGGGAGTTTCAGATTAATGTTTTGTCACGAGTAATCACTGAAGTGAATGATCAGATATATTGTCACCTCAAGTTGTAGAAATTTGTTAAAAAGATTCAGAAATAATTGTCCAAAACTCTGTTTGGATTTCAGCACAGGGAGGAGGGAGAGTTTGTGGGATGGGGATTTGCAGCTTTGGGGGAACAAGAGAGGAAAAAATGTTCCATTGAAACTAGAATTGCCTGTTCTGAATTTCTATCCTGTTCTTACAGTGATGACTTTTGTAAACTCCTTTTACAGAGAATTAGAAGGGGAGGATTTTCAGGCAGGAAACTCAAACCAAACATCACATCAAGATCTGACAGAGTCACTCGATTCATCAGGACCTGAATATCATCACCTTTGAATGTGGAAGGAGAAATGCTGGTCTGTTCTGTCTGTAGGGAAAGATTTCAAACATTAGTGTGACTGCAAAAGTACCAAGACACACTCACACCCGAGTGAGAATGTCCCACTGCACTGACTGGAAAGAGCTTTAACCAGTTATAAAGTCTGAAATAACATCACACCATTCACAG
Source organism: Isurus oxyrinchus (assembly GCA_026770705.1). Taxonomy (NCBI): domain Eukaryota; kingdom Metazoa; phylum Chordata; class Chondrichthyes; order Lamniformes; family Lamnidae; genus Isurus; species Isurus oxyrinchus. The sequence continues at coordinate 76,224,948 of JANJGN010000020.1, read as the reverse complement.
TGGGGAGAAACTGTACACGTGTTCTTTGTGTGGACGAGTCTTCAACTGAGCATCAAACTTGGAGAGACACAGGGACACCTGCACCATGGAGAAACAGTGGAAATGTGAGGATTGTGGGAAAGGATTCAATTATCCATCCAAACTGGAAATCCATCGACGCAGTCACACTGGGGAAAGGCCATTCACCTGCTCCGAGTGTGGGAAGGGATTCACTCAGTTATCCCATCTGCAGACACACCAGCGAGTTCACACTGGAGAGGGAGCATTCACCTGCTCCCAATGTGGGAAGTTATTCACTCAGTCATCAAACCTGCTGACACACCAACGAATTCACACGGGGGAAAGACCATTCATCTGCTCCGAGTGTGGGAAGGGATTCACTCAGTCATCAATCCTACTGACACACCAGCTAGTTCACACTGGAGAGAGACCATTCACCTGCACGGTATGTGGGAAAGGATTCACTGGGTCCTCTGACCTGCTGAAGCACCAGCGGATTCACACTGAAGAGAGACCATTCAGTTGTACTTCCTGTAGAAAGAGATTCAGGACTTCATCGAACCTCAAAGTACACCAGCGAATTCACACTGGAGAGAGGCCTTTCACCTGCTCCGAATGTGGGAAGGGATTCACTCAGTTATCCCACCTGCTGACACATCAGCAAGTTCACACTGAGGAGAGACCATTCACCTGCTCTGAATGTGGGAAGAAATTCACTCGGTTATCCAATCTGCTGAGACACCAGCGAGTTCACACTGGGGAGAGACCATTCATGTGCTCCTAGTGTGGGAAGGGATTCATTCAGTCATCCCACCTGCTGAAACACCAGCGAATTCACACAAGGAGAGGCCGTTCCGCTGTACTTCCTGTGTAAAGAGATTCAACCTTCATTCCACCTCTGCACACCAGTGAATTCACATTGAAGAGAGGCCGTTCACCTGCTCCGAGTGTGGAAAGGGGTTCACTCATTTCTCCAACTTGTTGACACACTAGCGAGTTCACACTGGGGAGAGGCTGTTCACCTTCTCAGAATGTAGGAAGGGATTCACTTGGTCATCCCACCTGTTCAGACACCAGCGAGTTCACAAGTGTCTGCAGAGTTTGAATTCTGCTGTTATTGCTGCTGTTAATCACATCCAGAACTGAACCATGTTGTGGTTTGTTTCTATTGATGTTAATAATCCCTGTAACTGGGCTGAAGTTTAATATCTTGAAGTCTATTAAATAAATCAGTTTTGTTTCAAACTCTCAGAATGCCGAGTCCTTGATTTCTCCAGGATAAGAGGAGACTGATTGATGTCCTGTTCCCAACTGCTCCAATTTTGGATCTTTTGTCCTCTCTAACTCGAGATCCTTTCAGTTCTCAGACCTTTGGTTACCCTCATAGATACGTCCCAGCTCCCCACATCTCCCAGAGATACACAGGATCCAGGGAAGTATCAGTATTAAAAACAGAAAATGCTGGAAATAACCAATACTTTTCCAAGTGCCAATTGATTTTTGTCTTGGATTATTGTCTCCAGCCTTTCCCCATCACTAATGTGAAGCTGATTGTCCTGTTTTTGCTGTGTTTTTGAACAGGGGTGTAACATTTACAATCTGTCAGTCCTTTGACACCACTGCAAAAAAGGAGGATTGGAAGATTGTGACCAGAGCCTCCACAAGTTCCATGTGAAGGATGCTGTCTCTGACAGTGCAGCAGTCCCTCAGTGTCACCCTGGAGTGTCAGCCTAGATAATGTGCTCAGGTTTATTAATATTTCCTCTTGTTATTGATGTGGATCATTAAGAAACAATGGACTCTTATGATGTCATCCAGTCCTAGCGCGATGATGTCATCCAGTCCCAGTGCGATGATGTCATGAAGACTATTAAACACCAGTGGTGGTGAAAACAGTTTTGTTCGAGATGGCAGCAAGTCCATTACTGATAGATCAGTAAATGGAATTAATGGGAAAGAAAGTGAGGCAGCTCATGGACAAGAGGAATAGTGTTGTGGATTATGAGGATGAGAAACATGTCCAGTATATGTTCCATCTCCTGACACTCTGCCCCATCTCCTGACACTCTGCCCCCATCTCCCGACACTCTGCCCCCATTTCCTGACACCCTGCCCCCATCTCCCGACACTCTGCCCCCAACTCCCGACACTCTGCCCCATCACCTGAGCAGCCTGTCTCTACCTCTGCTGAACCCACACAGGATGCATCATGTTGAAACCAGAGGAAAGGACTGGGTGAGAAATTGTAATTCACCAAGGATGTGCACATGGGAGTTTAACAATATATTAAGTTTCCTGTTTTTAACAATGAAATTTAAAACGCACTGATTGGAACCACTTCCAGTTCTTGTCCATTCTGACATCCCGTGAGCCAGCTCACCCTCTCACTGGGTTCATGCTAGATGTCAATCCAGGCTGGGAGCCATTGGGTGGTTGTGCAATGGGTGGATGAGTGGGTGGAGGAATGTTCAGTTCACAGGGTGGGGGATGGGGGGGTCGGGGGGGTGGGGGGTGGGGGGGGGTTGGTGCTGGTGGTGGGAAGTGTTCATTCTGAAGGAGTCCCACCTGAAACAGTGACCATTAACTTATCACTTTCTAATGGTGATTGACCTGCTGTGTATTTCCCCAGGTTTATTCTATTCAGTATTTCAGAATTTATATATTTTTATTTTTGCTGAAACATGTTCTTGTTCTGACTCTGAAATCCAGAGGATTTTATTTATGTTAATGTCAATCCCCATCGAGTACACTGGAGGACTCAACTGGTCCAAACTTCTTATGTTATCAATAAACAGAAATCCTCCAAGATGTTTATTTGGGGAATTGTTTTTCTCTGAGATCTGGGACGGTCAAACTATGTCTCAAAGTTCAGATTTGGGCCATGAGCCTGGGCTATGGGGCCCACATACATGGAGCATCATTACCTGATGTCCTTCATCCCCGATTTTAATTACTCCACCATTGGTGGCCAGGCCTTCAGCTGCCTGGACCCTCAGCTCTGGAATTTCCTCCCTAAACCTCTCCACCTTTCTAATTCACTTTCCCCCTTTCAGTCCCTTCTTATAACCGACCTCTTTGACCAAGCATTTGGTCATCTGACCTAATCTGTCCTTATGCCCCTGTGAAACTTCTTGGGACAATGTATTACGTTAGAAGCTCAATATAAATATAAGTTGTTGCATTTGTTGTTGTATTTCAGTTAGACCTGATCACTTATTGAGTCTGTATCAGTGCAACTCAGATAGACACAGTTTGTGTCATTGTTCAGTGAGACCTCATCACTTACTGAGTGAGTGAATCTGTATCAGTGTAACTCGGAAAGACACAGCTTGTTGGAACAGACCTGGGGAGAAAGAGGCTGTGAATTAATCACTGGATTTTCTGTTCTCCAGTTGGGGAAAAGGTGATTCTGTCCAAACATGCAAATGACGAATCAAGTCATTAAAGATGATTTGTTGTTTTGAGTTGAATTATTTGGTAGAATTAGAGTGAAGGAGTGGGATTGACCCACAGCCTGAGTCACCACTTTAAGGACAGGAAGAGAGAGAATTTGGAGAGAGGAAAAGAATTAGTAGGTGACTGGACACTGAATCTGGAACAATGAGCAGAGAGGGGGAAGAGTTTGTGGGACAGGGATTTATAGATTTGGGAGAATGAAAGGAGAAAGAATATTCCATAGAAACTGGAATAGTCTGTTCTGAATTTCTATCCTGTAGTAACAGTGTTGGCTTTTGTCAACTCTGTTTACAGGGGATTAGAGGGAGAGCATTTTCAAATGGGAAACTCAAACCAAAAATCTTTCAAGATCTTAGAGAATCACTGAATTCATATCTGATCAGCCTCTGATTATGGAAGGAGAATTGTTTGTCTGTTTTGTCTGTGGGAAAATATTTAAATCATCAATGTGACTGGAAAATCACCGGGACACACACACACACACACACACACACGAGTTGGAATCGCATCTCGGGGTCAAATCTGACATCAAATGTGCAAAAAGTCTGGTTTAGATTCAGACAGTTGTGAGGAAGAGGAATGGAGCTGGTAGCTCGGGGATGAAAACAATGGGTTCAGTCTTCCCAATACTTAATTGGAGGAAATTTCTGCACATTCACCATTGGATATCAGACAAACAATCTGATAATTTCACAAGAGTGGAGAAGTGAGAGGTGGTGGTGAGGTAGCGCTGGGCACTGTCAGTGTACACTTGATAACTGACATTGTGTCTTCAGATGATGTCATTTTGGGGAAAATGTTGATGAGAAATAAGAGGAGACCAAGGCTGGGTCCTCTGGGGGACACCAGAGGTAACTGTGGGAGTGGGAAGGGAAGACATTCCAAGTGATTCTCTGGCTATGATTAGATAGAGAAGAATGGAACCAGGAGAGATTGAGACTGAAATGAGATGAGGCATGGTTGTATTGAACGGTGGGGCAGGCTGGAGGGGCTGAATTACCTACTCCTGCTCCTAGTTCTTATTTTCTTATGTAAGGTACATAACAGGCTGATGATAATAGTACCTGTTTTAAACAGTGAGAGACAATGAAGGATTGGCACTGATAAAAGTGTCCTTCAACTAGCCTGGTTCCAAAATCTCATTCGAGAAATGACAAGAAAACACACTGAATTTGCTCTATGTCTTGATTTCAAACGAACAGGATACAAGGTAAGAAAATATATTTAGCTGGATTGGTTTATAAAATGGCAGAATGAGCATGAAAAAACAACCATGCAGTTGGGAAATATAAAATTATGGGAAGTTACACTTCTCGGTTTGGCGTGCTGCTTTGAAATAGCGGCTGTGATTGTTTGATCAGGAGTGATATTTCTGCCGGTTTGAACATCAAGCAGAAAAACTTATCCTTTTATACCCCACATTTAGCCTCGCAGCACCATCCCTTTAGTTAGTTTATTCCTTGTGCCTTGCATCTTATCACTGTCCATCGTAACAGAAACGGATTGAGGACAACTGCAATTATTGTGGCAACAATCTGAAACTTCAGCTTGTTAATATCAGCTTTAGGTAACTTGCAACTCACCTTGGTACATGTTTCCGTGGTGTAATTAGTTACCACATGTAACAATTGTATGAGAGGTCGGTAGATCGAGAACAGTCAAATATTTTCTCTTTTTACACCCTTGGATATTGACTGCTGCACAGTTCCAGGCTTTTTATGTGTCCTTTCGCTGCCAGAAAATATTCCCTAAAACGTTCCAATGCTGCTGTTATCCATTAACTTCAGCTAAACAATATTTTGTGTCCACCTCCCATTCCGCCCACTGCCCACCACCCCCCCACCACCAACACCCCCACCCCCCCACGCCGCCCCCCTCCAAATGGGACATGGAGAAAACACAGTTGTGACGATACAAACCCGCGTTCAAATTCAGAAATGAGGAAGTACAGTTTAGTTCATGGACGGAAGAATCTGAGGTTGTTCTTCTGAAAGCCGAGAAGGAAAAACAGGAATTGTGATCGAGCTGATTAAAATCATGAAAGGTTCAGATAGAGAAATTAAAGAGAAACTGCTTCAAATGGATGGAGGGTCGATAACCAGATGGCACTGATTTAAGATGAGAATCCGAAGTACCAGAGGCAATAAGGTGTTTTATTTAAAATGGAAAGTGATTTATTGGAAATCACTGCCTAATAGGATGGTGCAAACAGAATGAATTGCAGCCTTGAAAAGGGAAGACGAGGAGGAGGAAAATCTGCAGCAATGTGGAGAAAGGGTGTGGATGTGGGACTGGTTTCACAGCTCTTGCAGACACAGTGGGTCAAACCATCTCCTCCTGTGTGGGGAAAGGGTGTGGATGTGGGACTGGTTTCACAGCTCTTACAGACACAGTGGGTCAAACCATCTCCTCCTGTGTGGGGAAAGGGTGCGGATGTGGGACTGGTTTCACAGCTCTTGCAGACACAGTGGATCAAACCATCTCCTCCTGTGTGGGGAAAGGGTGTGGATGTGGGACTGGTTTCACAGCTCTTACAGACACAGTGGGTCAAACCATCTCCTTCTGTGTGAGGAAAGGGTGCGGATGTGGGACTGGTTTCACAGCTCTTGCAGACAAAGTGGGTCAAACTATCTCCTCCTGTGTGGGGAAAGGGTGTGGATGTGGGACTGGTTTCACAGCTCTTGCAGACACAGTGGATCAAACTATCTCCTCCTGTGTGGGGAAAGGGTGTGGATGTGGGACTGGTTGCACAGCTCTTGCAGACACAGTGGGTCAAGCCGCCTTCTGTGGGGGGGAAAGGGTGGGGAAGTGGGACTGGTTGCACAGCTCTTGCAGACACAGTGGGTCAAGCCACCTTCTGTGTGGGGAAAGGGTGTGGAAGAAGGACTGGTTGCACTGTCCTTGTAGACACAGTGGGTCAAACCATCTCCTCCTGTGTGGGGAAAGGGTGTGGATGTGGGACTGGTTGCACAGCTCTGGCAGTCACAGTGGGTCAAACCATCTCCTCCTGTGTGGGGGAAAAGGTGTGGAAGAGGGACTGGTTGCACTGGCCTTGTAGGCACAGTGGGTCAAACCATCTCCTGTGTTGTACTTACCTGTGACTCCGCGATTTGACTCACTTCTGAAAAATGGATCAGACCATTTCAGAAAGTTAGAGTCAATTCACTATTAAGCTCTCGGCATAAAATTCATCTCACTTTCATCCTTCATTCACTTTCAGCTGCCGAGGCTCCAAGTCTCAAACCCACTCTCTCAAACCCTCCACCTCTGTCCACTCTCTCTCCATTCCTTTAAGATGCTCCTCAAAACTTACCCCTTTTACCTCGTTCCTGGCCACCCATCCTAATATCTCCTTCTGGGTGGGTCACGATCAAACTTTGGGAATGCTTTCTGTGAATTGCTTTGCGGTGTTTTATTGGATTAAATGTCAATCAGTGAAAATTGTTGTTCAGCTCCACACAGTAGGATTGGAGCTGAGGGAACAGAAAGGATCCAGCTCAGTCAGTGGCATTCTGCCTCGTGTGTGAAAGTACAGCTAGGGAGAAATACTTGAACATTTGGGCTCTATTCCTGAGCTGGATGAGTTGTTTTCTCCATGGAGACTATGAAATGTATTAGCAGAGTCAATGATTGAAGCAGAGACCAGGGCAGCATAGACGGACATGTTATAAAGGTGATGGAATGACAAAGGGAGAAAAAGCGTGATGGATTACTGGATCTGTAAGATTAGGACTAATTCTTTTGGGGAATCTAAACATAGACTTGTTGGAGGTGACAGTCTGCTTCTGTTTGGTAATATTTCTGAAACTTTTGGATGTCAAAAACGCATCAATGGATAAATGGCAGCATGAAATATTGGGTACAGTAGATGAAGCTTCACTAATAAATTAACCTCCCACTATTGTGAGAACCCATTTATCATTCACATGGATTGGGACAGACTTTGGTAAACTGATATGTCATGGGAATGTGTTAATTATTAATATCACCCATGGTGATTCCAGGTTAAATTACCACCAGGAAATCGGTTAATTAGCACACTTTTTCTTATTCTTATTTTATTTATTTTACTTATCTTATTTATTGTTATTTATCAGTCACATGTAGGCCAGACCAGGTGAGGATGGTAAATTTCCTTCCCTAAAGGACATGAGTAATCAGATGTGTTTTTAGGAAAACTGATGATCGTCTCATTGCTTGTGATTACAGATTTATTCATTGAATTTAAATTCCACTAGCTACCGTGATGGAATTTGAACCTGTGTCTCCTCAGAGCATGAGCTACCCTCTGGATTACTCGTATGGATGTCCCGGCTTTAGAAAGACAGCTCATCCTGAAAACAGCTGCAAATTTGCATTCAAAATAAAAAAGCAAACACTATGTGGTTATTGCACCAATCATTATAAAACAGACCAGCATTTAACTTTACAAATATGCATAAAGTATTGGAGCCAGTGTCCTTAAGCTACACGTCAAACATCACACAACAAATGTCACAATGTGTTACTCATACAAAATCTTAAAAAAACAATTCCAGCTACTGACCTGGAGCCTGATATTTACAAACAGTTACTACTATCATCTTAGTTGGATTTCTCCATTTAGAGCTGTGATCTTAAACTCAGAGGCCAGTTTATCGGTTAAATGTTACAAATGTGCTGCAGCCTTCAGAGAACACGTGCACAATAATTAAGAATATCCAGTTCAGATGGGATGGAAGTCACTTCCATTTTACAAAATGTCTTCCTTTGGATTGTATGAAGTCTGCTTAGCACAAAAAATCACCTAACTCTGAAAGGGGGTAAATATAAAGTTCGAGGTTGCTGATTTAAATTTGATTGCTTTCTTTGCTTGGTTGGAGTCTTCAAAAGATGGGTTGGAAAACACAGGTGGAGCAGCTCACACAGGTTAATAAATCAATTACATAGCAGTGTATTATATCAGCACATGAATAAATATCATGTTTCAGTACCTTTTAAGTAACATTTTGCTTTCATTTCTCCACTTAAGATATTTGAACCGACTTTAATTATTGGCTCTGAAAGGTTGTATCATAATTACAACACTGGGCGTACCTACACCACAAGGACTGCAGCTGTTCAAGAAGGCAGCTCACTACCACCTTCTCAAGGGCAAGTAGGGATTGGCATTAAATGCTGTCTCACATTCTGTGCATGGATACACAAAACTGAACAACTACTAATCACAAATTGAAAACATGGCTGGGATCAATTGAAGTACAGATCTGTAAAAATAATAATTGCAGAAGATGATTCTTGAAATTTAAAAGTAAAAAAACAAAGCTGGAAATACTCATCAGCATAAGCAGCTGGGGGTGCATGATTCATCAGAACTGCCCTGTCCAGTTTCCAACAATGTGTCAACATGAAGCAGAAAATTCTCTTCTCTCTGCTCCCACTCCCACTCACTGAGCCTGAACTGGGTACAATGTGTCAACATGAAGCAGAAAACTCTCTTCTCTCTGCTCCCACTCCTCTCACTGAGTCTGAACTGGGTACAATGCACCAGGAGCCATTACTGTGTTCAGAGTTTTCTAAAGTTATTATTTATAAATAACGCTCAAAGCAGTGTTACTATTAGTTATCTTAGAGTGGGTTAACACAACCGTTTAAACTACCCTCTGGGGAGGTTGGACACGTGCTCCCTGCATCATTTCACTTCACAAGGTATCATAGGGAGGATTAGCATACTCCCATCCCATAAGCCTTTCCTTCTTATTTCAACATTCCAGCTGATAAATAATGTTTCAATCTGTTGATATAATTTTAGAAAATAAGTTATAACTGATAATCTCAATCCCAGGCGAGAATGTGTAATGCACTGAAATCAATTCATTTTGCTCACCACAAGTGTGAACAGTTTGTGATTGCTAGATCACCACTTGTCTGGAAAGACTCAGTTAGCTTTGTGCAGTGGCAGTATTGTAGCCAATGAGGTTTAACTGAGGTGTGATTCTTGCTCATTGAAAACTTTTCCCAATACCCTGCTGTAGTGACTTGTAACAAAGTCACTAATAACAATTTTTGGTAGTGTCTTTGGAGACTGTTTATGTAGTGAAATAAACCCAGAGGATTCTGTTAATATTCAGCAGGCAAGGCAGCATCTGTGAAGAGGTGAGTTTTCAGTATTTATTGGTTGTGTTGATTGAACTCTGTCAGTGCTGGGGTTACTAATGTTGGTTAGACATATTCATGAAATTGATTCTGCAACACTTGTATCACTAAATATTTTCTCTCCATTTACATGTTGCTACATTTACCTGAGAGAGGGATCAGCGGGAGTGTTGCTACTTTCATTGATTTATGAATCTGTCCCCCTGCTTGCCATTTAGCTTCTAATTAGAAAACAATGACTGCTCCCATGTACTTACATCTCACCCAATAGAAACCTAGAAAGTTATTGGATTCAAACAAACTCATCAACTATTTGCTCTTCCTCAGCTCCGCAGTAAGACAGGGAAAAGCAGAAAGCAGCAATTATTTGCTCTTCAACTGCCAGCAGGGGAAATTGGCAATTGCAGTTTCAATCAGTGGGCTCCTGCCCTTCTCTAGGATGCAGATACTGTAACAGGGGCTAAATCTCCCGCTGCACCAAGCACAGGCTCAGGAAATCATAGGTAGATGATATTCCATTCACAAAAACCCAAGCAGTATTTACAGAATGCAAGAGTGAGTTAGTCACATATAAAAGTAACACGCCACTTTCTAAATCTTTTCATTGGATGTTTTCATTTCATCTTAAGTTCTGCTCGTGAAAGAGAGGTTGGGAAATAACAGCTTGAAATCATAGTCCTCTCTCCCACTGCAATACTGATCCTTCCAACATACAGGCATTTGGGGGAAATGATGAGTTTGAAGTCTCAGATTAGCTCCCTCTTTATGTAATTAGATGGATCTAGAAGCACTGGAGAAGGTACAAGAAATGTTTACTGGAATTATGCTAAAATTGGAAATTTATCTCATTCAAAAGAGATTGAACAGGTTAAAAAGGCTTTCTGTGGAGAAAAGGGTGAGGGATGACCTTAGCGAAGCTGTTAACTTTAGAAAAAGATTTGGAAGATGTTTCCACTTGTGGATAGACAAGAATCAACATAAACTAGTCACCAATAAATCCAGTGTCCAATTCAGAGGCAATGTCTTTAACCAGAGATGAAAACAGAAAATGATGGAAATACTCAGCATATTTGGGAATTTCTGTGGATTGAGAACCAGAGTTATGTTTTCAGACCTGTGCACTGATTCAGTACAGTTCTGCTGAAAAGTCACAGACCTGATATGAAAACTATGTTTCTCTCTCCACAGATGCTACCAGAGCTGTTTTAGTTCCAAAATATTGTGTTTTATTTCAGAGTTATAGCATCGCCTTTCTCTTCTCTTTTCTTTGAGTACAATGTAGAACTCAATGCCAGAAGTATTAGAGATCCAAGTCTGAGCTGGACAATCCTGGGTAAAGTCACATGATTAAAACATCATTCACCAGCTGAATGTGGAAATGGATTCTCTCGATCACCTCATTCGTTGATACAGCAGCAGTCACATCTGATGGAGAAAACTTTGCGAAGGGATTTTCTCAGTTTGGCCACCTGTTAACAACCCTGCTTTAAAAGTTCAAAGGATTTAAGTCGCAACAGTCACGTTCTGACTGACAAGACAGAGTTTAAATGCCCGGAATATTGAAGGAAAAATAACTTCTTCACCCAGGCTACTGAGAATCCAGTGAATTCACCTCAAACTGTTGGGGTTTGTTCTACTGTTAATTACACCAGGACAGAAGTATGGTGGAAGCCCATGTACTTTGACTGTTCTGTTAATCGAATTAATAATTTTAAATTTTCTCTCCAAGTGTTCGATCATCATTGAAACATGAAACATAATTTTACATATAAGAATATCAATACCCAATGGCAGACCTTTCACCCAGCATTCAGAGCGAGACAGAAGGTGTCCTATCCAGAACGCCATTGCCTTGCGCAGGCGCATAACTAAGTGTGATTGGCATCTGCGCATTACGGTCTCTTAACTGAGCATGCGCAGTGCAGTCCTGCGAGCGGAGCCGGAGTGCTGGTGAGAAAATGGTGACTGCGGTAGAATAACAGATTTAGTGGGTGGGCGGGAGGAATGGAGCCAGTGAAGTGGGCAGGGAGGCTTCATAAACACTTGGTGCAGGTCACATACCTTAAAATGAAATTACCAGTCCCGCGTTTGCAGCGAACAGACCGGAAATGGCTGGGACTCTCCCTCTGCAAGGCCCGGGGGAGCGGCTGTGCAGCAGGGCGCATGCGCGGTCATCCTGGTCCAGGTAGCAGGAGGAGAGAATATTGTGAATTTCTATCCTGGACTGACAGGGATGGATTTTGGAATCTCCTTTTACAGGCGGTTAGAAGGGGAGGATTTACACACAGCAAACTCAAACCAAGAGGAATGTTTGTCTCTTCGCAACTGGTATCCTGGACTGACAGTGATGGCTATTTTTATAATCTCCTTTTTACAGGATGTTGAATGGGAAGGATTTGCAGACGGTAAACTCAAACCAACATCACATCAAGACCTGACAGAGTCATTCGATTCATCAGGACCTGATTATCGGCCTCTGAGCGTAAGCATTGAGTTCCACTCAATCACTCATTAGGTAATTTTTTTTTCCTCACAGGCCCCCTGTATATATTGCCTCAAATCTTAAATCTATGTCTGTAATCCTTTTATGATCAACTAATGTGAACATCTTTATTTTATCTCAACCTATCATAAACTTGGACACCTCCATAAAATCTCCCCTCAATCCACTTTGCTCCAAGGTGAACATCCCCAGTTTCTCCAAACTAACGTTACAACTCAAATCCCTCATCCCTTACCCATTTTGGTAAATCTCCTCCGCACCCTTTCACATTCATCATAATATGTGGTGATCACTGGTCTGCACAGACCCAGATGTTATGTGTCTGTGACGTCATCACACATCGACAATTACACGGTGACATCAGTCAGCTCCCTGGGTATTTACTGAACTGGGAGATTTTTCTCTGACTCCAGTGCCTCTGATATCTTTCCAGCTGCAGGCTCCAGCAGGAGATTTTAAATTTAAAAACTGTAATTGTTTCAGAGTTGAGTATATTTGACTATTTATCAACAGTTTAGAGCTTTTAGTGCTGTATTCTGTTATCTATGACAGGTTTCATGGCTCTGGGGCTGGTGTGACTCCTTTACTGAGGATTTGAATCCATGTCCATCTATTGCTCTGTTTCATCCTCTGCCGTCCCTGATCACCTCTCTGCCATTGTCTAACTTTCTCTATCTCCAATAATGGGTGTATCTTAACTATGTTTAGGATTTTAATATTTCTTCTGCCAACTGTGTCTAAATGAGGTGTCCACTGCTGTCCATCCCCCGACCATGTGCTGCTGGCTCACCAGCTTTATCTTCCCACAGTATCTTACAGGAATCGTTTTCCCTGCGCTGTAGTCCATTTCTCTTCTGCTTTAGTGCCTATGTTGACCATCAAATTCTGCCCACCCTGAAATGGTAATTAATTAATTCTATTGTGTAATGGAACATACCAAGATGTTTCACAGGAGTGTTAGAAAGCAACATTTGACACTGAGCCACATGGACAAAAATTTACTCAAAAAGGTAGGCTTTATGGATTATCTTAAGGGAGGAAAGTGAGGTGGAGAGGTTTAGCGGGGAAATTCCAGAGCTTGTGGCCTTGGCAGCTGATGGAGGAGACCCAAAGGTGGTGCAGTTAAAATCAGGAATGCTGAGCAGGTCAGAATTAGAGACGTGTAGATACCTTGGGGGGTTGTGAGGCTGGAGGAGATTACAGAAGTAGGGAGGGAGAGACCATGGAGAGATTTGAAAACAAGAATGAGAAATTTAAAATTGAGGTTCTCCTTAATCCAGAGGCTTTGTAAGTCGGTGAAAACAGGGGTGATGGGTGAACAATACTTGGTGCGAGGAAGCAGAGTTTTGGATTACATGGAGGCTGAATGTGGGAGGCCGGCCGGGAGTGTGTTCGGAGAGTTAAGTCTAGACAGAACAAAGGAATGGATGACAGGTTGAGCAGTTACATAAAGGGATATGTGGATAGTGTGGGAAAAGACTTCGAATAGATTGAATGGTGGAGCAGAATGGGCTGAATGGCCTACTCCTGCTCCTATGTTCCTATGCACAGTCTGGTTCAGCCTCACACAGTTGTCAGTAAAAGGGATGGAGCCGGTGGTCAGGGAGTGGAATTTGTAGCGGGTACTGAAGACAATGGCTTCAGTCTTCCCAATATTTAAACAGAGGAAATTTCTGTTGATCCAGACAAGTCAGGATGGTGTGTGACTTGGAAGGGATCTTGGAGATGATGGTGTTCACATACACCTGCAAGTGGAGCTGGACAGAGGGCCAATGATAGGTGGAGATAACCAAAAGATGTCACAGACCAAAGGACAAAGAGGTGTTGAAGGTGGTGATATTATCTAAGGAATGTGCTAATTAAGGTTAGAAAGCAGGACAAGCAAGGTACAGATAGAAATAAAGACAAAACAAAACTGCGGATGCTGGAAATACAAAACAAAAACAGAATTACCTGGAAAAACTCAGCAGGTCTGGCAGCATCGGCGGAGAAGAAAAGAGTTGACGTTTCGAGTCTTCATGACCCTTCGACAGAACTTGATTTCGAGTCCAGGAAAGAGTTGAAATATAAGCTGGTTTAAGGTGTGTGTGTGTGTGTGTGGTGGGGGGGGGGGGCGGAGAGAGAGAGAGAGAGACAGAGGTGCTTGTGTAGACAAACAAGCAGTGATAGAAGCAGATCATCAAAAGATGTCAGTGACAATGGGACAAAAGAACACATAGGTGTTAAAGTTAAAGTTGGTGATATTATCTAAACGAATGTGCTAATTAAGAATGGATGGTAGGGCACTCAAGGTACAGCTCTAGTGGGGGTGGGGGGAGCATAAAAGATTTTAAAATATTTAAAAATAATGGAAATAGGTGGGAAAAGAAAAATCTATAAAATTTATAGGGAAAAAAAAAGGGGAATAAAAAAGGGGGGAAACAGAAAGGGGGTGGGGATAGGGGAGGGAGCTCACGACCTAAAGTTATTGAATTCAATATTCAGACCGGAAGGCTGTAAGGTGCCTAGTCGGAAGATGAGGTGTTGTTCCTCCAGTTTGCGTTGGGCTTCACTGGAACAATGCAGTAAGCCAAGGACAGACATGTGGGCCCACATGTCTGTCCTTGGCTTACTGCATTGTTCCAGTGAAGCCCAACGCAAACTGGAGGAACAACACCTCATCTTCCGACTAGGCACCTTACAGCCTTCCGGTCTGAATATTGAATTCAATAACTTTAGGTCGTGAGCTCCCTCCCCTATCCCCACCCCCTTTCTGTTTCCCCCCTTTTTTTTTTCCCCCTTTTTTTTCCCTATAAATTTTATAGATTTTTCTTTTCCCACCTATTTCCATTATTTTTAAATATTTTAAAATCTTTTATGCTCCCCCCACCCCCACTAGAGCTGTACCTTGAGTGCCCTACCATCCATTCTTAATTAGCACATTCGTTTAGATAATATCACCAACTTTAACTTTAACACCTATGTGTTCTTTTGTCCCATTGTCACTGACATCTTTTGATGATCTGCTTCTATCACTGCTTGTTTGTCTACACAAGCACCTCTGTCTCTCTCTCTCTCTCCGCCCCCGCCCCCCCCCCACACACCTTAAACCAGCTTATATTTCAACTCTTTCCTGGACTCGAAATCAAGTTCTGTCGAAGGGTCATGATGACTCGAAACGTCAACTCTTTTCTTCTCCGCCGATGCTGCCAGACCTGCTGAGTTTTTCCAGGTAATTCTGTTTTTGTTAAGGTACAGATAGCCCTAGTGGGGGTGGGGTGGGGTGAAGGAATCAAAAAAGGCTAAAAGGCAGAGGTAAAATAATGGATGGAACTACATTTAAAAATAATGGAAATAGATTGGAAAACAAAAATCTATATAAATTATTGGAAAAAAAAGGGGGGAAATCGGAAAGGGGGTGGGGATGGAGGAGAGAGTTCATGATCTAAAATTGTTGAACTCAATATTCAGTCTGGAAGGCTGTAAAGTGCCTAGTCGGAAGATGTGGTGCTGTTCCTCCAGTTTGCGTTGAGCTTCACTGGAACAATGCAGCAAGCCAAGGACGGACATGTGGGCATGAGAACAGGATGGAGTGTTGAAATGGCAAGCGACAGGGAGGTCTGGGTAATGCTTGTGGACAGACCGAAGGTGTTCTGCAAAGTGATCACCCAGTCTGCGTTTGGTCTCTGCAATATAGAGGAAACTGCATTGGGAGCAACGAATGCAGTAGACTAAGCTGAGGGAAGTGCAACTGAAATGCTGCTTCACTTGAAAGGAGTGTTTGGGTCCCTGGATGGTGAGGAGAGGGGACGTAAAGGGGCAGGTGTTGCACCTTCTGTGGTTGCATGGGAAGGTGCCGTGGGAGGAGATTGGGGTGTAGGGGGTGATGGAGGAGTGGACCAAGGTGTCACGGAGGGTCTACCTCGCCACCATCCCTTTCCATTCCTCCATTGTTACGAAATTATCCAACTGCTTATCCCACACCCAGTATTGGATAAGCAGAAAATTCCTCCAATTAAAAATTGAAGACAAAAGCCATTGTCTTCAATCACTACTACAAATTCCATCCCGTAACTACTGAGACCATCCCAGTGAGTTATCATAGGGGTACATTGTCCTATGTTTATCAAGCCAGGAATCTTTCTTCCTAAACAAGGGAGAGAGAGCGAACTATTTCTGTTATGTTGAATAAATTTCTGAAGATTTTATAAGGTCAATTAGACAGTGATTTCTCACAGATCTCCCCAGCTTGAGAAGGGAATATTCTTATTGATTTCTCACAACTGATTTCTGACTAACGTCACTATTTCTAAGCTACGAGCTTGTTTTCCTAATTTCTTGATGACAAACCATAGATAACATGCTAAACCTATTAGAAATGATCAGAATCAGCAACACCAACACTTGAGCTGCTACCAAGAATAAATGTCAAAACTTTTCCACTAAGATGTGATAACTATCGACTTAGATTCATCTTCCCCACCTGCCCATCATCTCACACAATCTAAATTATAGACATGTCGTAAATACATCTGGTTCAAAGGTTCATGCACGGACTTTAAAGATTCTCTAAGTCTCTGTTCACCTTCATCCATCTTGTGGATATTTTCTAAATCCAGATTCTATTCCCCTCTTCAAATTAATTTGGTTCACTTTGTTCAATTCAATGTGTTTAATTCTTTCCTAAATGTTTGAGAGACAACTTTTCTGTGGAATATGTATTGATGTCTTGATAATTTAAAACGTTGTTTTATTCTACTGGCCACACGAATCACTTGTTCTGTTTTTTATATTCATTCATGGGATATGGGCTTCACTGGCTGGGCCAGCATTTGTTGCCCATCCCTAGTTGCGTTTGGGAAGGTGGTGATGAGCGGCCTTCTTGAACCACTGCAGTCCATGTAGTGTAGGTACACCCACAGTGCTGTTAGGAAGGGAGTTCCAGGATTTTGACCCAACGACAGTGAAGGAATGGCAATATATTCCCATATCAGGATGGTGAGCGACTTGGAGGGGAATGTCCAGGTGGTGGTGTTCCCATCTGTCTGCTGCCCTTGTCCTTCTAGATGGTAGTGATCATGGGTTTGGATGGTGCTGTTGAAGGAGCCTTGGTGAATTCCTGCAGTGCCTGTCATCAAACCCCATCTCCTGTCATCCATTTTCCAGCACTTGGCCCTGTTAGCTGTGGTATTTCAAGTGTTCATCTAAATACTTCTTAAATGTTGTGAGAGTTCCTGCCTCTACCACTCCCTCAGGTACTGAGTTCAACATTTCACCTGGGCCTGGGGATTTATCCACTTTTAAGGCCGTCATTAGAGACTGCGTCTCAGTTAATCATTGTCTGAATCTGGGGAAGGGAGGGGGAGATTCTGTTAGTAAATGGATTGAAGAATAAGAAATACCAAGTTCCAGCTCATACCATTCACACCCTATGATAACATAGTTATGGGATAATCTTGAGGATGGATGGAGTTGTATAAGAGGCATTTCAGGGAAGGTTCACTCGGTTGATTCCTGGGATGAAAGTGTTGTCTTTTTTTTAAATTCATTCACGGGTTGTAGGCTTCGCTGGCAGGTTCCAGATAGCCCCCACTCTCTGGGTGAAAAGAAAATCCTCAAATCCCCTCTAAACATTCTGCCCCTTACCTTAAATCTATGCCCCCTGAGTATTGACCCCTCCATTAAAGAGAAACATTTCTTCCTGTCCACCCTATCTATGCCCCTCATAATTTTGTGCACCTCTATCAGGTCCCCCCTCAGCCTTCTCTGCTCTGACGAAAACAATCCCAGCTATCGAGTCTCTCTTCATAGCTGAAATGCTCCAGCCCAGTCAACATCCTGAGTGAATCTCCTCTGCACCCTCTCCAGTGTAATCACATCCTTCCTGTAGTGGCAAACAGAACTGCACAAAGTACTCCAAATGTGGCCTAGCTAATGCTTTTTACTGCTCCATCATAACGTCCCTGCTCTTGCATTCAATGCCCCGATTAATAGGTTGACAATGTTTGAAACAAAGCTGATTTATTTAATCTTTATCCAGAATATTAAACTCCAGCCCAGTTACAGGGATTATTAACATCAGCAGAAACAAACCCCAACTGTCGGAATGAGCATGGTTCAGTCCTGGATGTGATTAACAGCAGCAATAACAGCAGAATCCAACCCCGGGGGTCACTTGTGAATACACTGTTGTGTCTGCAGGGTGGATGAATGACTGAATCCCTTCCCACACACGGACCAGGTCAATGGCCTTTCTCCAGTGTGAACTCGCTGGTGTGTCAGCAGATCCATTTTGCTTTTATAGCTTTTCACACAGTCGGCATGCTTAAAAGGTCTCTTTTCAGAGTGAACACGTTTATGTGAAGTGAGCTTGGTTCGTTTAGTCAGTCTCTTCCCACACTTGGAGCAGTTGTATGGTTTCTGCCCAGAGTGAACTCGCTGATATGTCAGCAGAATCTTTCTGCTTTTAAAGCAATTTTCACAGTCAGAACATTTAAAAGGTCTCTTGTCAGAGTGAACAAGTTGGTGTGAAGTGAGGGTACTTATCTGAGTGAAACCCTTCCCACAGTCAGTGCAGGTGAACGGCCTCTCCCCAGTGTGACTGCGCTGATGAGTTTCCAGCTCAGATGGAGATCTGAATCCTAACCCCCAGTCCCCACATTTCCACAGTCTCTCCATGGTGTCGTTGTCCCCATGTCTCTCCATGTTGGACGATCAGTTGAATCCTTGTCCACAGACAGAACACATGCACAGTTTCTCCCCGCTGTGAATGGTGAGATGCTTTTTTTTCAAATGGTGTAACAGGTAAAAGCTCCTTCCACAGTCAGTTCACTGTAACACTCTCACTCGGGCATGTCTGTTTCTCGGTGCTTTTCCTGTCACACTGATGTTTGAAATCTTTTCCCACAGACAGAACAGACAAATATTTTTCCTTCCACAGTCAAAGATCAATGATATTCAGGTCCAACGTCGGGGATTATAGACCAGTCAGCCTGATGTCGGTCATAGGGAAAATTCTAGAGTCCGTTATAAAAGCTTTAATAGCTGAGCACTTGGAAAACAGTGGCAGAATGGGATAGAGTCCACATGGATTTACGAAAGGGAAAACATGCTTGACAAATCTACTGGAATTTTTTGAGGATGTAACTCATAGAGTTGATGAGGGGAGCCAGTGGATGTGGTTTATTTGTACTTTAAGATAGCTTTCGACAAAGTCCCACATAAGAGATTAGTGCATAAAATTAGAGTACATGGGATTGGGGATGGTTTATTGAGATGGATAGAAAACTGATTGGCAGGCAGGAAACAAAGAGTATAAACGGGTCTTTTTCTGAATGGCAGGCAGTGACTAGTGAGGTACCACAGAGATCTGTGCTGGAGCCCCAGCTTTCACAATACATATTAATGATTTAGGTGAGGGAATTAAATGTAATATCTCCAAATTTGCAGATGACACAAAGCTGTGTGGGAGGTTGAGCCGTGAGGAGGATGCAGAAATGCTTCAGTCTGATTTGGACAAGCTGAGTGAGTGGGCAAATGCATGGCAGATGCAGTATAATGTGGATAAATGTGAGGTTATCCACTTTGGTAGCAAAAACAGGAAGGCAGATTATTACCTGAATGGCTATAAATTGAGAGAGGAGAATGTGCAACGAGACCTGGGTGTCCTTGTACACCAGTCGCTGAAGGTAAGCATGCAGGTGCTGAAGGCAGTAAAGGAGGTAAATGGTATGTTGGCCTTCATAGAGAGAGGATTCGAGTACAGGAACGGGTGTCTTGCTGCAATTATACACGGCCTTGGTGAGACCACACCTGGAATATTGTGTGCAGTTTTGGTCTCCTTGTCCGAGGAAGGATGTTGTTGCTATAGAGGGAGTGCAGTGAAGCTTTACCAGACTGATTCCTGGGATGGCGGGACTGACATATGAGGAGAGATTGAGTCATTTAGGATTATATTCACTGGAGTTCAGAAGAATGAGGGGGGATCTCATGGAAACCTATAAAATTCTATCAGGACTAGACAGGGTAGATGCAGGCAGAAGTGTACCCGATGGTGGGGGAGTCCAGAACCAGGGGTCACAGCCTGAGGATACAGGGTAGACCATTTAGGACTGGGATTAGGAGAAATTTCTTCACCCAGAGAATGGTGAGTCTGTGGAATTTGTTACCACAGAAAGTAGTTGAGGCCAAAACAGTGTATGTTTTCAAGAAGGAGCTAGATATGGCTCTCGGGGCAAAAGGGACCAAAGGATATGGGGAGAAAGCGGGAGCAGGCTATTGAGTTGGTTGATCGGCCATGATCATAATGAATGGTGGAGCAGGTTCGAAGGGCTGAATGGCCTACTCTTGCTCCTATTTCTATGTTTCGATGTTTCCTGGTGAATCGAGAGACACTGTCAGATCCTGATGTGATATTTGTGAGTTTCCTATCTGCAAATCATCTTCCTCCTGAATCCGGTAAGAGGAGTTTACAAGAACCATCACTGTAAGTACAGGATAGAAATTCAAAGCAGACAATTCGAGTTTCTTTGGGACATTCTTTCCCCAAACATATGGTCCAATCAAACAGAAAGAAGTTCAAATCAGCAACAAGGTCCCAATAAAAGTAAAGGGAACCTTCCTAACTAAACCAGAATGTTGTTTCCAGTGTCTGTGAGACACTCTGTACCCTGAGGTGCTCACTGGATATGGAAGGTATCAAATGTATCAGTGGACACCGCATGTTCCCTCTCCAGGGCCACCCGAGCACAGGCAAGGCCACGGAAGAGAGGTCGTCAGCCAGTGTGACCACCCCCATGTGTGTGTCACCCACCCTGGATCTACAAATTCCTGTTTTAAACAGGCCCATGAACAGTTACAGGAGAAGATTCTCTAACTTATCCTCCACCCTCTACACTGGGCAGAGATTAGGATTGTGGGGCTGAAGTGTTACCAAAGGCTGCAGATCAGCTCCATAGGGGCTGCAATCTCTCACCCTGAATATATAAATGGCCCATGGACTCCTCTCGGCCGCAAACATCACCTGCAGCCTGGGAAGGGGTGAAACTGCTTAAAAGCCTGTTTCCCAAATTTTGCTACCGTGGGCACAAGGAGAAACGGGACCTTGAAGTCCCGCCCACTCACTGTTGCATCACCAATAAGGCCGAGCATGCGCCCTACTCCCTGCTGAAACAAGATGGCGGCCGTTACCTTGGGTCTGGGTCTCGGGGATAAAAATATAAAAAACTCAATAAAATTAGATGAAATTAGAGAGAAACCTGAATGTAACAGAACATCCATTATCCACCGGAAAGATGGGGAGTGGGAATTGCCCATCTCAGTCTCGTCAATTGATACTTAATGATGGGACATTATTCTCTGTGTCTTTCCAGGACCTGGAGATGGAAAAGGGGCAAATGAATGAACTTTAAACACCTCGTCCACTTGGCACAGAAACTGTCTGAGACTCAGAATAGAAACCACATGGAACTAAATACTGACAAATACTAAACTGCTGGCTACAAATAAATACAAATATATCTTGGGGGAGACGGTGCCACAGTGGGAATGTTACTGGACTAATAATCCAGAAAACCAGCTTGATGCTCTGGGGACAGGGGTTCAAATCCCACCACAGCAGCTGGTGGAATTTAAAATAATTATTACATCTGGAATTGAAAGCGAGTCTCAATAAGGGCGACAATTAAACCCTTGTCGATTGTCATAAACACCCACCTGGTTCACTAATGTCCTTTCAGGAAGGAAATCTGCCGTCCTTACCTGGTCTTACATGTGACTCCAGATCCACATTGAAGTGTGGCTACTCTTAAGTACCCTCTGAAATGGTGTGGCAAGCACTTGCTTCAAGGGCAATAAATGCTGTCCCTGCCCACATTCCATGAAAGAAAGTTTTTAACACCACCGCCACTGAATGGCTACAATTTTGGAAGGAACTGAAGACAGAGGGTCCAGAAAAGATGCAAGAGAACGGTTCCCTTTCCAAGGATAACAAACCAACTTCACCGAACCTAATTGAAGTTCCGATCTCTCCTGAATCTTTCCTCCACACTCTCACATTCTTCCTAAAGCTCAGAATTGGACACAATGCTGCAGTTGTGTCCAAACCAGTGTTTTATTCAGGTTTATTCTAACTTGGTTGATTTTGTACTTTATTCCCGTATTCATAAATCCCAGGATTCCACGTGCTTTATTCACTGCTTTCTCAGCCTGCCTTGCCATCTTCAATGATTTGTGCACTTAAAGCCCCAGATTATGCTGCTCCTGCACCTTTTTGCACTTGTATCCTTTATTTTATATTGCCTCTCCTTGTTCTTCCTACCGAAATGTATCACTTCACACCTCTCTGAATGAAATTTTATCTGCCCATTCCACCATCATGTCTATGTCCTCTTGAGGTTTATCACCATCCTCCCCACTGTAAACACAACTTGAAAATTTGTTGTCGTTTGCAAATTTTGAAATGCAGCCCTGCACACACAAATCTAAATCATTAATATATATCAAGAAATCAGTGGTCTGCCCACCGACCCCTTGTGATCCCAATGTATACTTTTCCTCAATTTTAAAAAACAACCAACTACCATGCATGTTGTTGCCTGTCACACAGCCAATGCTGCCTCTGCCCGATGGACTTTAACTTTGCTGACACGCCTGTTACTTGGCACTGTATCAAATGCTGTTTCGCAGTTCATGTGCACATCAACCGTGTTACCCTAATCAACATTTTCTTTTGCCTTATCAAAAACTCAAGAAATTTAGTTCAACATGATTGTACAAGTGACCTAATTTCGACCTGAATTGCCATTTCTAAATGCTTTCCCACACAGAGGTTAAACTGACTGGTCTGTCAATGCTGGGCTGACCCTTCCATTTAAGATTACTAAGGATTTAATATTAGTGCCAGGAAGTGTGGGGAAAACGTGAGGAGTTGTGAAATTGTAACATTTAAAGACACTGATAAGTGATAAATAGCTCAATAAATAGCTCAATAAATAATCAGATTTCAAGACATAAAGTACAGATAAATTAATGTATGAATAACTGAATTGAATTATTAATAATGTCAGGCAGAGTGCTTGGAATGGAGAAACGAAAATTACTGCAATGCTTAAAACATGAAATGAAAAGATCAAAAACTGGAAACACTCAGCAGGTCTCGAAGAATCTGTAGAGAGAGAAACAGAATTAACGTTTCAGGTCTGTGAGCCATTGAAAGGGGGGAGGTGGAAGAGGAACAGAAGGAAAGGTCTATGAAAGGCTGCAGTGCGGGAGAGATTAACTGACAAAAGATTGCATGAGGTAAAGTCAAAGGGAATGGTAATGGGACTATTAAAAACACAAATCTGTGTCTCAATGAGGTGTGAATGACACGGTAATAACAACAGCCTGAATGCACTGTGAAGAAAATGAGAGAAATGAGAAAGGAAAACTAGGACTCAAAGAAATAAGGAACAAATGAGGGCCGAGGTAATTACTTGGTTAAACAGGGATCCAGGGACAAAAGCAGAAGGTGGGAATCACTTTGAATGGAGCAGCAGGATAGAGACAAGATAGAGAATCATAGAATGGCTGTAGCAAAAGAAGGAGGCCATTCAGCCAGCCGTGTCTGTGTTCGCCCCCTGAAGGGACAATTTACCTAATGCCACGTCCCTGCCTTTGCCCCATAGCCCTGCAATTAAACAAGATTGAACAAGTCTTAAACAAAACTTGTATGAAACAAGATGTTTACGCGAAGGGGCAGCAAAAAAAAAGCAACTTGTTCACAGAGTGTATCGGGGGTGGGGAGCAGCATAATGTACCTGTGCAGGTCAGTGAGGATCCCCAAGGTCCATCAGCCGTCTGCATACAGTGTTTAGTGGGCCCTGGGGGAGGGGAGGATGGAACCATTTGGGACACAGCACAGGGCAGGAGATCACCCCTCCCCCACTGTCCTGGTTACACCAAGGACTCACCTTGGACTGTCCCACACCTGGGCCGGGCGGGGTCAAGGTGAAGGAAGCTGCAAGCTGGTTGGTTGGGCTGTGAACTGGGCGGGGTTGGGGGGTTTGAGTGACAGGTCTGGGGCTATATCAGAGCAGCACAGTCAGTGCTTCCCCTTTTCCGCGTGGAAGTTTCACTGGAATCGTGTTGGTGAGTGTTTCTAAACTCTGTCTCACTATCCCGGGAATGGAGGTGGATTGGAGGTTGCTGTGAGTGTTGGATTATATTGTTTCTCCTCATTCCCGCTTCTCCCACTCCCAGTTCCAGGCTGCAGGTCCCGGTGATTCTGGATGTGGGACGGTTGTTAGTCCCGCCCCTGGTGTGTGTGCGCAAGCGCAGATGCGCGGCTTATTGTTCTGTCATAATGGCGGGTGATCGTCCTGCTGTATTTTGCTGCAGCTCTTCACCTCCTTGACTCTCGCGGCGCCATAGTTGCCACCTGCCGATTCATCCTCCCTAATGAAACATAAGCGAGTTCACACTGGGGAAAGACCGTTTACCTGCACTGTGTGTAAAAAGGGATTTGCTGATTCATCCAACCGACTGAAACACCAACAAGTTCACACTGGAGAGAGACCATTTACCTGTTCTGATTGTGGGAAGGGATTCACTCAGTCATTCCATTTTCATAGACACCAGCGAGTTCATCATGGGGAGAGACCATTTACCTGTTCTGATTTTGGGAAGGGATTCATTGATTCATGCACCTTGCTGAGACACCAGCGAGTTCATATGGGGGAGAGACCATTTACCTGTTCTGATTGTGGGAAGGGATTCACTGATTCATGCACCTTGCTGAGACACCAGCGAGTTCATACTGGAGAGAGACCATTTACCTGTTCTGATTGTGGGAAGGGATTCACTGATTCATGCACCTTGCTGAGACACCAGCGAGTTCATACTGGGGAGAGACCATTTACCTGTTCTGATTGTGGGAAGGGATTCACTGATTCATGCACCTTGCTGAGACACCAGAGAGTTCACACTGGGTAAAGACCATTTACCTGTTCTGATTGTGGGAAGGGATTCGCTGATTCATCCAGCCTGCTGAGACACCAGAGAGTTCACACTGGGTAAAGACCATTTACCTGTTCTGATTGTGGGAAGAGATTCACTGATTCATCCACCCTGCTGAGACATCAGAGAGTTCACAATGGGGAAAGACCACTTACCTGCTCCACATGTGGAAAGGGATTTGCTGATCCATCCAACCTCCTGGAACACCAGCGAGCTCACACTGGGGAGAGACCGTTCACCTGCTCCAAGTGTGGGAAGGGATTCACTCGGTCATTTCATCTACTGAGACACCAGAGTTCACACTGGGGAGAGGCCGTTTACCTGCTCCAAATGTGGGAAGGCATTCATACAGTTAACCAATATGCTGAGATACCAGCGGGTTCACAAGTAACTGCTGTGGTTGGATTTAGTTCCCAATGATATTCTTGTCTGAAGCATATTCATAAGTGTGTGTTTCTGCTGATGTTAATAAACTCTAGCTCAGTTACAGATTTTGTATAAAATTGGAATAAACCAGCTTTGCGATAAACAGTGTGTTGAGTCGTTTTGATATCTCTAGCACAAGTTAGTTCCTTTTGAAGTGCTCTCCCTGTGCCCTGTCTCCTCCATTCTCACCCCCAACGACAAGTGTGAGGAGCTTATAGAGCTTCTTTGTCACTAAGATTGAGACAATCTGATCAGCTGTCTCTGCTGCTTCCCTCCCTTCCACTAACCCACCAGGACAGACTGTCTCTAAACTTCCCCCAATATCTGGGCCATGAACACATCTTTTTCCAGTTTCTCTCCCATCTCCTCTCATGCCCTCTGTGTGCACCACCTGCTCCATCGACCCTATTCCCACTAAACTACTGACCATCCAACTTCCCCATGTTTGCCATCATTGTCAATGGTTCTCTCTTTTCAGATACTGTTCCGCTCTCCTTAAACCTTCCATCATTATAACGTCCTTAAATAAAAACAAGCCCTTCACTCTTCCATCTTTGCATGCTGCCGCCCCATCTCCAGCCTCTCTTTCCTTTCAAAAATCCTTAAACATTTTGTAATCTCCCAAAACGGTGTCCATTTTTCCGAGACATCCCTGTTTGAATCACTCCAATCAGGTTTCTGCCCCGCCTTAGATCGAAAACAGTTCTTATCAAAGCCACAAGTGAGATCCTATGTGGCTGTGACACAGGTAAACTTTCCCTTCTGTTCCTTCCCGACATGTCTCACCTTCTTGGAGAGGAGACAGCTAGACCTGTGAGGAACACATCCACTCGGGCATTAGGCTGAGTTTGAAAATAAACCCAAGGGTGACATTGCAGGAAAACTTGGTTAGTGAGAAGTTGCTGTTAGGGATTGTGTTTAAATAGCTTAAAACTAGAAAAAAAAACATTTATAAAGAGGTAGCTGCCTGGATTTCAGTAAAGAACTCCAACAATAGGGAAGTAACATTAAATCAAGTCAAAGTGAAATAGAGTCATAAAGTAAACCAAAGTTAGGTAAAGTTAGGAGAAGTGTCGCAAAGTGAAGTTACTGTTAATTTATTCTACTCATCCTCCTTACTTTAAGTATAAAATTAGAAGGAAGCAAAATGGGTAACAGGAAGTAGTCGTGAGGCTACAAGGCAGGAGAAACAAAGCAGAGCATTGAGTCTGCTTCAATACAGAATTATGTTAAAAAGGGAAAATTAAAGGCGCTCTCCCTGAATGCACACAGCATTCGCAATCGATGATCAGAAGGCACAAATAGTAAGATATTATAAGGCTAAGATATTATTGCCATTATGGAAACATGGCTGCATGGTGACAAAAACTGGGAACTGAATATTCATGGATACTGGAAGTTTAGTAAAGACAGACAAGGACGCGGAGTTGTGCTGATAATAAGGGATGAGATCATTGCATTAGTAAAGGGGATCTCACTTTGGAAGAACAATGTGGAATGTGTTTGGGTGGAGCTAAGAATTAGCAAAAGGCAGCAGACGTTTCTTGGAGTTATTCATAGTCTACCAGATAGTAATGATAATGTATTAATCAGGAGATGATAGAAGCATGTAGCATAGGCTATACATTGATCATGGATGACTTCGATCTATAAGTACACTGAGTAAACCAATTGAGCACTGATACTGAGGAAGATGAATTTCTGGACTATGTTGGGGGTGGTTTTCTAGAGCAGTGTGTTGAGGAGCTTACGTGAGGACAGGCTATTTTAGATCTAGCATTATTTAATGAAAAAGGATGAATTAATAATCTTGTTGTAAAAGAACCTTTAGAGGCGAGTGAACACAATATTATAGTATTTTATACAGTGTTTGAAAATGAGGTAGTTCACTCTGAAGCAAGGGTGTTAAAGTTGAATAAAGGAAATTATGAAGGTGTGAGGGAGAAATTGGCTGAGATAAAATGTGAAAATACATAAAATTGTACGGAGGCAATGGATAGACATCAAAGAATTATTAAATAGCTTACAGTACATACACCTTCCTTCAAGGTGCAGAACCCCCCAAAAGTCAGTCAACCGTGGCTGACAAAGGAATTTAAGGATCGTATAAGATTTAAAGATAAGGCTTATAAAGTTGCCAGAAGTGGTAGTAAACCTGAGGATTGGGAGGCTTTTAAAATACAACAAAGGAAGACCAGGAAACTGGTAAAGAAAGGGAGAATAGCATATGAATGCAATCTGGAGAAAAGATAAAAACAGACTCTAAAAGCTGCTTTAGGCAAATGTGGGTCCATTGCATGCAGAGTCTGGGAACAGAGAAATGGCAGAGAAGCTAAATGATAATTCTGAGTCTGCCTTCACTGGGGAAGATACAAGAAATCTCCCAGGTTTAGAGATCCAAGGGAGTAGGGAGAATAAGGAGTTGAAGGAAATTAATATCAGTAAGAATGGGACTGAAAGTTGATAAGTCACCGGGACCTGACATATTAATTAGCAAAATAAACCCACATGGGATAGGTGGCAATACACTGGCATGGATTAAGGATTGGCGAACAGGTAGAAAACAAAGAGTGGAAATAATGGGTAATTCTCGAGTTGGTAGACTGTGACTAGTGGGGTACCACAAGGATCAGTATTTGGGTCCCAGATGATCACAATATATATTAATGATTTGGATGTGGGGACCAAATATAATCCTTCCAAGTTCGCTGATGATAGGAATGTGTTGTGAGGTATTTGTAAAGCAGCTATGGGAGGATTTGGACAGACTTAGTGAGTGGGAAAGCACATGGCAGATGGAATATATTGTGGAAAAGTGCAAGGTTATCCACTTTGGTAGAAGGAACTGATGTTCAGAGTATTTCCTAAATGATAAGAGATGAGAAAGTGTAGATGTGCAAAGGGACCTGGGTGTCCTTGTCCATAAGTCACTGAAGGCTAACTTGCAGATGCAGCAAGCTATTCGGAAGGCTCATGGAATGTTAGCTTTTGCCACAAGAGAATTTGAGTACAGGAGTGGTGAAGTTTTGCTTTAATTGTTTAGAATCTTGTCTAGACTGCACCTGGAGTAGTGTGTGCAGTTTTGGTCACCTTGCCTCAGAAGGATATTATTGCCATAGAGGGAGTACAATGAAAGTTCACAGGCTTGTTCCGGGGATGGTGGGACTGTCTTATGAAGAGAGATTGGGCAAACTGGGCCTGTATTCTCTAGAGTTTCGAAGAATGAGAGGTGATCTCATTGAAATCTTCAAAATATTTCAAAAAAGACAGGGTAGATACAGGTAAGGTTCTTACATTGGCTGGGGAGTCTAGAACCAGGGACACAATTTCCAAATAAGGGGGAAGACACCTTGGACCGAGAAATTTCTTTCCTCAGAGGGTTATGAAACTTTGGAACTCTCTACCCCAGAGGGCCGTGGAAGCTCAGTCATTGAGAATGTTTAAGGTAGAGAGTGGGAGATTTCTGATTAACAGTAATGTAAAGGGTTATGGGGATAGTGTGGGTAAATGGTATTGAAGTGTTTGATCAGCCATGATCGTATTGAATGGTAGAGCAGGCTTGACGGGCTGAATCAACTTCCCCTGTCCCTATTCATTGTTTTTGCCTAATTTTTCACCTATTTCCGATCTTTCTTCCCGCACCACCCACCCCACACACACTAGGGCCATTTACCACTTTCCAGAGTGTTTACCCTGGTGCTGCCATTATCACATTTTGCTTCCTTAATGTCACTATTAGCACCTCATTTGGCCAGTACCACCACCATTAACTACTCTTTAACCTTTTGTTTATGACATATTTCGCCATCTCTCCTTTGCCTCCACCTATCCCTGGCCTTCTATCCAGCTTCAGCAGTTCCACCCTCCTTAATCAGTACATATTTTACCACATCTCTACCTCCTTTTAGATCTGAAGAAGAGTTATACAGACTCAGAACATTATCTCGGTCTCTCTCTCCACAGATGCTTTCAGACCTGCTGTGTTTTTCTGGCATTTTTTGTTTTCATTTCCCTGTTCCTATGCTTGTGGTGGATCCCCCTCTCAAGGGGCAAAGGGCATAGCTGAGAGTCTAAATGAATACTTTGCTACTGCCTTTACCGAGGAAGAAAATGCTACCCAGACCATCCAACTCTAGGGGTTTGTTCTGCTGTTCATTTCCCCCAGGAGAGAATTATGCTGGAGCCCAGAGCAATTTGGTCGCTGTATCAATTGATTCAACAATTTTATGCCTTGCCCCAATGGGACCTGTCGTATCTGATTGCAGGACATCGGTTTATATCCTACATTTTCAACCTTCAATGGCGGGGAGGTCACCCAGCATTCGCGGCGGGACAGAACGTGCCCTATTCTCACAACAACTTCCTGGCACATGTGCATTGTTGTATGTGCTTGGAGCATGCAGATTGCGGTCCGCTTCATGAGCATGCGCAGTGCTGGTCTGAGACTGAAGCTGCTCAGAGCAGGTGAGAGAATGTCGAGTGGAGCAAACGAATAGAGTTAGTTAAAAACAAAAAAAAAACTGCGGATGCTGGAAATCCAAAACAAAAACAGAATTACCTGGAAAAACTCAGCAGGTCTGGCAGCATCGGCGGAGAAGAAAAGAGTTGACGTTTCGAGTCCTCATGACCCTTCGACAGAACTTGATTAAATCAAGTTCTGTCGAAGGGTCATGAGGACTCAAAACGTCAACTCTTTTCTTCTCCGCCGATGCTGCCAGACCTGCTGAGTTTTTCCAGGTAATTCTGTTTTTGTTTTGAACAGAGTTAGTTGGTGTGTGAGGAGGAATGGAGCCAGCGGAGTGAGCAGGGAAGCTTCATAAAGACACAGTGCAGGTTGAAGACCCCAGCTAAAAAGGTATGGGGTTTACGGTTTCAGAGAACGGGCCGAAAAAATCTGATTTTCTCCCTTCGCCAGGCCCAGGGTAACTGCCGCCATCTTTATAGGGGGCAATGTGCAGCAGGGCGCATGCGCGGCCATCCTGGTCCAGGTAGCAGGAGGAGAGAATGTTGTGAATTTCTATCCTGGACTGACAGGGATGGATTTTGGAAACTCCTTTTACAGGGGGTTAGAAGGGGAGGATTTACACACAGCAAACTCAAACCAAGAGAAATATTTGTCTCTTCTTAATTTATGTCCTGGATTGACAGTGATGGATTGTTTGTAAACTCCTTTTTCACAGAATCACTGAATCACACAGTGCTGAAGAGGCCCTTCAGCCCATCGAGTCTGCACCGACACATGAGAAACACCTGACCTAACTACCCAATCTCATTTACCAATACTTGGCCCATCGCCTTGAATGTTATACAAAAACAGAATTACCTGGAAAAACTCAGCAGGTCTAGCAGCATCGGCGGAGAAGAAAAGAGCCTTGAATGTTATGACGTGCCAACTGCTCATCCAGGTACTTTTTAAAGGATGTGAGGCAACCCGCCTCCACCACCCTCCCAGACAGCTCATTCCAGACCCTCTGGGTAAAAAAGTTTTTCCTCACCTCCCCCTAAACCTCCTGCCCCTCACCTTGAACTTATGCCCCCTCGTGACTGACCCCTCAACTAAAGGGAACAGCTGCTCCCTATCCACCCTGTCCATACCCTTCATAATCTTGTACACCTTGATCAGGTCGCCCCTCAGTCTTCTCTGCTCCAGCGAAAACAACCCAAGTCTATCCAACCTCTCTTCACAACTTAAATGTTTCATCCCAGGCAACATCCTGGTATATTAAATGGGAAGTATTTGCAGATTGGAAACGGAAACCAAACCTCACATTAAAATCTGACAGAATGACTTGATTCATCAGAACTTGATATTATCGGCCTCTAAGGGTAAGCATTGAGTTCCAGGTCATTGCCACTCACTGTGTAAAATTTTTCCCTCACATGCTCCCTATAGATCTTGCCCCAAATCTTAAATCTGTAATCCGTTAATCTGTAGTCCTGTAATCCTTTTACAATCAGATAATGTGAACAGCTTTTCTTTAACTATGTTATGTAAGCCAATTGTAAACTGGTACACCTCTATCAAATCTGCCCTCAATCTACTTTGTTCCAAGGCGAATAACTCCAGTTTCTCCAATCTAACCTTACAACGTCCCTC
This sequence comes from Isurus oxyrinchus, assembly GCA_026770705.1. NCBI lineage: Eukaryota > Metazoa > Chordata > Chondrichthyes > Lamniformes > Lamnidae > Isurus > Isurus oxyrinchus. Next base: position 76,193,356 of record JANJGN010000020.1, on the reverse strand, counting down.
ATCCGTCGACCCATTCTGGTAAATCTCCTCTGCCCCCTATCAAGGACCCTCACATCCTTCATAATGTGTGGTGATCACTAGTTTGCACAGATCCAGATGTTCTGTGTTTGTGTGTGTGACATCATCACACATCGACAATTGCACGGTGACATCATCACATCGACAATTATGCTGTGACATCATCCCACTTCCTGTGTGTTTCCTCAACTAGGAGATTTTTCTCTGACTACAGTGTTTCTGATATCTTTCCAGCTGCAGGCTCCAGCAGGAGAGTTTAACATTGCAAACTTTGAACTTATTTCAGAACTGCATGTTTTTAACCATTCATCTACAATCGAGACCTTTAGTGCTGTGCTCTGTTATCTGTAAGAGGTTTCATGCCTCAGGGGCTGGTGTCAGTTCTTTACTGTGGATCCAAATCCATGTTCATCTATTCCTCCGTTTCATCACCACTTTTCCCCCCCCCCCACCCCCAGATCACTTCTCTGTCATTGTCTAACTTCCTCTGTCTCTAATAATGGGTGTATTTTAGCTCCATTTGGGATTTTACTGTTACTGTGGCTCCTCTACTGTGGATCTGAATCCATGTTCATCCATTCCTGTTTCACCTCTGCCCTCCCTGATCACCTTTCTGCCATTGTCTAACGTCATCTGTCTCGAATTTTAGCTCCATTTAGGATTTTACTGTGACTTCTGCCGACAGTGTCTAAATGAAGTTTCCATCGCTCCCCAACCCTGACCATGTGCTGATGGCTTCGCAGCTTTACATTCCCATCTTTCATGGTCAGGAATTGTTTTCCTGCACTATAGTCCATTTCTCTTCCACTTCTGAGCTTATAATGACCATCAAATTCTGTACAATTTTTATTCTCTGTAATTCATTCTGCATGGCCTGAAATGTTAGCTCTGTTTCTGTCTCCATAGATACCAGTAAATATTGGTAATCCCCAGTTGCCTGTGGTGAAGATGATGTTTGATCTTCTTGAACCACTGCAGTCCGTGTGGTGAAGGTGTTCCCACGATGCTGTTAAGTAAGGAGTTACAGGTTATTCACCCATTGATGATAAAGGAACAGTGATACATGACAAATTATTGTATTTATATCACACTTTCAATGTAAGGCAATGTTCCAAGGCATTTCACAGAAACGTTGCAAAACAAGGTTTGACACTGAGCCACATGAGGAGATATTAGGGCAGGCGACCAAAAGCTTGGTCAAATGGGTCAGTTTTAAGGAGCATCCTAAAGGGGAGAAAGAGAGGTGGAGAGGTTTAGGGAGGAAATTCCAGAGCTTGTGGCCAAGGCCAATGAAAGACGGTCTCCAGTGGTGGAGCGATTAACATCAGGAATTCTCAGGAGGCCGGAATTAGAGGAGCTGAGATACCCCAGAGGGTTGTGAGGCTGGATTCCAGAGATAGGGAGGGTGAGACCCTGGAGGAATTGAAAATATGGATGAGAAATTTAAAATTTTGCCTCTTATCCTGGAGCCTTTGTTGGTCAGTGAGCACAGGGGTGATGGGTGAACAAGACTTGGTGCAATCAAGGACACGGGCAGCAGAGTTTTGGATGGCCTCAAGATTACAGGGAGGGTGAATGTGGAGGCCGGCCAGGAGTGTGTTAGGATTATTAAGTCTCGAGGTAACAAATGAATGGATGAGAGTTTCAGCAGCAGATGAGCTGAGACTGGGCTGGAGTCGGGCGATGTTACTGAGTTGGAAATAGGTGGTCTTGATGATCATGTAGATATGTGGTTGGAAGCTCATCTTGGGGTGAAATATTTCACCATGGCTGTGAACAGTCTGGTTCAGTCTCAGACAGTTGTCAGCAGAGGGATGGAGTCGGTGGATAGGGAATGGAGTTTGTAGTGGGGACTGAAGACAATGGCTTCAGTCTTCTCAATATTTAAATGGAGGAAATTTCTGTACATCCAATACTGGATGTCAGACAAGTCAGGAGGGTGTGTGACTTGGAGGGGAACTTGGAGGTGATGGTGTTCACAAACACCTGCTACCCTGGTCCTTTTAGGTGGTGGATGTTGATGGTTTGGGAAGTTTTGTCAAATTTCTGGTTTAGTTGTAGATCTATAACAACCCTCTCCTCATGCCCTACCTCTCCCACTCCCCTTCTCTCTCTGCCTCTCCCACTCCCCTTCTCTCTCTGCCTCTCTCACTCCCCATCACTCCCTGCCTCTCCCACTCCCCTTCTCTCTCTGCCTCTCCCACTCCCCTTCTCTCTCTGCCTCTCTCACTCCCCATCACTCCCTGCCTCTCCCACTCCCCTTCACTCTCTGCCTCTCCCACTCCCCTTCTCTCTCTGCCTCTCCCACACCCCTTCTCTCTCTGCCTCTCCAACTCCCCTCTCTCCCTGCCTCTCCTACTTCACTTCTCTCTCTGCCTCTCCCACTCCCTTTTTCTCTCTGACTCTCCTACTCCCCTTCTCTCTCTTTCTCTCCAACTCCCCTTCTCTCTCTGCCTCTCCTACTCCCCTTCTCTCTCTTTTTCTCTCTGTCACATATAATTCTCCAGCCCAGCGAGTTGTGGATGCTCCATCATTGAATATATTTCAGGCTGAGATGGAGAGATTTTTGGTCTCTCAGGGAGTCGAGGGATATGGGGAGTGGGTGGGAAAGTGCAGTTGAAGCTCAAGATCAGCCACGATTGTATTGAATGGTGGAGCAGGCTCGACGGGGTGTTAGGACTTCTCTTGTTTCTATTTCTTCGGTTCTTATAGAGGCCAGAGTCTTGTGTAGGCCCAGACTGAGTGGCAGGTTCCCTTCCCTGAAGGACATTAGTGAACCAGTTGGGTTTTTATGACAATCCAGCAGTTTTCATGGTCACTTTTTCCTCGTGCCAGCCCCACAAATTCCCAGATTCATTCAGCTCAATTTCACAACCTGCCTTTGTGTTTTTGTGGGTTCTCTCTCACTCCCTTTTTTCTGTTTTAAATCAGTTTCACAGGGTATTAGGAGGGGAGGATTTGCAGTTGGGAAACTGAAACCAAACATCACATCAGGATCTGACGGAGTCGCCCTATTGAACATGGACGGACAAAGCACCGTTCATGCTGGGGAGACACTGTGGAAATGTGGGGATTGTGGGATGGGATTCAGATCCCCGTCTGAGCTGGAAACTCATCGGTACAGTCACACTGGGGAGAGACCGTTCATCTGCTTCGTATGTGGGAAGGGATTTACTCGATCGTCCAGCCTGTTGAGACACCAATGAGTTCACACTGTGGAGAGATGGGTCACCTGCCCCGAGTGTGGGAGTGGATTTACGCGATCATCAGGGCTGGTACAACACCAGCGAGTTCACACTGGGGAAAAGCTGTTCACCTGCCCTGATTGTGGGAGTGGATTTACGCGATCATCGGTGCTGGTACAACACCAGCGAGTTCACACAGGGGAGAGACCGTTCACCTGCCCCGAGTGTGGGCAAGAGTTCACCTGATCATCAGGGCTGCATCAACACCAGCAACTTCACACTGGGGGGAGACCGTTCACCTGCTCCCAGTGTGGGAAGGGATTCACTGAGTCATCCTTCCTGCTGAGACATCAGTGAGTTCACACAGGGGAGAGAACGTGCACCTGCTCCCAGTGTGGGATGGGGTTCATTCAATTATTGTATCTGCTGACACACCAGGGAGTTCACACTGACGAGAGACCTTTTAAATGCCCAGACTGCGGGAAGTGTTATAAAAGTTCCGGGAACCTGATGTCCCATCAACGTGTTCACACTGACGAGAGACCATTCGGCTGCTCTCACTGTGGGACTGGGTTCAGGGAATCATCTCAACTCACTGGACACCAGCAAATTCACACTGGGGAGAGATCGTTCACCTGCTCCAAGTGTGGGAAGGGATTCACTTGGTCATCCAGCCTGCTGAGACATCAGCAAGTTCACAAGTAACTCAGAACATTGAGTGGATTTTCCTGTTAGTCACATCCAGGACTGAACCATGTACACTGGGTCTGTTTCTGCTGATGTTAGTAAATTTCAGCCCAGTTATAGGTGTTAATATTAAAAAAATATATGATAAAGTCAAATAAATCAGCTTTGTATGAAATACAGTGTGTTGAATCTTTTTAAAGGCTCTAACACAAGTTAGTTCATGTCTCCTCCACCCTCACCTCCAACAAGTGTGAGGAGCTCATGGAGCTTCTTTGTCACTAAGATTGAGACAATCTGATCAGCTGCCTCTGCTGCTTCCCTCCCTTCCACTAGCCCACCGGGACAAACTGTCTCTAAAGATCCCCTTTGTCTGAGCCCTGAACCCACATCTTCCTCCAGTTTCTCTCCCATCTCCCCTGATGCCTTCTCAGTGTTCATCTTGTCCATGAGACCTACCTCCTGATCCATCGATCCTATTCCCACTAAACTGCTAATCACCTAATTTCTCCATGTAGCTGATATCATTACTGGTTCTCTCTCTCTCCTGGGACTGTCCTTCTTCACCTTTCAATGCACCATCATCACCCATCCTTAGAAAACAATCTCTGATCCCCCATTGTCTTCACAAACTACTGCCCCATCTCCAACCTCCCTTTCCTCTCTAAAGTCCTTGTACTTGGTATTCCCCAAGGATCTATCCTTGGCCCCTCCTATATCTCATCTACATGCTGCCACTAGGTGACATCATCCAAAAGCACCGTGTTAGTTTTCACTGACAACACCCAGCTCTGCCTCACCACCATCCCTCTCCATTCCTCCACTGTTACTAAATTATCAAACTGCTTATCCCACATCAATACTGGATGAGCAGAAATTTCCTCCAATTAAAAATTGGGAAGATCAAAGCCATTGTCTTCGATCAACACTACAAATTCCATTCCCTAACTACCGAGTCCAACCCTCCCTCCGGGAACTGTCTGAGGCTGAAACGCACTGTTCACAATCTCGGTGTCTTATTTGACTCCAAGATGAGTTTCTGACCACATATCCACACCATCACTAACATCAGATATTTCAATCTCCATAACGCTGTCTATCTCCACCCCACCCAAGCTCATCTGCTGCTCAAACCCTCATCCATGTCTGTGTTACCTTTAGACTTGATGATTCCAATACATTCACCCCGTCCCCACATGGAATCATGAAATCATCCAAAACTCTGTGCCTGTGTGTTCTCACCTCAAATCCCGTTCACCCATCACCCCTGTGCTCATTGACACACATTGGCTCCTGGTCAAGCAATGCCTCCATTTTAAAATTGCATACTTGTTTCAAATCCCTCCATGGCCTCATCCCTCTCTATCTCTTTATTCTCCAGTCCTACAACCCTCCTAGATTTCAGCATCATCCTCCTGGCCTCTTTGGCATCCCTGACTTTAATTACTCCACCACTGATGGCTGTGCCTAGGAGTGAAGTTTTGAAATTCTTTCCCTCAATTTCTCCACCTCTCACCTCTCTCTCCTGATTAAAGATGCTGGTTAAAATCTGCCTCTTCAATCACGGCTTTGTCCATTGACCCAAATATCTCCCTAAGTGACTTGTCAGTCTTTTCATTATTGAACTTCTCTGAAGCACCTTGGGATGTTTTATACAAGTTGTTGCTGTTCACAACAGCCAGTTTGTGCACAGCAAGATTCCACAAACAGCAATCAGACTAACTGATTAATCCAGTTGTTTTTGGTGGTGTTAGTTAAAGCACGAATGTTGGTCCCACTGCACCAGGAGAACTCCCCTGTGGACAGGATGTGGAGTTGTTGAGCTCTCCTGAGCTGAGAGTGGAGCTGATTGAGCTGTCGGGCCTGCAGTGTACCTTGCAGAACCACTGTCTGGGATCTTTCCTCTTAATTCACTGACCCCCCAGCTGAAGTTGTTTCTGCAGTTAAATAGTTAACTTTGAATATCAATTCCAATTTAATCTTTGGTGCTAAATCAACAACTTTAAATCAGCTGTAAAACAGAAAGAAAATTCATGCGAATGCATTTGGGGAGGGGAAGCAAAGCTGGAGAAATAAACAGGAGAATATTGGGAGGGGGAGAGGAAGTGAAAGACCTTGGAGTCCATGTCCACAGGTGGCAGAACAGGTGGATCAGGTGGTAAAGAAATCACATATTTATCAGAACTCACCTTACAACAGAACACTCACACTGGGGTGAGGCCATTCGCCTGTACGGAGTGTGGGAAAGGATTCACTCAGCTATCCAGCCTGCTGAGACATGAACAAACACACTGGGGGAGGATATTCAGCTCCTCCAAGTGTGGGAAAAGATTCACCCCTTCAAACAACATTGTGAGACACCAGCTAGTTCACACGAGAATTTGTCAGCTGCTCCGAGTGTGGGAACAGTCATCCCACCTACAGACACATCATCAAATTCACACTGATGAGAGACCTCTGAAGTGTCCAGACTGTGAGAACTGCTTTAAAGGTTTTAGTGAACTGATGCACCATGAACATATTCACACTGGCGAGAGATCATTCAGGTGCTCTCACTGTGGGACTGGGTTCAGGTGGTCATCTCAACTCACTGTACACCAGCGAATTCACACTGGAGAGAGGCCGTTCAGCTGCTCCGAATGTGGGAAGGGATTCACTCAGTCACTAACCTGCTGAAACACCAGCAAGTTCACAAATAATAAGTGATTGGATTTTGCTGTGAATCACATCCATGTCTGAACCATGTTCTTTGGGGTCTGTTTCTGCTGGTGTTAATAAACTCCAGCCCAGTTATAGGGGTTTATATCCTGGATAACAATCAGATGAATCAGATTTGTGTTAAACACGTGGTGTATTGAGTCTTTTTTAATATTGCTAACATAAATAGTTCCTTTTGAACATAGGAACATGTCTCAGGACATTGGGGCAGTAATGAACAAACTCAGGGGAATATTGGATGCAGAGTCAAAACAACATTATATTCTTTCTCCATGTGGCCTGTCTCAGAATCCTCTCATCAAACAGACCATCTACATGAGAGGAATTGACATTTTCAGTCATTCCAAGAGGAAATTAGAGGCTTTAATGATCCAGGGATGTTGTTCTGAAATTTTACAACCTCCCACTGTCACGAAAGCTGGCAATAGACAGCTCATTGTTCTAATTGTATTGTAGCCTCTGTCCCTGATGTTGTTCAATGTAGATTTAATGTTCAGAGAAAGGGGTGAGATTGGATGGTCAAAACTGCTCACAGGTTATGGAGGGTGATGTTGACTTGAATGTGCCAAAAATAGTGTTCTCCTCAGGCACCAATACTTTATCCCCAGTATTAGTCACTTTGGATGGTGTTGTCCACCTGATAGGACAGGATGTGTCCTCATGTGTCTGTTTGTATGGGTGTGGGTGTGTCCCTGAGTGTGGAAGTGTGTGTAAATGTGTGTGGGTGTGGAGAGGATGTCTGAGTGTGTGAGACAGACAGAGAATGTGTGTGTGGGTCTCTGTGTGTGGTTGTTTGTGCTGCTTCTCATCAGCTGTAACACAAACCTTCCTCTCCAAGCAGACAACATGGCTCCTGATAATCACATCCAGTGATGTTAATGGTACGATTCGGAGACCCTTCATCCAGGGTGAAACCACAGACTGACTGTGTGCTGTGCAAAACCTGACATCAATACAACCAGGCCCCACTTCTCCTGGAAAAACGTGAAGTGTCTGCTGCTTTCCAGATCCATTCCTTTCCCCTCACTATTATCCTGAGATAATACACAAATTCCTTGTGTATCCTCCAACATGCCAATGGTTTCCACTTTAAATATTTCCATCGGTCTTTTTTCACAGACAGCAATGGGATTGCTGCTAACACAGGAATCAGTTCTGAAATACTGTTCCTCTGATCTTCAGGCTCCCTGGAGTAATAAATGATCCAGATCTTCCCACCGCACACAAATCCATATCCCCATCTGAGTTCCAGATTTTAATGTGATGTCATTTAACCCGTTTAAACCTGAGTCAGCACACCCCGTCCACACATACAACAAGAGGTTGTCTTTGAGATCAGCTGTTCCTTTGTAATCTGGGTTGTTCTGAATGATGACAATATGAATCTTCTTCCTAACCTGTCCTAACCCTTGAAAGGGGGGAATGTGCCATTAATACATACATGCTTCAAGTTATTAATTCTGCTTTGTCTGACTGACGTGGTTAATTTACAGAAGGATTAGGGTATGGTCGAATGGACAGATGTCCAACGGGGACATAAGGGGACTTCTTGCTAATGTCGGGATTACAAGGTTTGACATTATTGTTACATTGATTTTTTTAACAATTTGCTGATATTTGATGGAAAGGGAGACAGTGAGGAGGAGTTAGAACGTTGGGAAGGTCAGAGGAACTGCACTTGTGGTGTGGGGTGGGAGGTGAATAACAGAGGAACCAGGTATGGGTGCAGACCATTTCTACATAGGCATGAACGTACAGGGTGGAAATTATAAACAAGGGCCCACGGTTCATTCTGTAATCATGATCAATGCTGTAATGTCTACAAAATACTCCAAACGTACGGGAGAAACTTGTATCGATGAGATGTCTTTGGATCTCTCCTGTATCCCCATAATTGTCATTAATGTTGCTTTTCCATCACACAGCTGACTCATGTTGAGTGTTTTAGATAATCCACAACACCCTTCTGTCGGTTCATTCACTGAAACCAGGGACTCTCCTTGTTGTAACGGTGACATTCCCAGTTTGTCCAGTTATTTCTTGAAGTCAGTCAACCCTTGAATTGTTCGTACATTGTTTCATCATGTCCCACCAGTGGAGAGGCATTGGAGAAGGACGGTTTGGTCCACGTTGTTAGAGGCTGCGGACAGGCCAAGAAGGACAATGAGGGAGTTTTCCTCTATCACATTCACATCGGGTGTCATTGGTGACTTTGGGAAGAGCTATTTCGATATTGTGACAGGGACAGAGATCTTATTGGAGGGATTTAAACATGGAGTTCTGGGAAATGTGGACATGGATTTGGGGGGTGATCAGGATTTTGGAGAGTGAAGCGAGGTTGGAGATGGAGCGGGGGTTTAATCGGATAGTGGGTCAAGTGTTGGTTTTATTCAGGACAGCTGATGATGGCAGATTTGAAGGTGACAGGGACAGTACCTGAAGAAAGAGGGCCATTAACAATATCAGTGAACATGGGGAAGTTGGGTGATCAGCAATTTAGCGGGAATAGGATCGATGGAGCAGGAGGTGGGTCTCATGGACAAAGTGAGCTCTGAGAGGGCAGGAAAGGGAGTTGGGAGAGAAACTGGAGAAAGATATGGGTTCAGAGCTTGGACATGGAGGATTTTTAGAGAAAGTTTGTCCCAGTGGGTTAGTGGAAGGGAGAGAAGCAGCAGAGGCAGCTGATCGGATTGTCTCAATCTTAGTGACAAAGAAGCTCCATGAGCTCCTCACGCTTGTTGCTGGAGGTGAGGATGGAGGAGACAGGGGAGAGGGAGAGCACTTTAAAAGGAACTAATGACTTAGGGATAGTAAAAAGACTCAACATCATCTATTTAATAGAAAGCTAATTGGTTTTATTTTTATCCAGAACATTAACACCTATAACTGGGCTGGAGTTTACTAACATCAACAGAAACAGACCCCAGTGAAACATGGTTCAGTTGTAAAACTCAATCACTGTAGTTACTTGTGAACCTGCTGGTGTCTCAGCAGGTTGGATGACTGAGTGAAACCTTTCCCACACTCAAAGCAGGTGAACGGTCTCTCCCCAGTGTGAACTCGCTGGTGTTTCAGGAGGTTGGATGACTGAGTAAATCCCTTCCCACACACGGAGCAGGTGAATGGTCTCTCCCCAGTATGAACTCGCTGGTGTGAAATAAGGTTAGGTAATTGCCTGAACCCAGTCCCACAGTGAGAGCACCTGAACGCTCTCTCGTCAGTGTGAACACGTTGATGGGACACCAGGTCCCCGGAACTTTTATAGTACTTCCCGCAGTCTGGACATTGAAAAGGTCTCTCCTCACTGTGAACTCGCTCGTGTGTCAATAGATGGGATGAATCAGTGAATCCCTTCCCACATTCTGAACAGGTGAAATGCCTCTCTCCAGTGCGACCATGCTGGTGTCTCAGCAGGTTAGATGACTGAGTGAAGCCCTTCCCACACTTGGAACAGATAAATGGCTTCTCCCCAGTGTGAATTCGTTGGTGCACAGTCAGATGAGATGATCGCCTGAACCAGTCCCACAGTGAGAGCAGCTGAACGGTCTCTCGTCAGTGTGAACACGTTGATAGGACATCAATTCCCAGGAACTTTTGAAGCATTTCCCACAGTCCAAGCATTTATAAGGTCTCTCGTCAGTGTGAACTTGCTGGTGTTTCAGTAGGTAGGATGAACGAGTGAATCTCTTTCCACACTCGAGCAGATGAACAGTCTCTCTGCTGTTTGACTGCATCAATGTCTTTCCATGTAATTAAATCCCTTCCCACAGTCCCCACATTTCCACAGTTTGTCCCTGTTGGGACTGCATTTATGTTCTGACAGGCCAGATGATCGGCTGAAGCCTCGTCCACACACACAACACGTGTACGGTTTCTCCCCACTGTGAACGGTGCTTTTTCCTTCCATGTTCAAAATCCAATGATATTCAGGCTACGATAAACTGTGCAAATCCCATCAGATCCTGATGTGATGTTTGGTTTCAGTTTCCCCTTCTAATACCCTGTGAAATTGATTTAAAACAGAAAAAAGGAATGAGAGAGAACCCACAAAAACACAAAGGCAGGTTGGGAAATTGAATGAATCTAGGAATTTGTGGGGCTGGCACAAGGAAAAAGTGACCATAAAAGATGCAGGGTTGCCACAAAACCCAACTGGTTCACTAATGTCCACCAGAGAAAGGACCCTCTGCACAGTCTGTGCCCACTCAAGACTCTATCCATAAATTCAAAATTCTGCCTGAACACCAAGTTCTAGGTTATAGGAGCAGGAGTCCGAACACTGACTCCCCGGGAATTCCACTATAAACCATCCTCCAGTCTGAAAAACAATTACTCCCTTTTTCTTGTCACTCAGCTAATTTTGTACCCATGTTGCTGCCCATTTTGTTCTCTGAGATAAATTTGCTCACAAGTCTGTTATGTGGCAAATTATCTAACGCCATTTGGAAGACCATGTACACCACATTAACAGCATTACCCTCATCAACCACACTGTTAACTCTTGAAAAACCTTAAGCAAGTTCATTTATCACGATTTTCCCTTAACAAATTTATGCTGGCTTTCCTAAATTAACCCACATTTGCTTAAGTGACTATTAATTTTGTCCAGAATTATCACCCCAAGGTTAAAATGACTGGTCTGTAATTGCTGGCCTTATCATTACACTCTTTTTGAACAAAGGTGTATTATTTTCAATTCTCCAGTCCTCTGTCACCACTCATAGGCCTGAAGAAGGCTTGAAAAATATGGTCAGTGCCTCAACAATTTCCACTCTGAATTCCCTCAGTATCCTTGGATGCATCTCATCCAGTCCTGGTCCTTACCAACTTTATCAGACAGCCTATATAATACCTTTTCCTTGTCAATTTTAAACACCACAAGTGTTTTAACTACCTCCTCTTTAACCATGACCTGTGCAGCATCATCTTCTTTGGTAAAGACAGATGCCAAATATTCATTTGTACCTCATCCATGCCCCCTGTCCCAATGGGTAAATCACTTTTTTAAATCCCTAATCAGCCCCCTTTCTCCTTTTACCACCCTGTTGCTAGGTATAAGCCAGATAAGGCATGTTGATTTCCTTCCATGTTAGCTGCCAGTCTCTTCTCAAAATCTCTCTTTGCTTCGCTTACTTTATTTTTCCAATTCCTCTCTGAATCCTCTTTCTTCAGCCTGTCTCTCAGTTGTATTAGTCATCTGATATCTCTGTTAGCAGACTTATTCATCTTCATCTCAACCTCTTCTCTTATTCAGTGAGCTGTGGATATGTTAGCCACACCTTCCTCATTTGTAAGAGTGTCTTTACTGTGTCTGATCTATTACCTCTTTAAAGGCAGCCCATTCTTCAGTTACAGTTTCTCCTGCCAACCTTTGATTCCACTTTACTGAGTCAGATCCATTCTCACCCTATTGAAGTGGGCTTTCCCCAGTTAATTATTCTTTCTCCTACAAGTAATTATTGCCCGCAGAAAAACAGGCCAACTGTTTGCCTTCCAGATTTAAAGGCCGATGATATTCAGGTCCTCATGAATTGAGTGACTCTGCCAGAATTGAACTGATGTTTGATTTGAGTTTCCCATCTGTCAACCCTCCACTTCCAAATTCCAGTATCAGAAATTTACAAAAACACTAACCATCAGTCCAAGAAATTGAGGAGACAAACATTTCTCTTGGTTTGAGTTTGCTGTGTGTAAATCCTCCCCTTCTAACCCCTGTAAAAGGAGTTTCCAAAATCCATCCCTGTGAGTCGAGGATAGAAATTCACAACATTCTCTCCTCCTGCTGCCTGGACCAGAATGACCGCGCATGCGCCCTGCTGCACATTGCCCCTGTGAAGATGGTGGGTGTTAACTCGGGCCTGTCTCTGAGAGGAGACACGGGTCAGATTTGTCCCCTCTCCATTCCGTGTAACCGCAGGACCAGTAGCTTCTTATTCAAGATTTAAGACCTTCACAGGGTCTTCATGAAGCCTCCCCGCCCAATCCGCCGCCTCCATCCCTCCCCCACTCACCGGCTCCTTTTACTCGCCTGTGTTCGCCATTTCTCAGCGTCTTCCACCAGCTCCAGGTACAGATGGTACTGCGCATGCTCCAGTCAGTGATCGCAATGCGCATGTAGTAGTCAGTGCCAGCTACTGCGCATGTGCCAGGAGTTCCTGCAGCGAGGATAGAGCACATTCTGCCCCCGCTGAATGCTGGGTAAACATATCGCCATTGAAAGGCCTTTTCTGATAAGATAATTATGTTTTATGGTCCGATAATGATTGGCGCCATAGGGCCAATATATGAAATTATTAAGTCAGTTGATATGGCAACGATAGTGCATGGCTCCTCCACCATAGTTCTGTCCTGGGTGTAACTAACACCAGAACAAACCCTGACAGTTAAATCTGAACTTACTGGAGTCTCAGCAGCGGTGTGGACAAGTGATTTTTCTTCCCATACTCTGACTACTGAAACTCTGTCTTGTCAGTTAGAATGTAGCAATTGTGGAGCCAATCCTTTGACCTTCTAAAACTGGAGTGTTAGCAGATGGCCAGTGAGTAATCCCTTTGCAAACATGAAGTATCTGAATGGTCTCCCACAGGTGTGACTGTGCTGCTGTGTCAGCAAATGGAATAACGAGGTGAATCCATTTCCACATTCAGCTGGTATGATTTCATGTTGTGATTTTGCAACATGAGTTTCATCTCACACTGGGATCTCAAACCCTTCTGAGAACGAGCTCTACATTCTCAACCACAGTTAGAGAATGGTGGTGCTGTAAAACTGAAATTAAAAAAAAACAAAATATTGGAATTTTCAGCAGATCTGGCAGTGTCTGTGGAGAGTGAAAGATGTAATTAAATTTCAGGGCTGTGATTTTCCATCAGAACTGCACTGCATCAGTGAGCAGACTTGTAAACTTAACTCTATTTCTCAATGCACAGATTCTCCTGGATGTGCTGAGCATTTCCACGATTTTCTGATTTTATCTCAGATTGAAGAAGTTGCATATGAATTGTGCATTAGATTTATTGATCACTTACGTATATTCATTCTCAACCATCTACAAATGGAAAACTCTTCCACTTGTCTACCCTGTCAACCCCTTTCATTATCTTAAAGGCCTTAGTCAGGTCATCTCTCACTTTCTTTTCCAGAGAAAAGCATTTCAATCTATTAAATCTCTGTGAATTTGACATATTTTCCAATCTGGCATCATTCCAGTAAATCTTTTATGCACCATCCCCAGTGCTTCGTTCCTTCCTGTAATATGGGGACAGAGCTAATCTGAGCAACAAATTCACATTGTCCCAACTTCCTGTATGTTATAAGGATAATTATGGCAGTGGGAGAGGGGGCTGTGGTTTCGAGCTGTTATTCACCATCCCCTGTTTCAGCCATTCTCCCAATAGCTGAAAATAAGATTAGATGAAATGAGTAGATCTAATGAGCTGATCTGTGACATTATGAATCAATTACAAAGTTGTCTCTCGGCCTTACAGTGAAGTGGAGGGTATTTTTCATTGTAAATTTGCTAATTATACCATTAAGAATACCTGTCAGAGAATGACTAGATTTCAGCATGGGGCCTGTGTAAAGCTCATTTAACATGATTACCAAGTAGTGAAGAGGTGACTTTGTAATTCACATGCACCTTGTTTGTGAATTTCCCAGATTAATAGTTGCACTGAGTCTGTTGTTCTCCATCTTGATATGTTCAAGATGGAAATCCATAAATATTTGGGCACTAAGGGATATGGTGATAGGATGGGAAAGTGGAGTTGAGCTGGAAGAACATTTAATGGTGGAGCAGGTTCAGGGGGCCTTTTGGTCCAACCCTGCTCCTGTTTCTTGTGTTCTTATGAAAATCACTTTGAATCATTTCCATTCAAGCACAGCAGATGCAGCAGCACCCAATCACCTCCTCCCTTCCCACATTCCAGGGCCCCAAACGCTTTCCAAGGGGCACAGTGATTTACTTGTACTTCTTGCTATTCAGTATTGTCTATTCACTGACCACAGTGCAGTCTTCTCTACACTGAGGAGATTAAATCCCAATTGGGTAATTGCTTTGTGGAACATCACCTTTCACTCTCCAAGTGTGACCCTGAGGTTCTGGTCATTTACCAGTTTAATCTCCACCCACTCCCACCTCGGCCTCCTGCACTGTTCCAATGAAGCTCAATCAAAGCTGGAGGAACAGCAGCCCATCTTTCATTGGACACTTTACATCCTTCTGGACTCAACATTCATTTTGGCAATTTCAGATCATAACCACTGCTCCCATTTTGTCTGACAGTAGGTGCTGGTAATGGCCCTTCTTTTACCATTCATCCCTCCTCTGGGCCTGTCTGCTGTTTATCCACTTGTCCTGTTATTTGATTTCCTTGTCTCATTATCATCCAATGCTGCCTTGCGCCATCATCCCCCTTGTCATTTAATCACAAGTTCAGGCTCGGACAAGGGGGATCTTTAGAGACAGTTTGTCCCGGTGAGTTAGTGGAAGGGAGGGAAGCAGCAGAGGCAGCTGATCGGATTGTCTCAATCTTAGTGACAAAGAAGCTCCATGAGCTCCTCACGCTTGTTGCTGGAGGTGAGGATGGAGGAGACAGGGGAGAGGGAGAGCCCTTCAAAAGGAAATAACGTGTGCGAGAAATATCAAAACGGCTCAACTGTTCATCACAAAGCTGATTTATTCCAATTTTGTACAGAATCTGTAACTGGGCTGGAGTTTCTTAACATCAAAAAGGAACTAACGTGTTAAAAATAGTAAAAAGGTTCAACACAATGTGTTTAACACAATGCTGATTTATTTAACTTTTATCTAAGTGGGCTGGAGTTTATTAGTCTCTACAGAAACATCCTATAATGAACATACTTCAGTCTTGAATGTTATTAAGACCAAAATCCCATCACGACAGTTACTTGTGAACTTGCTGATGTCTCAGCCGGTGGGATGACCGACTGAATCCCTTCCCACAATCGGAGCAGGTAAATGTCCTCTCTCCAGTGTGAACTCTCTGGTGCAGCAGAAGGTTGGATGACTGACTGAATCCCTTCCCACATTCGGAGCAGGTAAATGGCCTCTCTCCAGTGTGAACTCTCTGGTGCAGCAGCAGGCTGGATGACTGAGCGAATCCCTTCCCACACGTGGAACAGGTGAACGGTCTCTCTCCAGTGTGGACTCGCTGGTGTGCAATGAGTTGAGATGATTGTCTGAACCCAGTCCCACAGTGAGAGCACCTGAATGGTCTCTCATCAGTGTGAACACATTGATGGGACTTTAGTTCCACAGAACTTTTGAAGCACATCTCACACTGTGGGCATTTAAAAGGTCTCTCATCTGTGTTAACTCGCTGGTGTCCCAAGAGGTTGGCTAATTGAATGAATCCCTTCCCATGCTCAGAGCAAGTGAATGGTCTCTCCCCAGTGTGGGTGCACCAATGAGTTCCCAGTTCCAATGGGGATTTGAATCTCTTCCCACAGTCCCCACATTTCCATGGTTTCTCTCCATTGTGACTGCATTTATGCTCCGTCAGGTCAGATGATCGGCTGAAGCCTCGTCCACACACAGAACACGTGTACGGTTTCTCCCCACTGTGAACGCTGCTTTTTCCTTCCATGTTCAAAATCTGAAGATACTCAGTTTAAGATAAATTAGGCGACTCCATCAGATCCTGATGTGATGTTTGGTTTCAGTTTCCCGACTGCAAATCCTCCCCTTCTAACACCCTGTGAATTGATTTAAAACAGAAAAAGGGGAGTGAGAGAGAACCCACAAAAACACAAAGGCAGGTTGTGAAATTGAGCTGAATTTATGGGGACGGCATGAGGAAAAAGTGACCATGAAAACTGCTGGATCGTGATTAAAAACCCAACTGGTTCACAAATGTCCATAAGGGGAGGGAACCTGCCACCTGGTCTGGACCAACACAAGACTCTGGCCTCCATAAGAACTGAAGAAATAGGAAGTAGAGAGGTTCTAACACTCCGCCATTCAACACGATCATGGCTGATCTTGAGCTTCAACTCCACTTTCCCACCCACTCCCCATATCCCTCGACTCCCTGAGACCAAAAATCTCCCCATCTCAGCCAGAAATATATTCATTGATGGAGCATCCACAACTCGCTGGGCTGGAGAATTCAATGTGACAGAGAGAAAAAGAGAGAGAGAGGAGTGGGAGAGACAGAGAGAGAAGGTTACTATACAAAGAACAGGATGTCAGTAAACAGATTTCAAGTGCATGGGATTGGGGTAATATCCTGTTATAGATTGAGAATTGGTGAACAGACAGAAAATAGAGAGTGGGAATAAATGTCTCATTCTCAGGATGACAGGCTGTTATTTGTGGGATACTGCAAGGATCAGTGCTTGGCCCACAGCCATTCACAAACTATACAAATGATTTGAAGGCACTCATTGAAGCAGCACCTAAATTTTCACATTCTCATCCTTGTTTTCCTCCATGGTTGTGATCATTCCTATCTCTGTAACCTCCTCCAGCCTCACAATCCTCCCGAGATATCTGCTCTTCTTGAATTCTAGAATTACTGATTTTAATAATTCCATCACTGGTTGCCATTGTGTCAGTTTCCAATTCTCTAGAATTCCCTCCATAAACCTCTCCGCCTCTCTACCTCATTTGCATCCTTTAAGATACTCCTTCAGACTGACCTCTTTGACCAAATTATTGGCCACCTGCTTGAGTATCTCCTTGGTTTCTAACATTTCTGTGAAGTGTCTTGGTAAACTATATAACAATAAATGTGTGACATAAACACAAATTGTGTTGATGATTTGGAGATATATCAATGTCCCTTCCTCATCGCTGGGTGAATAACCTGTAGCTCCTTACCGAACATCATTATGCAAGCACCTTCACCACATGGACTTAATTAGTAATGGGTTGAAAGGTTATGGGGAGAGGGAGGGAAATTGGAGTTGAGGCCGAAATGAGATCAGCCATGATTATAATGAATGGTGGGGCAGGCTCGAGGGGCTGAATTGCCCACTCCTGCTCCTCGTTCTTATGTTCACAGATCCATGGACATGCACACAAAGGGTCTGTACTTCCTCGGGTCCTACCATTCATCAAGTGCTCCCTTGCCTAGTTAGTCCTCCCAAAATGCATCACCTCACACTTTTTGGGATTAAATTCCATTTTCCAGTGTTCTGCCCATCTGACCAGCCCGTCTATATCGTCCTGTTGTCTAAGGGTTTCCTCCTCGCTATTTACCACACTAATGATTTTTTTGTGTTACCTGTGAACTTACTGATCATACCTCCTACATTCATGTCTGCATTATTAATGTCCACTAAAAACTACAAGGGACCCAGCACCGAACCCTGCAGTACACCACTGGACACAGGCTTCCAGTCACAAAAACAACCTTTGACCATCACCCTCTGCCTCCTGACACTGAGCTAATTCTAGATCCAATTTGCCAAATTGCCTTGGATCACATGGGCTCTTAGCTTCTGAACCTGTCTCCCATGCCAGACCTTGTCAAAAGCCTTAGAGAATTCCATGTGGACCACATCAATTGAACTACCCTCATCTAGACACCTTGTCACCTCCTCAAAAAATTCAATCAAATTTGTTAGACATGATCTCTCACTGATAAAGCCATGCTGACTATCCTTGATTAATTCTTGCCTCTCCACGTGGGGATTAATTCTGTCCCTCAGAATGTTTCCAGAAGTTTCCCTACCACTGTGATGTTGGACTCACTGACCTATTAGCTCCCTGGTTTATCTCTACCATTCTTCTTTAATAATGGTACCACATTAGCTGTCCTCCAGTCCTCTGGTACTTCTCCTGTGGCCAGAGAGGATTTGAAAATTAATGTCAGGGCCCTTGCAATCTCCTCCCTTGCCTCCCACAGCACCTGGGATACATCTCATCTGGGCCTGGGGTTTAATTCACTTTTAAAGGCCCAATAAAACCACTAATACCTCCTCCCACTCAATACTCATTTGTCCAAGTATATCACAGTCCCCCTCCCTGATTTCTATACCTACACCATCCTTCTGCATAGTTAATACAGATGCAAAGTACTCATTTAAAACCTCACCTACATCTTCCAGCTCCTCACGCAGATTGCCATTTTTGTCCCTGATGGGCCCTACTCTTTCCCTGGTTATCCTCTTGCCCTGTATATACTTATAAAATGCCTTTGGATTTTAACTTATTTCACCCAGCTGTGTTTTTCATGACCCCCTTCACCTTCCTAATTTCTTTTTTTAAGTAACCCCCTGCACTTTCTCTACCCATCAAGGGCTCCTGCTGTTTTGAGCCCTCGGTATGTACCATAATCTTCCCTTTTTCCCCCCCTTTATCTATTTGGAGTCCTACACCTGGGGGTTTGTGAACCCTCCCAGTCCACCCTCCGGCTCCATTCCTCTTCTGCACTTGGCCCTTTCTCACCCGCTGGACTTTAAATTCAACTGCAACAAAAACAGAAATAAATGGAAAAACTCAGCAGATCTGGCAGCATCAGCTGAGAGGAACATGGTTAACGTTTCGAGTCCGTATGACCCTTCAACAGAACTAAGTAAAACTAGGAGGTGAAATATAAGCTGGTTTAATGGTGGGGGGGGGGGGGGGGGGGGAGAGAGACAGGTAGAGCTGGATAGAGGGCCAGTGATAGGTGGAGATAACCAAATGATGTCACAGACAAAAGGACAAAGAGGTGTTGAAGGTGGTGATATTATCTAAGGAATGTGCTAATTAAGGGTAGAAAGCAGGACAAGCAAGGTACAGATAGCCCTAGTGTGGGTGGGGGTGAAGGTACAGATAGCCCTAGAGGGGGTGGGGTGAAGGTACACATAGCCCTAGTGGGGGTGGGGGTGGGGTGAAGGTACAGATAGCCCTAGTGGGGGTGGGGTGAAGGTACAGAAAGCCCTAGTGGGGGTGGGGTGAAGGTACAGAAAGCCCTAGTGGGGGTGGGGTGGGGTGAAGGTACAGATAGCCCTAGTGGGGGTGGGGTGGGGATGAAGGTACAGATAGCCCTAGTGGGGGTGGGGGTGGGGTGAAGGTACAGATAGCCCTAGTGGGGGTGGGGTGAAGGTACAGAAAGCCCTAGTGGGGGTGGGGGTGAAGGTACAGATAGCCCTAGTGGGGGTGGGGTGGGGGTGAAGGTACAGATAGCCCTAGTGGGGGTGGGGGTGGGGTGAAGGTACAGATAGCCCTAGTGGGGGTGGGGGTGGGGTGAAGGTACAGATAGCCCTAGTGGGGGTGGGGGTACAGATAGCCCTAGTGGGGGTGAAGGTACAGATAGCCCTAGTGGGGGTGGGGTGGGGATGAAGGTACAGATAGCCCTAGTGGGGGGTGGGGTGGGGTGAAGGTACAGATAGCCCTAGTGGGGGTGGGGGTGGGGTGAAGCTACAGATAGCCCTAGTGGGGGTGAAGGTACAGATAGCCCTAGTGGGGGTGGGGGGGGGGTGAAGGTACAGATAGCCCTAGTGGGGGTGGGGGGGTGAAGGTACAGATAGCCCTAGTGGGGGTGAAGGTACAGATAGCCCTAGTGGGGGTGGGGGGGGGGGGGGTGAAGGTACAGATAGCACTAGTGGTGGTGGGGGTGGGGTGAAGGTACAGATAGACCTAGTGGGGGAGGGGTTGGGGTGAAGGTACAGATAGCCCTAGTGGGGGTGGGGGTGGGGTGAAGGTACAGATAGCCCTAGTGGGGGTGGGGGTGGGGTGAAGGTACAGATAGCCCTAGTGGGGGTGGGGGTGGGGTGAAGGTACAGATAGCCCTAGTGGGGGTGGGGGTGGGGTGAAGGTACAGATAGCCCTAGTGGGGGTGGGGGTGGGGTGAAGGTACAGATAGCTCTAGTGGGGGTGGGGGTGGGGTGAAGGTACAGATAGCCCTAGTGGGGGTAAAGGTACAGATAGCCCTAGTGGGGGTGGGGTTGGGGTGAAGGTACAGATAGCCCTAGTGGTGGTGAGGGTGGGTGAAAGTACAGATAGCCCTAGTGGGGGTGAAGGTACAGATAGCCCTAGTGGGGGTGGGGGGAGGGGTGACGGTACAGATAGCCCTAGTGGGGGTGGGGGGGGGGGGGGGTGAAGGTACAGATAGCCCTAGTGGGGGTGGGGTGGGGGTGAAGGTACAGATAGCCCTAGTGGGGGTGGGGTGGGGATGAAGGTACAGATAGCCCTAGTGGGGGTGGGGGTGGGGTGAAGGTACAGATAGCCCTAGTGGGGGTGGGGTGAAGGTACAGAAAGCCCTAGTGGGGGTGGGGGTGAAGGTACAGATAGTCCTAGTGGGGGTGGGGTGGGGGTGAAGGTACAGATAGCCCTAGTGGGGGTGGGGGTGGGGTGAAGGTACAGATAGCCCTAGTGGGGGTGGGGGTACAGATAGCCCTAGTGGGGGTGAAGGTACAGATAGCCCTAGTGGGGGTGGGGTGGGGATGAAGGTACAGATAGCCCTAGTGGGGGTGGGGTGGGGTGAAGGTACAGATAGCCCTAGTGGGGGTGGGGGTGGGGTGAAGGTACAGATAGCCCTAGTGGGGGTGAAGGTACAGATAGCCCTATTGGGGGTGGGGGGGGGGTGAAGGTACAGATAGCCCTAGTGGGGGTGGGGGGGTGAAGGTACAGATAGCCCTAGTGGGGGTGAAGGTACAGATAGCCCTAGTGGGGGTGGGGGGGGGGGTGAAGGTACAGATAGCCCTAGTGGGGGTGGGGGGGGGGTGAAGGTACAGATAGCCCTAGTGGGGGTTGGGGGGGGGGGTGAAGGTACAGATAGCCCTAGTGGGGGTGGGGGGGGGGGGTGACGGTACAGATAGCCCTAGTGGGGGTGGGGGGGGGGGGGGTGACGGTACAGATAGCCCTAGTGGGGGTGGGGTGGGGGTGAAGGTACAGATAGCCCTAGTGGGGGTGGGGTGGGGATGAAGGTACAGATAGCCCTAGTGGGGGTGGGGTGGGGATGAAGGTACAGATAGCCCTAGTGGGGGTGGGGGTGGGGTGAAGGTACAGATAGCCCTAGTGGGGGTGGGGTGAAGGTACAGAAAGCCCTAGTGGGGGTGGGGGTGAAGGTACAGATAGCCCTAGTGGGGGTGGGGTGGGGGTGAAGGTACAGATAGCCCTAGTGGGGGTGGGGTGGGGGTGAAGGTACAGATAGCCCTAGTGGGGGTGAAGGTACAGATAGCCCTAGTGGGGGTGGGGTGGGGATGAAGGTACAGATAGCCCTAGTGGGGGTGGGGTGGGGTGAAGGTACAGATAGCACTAGTGGGGGTGGGGTGGGGTGAAGGTACAGATAGCCCTAGTGGGGGTGGGGTGAAGGTACAGATAGCCCTAGTGGGGGTGAAGGTACAGATAGCCCTAGTGGGGGTGAAGGTACAGATAGCCCTAGTAGGGGTGGGGGGAGGGGTGAAGGTACAGATAGCCCTAGTGGGGGTGGGGTGAAGGTACAGATAGTCCTAGTGGGGGTGGGGTGAAGGTACAGATAGCCCTAGTGGGGGTGGGGTGAAGGTACAGATAGCCCTAGTGGGGGTGGCGTGGGGTGAAGGTACAGATAGTCCTAGTGGGGGTGGGGTGGGGTGAAGGTACAGATTGCCCTAGTGGGGGTGGGGTGGGGTGAAGGTACAGATAGCCATAGTGGGGGTGGGGTGAAGGTACAGATAGCCCTAGTTGGGGTGGGGTGAAGGTACAGATAGCCCTAGTGGGGGTGGGGTGAAGGTACAGATAGCCCTAGTGGGGGTGGGGTGGGGTGAAGGTACAGATAGCCCTAGTTGGGGTGGGGTGGGGTGAAAGTACAGATAGCCCTAGTGGGGGTGGGGTGAAGGTACAGATAGCCCTAGTGGGGGTGGGGTGGGGTGAAGGTACAGATAGCCCTAGTTGGGGTGGGGTGGGGTGAAAAAGGCTAAAAGGTGGAGATAAAACAATGGATGGAAATACATTTAAAATTAATGGAAATAGGTGGAAAAAGAAAAATTTATATAAATTATTGGAAAAAACATTCCACCTCCTTCGTCCCGGATCCCCAGCCCACACTGCGCATGCTCCACTCCCAGCAGGCTCCGCCCCTCTCACTCCGATTGGCTGGATGACCAGCTGTTCCCGCTCGGTCCTCCAATCCCGCCCCTTCCTCCTATTGGTCCGGAGCTGCCGCCAATCATTGGGATGCTCTCTCGCTGGAGATACGGGAAGAGAGTGCGAACGGATTTAAAATGCGGGTTTCACAAAGAGCGAGTGCGGATGCAGAAAGGAAAATTAAACCCGTGAACAGAGATAGGGCTGACGGGTGAATTTGGAAGCGTCATAAACTCACGATGTTGGTCCGAAACCCTCAATAAGGAGCCACTGGTCCCGGGTTTGCTTGGCGCTGCAGGAAAAAGGCCCTACTTATCGGCCGCCATCTTTATAGGGGTAATGTGGGGATGCGCGCATGCGTGATCGCCATCTTGATGGGCCAATGTGCTACAAGGCGCATGCGCGGCTGCATCCTCACGGGTCAATGAACAACAGGCTGAGGGAGACGTTCATAAAATGTGTGTTCACCAGGAGTTTTAGATCAGTAACAATAGAATTATAAACCCACAGTCACTCAGTAGTACAGAATTTAAATATTGCTGAAAAAGGGAGACATATTGCTGATATTTCATGTTGCACTCATCCGGACAGATGCAAAAAAAACAAATTACTCAGCGAATAACAATCTATGCTGCACGAGGAAAGGGTGTTGACTGGTTGGCCAGTCAGCTCTGATTGGTCAAGGCATCACCATGGAGAATGCACCAAAGAGCTGTCATGCTCCATGCTTTTGTTTAATTCAACAAATGACCCCATCCCTGTACATGTCCTTGATGTCTGCAGTGGACAGTTCCCTCTGAATGAATATATGTAGCTTCTAGCAAGTATAAGTGAGCCACGTTTTGAGCCCGACTGATAATCTTTGAAATTCAGTGTTCTTGCGTCTGTCCTGATGAGTACAAGATAAAAGTTTTGACAAAATGTCTTTTTTTTTTAGCAACACTCAAGTGTCTTAAAGGGGGGAAATGGGGCAGACAGAGGGAGAGGTGTCCACAAGAACTAGGAGCAGGAGTAGGCAATTCAGCCCCTCAAGCCTGCCCCTCTATTCAATACAATAATGGCTGATCTCATTTCGGCCTCAACTCCAATTTCCTGCCCTCTCCCCATAACCTTTCAACCCATTACTAATTAAAAATCTGTCTATCTCCTTAAATTTATTCAGTATCCCGGCATCCACTCTACTGTTTAGGGAGAGAATTTCAGAGTTTGGGAACGAGGGAACTTCAGGCATGGGTCATTAATGCTGGAGCGATTAAAATAGAGAATGTACAAGGCGAGAATTAGAGCAGTGCAGATATCTCAGAGGGTTGTGGGTGTGGAGGAGATTACAGAGAAAGGGAGGGGTATGGCCATGGAGGGATTTGAAAACAAGGATGAGAATTTTAAAATTAAGTTGTTGCTTGACCGGGAGCCAAGGCAGTCCGTGAAGCAGAGGGGTTATAGTGGAACAGGACTTGCTATGAGTGAAGACATGGACAACAGATTTTTGGATAGCTTCATGTTTACAGAGAGTAGAATGTGGGAGACCAGCCAGGAATGTGTTGGGATAGTCGTTCAGGTCTGGAGGTAACAACGGCAGGGGTGAGGGTTTCAGCAGCAGAAGCACTGAGACAGGGTGAGGTCAGGTGGAAACAGGCCGTCTTAGAGATGGCACAGATATGAGGTCAAAAGCTCATCTCGAGATCAAATTTAACACCAAGTTTGTGAACAGACTGGTTTAATCTCAGACTGTTCCCAGGGAGAGAGATGGAGTTTGTACCTGGGAAATGGAGATTGAAGCAGGGATTGAAAACAATGTCTTCAGTCTTCTCAGTATTTAACTGGAGTTAATTAGTCATTAGGAAGAGAAGCAGTAACCAGAATGGGCCATGAGACTGATCCCACGATTTAACATAGTTAGAGAGGGAGAGAAGGAAGGAAGGAAACCCTGGGAGGTTTGGAGAAACCACCTTCACAATCACTCATTAAATCTCTACACAGTAAGGTTTTGACACAAGGTTAACATCTGCTATACTGTATGGTCGCTCAGGGAGTTTCAGATTAATGTTTTGTCACAAGTACTGGAGTGAATGATCAAACATATTGTTAACTTCAGTTGGACAAATTTGTTAAAAAGATACAGGAAAAATTATCCAAAACTCTGTTTGGCTTCATTACAGGGAGGAGGGAGAGTGTGGGATGGAGATTTGCAGCTTTTGGAGAAGAAAACAGAAAATAATGTTCCATAGAAATGAGAATTGTCTGCCTGAATTTCTATCCTGTTCTTACAGTGATGACTTCTGTAAACTCCTTTTACAGGGTATTGGAAGGGGAGGATTTACAGAGCTTGAACTCAAACCAAACATCACATCAAGATCTGACAGAGTCACTCGATTCATCAGGGCCTGAATATCATCAGTCTTTGAATGTGGAAGGAGAAATATTTGTCTGTTCTGTCTGTGGGAAAAGAATTCAAACATCAGTGAGTCTGGAAAAGCACTGAGACACACACACACCCGAGTGAGAGTGTTCCAGTGAACTGACTGTGGAAAGAGCTTTAACCAGTTACACGGCCTGAAATAACATCACACTATTCACAGCAGGGGGAAAATGTACACGTGTTCTCTGTTTGGACAAGGATTCAACTGATCATCAAAGCTGGAGAGACACAGGGACACCTGCACCGTGGAGAAACTGTGGAAATGTGAGGATTGTGGGAAAGGATTCAATTACCCATCCCAGCTGGAAATTGACGCAGTCACCCCGGGGAGAGGCCGTTCACCTGCTCCGAGTGTGGGAAGGGATTCACTCTGTCAGCCAACCTGCGAACACACCAGCGAATTCACACTGAGGAGAGACCATTCACTTGAAGGGATTCACTCAGTCATCTGAGCTGCTGAGACACCAGCGAGTTCACAGTGGGAAGAAGCCATTCACCTGCTCTGAGTGTGGGAAGGGATTCACCTCCTCAACCAACCTGCGAACACACCAGCGAATTCACAATGGGGAGAGACCGTTCGTCTGCTCTGAGTGTTGGAAGGGTTTCACTCAGTCATCCCAACTGCTGATACACCAGTGGTTTCAAAATGGGGAGAGGCTGTTCACCTACTCTGAGTGTGGGAAGGGTTTTATTCAGTCATCCAAGCTGCGAACACACCAGCGAATTCACACTGGAGAGAGACCATAAGAACATATGGAATAGGGACGGGAGCAAACCATTTGGCCTCTCAAGTTTGCTGTGCCATTCAATAAGATCATGGCTGATCTTCTTGTGTTTGAATTTCCACATTCCCATCTAACCCCGATAACCTTTGATTCCCTTGCTTAACAAGAATCTATCTATCTGTGTCTTAAAAATATTCAATGATCGTGCCTCCGCCGCCTTCTGAGGCAGAGAGTTCCCATTCTCACATCCCTCTGAGAGAAAAAAATTCTCCTTCTCTGTCCTAAAAGGGCAACCCCCTCATTTTGAAACAGTGCCCCCTCGTTCTGGGCTCACCCACAAGAGGAAACATCCTTTCCATGTCCACCTTGTCAAGGCCGTTTAGGATCTTGTATACTTCAGTCAAATCACTCCTCACTCTTCTAAACTCCAGTGGAAACAAGCCCAGTCTGTCCAACCTTTCCTCATAAGACAGCCCACTCATTCCAGGCATCAATCTAGTGGACATCCTTTGAACCACCTCCAATGTATTTATATCCTTCCTTAAATAAGGAGACCCAAACTGCACACAGTATTCAAGGTGCAGTCCTGTACAACTGAAGCATAATATCCTTACTTTTATGTTCAGCCCCTCTCCTAACAAAGGATAGCATTCCATTAGCCTTATTAATTACTTGCTGTACCTGGATACTAACTTTTTGTGACTCATTTACTAGAACATTTAGGTTCCTCTGCACCTCAGAATTATGCAGCCATTCTCCATTTAAGCAATAATCTGCCTTTTTGTTCTTCCTGCCAAAGTGACCAACTTCACATTTTCCCACATTTCACCCCATTTGCCAGATCTTTGGCCACTCATTCAACCCATCTACATCCATCTGCAACCTCCTCATGTCCTCTTCACAACAAACATTTCTCCCTATGTTTGTGCCATCTGCTAATTTAGCGACCATGTCTTCACTCCCTCAACTAAGTCATTGATGTGAATCATAAAATGCTGAGGCCCCAATACAGACGCCTGTGGGACTCCATTCGTCACATCCTGCCAATCAGTAAAAGACCCATTTACACATCCTCTCTGCTTTCTGCCAGCCAGCCAATCTCCTATCCATGCTAATAAGTTACCCCCTAAACCATGCGCTTTTATGTTCCATAATAATCTTTGATGTAGCACTTTATCAAACGCCTTCTGGAAATCCAAGTACTGTACATCCACAGGCTCCCCTTTATCCATTGCGCATGTTACTCCTTCAAAGAAATCTCCAATCAATTGGTTAAACATGATTTTCTTTTCACAAAACCATGCTGACTCTTCCCAACTGCCTTGAGCTCTTCTAAGTGCCCAGCTATCACCTCCTTAATAGTCGATTCTGCTAACTTCCCCACAACAGACATTAAGCTAACTGGCCTATAGTTTCCTGTTTTCAGCCTCCCTCCCTTCTTGAATAGAAGGGTTATATTTGCTACTTTTCAATCTGATGGAACCTTTCCAGAATCGAGCGGATTTTGGAAAATTAACACCAGCCAATTACCTCAATTACCAGCTACCTCATTAGCCACCTCTTTTAAGACCCCAGGATGTAGTTCATTGGGTCCCAGAGACTTGGCAGCCTGAAGTTCCATCGATTTGCTCAGTACTATTTCCTGTGATTTCAATTTCACCAATTTAACCTTTCTCCTGTTCACCTCCTAATTTGCAGCTATTACTGGAGTGTTTTTGTATCTTCTATATTGAACACAGAAGCACAATATTGTTCATTTCTTCCACCATTTCCTTATCTACTATTAACTCCCCACTGTCACCCTCTAGAGGACCAACACTCACTTTGCTCACTCTTTTCCTTTTTAAACACCTGTAGAAACACTTGCTATCCATTTTTAGGTTTCTAGCAAACTTCCTCTCACACTCTAATTTCTTTCTCCTGATTAACCTTTTAGCCATTTTCTACTGTTCTTTAAATTCTGTCCAATCATCTGTCCTGCTGCTCATCTTTGCGGAGTTGTATGCTTTTTCTTTAAGCTTGATGCTTTCTTTAACTTCTTTAGTTAGCAACAGATGGTGGGTCCTCCCCTTATAATTTTTCTTTATGGTAGGAATGTGGTCATTCTGAATACTCTGAAATATCCCCTTAAATGTCTGCCACTGCTTCTCTAATAATCTATCCTCTAGGCTAGTTACCCATTTCACTTTGGCTAGCTCAGCTTTCATCCCCACATAGTTGCCCTTATTTAAGTTAAAGATACTAGTTTTTGACCCCCTCTTCTCCCTTTCAAACTGAATGTAAAATTCAACCATATTGTGCACGCTGCTACCTAGCAGTGCCCTTACTCTGAGGTCATTAATTAATCCTGTTACATTACACAATACCAAGTCAAATATAAAGTGCTCTCTGATTGGCTCCTGAACATGCTGCTCAAAACTATCTCAAAAGCATTCTAAGAACTCCTCATTCAGACTATTACTGCCAATCTGATTTTTCCAGTTAATGTGTAGATTAAAATCACCCATGATTATTGCCATCCCTTTATCACAAGCACATAATATTTTCTCTTGAATACTTTGTCCTACCCTGTAGCTGCTGTTAGGGGCCCGTCAATCACTCCCACTAATGACTGTTTTTCCCCTACTATTCCTCATCTCCACCCAAACCGATTCTACATCCTGATCTCCTGATCCAAGGTCATCTCTAACTATTGCACCAGTTCCCTCTTTGATTAACAATGCTACCCCTCCACCTTTACCCAGCTTCCTGTTCTCCTTGAATGTCATGTACCCCTCAATATTAAGGACCCAATCTTAGTTTTCCTGCAGCCACGTCTCCATAATTACTATCAGATCATATTTATTTACTTCTGTGTGGGTCATCAATTCATTTACTTTGTTTTGGATGCTATGTGCATTCAGATAGAGAGCCTTCAGTCTTGTCTTTTTGTTACCGTTGTAACATCTAGTCTTGACGTTAATTTATTCTGAGGTTTTTTCTCTCAGTCCTTTCCTGCTATTCTCTGACCTCGTTTCTCATATTACTATTTTGCTCTCCTGTCTTGCCTCTGCACCTTGAATTGCTACCTCTACCCAAGTTTGATCCCAAACCGCTCTTGTTTAGTTTAAAGCCCTCACTACTTCCCTGGTTATGTGATTTGCGAGGACACTCATTCCAGCACGGTTCAGGTGTAAACCGTCCCAACGGTACAGCCCCCACTGTCCCCAGCACTGATACCAGTGTCCCACAAACCAGAACCCAGTTCTCCCACACCAATCTTTGAGCCACGCATTGGTCTCCCTAATCTTATTTGCCTGATGCCAATTTGCACGTGGCTCAGGTAATAATCCAGAGATTATTACCTTTGAGGCTCTGCTACATAATTTGGTACCTAGCTCCTCATACTGACATAACAGAACGTCTTTCCTAGTTCTACCTATGTCATTGGTACGTACATGGACCATGACAACTGGATTCTCCCCCTCCCACTGCAAGTCCCTCTTCAGCCCTGAGCAGATGTCCCAAACCCTGGCACTGGGCAGGCAACACAGCCGTCTGGACTCTCACTTTTTGCTGCAGAGAACAGTGTCAATGCCCTCACTATACTATCTCTTACTACCACTACATTCCTTTTTGCTCCCCCTGCGTGAATGGCTTCCTGTACCACAGTGTCATGGCCAGCCAGCTCATCCACCTTTCACATTTCACTTTCATCCACACAGGTTGTGACACTTGCAAAGTCTGAGGCTCCTGCACTCCTGCCTGTTCAGTCCCATTACCTGCCTCACTAACAGTCACATCCTCCTGTCCCTCATTGCTGATCAAACAGATGACCTTCTTCTAAGGTAACTGTCTTCTGGAACAAAGTATCCAGGTATTTCTCCCCGTCCCTTATGTTGTGCAGTGTCTGCATTTCGGTTTCCAGATCAAAAATCCTGATCAAGAATTCCTCAAGCTGCTTACACTTCCTGCAGACGTGTTTGTCATGGATCGCCTTGGCGTCCAAAAGCTCCCACATCTCACAGCTGCAACATAGCCCCTGTCCTACCTTTCTAACTTATGTTATTTAGTTAATTTACTTTAATTACTTTCTTCCTATGCATGCTACAATTTACTGTGTTTACTGAATACTAGTACCCCTGACAACTAAAGATTATCTGCTTCTTAACTACAAGGGATGTGTATTAGATGTTTGTTTAAGTAACTCTATTTTACTGCTTGTTTAAAATCTTTGTTGTTTTATTTGAATTTTAAAGTTTTCAAATTTTGGTTTATTATTGTAAAGTTGTTTTTATTTACAGATCTACCTGAATTTGCCTGTCCTAAGCTGGTTTCTCACACACTGTCCCTTAGACTGAACACTTGCCGACCAAGCTTCCTGTGACATCACAGTTGCCTCTTTCCCCCCAATCCTGCTGCCTCACAGCAACAGTGAAACAGCCCGTTCCTCACTCAAATTCCCCGTCTGTATTTATAGGTGTTCCTCACTCAAATTCCCCGTCTGTATTTATAGGTGTTCCTCACTCAAATCCCCCGTCTGTATTTATAGACATACCTCACTCAAATCCCCCGTCTGTATTTATAGGTGTTCCTCACTCAAATCCCCCGTCTGTATTTATAGGTGTTCCTCACTCAAATTCCCCGTCTGTATTTATAGGTGTTCCTCACTCAAACCCCCCTTCTGTATTTATAGGTGTTCCTCACTCAAACCCCCGGTCTGTATTTATAGATGTTCCTCACTCAAATCCCCTGTCTGTAATTATAGGTGTTCCTCACTCAAACCCCCGTCTGTATTTATAGATGTTACTCACTCAAATCCCCCGTCTGTATTTATAGACGCTCCTCACTCAAATCCCCCATCTGTATTTATAGGTGTCCTCACTCAAACCCCCGTCTGTATTTATAGGTGTTCCTCACTCAAACCCCCGTCTGTATTTATAGGTGTCCTCACTCAAACCCCCGTCTGTATTTATAGATGTTCCTCACTCAAGCCCCCCGTCTGTATTTATAGACGATCCTCACTCAAACCCCCCGTCTGTATTTATAGACGTTCCTCACTCAAATCCCCAGTCTGTATTTATAGGTGTTCCTCACTCAAATCCCTGGTCTGGATTTGTAGGTGTTGCTCAGCTCCCGACTGTCTCCCGCAGGTCCGCTGAGCTCTGACTCCCAGCAAGGTAGGCCTCACTCGAATCCCTGGAATATATTTATCGGCACTTCTCAGTTCCCGAGTATCTCCCACAGGTCCGTCCGCTCCAACTCCCAGCAAGGTAGTGGGATTGAGCTGGTGCCTAGGGAATGGAGTTTGTAGCGGGGACTGAAGACAATGGCTTTAGTCTTCCCAATATTTAAATGGAGGAAATTTCTGTTAATCCAGCTCTGGATGTCAGACAAGTCAGGAAGGTGTGTGACTTGGAGGGGAACTTGGAGGTGATGGTGTTCACATACACCTGCTACCCTGGTCCTTCTAGGGATGGAGATTTAGAGTTTATCCCTCTGCTTTATCCAGTGCCTCTCCCACCTCTCTCTGTATTTGCTCCAATTGAGTCCAGAACCTTGTGTAGGTCCAGACCAGGTGGCAGGTTCCCTTCCCTGAAGGACATTCGTGAACCAGTTGGGTTTTTATGACAATCCAGCAGTTTTCATGGTTACTTTTTCCTAGTGTCAGCCCCACAAATTCCCAGATTCATTCAGCTCAATTTCACAACCTGTCTTTGTGTTTTTGTGGGTTCTCTCTCACTCCCTTTTTCTGTTTTAAATCAACTTCACAGGGGATTAGAAGGGGAGGATTTTAATTTGGGGAAGTGAAACAAAACATCACATCAGGACCTGATGGACTCACCCAATTTATCGTAACCTGAATATCACTGGATTTTGAACAGGGAAGGACAAAGCACAGTGGGGAGAAACCATACACGTGCTCTGTGTGTGGATGAGGCTTTAGCGAATCATCTGGCCTGTCAGAACATAAATGCAGTCACAACAGGGAGAAGATGTGGAAACGTGCGGATTGCAGGAAGGGATTCACTGAAACAGTTCAGCTGGAAACTCATCAGGACAGTCAGACTGGGGAGAGGCTGTTTACCTGCCCAGAGTGTGGGAAGGGATTCATTAATTCATCCAACCTGCTCACACACCAACGAGTTCACACTGGGGAGAGACCATTCACTTGCTCCATTTGTGGGAAGGGATTCATTCAGTCATCCAGCCTGGTGATACACCAGCGGGTTCACCCTGGGGAAAAGCTGTTCTCCTGCTCCGAGTGTGAGAGGGGATTCACTGATTGATCCAACCTGCTGGTGCATCAACGTGTTCACACTGACGAGAGACCGTTCAGGTGCTCTCACTGTGGGACTGGGTTCAGACGTTTATCTGAACTCACCATGCATCAGCACACACATTGAGGAGAGGCCATTCACCTGTATGGAGTGTGGGAAGGGATTCACTGCTTCATCCACCATGCTGAGACACCAGCAAATTAACACTGGGAAGAGGCCATTCACCTGTATGGAGTTTGGGAAGGGATTCACTGCTTCATCCACCTTGCTGAGACACCAGCAAATTAACACCGGGGAGATGCCATTCACCTGTATGGAGTGTGGGAAGGGATTCACTCAGTTATCTACCCTGATGAGACACCCGCGAATTCACATTGGGTAGAAGTTGTTCAGCTGCTCCGAGTGTGAGAAGAGATTTACTCAGTCATCCCACCAACAGACACATCAACAAATTCACACTGCCGAGTGGCCTTTTAAATGCCCAGACTGTGAGACGTGCTTTAAAAGTTCTAGGGAACTGGTGTCCCATCAACTGGTTCACACTGATGAGAGAACGTTTAGGTGCTTTCACTGTGGGAATGGGTTCAGGCGATCATCTCAACTCATCACACACCAGCGAGTTCACACTGGGGAGAGACCATTCAGATACTCCAAGTGTGGGAAAGGATTTACTGAGTCATCCCACCTGCTGACGCACCAGCGAGCTCACACTGGGGAGAGACTGTTCACCTGCTCTGAGTGAATCCCTTCCAACACTCGGTCAGCTAACCTGGTGAAACACCAGTGATTTCATAAGTGATTGGATTTTGCTGTTAATCACATCCAGGATATGTTCATTGGAGTCTGTTTCTGCTGATGTTAATAAACCCCAGCCCTGTCATTCTGGTTAATATTCTGTATAAAAATCAAATAAATCAGTTTTGTGTTAAACACGCAGTGCATTGAGTCTTTTTAATATCTCGAACACAAGTTAGTTCCTTTGAAGTGCTTTCCCTCTCCTTCAAATATGCCATCATCACTCCCTCCTCAATAAAACCAGCCCTTGACCCCAATGTCCTTGCAAACTATCTCCCCATTTCTCTCCATCCTTTTCTCTATGAAGTCCTGGTCACCTCCAAAATCCATGCCAATCTTTCATGAAACTCCATGGTTCAATCCCTCCAATAAGAAAACTGCCCAACCACAATATTGAAAAAGCTCTCATCAAAGTCAAAAATTACATTCTCTGTGAATGTGACAAATGTAAATTCTCCCTCATTGTCCTTCTTGGCCTGTCTGTGGTCTTTGGCGCCATTGACCAAACCATCCTCCCCCAATGCCTCTCCACTGGTGTCCAGTTGGGTGGGACTACATGCTCCTGATTCCTTCCTTATCTATGTCATTGTAGCCAGAGAATCACCTGCAGATGAGATTATTTGAGTTACATTTTCATAGACTCACACTCGGTAAGTGATCAGGTGTCACTGAACTTTGACACACAGATGTTTCATTATCACTTTCACAGTGACCACGTCTGACAGACCAAGTCCTTCTTTCTGCAGCAGCCCTTCTTGATAAGATCAACAGAGAAGAGTGAAGACATAGCCACTACCCAAGCTCATAGCAATAAAAATATTTGCTAATGCCCATTAAAATATAAAGCACAGCAGAGCAACAGGGTGTTAGTTTGTGACAGACTTATTGAAACAGATTCATTACCTAGAGTTTTCCAACAGGTCCATTATTGCTGGATGCAAATGGGAGGAGATGGACCTTGTCATTCTTAATTTGCAATGCCTATGTTTGCAGAATCTCACCCTCACTTATACAGACTCACTCAGTAAGTTGTCAGATCTCGTTGAACTATGACACAATTCTATTCCAATGACTCACACAGATTGCATCTTGCAGAACATATCACTCAAGATGTGTCAGACCCTTTCCACAAGATTGACAATGTTATTGTCCACACCACAAGATCACAGCGCGACAAACACCTGGAACTTCCTGTTGGAATGTAAAACTGGGAGAACAATGGAATGTTGCTCTGCTACAAACATGGTGATAGAGATTGACTCAGACTAAACCAACAATTTTCACCACATTACAGATTTGGTTTGGCACTGAAAGAGGCCATTTGGCCCATCATGTCTGCACTGACTCTCTGAATGAGCAACTCAACCTGTCCTATTCTTCTGCCTTTTCCCCATAAACCCGTACATTCTTCCTTTTCAGATAACAGCCTAATTCCTGCCTGAATGCTTCAATTGGACCTGCCTTCATCACACTCCCACACAAAGCATTCCAGACCCTAACCAGATACTGTGTGAAAGGATTTTCCTCATATCATTGTTGATTCTTTTACTGATCACTTTAAAACTATGCCCTCCTGTTCTCAATCCTTTGATGAGTGGGAACAGATTCTCCTTATCTACTCTGTGCAGTCCCCACTTGATTTTGAATAACTCCACCAAATATCCTCTCAGCCTTCTTTTCACTAATGAAAACAGTCCTAATTTTTCCAATTTATTTTCTGATGTGCTGTTCTTCCTCCCTGGAACCAAGCTTGTGAATCTTTTCTGCACCCTCTTCAATGCCTTCACATCCTCCCTGAAGTGTGGTGCCCAGAAATGGATGCAATAAACCACCTGAGGCCAAGCTAGTGACTTATACAAATTCAACATAACCTCCTTGCTCTTGCACTCTGTACCCCTATTAATAAAACCCAGGATATTGTATATTTTATTAATCACTCTCTCAATCACTCTCCTGCCACCTTCAATGACTTATGGACATATACACCCAGGTCTCTTTCTCCTTCAACCCCTTTAGAGTTGTACCCCTTAATTTATATTGCCTCTCCATGTTCTTACTACAAACTGTATCAACTCACATTTCTCTGCATTGAACTTCATATTGCACCCGTTTGTCCCATTCCACCAACTTGTCTATTTCCTTTTGAAGTTCTACACTGTCCTCATCACAGTTCTCAATGCTTTCACGTTTTGTATCTTCTGCAAACTTTGGAATGTTTCCCTTTTCATCAAGATTTAGGTCATTAATATATATCAGGAAAAGCCCGAGTCCCAACACTGACCCCTGGGGAACACCATTACAAACCTTCCACCAGCCTGAAAAACATCCGTTAACTACTTTCTGTTTCCTTTCACTGAGCCAATTCTGTATCCATGTGGCTCCTGTCCCGTTTATTCCATGAGCTATAACTTTGCTTAAAAGTCTGTTGTGCAGCCCTGTACCAAATGCCATTTGAAAGTCTATTTACACCACATCAACAGCATTGCCCTCATCAACCTTCCCTGTTACCTCTTCAAAAAAACTCCAGGAAGTTAGTAAAACAAGATTTTCCCTAAAGAAGTCCATGCTGTTTTTCCTTAATTAACCTGCATTTGTTCATGTGACTGTTAACTTCATCCAAATTATAGTTTCTCAAAGTTTCTCACCACTGAAGTTAAACTAATTGGCCTGCAGTTTCTGGGCTTATCCTTACACCTATTCTGGAACAAGGGTGTAAATTTTGCAATTTCCCAGTCCTTTGGCACCTGAGTCTAAGGCACAATTAAATATTCTGGCCAGTGCCTCTGGAACTTCCACTCTTATTTCTCCCAGTATCCTTAGCATCTCATTGGCTCAGGTGACTTCACAACTTTAAAGTAAAAGCAAAATACTGCGGATGTTGGAATTCTGAAACAAAAGCAGAAAATGCTGGAAAAACTCAGTAGGTCTAACAGCATCTGTGAAGAGAGGACAAAACAGTGAGTCATACGGAATCGAAACATGAATTGTTTTTTTTTCATTCCACAGATGCTGTAAGACCTGCTGAGTTTTTCCAGAATGTTCTGTTTTTGTTTCACAACTTTAAATATAGATAACCTATTTAATATCTCCTCTAATTCAATTTTAAACCTATCTGAATCTGAATCACATCCTCTTTCACCATGGTCTGGGTAGCATTTTCTTCCTTGGTAAAGGCAGTTGCAAAGTATTCATTTAGACTCACAGCTATGCCCTTTGCCCCTTGAGAGGGGGATCCACCACAAGCATAGGAACAGGGAAACGGAAACAAAAAATGCCAGAAAAACACAGCAGGTCTGAAAGCATCTGTGGAGAGAGAGACCGAGATAATGTTTTGAGTCTGTATAACTCTTCTTCAGATCTAAAAGGAGGTAGAGATGTGGTAAAATATGTACTGATTAAGGAGGGTGGAACTGCTGAAGCTGGATAGAAGGCCAGGGATAGGTGGAGGCAAAGGAGAGATGGTGAAAGATGTCATAAACAAAAGGTCAAAGAGTAGTTAATGGTGGTGGTACTGGCTAAATGAGGTGCTAATGGTGACATTAAGGAAGCAAAATGTGATAATGGCAGCACCAGGGTAAGCACTCTGGAAAGTGGTAAATGGCCCTAGTGGGTGTGGAGTGGGTGGTGCGGGAAGAAAGATCGGAAATAAGCAAAAAATTAGGCATAAACAATGAATAGGAACAGAGGAAGTTCATTTAGCCCATCGAGCCTAGTCTACCATTCAATACGATCATGGCTGATCAAACACTTCAATACCGTTTACCCACGCTATCCCCATAACCCTTTACATGATTGTTAATCAAAAATCTCCCACTCTCTACCTTAAACATTCTCAATGACTGAGCTTCCACGGCCCTCTGGGGTAGAGAGTTCCAAAGTTTCATAACCCTCTGAGTAAAGAAATTTCTCGGTCCAAGGTGCCTTCCCCCTTATTTTGAAATTGTGTCCCCTGGTTCTGACTCCCCAGCCAACGTAAGAACCTTACCTGTATCTACCCTGTCTTTCTCTTGAAATATTTTGAAGATTTCAATGAGATCACTTCTCATTCTTCGAAACTCTGGAGAATACAGGCCCAGTTTGCCCAATCTCTCTTCATAAGACAGTCCCACCATCCCCGGAACAAGCCTGTGAACTTTCATTGTACTCCCTCTATGGCAATAATATCCTTCTGAGGCAAGGTGACCAAAACTGCACACACTACTCCAGGGGCAGTCTAGACAAGATTCTAAACAATTAAAGCAAAACTTCACCACTCCTGTACTCAAATTCTCTTGTGGCAAAAGCTAACATTCCATGAGGCTTCCGAATAGCTTGCTGCATCTGCAAGTTAGCCTTCAGTGACTTATGGACAAGGACACCCAGGTCCCTTTGCACATCCACACTTTCTCATTTCTTATCATTTAGGAAATACTCTGAACATCAGTTTCTTCTACCAAAGTGGATAACCTCGCATTTTTCCACAATATATTCCATCTGCCATGTGCTTTCCCACTCACTAAGTCTGTCCAAATCCTCCCATAGCTGCTTTACATATACCTCATAACACATTCCTACTTAGCTTGGTATCATCTGCGAACTTGGAAGGATTACATTTGATCCCCACATCCAAATCATTAATATATATTGTGATCAACTGGGACCTCTTACCTTCTGGACCTGTCTCCCATGCCAGACCTTGTCAAAAGCCTTAGAGAATTCCATGTGGATTACATCAACTGAACTACCCTCATCTACACACCTCGTCACCTCCTCGAAAAATTCAATCAAATTTGTTAGACATGATCTCTCACTGACAAAGCCATGCTGACTATCCTTGAATAATTCTTGCCTGTCCACGTGGGGATTAATTCTGTCCCTCAGAATGTTTCCCTACCACTGATGTCGGACTCACTGGCCTATTAGCTCCCTGGTTTATCCCTACCATTCTTCTTTAATAATGGTACCACATTAGCTGTCCTCCAGTCCTCTGGTACTTCTCCTGTGGCCAGAGAGGATTTGAAAATTAATGTCAGGGCTCCTGCAATCTCCTCCCTTGCCTCCCACAGCACCTGGGATACATCTCATCTGGGCCTGGGGATTAATACACTTTTAAGGCCCAATAAAAATGTTAATAGCTCCTCCCTCTCAATGATAAGTTGTTCAAGTATATGACAGTCCCCCTCCCTGATTTCTATACCTACATCGTCCTTGTGTATAGTTAATACAGATGCAAAGTACTCATTTAAAACCTCACCTGCATTTTCCAGCTCCTCACACAGTTTGCCATTTTGGTCCCTGATGGGCCCTACTCTTTCTCTGGTTATCCTCTTGTCCTGAATATTCTTATAAAATGCCTTTGGATTTTAACTTATTTCACCCAGATGTGTTTTTCATGTCCCCTCTTTGCCTTCCTAATTTCTTTTTTAAGTAACCCCCTGCACTTTCTCTGCCCATCAAGGGCTCCTGCTGTTTTGAGCAGGAATGTACCATAAGCTTCCCTTTTTTCCCCTTATCTAATCCTGTCAATTCCTCAACATCCCGGTTTCTCTGGACTTGTTGGTCCTTTGTGGGAAAATGTTGGCCCTGCACACTATTTCCTTTTTGAATGACACCCACTGCTCTGATGTTGATTTTCCTACAAGTAGCTGCTCCCAGTCCACTCTGGCCAGGTCCTGTCTTATCATATTGAAATTGGCCTTCCCCCAATTCAAAATCCTTATTTTCAATCCATCTTCGTCCTTTTCCATAACTAATTAAATCTTACTGAGTTATGGTCATTATCACTGAACTGCTCCCCCACTGACACTTCTACAACTTGCCCAGCTTTGTTCTCTAAAAGAAGGTCCAGCACCTCTCTTGTAGGACTTTCTATGTGCTGGCTTAAAAATCTCTCCTGGATACATTTGAAGAATTCAGCCCCCTCAAAGTCTTTCACACTTTGTC
Source organism: Isurus oxyrinchus (assembly GCA_026770705.1). Lineage (NCBI taxonomy): Eukaryota > Metazoa > Chordata > Chondrichthyes > Lamniformes > Lamnidae > Isurus > Isurus oxyrinchus. The sequence goes on along the minus strand of JANJGN010000020.1, from coordinate 76,154,612 downwards.
TATCCCAGTTAATATTGGGGAAGTTGAAATCCCCGACTATTATTACCCTATTATTTTGACACTTCTGAGATTTGCCTACATATCTGCCCTTCTATCTCTCCCTGACTGTTTGGAGGTCTATAATGCTCCCAACAATGTGACTGCCCCCTTTTTGTTTTTAAGTTCTACCAATATGGCCTGATTTAAGGAACCTAAGATATCATCCCTCCTTACTGCAGTAATTAACTCCTTGATCAATACTGTGACACCACCATTTCTTTCACAACATCCACTCCCTTCCTGTCTCACCTGAAGATTCTATACCTCGGAATATTGAGCTGCCAGTCCTGCCCCTCCCTCAACCATGTCTCCGTGATAGCAATGATATCATATCCCCATGTGTTAATCAGCATCTGCAACTCATCTGCCTTACTCACAACACTCCTTACATTAAAATAAATGTCACCCAGCCTTGCCATGTTGCCTTGTGCCTTAACTTATGTACACCCTGCCTTCCAGACAAATATATAAGAAAAAACACGTTAGTATGTACATCACTCCCTACTATACCTCCACTCAGTATCCCACCCCCATGCCAAATTAGTTCAAAAGCCCACCCACAGCATTAGCAAATTTCCCCGCAATGTTCCCCACACCTTTTAAAGCACTACTCACACTGAAATTAAAAGGTCTCTTGTCAGTGTGAATGTGCTGGTGTCCCAGCAGGTGGGATGATGTCCTGAACATTTTACCACACTGTGAGCAACTGAACAGCCTCTCACTAGTGTGACTTCAATGTGTTTCAGCAGGTCAGCCCAAAGAGGCAAATATTTCCCGTAGCTTGAGTTTGCTGTGTGTAAATCCTCCCCTTCTAACCACCTGTAAAACGAGTTTCCAAACACTCGGTGTAAACAGCGCTCCGGGAGTTTCTAATCCGGGTTTGCAGTCCTACACTGGGTGTTTGTGAACCCTCCCAGTCCACCCTCCAGCTCCATTCCTCTCCTGCACTCGGCCCTTTCTCACCCGATGGACTTTAAATTCCACCGCAACAAAAACAAAAATACCTGGATAAACTCAGCAGGTCTGACAGCATCAGCTGAGAGAAACACAGTTAACGTTTCAAATCCATATGACTCTTTAAAAGAACTAAGTAAAAATAGAAGACAGGTGAAATATAAGCTGGTTTAAGGTGGGGGGGACAGGTCGAGCTAGATGGAGGGCCAGTGAAAGGTGGAAATAACCAAATGATGTCACAGACAAAAGGACAAAGAGGTGTTGAAGGTGGTGATATTATCTAAGGAATGTGCTAATTAAGGGTAGGAAGCAGGACCAGCAAGGTACAGATAGCCCTAGTGGGGGTGGGGGTGGGGGTGGGGGTGAAGATACAGATAGCCCTAGTGGGGCTGGGGTGGGGTGAAGTTACAGATAGCCCTAGTGGGGCTGGGGTGGGGTGAAGATACAGATAGCCCTAGTGGGGGTGGGGTGGAGGTGAAGGTACAGATAGCCCTAGTGGGGGTGGGGGTGAAGGTACAGATAGCCCTAGTGGGAGTGGGGTGGGGTGAAGGTACAGATAGCCCTAGCGGGGGTGGGGTGGGGTGAAGGTACAGATAGCCCTAACGGGGGTGGGGTGGGTTGAAGGTACAGATAGCCCTAGTGGGGGTGGGGTGGGGCTGAAGGTACAGATAGCCCTCGTGGGGGTGGGGGTGAAGGTACAGATAGCCCTAGTGGGGGTGGGGTGAAGGTACAGATAGCCCTAGTGGGGGTGGGGCTGAAGGTACAGATAGCCCTCGTGGGGGCGGGGTGGGGCTGAAGGTACAGATAGCCCTCTTGGGGGTGGGGGTGAAGGTACAGATAGCCCTAGTGGGGGTGGGGTGAAGGTACAGATAGCCCTAGTGGGGGTGGGGGTGAAGGTACAGATAGCCCTAGTGGGGGTGGGGTGGGGTGAAGGTACAGATAGCCCTAGTGGGGGTGGGGTGGGGTGAAGGTACAGATAGCCCTAGTGGGGGTGGGGTGGGGTGAAGGTGCAGATAGCCCTAGTGGGGGTGGGGTGGGGGGAAGGTACAGATAGCCCTAGTGGGGGTGGTGTGGGGGGAAGGTACAGATAGCCCTAGTGGGGGTGGTGTGGGGGGAAGGTACAGATAGCCCTAGTGGGGGTGGGGGTGGGTGTGGGGGTGAAGATACAGATAGCCCTAGTGGGGCTGGGGTGGGGTGAAGGTACAGATAGCCCTAGTGGGGCTGGGGTGGGGTGGGGTGAAGGTACAGATAGCCCTAGTGGGGGTGGAGGTGAAGGCACAGATAGCCCTAGTGGGGCTGGGGTGGGGTGAAGGTACAGATAGTCCTAGTGGGGGTGGGGTGGGTTGAAAAAGCCTAAAAGGTGGAGATAAAACAATGGCTGGAAATACATTTTAAAAATAATGGAAATATGTGGGAAGAGAAAAATTTGTATAAATAATTGGAAAAAACATTTCACCTCTTTCGTCCCGCTTTCCCCAGCCCACACTGCGCATGCTCCACTCCCAGCAGGCTCCGCCCCTCTCACTCCGATTGGCTGGATGACCAGCTGTTCCCGCTCGGTCCTCCAATCCCGCCCCTTCTTCCTATTGGTCCGGAGCTGCCGCCAATCATTTGGATGCGCAGACCCTGGTGACAGATGGGAAGAGAGTGCAAGGCAAAAACAGAATTACCTGGAAAAACTCAGCAGGTCTGGCAGCATCGGCGGAGAAGAAAAGAGTTGATGTTTCGAGTCCTCATGACCCTTCGACAGAACTTGAGTTCGAGTCCAAGAAAGAGTTGAAATATGAGCTGGTTTAAGGTGTGTGTGTGGGGGGCGGAGAGATAGAGAGAGACAGAGGTGCTTGTGTAGACAAACAAGCAGTGATAGAAGCAGATCATCAAAAGATGTCAGTAACAATGGTACAAAAGAACACATAGGTGTTAAAGTTAAAGTTGGTGATATTATCTAAACGAATGTGCTAATTAAGAATGGATGGTAGGGCACTCAAGGTACAGCTCTAGTGGGGGTGGGGGGAGCATAAAATATTTAAAAATAATGGAAATAGGTGGGAAAAGAAAAATCTATATAATTTATTGGAAAAAAAAGAAAGGGGGAAACAGAAATGGGGTGGGGATGGGGGAGGGAGCTCACGACCTAAAGTTGTTGAATTCAATATTCAGTCCGGAAGGTTGTAAGGTGCCTAGTCGGAAGATGAGGTGTTGTTCCTCCAGTTTGTGTTGGGCTTCACTGGAACAATGCAGCAAGCCAAGGACAGACATGTGGGCAAGAGAGCAGGGTGGAGTGTTAAAATGGCAAGCGACAGGGAGGTTTGGGTCATTCTTGCGCACAGACCGCAGGTGGTCTGCAAAGCGGTCGCCCAGTTTACGTTTGGTCTCTCCAATGTAGAGGAGACCACATTGGGAGCAACGAATGCAGTAGACTAAGTTGGGGGAAATGCAAGTGAAATGCTGCTTCACTTGAAAGGAGTGTTTGGGCCCTTGGACGGTGAGGAGAGAGGAAGTGAAGGAGCAGGTGTTACATCTTTTGCGTGGGCATGGGGTGGTGCCATAGGAGGGGGTTGAGGAGTAGGGGGTGATGGAGGAGTGGACCAGGGTGTCCCGGAGGGAGCGATCCCTACGGAATGCCGATAAGGGGGGTGAAGGGAAGATGTGTTTGGTGGTGGCATCATGCTGGAGTTGGCGGAAATGGTGGAGGATGATCCTTTGAATGCGGAGGCTGGTGGGGTGATAAGTGAGGACAAGAAGCTAAGGGCCCTCAGACCATCCTGGTGGGGGATGGAGGTGTAGAGGGATTGGACGTCCATGGTGAAGAGGAAGCGGTTGGGGCCAGGGAACTGGAAATTGTTGATGTGACATAAGGTGTCAGAGGAATCACGGATGTAGGTGGGAAGGGACTGGACATTTCCCCCAACTTAGTCTACTGCATTCGTTGCTCCCAATGTGGTCTCCTCTACATTGGAGAGACCAAACGTAAACTGGGCGACCGCTTTGCAGAACACCTGCGGTCTGTCTGCAAGAATGACCCAAACCTCCCTGTCGCTTGCCATTTTAACACTCCAACCTGCTCTCTTGCCCACATGTCTGTCCTTGGCTTACTGCATTGTTCCAGTGAAGCCCAACGCAAACTGGAGGAACAACACCTCATCTTCCGACTAGGCACCTTACAGCCTTCCGGTCTGAATATTGAGTTCAACAACTTTAGGTCGTGAGCTCCCTCCCCCATCCCCACCCCCTTTCTGTTTCCCCCTTTTTCCTTTTTTTTCCCCTATAAATTATATAGATTTTTCTTTTCCCACCTATTTCCATTATTTTTAAATATTTTAAAATCTTTTATGCTCCCCCCACCCCCACTAGAGCTGTACCTTGAGTGCCCTACCATCCATTCTTAATTAGCACATTCGTTTAGATAATATCACCAACTTTAACTTTAACACCTATGTGTTCTTTTGTACCATTGTCGCTGACATCTTTTGATGATCTGCTTCTATCACTGCTTGTTTGTCCACACAACCACATCTCTCTCTCTCTCTATCTCTCCGCCCCCCACACACACACCTTAAACCAGCTTATATTTCAACTCTTTCTTGGACTCAAAATCAAGTTCTGTCGAAGGGTCATGAGGACTCGAAACGTCAACTCTTTTCTTCTCCGCCGATGCTGCCAGACCTGCTGAGTTTTTCCAGGTAATTCTGTTTTTGTTCTGATTTACTTATTGTTTGAAAACCGAAACGCACAACAGCTCCGCCCGAATCAGTGGAGTGAGAGTTGAAGTTTCACATCAGAGCTGCAAATGTCACACGTGGAACAGCTACGAGAAGAAATATAGTTTCTAATGTCCGAGGGATATGAGTTTGGACTATTTGTATTTACAAATTATCTCTCACCAGCGTCCATTTCCTTAAACACTCGACCACAAGGACTCGGTGTCTGTCTGTTCAAATGTTGCTCAGTGAAAATTTCAAACATCCTTCTCTTTGTAGCCTGCAGACACTTAGTTGCTGAATAGTCTCCACCCAAAAATGCAGAAACAAAATTCCTCTTGAACCTTTTAAACCTGTTTTTATTGTCTCTCTACGATTTTAATACAAAGCCACAAAACTAAGGTGAATAAAGTGTGGATGGTGAAAATGAGGAACTGAAGCACTTTGACACACACAGCGGAAGACACACTGACATGTCCACCAAGAGTGACAGAGGGCTATGGAGAGACAAACACCCAGAAAGAAAGGATGTCACCAAACCGGCTAAGTTTTGTTCCATTTCCGTCTGCAGATTTCGCAAATCCTTGCAGATGAGTGGAAATAAGAAAGCACGGGAGTTTTTGATTGATTCTATTTAATCAATAACAAATCCTGTTGGCACTTGGTTAAAATCGGGAACAATGAGAACCGCAGAAAGCAAACGAACATTGGGGAAACCCCGATGGACGTCAGGAACATCGTCCTCAACTCTCGTCCACGACTAAAAGCAATTCCTTGGGTAAAACATGTTCATATTCAACCAGAGGCGGCTATATAGTAAGTCTTTCGGCCCTTCGTGACTGTGCTGGCTCTCAGCAAGTGCAACTAAACCAATTCCACACACCCGCCTTTCCTCCAAAACAATTTTTATTTACATTTTCTCTCCTCATTCACCCTGTCAAGATAAAGGACCACAACCTGCCCCACTCCCCGTAATAAACTGGACTTATCTGTTGCTCACCCAAAGGAAATTCCTAACCTAATGTGCCCGAACGTGGGAAGCAGCTGAAAACTTGGGAGTGGCGGGAGTTGGACCCAATTCTCCAGAGACTGAACCTTAATCCAGTTCTCCAGTTTATAGAGCAAATGGAATTAGATTGTAGACAGCAGCTCAGAAATAATGATGACCTGCTTGATCAGACTAAAGTTCTTTTGTAATTCGATATGAAATCAATTGCATAAAAAAATAATGTTTGTATCAAAAACTGTATGAGGAATCCTAGTACAACTCTACATGTCATTGGGTCAAGGAAACTTTGTTAACTAATGCAAACTGTGCATGGATTCTGCAGAAACTCATTCTTCAAGCGAGAAATGGACAATGACTGAAAGGGGGAAAACTCAGGTTTAAGTGAAGAGAGAAGGAATTTGAGATGAATTGGTTAGCTCTTTAAAATAGCTGGCACAGATACGATGGGGTGAAGGGCTTCACGGTGTAGTAAAAACATGAAATGCTGGAAAAACTCAACAGGTCTGTCAACACCTGTGGAGAGAGAACTGAGTGAATGCTTTGAGTCGGCCTTACTCTGAAGAAGAGACATATGGACTCGGAACGTTAACTCAGCTTCTCTCTCCACAGATGTTGCCAGACTTAATGAGTTTTTTTTCCCAGCATTTTCTGTTTTTATTGCAGATTTCCAGCACCTAGTGTATTTTGCTTCCATCTTATGGCCTCTTACTGCGCTGTGCCATTTGATGATGACATTGTTGATCAGTCTGTCTCCAGCATTCCTAATGAAAACAAAGACCCAAAGTGCTGCTGCGTGGCGTCACAGTTTAACATTCCAGACAGCTCCATTGGGATTTTTACAGCGCAGGGTTTCTGCAGGACAGTGGGGGTCACGTCATTTCACATGTGGCAGAGCAGCGGTTTGAAACCGGGCAAAAACATTATCCAAGCTTGTTCCTTTAAGTGTGAGTGAATGTTAAATAACTTACATTTGTTGTTCATAATGAACACGAGGATTCGAATCGTGCCGTGTAAGGATATATTATTTAAATAGTAGAAAACACGTACAAACATATCCGTATTTTCTTATTCAGTGGTCAGCATTCAGGAAGTGGCGTAGTGGTATTGTCGCTGGGCTAGGAATCCAGGGGTAAAAGCAAAATACTATAGACGCTGGAAGTCTGAACAAAAAAAAAACACAAAACGCTGGAAAAAGATTCAGTACATCTGACAGCATCTCTGGAGAAAGAAACAGAGTTTCGATTCCATATGACTCTTCGGAGTTCTTTGAAAGCAGCACACGGGGCCGAATGGCCTCTTTCTTTGCTGTAACTTTCTATAATTTGATATTTCCCAACGTCACTGTTACTTCTTTCACCGTCATTCTGCCATTTTATAATTCACTTGCGAGTGGGTTCAAAGGCTAACTACATGCACAAGACTGGAAAGAGTCGGCGACTGTCGATAGTCGGCACTGTGCACGTTCCTGTCACCAGTATCTGGGAGAATTAGGAAGATGAGATCCCAGATTATCTTTACTATGTCATGTGCAAATTCATTTTTTCTAAAATCCTTGGGTCCCACATTCCCTAGCCCTGATTTCCAGGGAAATCTTGGGTTCATGAACTGACTGTGTCTGCATCGAGCAGCTAATTGACCTGGGAGCTGGACGGGCAGAGGGAGCTGGAGGTGAGGCAGGGACAGAAGCAGAAACAGATGCGACATGAAAATGTTTAGAAGTGTTTAGAAGTGTGTCAGTTATTTTCAGTGATGAATGTCTGCCATGTGTTCCCTTGTCAGTTTCACAAAAGCCGCAGTGATCAGGTTGGTGGGTTTAGGAAATTGACAGTTACACATGAGCAGCTTGTGGAGATATTTCACCTCACTGTCAATTTCATGTTCCAGCTCACAGAAACCGTTGTTGTCATTGACTGAAGAATTCATTCCATTTAAAATGGAAACACGGTAAAAGCAGCGTCAATAAACCAAACTGAAACAAGTTTGCGAGTTTCCCTGGTGGTCTAGTGGTCAGGAATCGGCACTTTCACCGCCACGGCCCGCTCTCGATTCCCTGTCAAGCAATATAGAGTTTCTGATCTTGTAGAATTGTCAAAATGAGCATTAATTACTTATTGATTGAAAACATTTAGCAGCTCCACCAGAATCAGTTGAAGTTTCGCCTCAGAACTGGAAATATCACACACTTGGAACAGGCCGGGAACAAAGACAGAAGCGGAGTGAAAGAAGGGCAATAGAAGGGCTGGTTGCAAAGCATTGGCCAGAGGAATGGTGGTGCCAGGCAAAATATGGGTGGGAGAAGGGCAAATTCTGTTGCCTACTGTTTGCATTGACAAAAATATCACTCCTGATGGATCAACCAATCACAAGACTAATTGAATGACACATTAATGGTGTCAATCCTTCACTGGAGCTCAGCACGACCAAAGAGTAACTTCTTGCAGTGTATCTGCTGAACATTATAAACTTATCAGAGATCTGCTTTCTTCACATAGAAATCCAGTGCGAAAATACGATAAATTACAAAGCTGAACAACGTAGACAAGACTGGAAAGAATGTATGACTGTGGATAGTCGGCACTGTGCACATTCCTGTAATCAGTACCTGGGGGAATCAGGAAGATCCTGGTGTCTCTTTAGCCTGTTATCTGTAAACCCATCACGTTGTGTATTACATTCTCACTAACTGACTGTGTGTGGTCAAACAGCTCCTGGAAGTGGGGAGAGAGCTGGAGGTGAGACAGAAAGAGATGTGACATGGAAGTGCTTTGAATCATTGGTGAATATCCGTCGTGTGCCAATTTTAAAGGAACAGAGATTGGTTGTTAGTTGTTTGAAAGTAGCTACACTCAACGTGTGGTGAGCCCACGACCTGAGATTAAGAGCCTTTGATCTACCAGCTTAACTAGCCGGGCACACATAACATATGTATCCCATATCCCAACATACATGGAGACAACTGTTACATTCCACCTGGAGCCTCAGCTTGTTCTGAATTCCATAGTGTAGAACATAAACGAACTACACAAGCCCCAAGGTTGCAATACATTCCTTTCAATCATCAATAACATCATTCACACCTTCCACTTGTAAGCTGCACCTCCTTACAAACATTGCAAACCCCTCTGCATCTCTCATCCTGATATTTTTCTCTGTAACATTTTCATCTGAATCTGCACAACTAACGTGAATAAAGTTTGTGATGGTAAAAATGTGTTCACCTCCTCGGGAACTGAATCACATTGACACACACAGAGCAACACACACAGGGATATACATCGAAAGTGGCAGAGTAAAATTGCCCTATTGGTCGAAAAGGTGCCAGCTCACAGTTAGAGCAGGTGTGTGTGGTGTTTCACTTTAACAGTAAGAACGAGGAGACACAATACAAATATCAATGGCTGTGGGGAAAATGTGGGTTTGTCGAATTAGCTAAATTCCTCTTCCATAAGCTGGCATGGACAGACAGGGCTGAATTTCCTCCTCCTCTGCTGTAGCCATCTATAATTTTATACCAACAACACTAACCTGTCATAGGACCAGTCATCTGGCCCAGTGGTTCAGGCGATGGAGTCCAGATCCAGTCAAGGTTCTCTGGAGTAGCATCATGAGCTTGCTAGCGCAGCTGTAGTGGTTGTCAATGGTTTAAGGTCTCGCTCTTTACTGAGGTGTAGTTTCAAATCCCAAGGAGAGACACACTCCCAGAAAGCAAGCATGACACCAAGTTTCGCTCCATTTCCATTGCAGGTTTCGGGAATGAACAGAAATAGGAAAACGCCTGCTTGTTTTGATTAATCTTATTCAATGTAGCGGATAATTAACTCTGTAGACACAGAGTTAAAACCAGGAATAATGAAAAGCAGGAAACCCCAATGGTCTTGGACTCCATCGCCTAAAACACTCGGCTATGCTGACTGCCCCTATGCACAGGGTAATTTTGTTGGTATAAATTTATAGGCGGCCACAGCAGAGAAGGAGGACATTCGGCCCATCGTGTCCGTGCCAGCTCATGGATGAGGAATTGAGCAATCCCGCCTTTTTTCTGCAGCCATTTATATTTTTATTGTCTCTCCTCAGTGTTACTGTTAAAGTGAAACACCGCACACACCTGCTCTAACTGTGAGCTGGCAGCTTTTCGACCAGCAGCACAATTTTAGCAGCAGTGGGATTAGAAAGCATGCCTTAATAAAGAGTGAAACCTTAAACCAGCACCTACAACAACTCAGCTGAATTACCGAGCTCAGGATGGTATTGCCCATTGCTTTGTCTGTTGTTGCTATTGAAACAGAACAGAATCAAAGCAGCAACAATACGTCATCAGGCACCACAAGTCTCCTCTGTCACTTAATAAGATCATGGCAGATCCCCAATCTCAACACCAATTTCTCACCCAAACCCAATCCCCTTTATTCCTTTAGAGTCCAAAAATCAGGAGAATTTTTGAATGTTTTTTCTTCCATTGATCCGAGAGTTCTGTGGACACCTGGTTGAAATCAGCAATAATAAGAAGCACAGTCGGTAAGATTGGAACTTTCCTGGGGAAACCCCAGTGGCTTTTAAAAATATCGTTTTCACCACTCAATGAAGAGTGACACCTTCAACCACCTATAGCCACTCTACCGAACTCAGGCTATTAGTGCCCATTATCTTGGCTGGTATTGCTACTAAAATAGAACAGGAGCAAAGCAGCAGGAATACTTCATAAGGCCCCACAAGTCTCCTCCGTCACTTAATAAGATCACGGCAAATCTCCTGCCTCAACATCAATTTCCCAGCCGATCCTGATAGCCCTTCATCCCCTTAGAGTCCAAAAATCAGGAGAATTTTTGGATGCTGTTTTCTTCCATTGATCCGGGAGTTCTGTGGGCACCTGGGTGAAATCAGCAATAATAAGAAGAACATTTGGTAAGGTTTGAATTTACCTGCGGAGACTCCAATGGAAATTAGAACCATCCATTTAACAACACGGCTACAGTGATTGACCAAGGATCCAATGCTTTTCACTCATTCATCAATAACACCATTCACAGCTTCCGCTTCTCAGCTGCACCTCCTTCCAAACATTGTGATCCATTTTCCTCCGGATTTGTTCCTGGATTTAATGTTTAGCTGCTTTGTGTCCTCATTTTGAAATCAGAATCATTTCCATATCCAACACAATTTGAATTACAAACCTGACGGACAAACAATGGAAAAATGTCACTCAGTAACACAAGTCCCATGGTGCTCATTTTCAGATTCACAACAGTTAACTTTTCAGTTAATTGAAGGAATTTTACAGTGAAACTATTCAGAAAGTTGGTGTGACATTTATTTGCGACTCTCTCACTCGGGTATTCTGTAAATGCTGCTCGGAGCTTTAGTGACCGGGATATAATCCACCTGCCTTTTCCTGAGCCTGTGCTCAGTGTATTGGGAGGTTTGGCCTGGGTTGGAGTATCTTGCGTCCCAGGGATGGGCAGTAACCTGCTGACTGAAGCTGCAGTCGCTGCTTTCTGCTGGCAGCGGGTGATTGGAGAGTGCAGAGCCAGAATATTGCTGCTTTTCTGCTTTTCCCTGTCTCACTCACTGTGGAGCTGAGGAAGAGAGAAACATTAATGGGTTTGTTTCAATCCAATAACTTCATAAATTTCAAAGGGGCTAGATATCGATACATGGTAGGTTTAATTGTTTTCTCATTATATTTGAAATTAATATTCGAGAAAAGCCACTTACCTGGGAGCTCACTGGATAACAGTGGAACTGGCAACATTTTGGGGGCCTTTCGTTTCAGCACAAGTAGCCAATAACAGACTGGAACTGTGTGATAATCAATGCTGATGGGGAGGAAACAGTGAAAGCTTCGCCCCTGAGTTGTCTCGAACCACCAACCTTTCAGTTAACAGCTGAATGCGCTGTCGAATTGCGCCAGAAAGACCGGTGAAGACTTCAGCTTGAGTATCAGTGAGTTAAATCTTCAGATTGATGTTACCAGAATGACAATTGTCTCTACCAGTTTTACTCTTCCAAAATAAAGAGTGGGGCATTCATTGTGGATACATGGAAACAGTCTGATACCACCCAATGCTGACACATCCATGTCACCGGGAACCAGCTCTCCTACAACTGGTGCTGTCTCCCTTCGAGCCTTTGCATGCCTTGACTGTTACCAAGTATTCTGATTGTCCCAAAGCCGAAATTAGGTTTGAATTCCTGATGTGCAGTAATGAGAATCCTTTCAATGTCTCAAATCAGTTAATTTCACTGATAACATCAGAGTCAATGTTCCAGCGTCTTAAAGAAGGGAAAGGTACCTTGACTGTTTCTGGTCAATCGAACAGTTCAATCCTCATTCTCCTCTGATTCCGGTTCCCAAAGAGTTTCTAAAGATTCACAAAGCTGGAGACTGGGTTTTCTGTTTTGGTTCCTTCTCCATTTTCCCACCTGCCAACTGACAATATTTTCCAAAATCTCATCTCAATTGCCTTACATCATGTCCAGGGATGGGGAAATTCAGTTTTGTGGAGAAATTATAGAGACTGGGATTGCTCTCTTTAGAGCAAAAATGCTTAAGTGGAGATTTCATGGAACTGTTCAAAATGAGGTGGGTGGGGGCAGTGGGGACGGGCGGCTTGATAGTACAGATGGGGAGAAACTCTTTCCACTGAGGGGGCCAGTAAACATAGGATTGGGATTTAAAGATAGTTAAGGAAAGACAGATTGCATTTATACAGCGCGTTTCCTGACCAGCGGATGTCGGAAACCGCTCTCAAGCCAATTAAGCACTTTTTGAAATAAAAACAGAAAATACTGGACAAACTCAGCAGGTTTTGCTGTCCACAGACGCTGTCAGACCTGCTGAGTTCTACCTGCATTTTATGTATTTATTTCAGATTTCCAGTATTTTGGTTTTATTGAAGTGCTTTCTGAAGGAGACTCATTGTTTTCATGCAGGGAACACGGCAGCGAATCATGCTCAACAAACACCCAAAGCCAGGGACTTGACAAAGCGCAGAGCTTATAATCTTGGTTGAAGGATAAACAGTGACCAGGACACATGACCACATCCCGCTGTCTTCAGCAAACTTCAATCTGCAAGTTATGATGATGGTTCTAGCCAGTTTCACACGAGGAAACTCTTCACATATTAGATAAACATGATAACCACTGCCCTGCAGAAACAGGGGACAGGAGAAAAGCTCAATGGGTCTCACTAAAATGTGAAGCAGTGACGTCATGCAGCAACACATTGAGACTTTATTTTGAATAAATGGAATTCGGCTGTTCTCTTTGGGAATGCTGGGAGACAGACTGATCCAATAATGTCATTATCAAAAGGCACAGCTCTACAAGAGGCCCATAGTATCGATGTCAGTTTTCCACAAAGAGCTTTCGAGTTAATCTCAATTTCTTTGTCTCTTTCCATAGCTCTGATATTTCCACCCCTTTCAAGTCATTGTCCAATTCCCTTTTGAAAACTCTGAGTTAAGACCAACAATATTGAAAGAGGTGCAGGAGCTTCTGCAGTGTCCATGCACAGTGTGTGAAAATTAACAAAGTTTCCCTGACTCATTGAGATGAAGGGTTGGATTCTGAATTCTTTTTACAATTATTCAAATTTTAAAAATAGTTGATTTCAAATCGAACTTTCAGAAAACAAATGTCTATTCTGACCAATCATCTCCTCATTTTCCTCAGTCGATACCTTTTACCAACATTTCATTGAGCAAACACGCACATCACCACAGGAAAAAAACACATCATTTGAAACTTTGAAATAATGTAGTTAATAGTGGAGATGATTTCTGTATGTTACAAAGTGCAGGATGATCTGATTAACTGGCGTAGCTGGTTCGAGATTCCCAATGACCTCTTCCAGCTCCTTTGCTCCTGTTCTATTTCGATGATAATACCAGTGAAGGGAATTAGTTAAAGTTGAAAACAACGTGGTAGTGTGGATGAGCGGTCTAAGTCGCTGGATTAAGGCTCCAGCCTCGACAGAGGCGTGGGTTCGAATCTCACTACTGCCAAGCGTTCAGGTGATCTACGTTTTGGGGTCTGCAGCAGCCCCATTCAAACTAACAGATGATAGCTCACACCAACGGAGTGTGCTGTGTTTTACTTTGATGGGAAGAACGAGGAGAGGCAATATAAATCTGAATTGCTGTAGGGAAAGGCGGGGAGCGGAATTGCAGTCGTTGAGTTGCTTTTCCAGAGGGTCGGCATGTGAATGACATGCTGAATAACCATCTGATGCAGCCGACTATGATTTTATACAAACGCCATTAATGCAAATCTGGGGCTTGGATTCGTGACTGAGTGTTTAACGTGGCATGTTTTGAATGCATTGGGATCTCCACAGGTAGGCTGGAATCCTGTTAATTACGCTTCTTAACATTCCTGAATTTTACAGTGTACCTGAACAATTAATTGTCTGAATAAGTTGAATAAAAACCATCTAAAACCTCCAGCGTTCTCGAATTTCTATTCATCTGCAAACGTTCACAAATGTTGCAGCGACAAATGGAACAAGAACGGAATCAGGTTGTTGTCAGGCTTGATTTCTGGGTGTTTGTCTCTCCTTAGAGACAATCCCTTGCCCTTTGTCACTCCCGGTGTATATGTCTCTGTTTGCTCCTCTGTGCATTTCAGTGTGGTTCAGTTCCCCAAGGGCATGAACATATTTTACCATCACAAACTTTATTCACATTAGTTTCAAATTTCACAGAGAAAAATATCAGGATGGAAGATGCAGGAGGAGTTTGCAATGTTTGGAAGGAGGTGCAGCTAAAAAGGGGGAAGATTCAGGGAGAAGTTTTCTTCTCACATAACACGAGATTTGGAAGAAGATCTGGGAGGTATTTGTGTCGGTGTAAACAGTAAAGCCCCCCTTATTCCCACTATATTTTGCCTTTGCACAAACATCTCTCTGGATAGGGTTTTGAAACCTATCATAGACCTTCTCTCATTCCCTATCTTCACCTCTATAGTTGTTCTCGACCAGTTACACGGGTGACATTGCCAGCTCTGAAGCAAAACTACAGCTCTCACTCCACTGATTCTGGCATGGATGAGCATCTTCTGTTTTTCATCAAGAAACAACTCAGGCTCATTTTAACAGTTTGCACGAAGTCAATAAATCTCCATTCCCTGACCAGGAATCAAACCTAGACCACAGAAATGAAAGAGCGGAATCCTGACTACTAGACCACCAAGAAAACTGCTCAGAAGCCTCACAATCCGCCTTATCTATGCTACCTGGGCCTTTTATTTTTGTTTCAGACTTCTTTCACCAGAGACACGTTTCATAAGAACATAAGGACATTAGAATTTGGAGCAGGAGTCGGCCATTCGGCCCCTCTAGCGTACCCCGCTATTCAATAAGATCATGGCTACTCTGCCCCAGGCCTCAACTCCTCTTTCCTGCCACCTCCTCATAGCCCTCAATCCCCGATATTTCAAAAATGTATCTACTCCTCTTTAAATACTCTCAGTGAGCTACCCTCCACAATGCTCTTGGGTAGAGAATTCCAAACATTCACTACCCTCTGGGAGAAGAAATTCCTTCGCATCTCAGTTTTAAATGAGTGCCCTCCGATTCTGTAACTATGTCCCCTAGTTGGATGTTCCCCCATTAGTGGAAACATCTTTTCAACATCTACCCTGTCAACCTCCTCAGAATCTTGCACGTTTCAATAAGATCACATCTCAGTATTCTAAACTCTAATGAATAAAGTCTTCACCTGCTTCACAGTTCTTGATTAGTCAACCCCTTCATCCCAGGAATCAGCCCAGTGCATCTCTTTTGAACTACCCGCAATGCCAATGTATGCTTCCTTAAATATGGGGACCAAAACTGTACACAGGGCTCCAGGTGCGGCCTCACCAACACCCTGTAGAGCTGTAACAAGACTTCCCGATTTTTAAACTCCAACCACGAGCATAACAGGCCAAAATTCCATTTGCCTTCTTAGTTACTTGCTGCACCTGCATGCTAACTTTTTGTGTTTCATGCATAGGAACACTCAGATCCCTCTGTGCTGCACGTTTTTGGAGTCTCCCTCCATTTAAAAAATATTCTGCCTTTTGATTCTTCCTAGCAATGTGTATGATCTCAAACTTTCCTACATTAAACTCCATCTGCCAACTTTTGCCCACTGACTCAACTTATCTATATCCCCTTGAAGATTCTTCAAGTCCTCATCACAACCTGACCTCCCACCTATTTTTATATCGTCAGAAAATTTGGATACATTACACTCTGCTCCCTCCTGCATATCATTAGATAGTAAATAATTGAGTCCCTGAGACTGATCCTTGTGGCACTCCACCAGTTACGTTTTTCCAATCTGAATAATCCCAACTGTCTGTCTTCTGTGTGTTAAATTAGGCTCTTCACATTGCAGGGTTTGTGTAGGGTAATAGGGATCACGGTCTCTCAAACATGGAAAGTTTCCCCGTTACATTGCAGGGTTTGTGTAGGGCATTGGGGATCACGGTCTCTCACACACGGAAGGTTTCCCCGCTACATTGCAGGGTTTGTGTAGGGTAATAGGAACATGGTCTCTCACCGTTCCCCATTCGAAATGGGGATGCATTAACAGAATTAAGTGTGAGGAATGGTTGCATCATTCCCGTTTGTTGTTAAATAGTAACTGGATGCAACATTTCAAAACCATGTGACATTTATACTTCTCCAGGTTTTGAGTAATATTCTGGAAAATGCATGGCTCGGAAAAAAGAGAGAAAGATGGGGACGGATTTGCTGTAAGGCCGTTCGCACATGTTTGAGGTGTTGAATGAATTGCTTATGTGCTGTGCCATCTGATGATTCTAATGTTCGATCAATTTCTCTGCCGCAGGGCTCAGGTTCTCAGCCGAATTGAACTTACACAAAACAAGGTTCGGAACTGCAATAAGATAGCAAAATTTAATATTCTAGGTCGTTATGCATGGAGCTGCGTGTAGTTTTTGTAGTTCAATGGTTATCACATTTGCTTTACATGGGGAAGATTCTCTCGTTCAAACCTCATTGCAGAGCAGTGGAACTGGAAACACTTGTGGAAACATTTCTTGCCGCCGTTGACAACCCAAATCTGTGTGACAATGAATGTTGGTGGGAGGAAAAAACATTGGAAGCTTCGTCCCTGAGAACCACCAAACTTTCAGTTAGTCGAACACGCTGATCAATTGTGCTGTAGGGACTGATGTAACTTTCAGTGCTCTTTGCACAAGTGCAGCCGAGTCTCTTTGAACATCAGCACATCTTTCTTACCTTTCCAAACGTGTTCTGCTTTGTTGCTTTTTAAAAATTACTACGACTGACTGAGTTACTTCAATCTTTGCTACATTTTTCTCCGTCTTACATCTTGTTGTCCATTCACTTCTTATATATTATAAAAACAGTAATTCCTGGAAAAACTCAACAGGTCTCACAGACTCAGTGGAAAGGGAAACAGTGTTAATGTTTGAATCCGTATAACTCTTCTTCAGAGATGAAGAAAAGTAGAAATTGTTTGAATTCTCCTGTTTAAGCAGGGCGGGACGGGTAGAGCAGGTGATTCTGGATTTAAGGTCAGTGATAGGTGGGGGCTAAGGAGAGACTGACAAAGATGCCCTGGACACAAGTCAAAGGGGATGTTAATTGTAATGGTAATGGCTGAAGAAGGTACTGATAGTGACATAATGGTAAAAAAGCAGGATATGTGAATAGCAGAACAAGGTTCAGCGCTCTGTGAAAAAAAACAACATGGAACGAGTAACAGATGGCCCTTTTGGGGGTGGGATGTGGGAGGGGGAGATAGTTGGAGAAAAAAGATAGAAAAGGGGATAATAAAAGGGGGTGGGGTGAAATAATGAATAAATGAATGAAAAATAAGTTAATAAAATACTTTTTTATAAAGAGATTTTAAAAAGGGTGAAAATGAAGGAGATAGTTCATGATCTGAAGTTGCTGAACTTCATGTTACGTCCGGAAGACTATAAAGTGCCTAGTCGGAAGATGAGGTGCTGTTCCTCCAGTTTGTGTTGAGCTTCACTGGAACAATGCAGCAAGCCAAGGACAGACATGTGGGCATGACAGCAAGGTGAAGTGTTGAAATGGCAAATGACAGGGAGGTCTGGGTCATGCTTGCAGACAGACTGAAGATGTTCCACAAAGCGGTTGGCCAGTCTGTGTTTGGTCTCTCCAGTGTAGGGGAGACCGCATTGGGAGCAGTGAATGCAATGGACCAAATTGGAGGTGCACATGAAGCGCTGCTTCACCTGAAAGGAATGTTTGGGCACTTGGAAGGTGAGGAGAGAGGCCCCTAAAGGGCCATCTGTCATTGCTCTATGTTGTTCTTTCACAGAGTGCTGATCCTTGTTCTGCTATTCACACATTCTGATTTCTTACCTTTGAGCAACTATCAGCACCATTTTTAGCCCTTACCGCTACCATTAACACTCCCTTAGTCTTGTGCACATAATATCTTTGCCAATTCCTCCTGACTTCCCCAACTGCTCCACCCCACGCCCTCGTAAACAGTATAAAAACAGTGAACGCTTCTGCTTCTCTTTAGCTCTGAAGAAGATCACACGGACTCGAGATGTTGACTCTGTTTCTCTCTCCACAGTTGCTGTCAGATGCTGAGTTTTTACTTCAGATTTCCAGCATCCACAGTACTTTAACTTAAAAGCAAAATGCTTCACCACAGTACTTTGCTTTTTCTTCTTATATATTGTTATGCAGTTTTTCAGCTTTCCACATAACTTCATATTCTCAGTTAAAGGTTAATGAAAGGCTCTAGTGAAGGTTGAACTTACAGCCCCTGATGTATAAGGCCAGGGCTCCAACAACTGAGCTATGGAGCCACCAGTTAACCAGAACACACAAGAAAGCGAACATATTCAATAGACTGAGGTAGATGCTAAGTCCCAGGTGGGTGACATTTGAGAGACGTGAAAATGTCTGAGATGGAGAACAGGAAGTTAAAAGATGCGACATGAAAGCAGCAGAATTTGATGTGTGTCAGTTACTTTCAGAGATGAATTTCTGCCATGTGCCACCTTGTCAGTTTCACAGGAGCTGCAGGGATGAGGTTGGCAGCACCTGGTTAAAATGAGGAAGAATGTGAACTGTAGTCAGCAGGATTCAAACCTACAGGGGGAGACCCCAATGGATTTCAAATCCATCACCTTAAACATTCAGCTCGACTAACAGCTGCTCGTGAGCTCAAATGTGTCCTTATCAAATCAGTGGTGACTGCAAAATAATTCAATCGGCCCATCGTGTCTGTGCTGGCTCTCTGGAAGAGCAGCTCTACCAATTCCACACACCTGCCTTTACCTCCACAACAATTTATATTTGTATTGCCTCTCCGTGCTTTTCCAAACAAAATAAAGAACCACAACCCGCCCTATATTAAACTTGTTCTCCGAAAGGGAATTCCTAAAGTGTGTAAAAGTGGGAATGTGACTCAAACTGTGGCAGCACTGGAATTAGGATCAACTCCTCGAGGGATTGGAAGGAACCCAAGTCCAAATCACCATGTCACTGGGTCAGGAAAACTGTGCATGGATTCTGCAGAAACTCATTCTTCAAAAGTGAATTAGACAGTTACTTGAAATAGAGAAATTGAGGCTTATGGAAAGAGAGAGGAATATTGGGACTAATCGATTGCTCTTTAAAAAAGAAGCTGCGATGCTCTAATGACTCTCCAACACGCTGTGCCATTTGATGATGACATTGTTGATCAGTCTGTCTCCAGCATTCCTAATGAGAACAGCCGAATTCCATTTCTTCAAAACAAAGACCCAAAGTGCTGCTGCGGAACTGCATTGTAGTCAGGTGCACTTGACTGCTGGTGTGTGACGTTTCTGTAATGTAGTGGTTATCACATTCGCTTTACATGCGAAAAGTCACAGGTTCAAAACTGGGCAGAAACATTGTTGAAACTTGTTCAATTCGGCGAGAGGGAAAGTTGCTTTGTTCCCAGCTTGTTGTTGAATATTTGCTGAATGCAGAATCTCACATTCGGATTGCACTTACTCTTCATCTTTTCACAAAGTGGACATAGCAAAGTGAGGATATCCTTCAACTGGCAGCTGGTGAGTGAGGAATATTCAAAATGAATATTCAATAAAAACATATCTGTTGGAACTCGCCGTGTAACAGGACAGTTGGCGATTTCTGTCCTCTTTTGTCGCTTAAGGACCCAATGACAATGGGGGACTGTGAGACAATGAATGCTGCCCCAGCTAACAGCAATCGCTGTTGTCATTGGCTGAAGAAATAGTTTGTGTTTGACATAAATGTGTCATTTTGTGGGAGAAAAGTGCCTCTAGTGAAAGAGATATGAAAAGAAAATAAAATGCACAGGTAGCATGGATAAGCCGGGCTGTGAAGTTGCAAGCCTGGGGGTCTAGTGGTTAGGATTTGGCGCTTATAAATGTCATGCGAATGATTAAAATAAATGTGCATTACTTCCTGACTGAAAACTGAAAACGCATAGCAACTCCGCCTGAATCAGTGGAGTGAGAACTGGAGTTTAGCATCAGAGCCGGAAATGTCACCTGTGCAACAGGCCGCGAACAAACACAGAGGTGAATATCGGAAATCAGAGAAGGGCTGTGATAGGCTGAAAAGCAATGACCATAGAAATGGTGGTGCATGGGAAAATGTAGAGGTGATAGTGGAGCTTGTATTGTTTGCAATGACACAAATATTTCCCAGACCTGTTTCCAAATCTCGTGCTAAATGAGAAGGAAATTTCCCACTGAATTTACTCAGTCCCATGATCTTAAAGGAGTTGAACACAAGGGAAGAAGGTGGATTTTACTGGAATGGGTTGTAAGATGATGGAATGACTGTGAAGGCAGCAGCAGTGAGGATGGAAGTGAAACAATTATAGAAAGTTACAGCGCAGGAAGAGGCCATTCGGTCCGGCACGCTGCTTTAAAAGAGCAGTTGTGATTGGTTGATCAGTGATATTTGTCCCAGTTTGAACAGCAGGAAGAAAAATCTGTCCCATTCCCACCCACATTTTGCACCATCATCTCTTTAGTCTGTTTCTCTCTCATGCCTTGTAACCTATCACAGTCCTTCCCTTTTGTCCTTTCACTCCCCTCCCTCCGCCTCTGGACTTGTTTTCCACCTGTTACATCTCTGACTTTTCCAGCTCTGATGAAAGATCATCCAGCTGGAAGATTATCTCTGTTTCTCACTCCACAGACGCTGCCAGACCTGATTTCATGCAAGAGGGAATTCCTGTTCATTGTGATAGTTCACACAACGGAAAGGAAAAGGTTTTTTCCTGTACGGTAATTAAACCCAGGCTGCAGCGGTGAAAGCACCAAATGCTCAGAATTAAATACTCTGACTTTCAATGACACAGACAGCAGTTTTCACTCAGAAACCAGCAGCTGTGATATTAACAAAGCAGGATGGAGAAAGACTCAGTTTGAGCGGTGACACTGCCGGAGGAATGGAGACCTGGGGATCACCCATGAAAGCAGCAAAGATTAAAAAGGGAATTTCGTCGAGCACAGATCGCAAACCCAACAGACCTGGCATTAAGAATCTCAGACGCTGTCGACTGAACTCGCCAGGCATGTAAGAAGAGCGAAGTATTGCACATCCCAACATCCGTGGAGATCACTGCTGTTATCGACCTCAATCCTCAGCTTGTTCTGAATTTCAAAGTTGATCCACCTCCAAAAGCCCCAAGGTTGCAATACATTCCTCTCGATCATCAATAACATCAGTCACACCTTCCACTTCTTAGCTGCACCTCCTTCCAAACATTGCAAACCCCTCTTCAATCTTTCATCTGGATACAGTCTCTGTAACATTTTAGTATGAAACTGCACAACTAATATGAATAAAGCTTGTGATGGTGAAAATGTGTTCAACCCCTCGGGGAACTGAAGTACATTGACACACACAGACCTTTACACCGAGAGTGACAAACACCCAGAAAACAAGGATGTCACCAACATGGCCAATTATTGTTCCATTTCACATTGCAAGTTTGGTGAATGTTTGCAGAGAAACAGAAATAAGAAACACGGAAATAGTTGGATGGTTTTTATTTCATTTAACTGATCATTAATTCCGAAGGCAGTTTGCTAAAGTCAGGAGTGATTCGAGCTGTGACACAGGAAGGGACGAATGACGATCAGGAGGAGGCCATTCAGCCCTTTGAACCTGCTCCGCCATTCAGTAAGATCATGGCTGATCTAATTGTGTCTCAAGGCTTTGCTGTCTCCTCAATATTTGGAAATATTGTCAGTTGGCAGCTGGGAAACTGGAGAAGGAACCAAAACAGAAAACCCAGTCTCCAGCTCTGTGAATCTTTAGAAACTCTTTGGGAAGCGGAATCAGAGGAGAATGAAGGGTGATCTGTTCGACTGACCAGAGACATTCAAGGCACCTTTCCCTTCTTTAAGACGCTGGAACATTAACTCTGAAGTTATCAGTGAAATTAACTGACCTGAGAGATTGAAATGATTCTCGTTACTGTACATCAGGAACTCAAACCTGACATCGGCTTCAGGACAATCAGAATACTTGGTAACAGACAAGACACCGAAAGACTGGAAAGAAGACGGCACCGGTTGTCGGAGAGCACGGTCCTGGTGATATGGATGTGTCAGCAGTGGGTGGGATCAGACTGTTTCCATGTATCCACAGTGAACGTCCCTCCCTTTATTTTGGAAGAGTAAAAGTGAAGAGAACAATTGTCATAAAAACAAAAAAACTGCGGATGCTGGAAATCCAAAACAAAAACAGAATTACCTGGAAAAACTCAGCAGGTCTGGCAGCATCGGCAGAGAAGAAAAGAGTTGACATTTCGAGGCCTCATGACCCTTCGACAGAACTAGGATTGTCAGTCCGGTAGCAGCAATCTGAAGCTTAAATTCACTGACACCCTGGTTTAGGAAAGTTGGCAAGTCAGCCTTATGTCTGTCTCTGTGGTGCAATTGTTTATTGCATTCGACTGTTAAGCAAAAAGTTGATGGTTCAAAACCACCCAGAGACAAAAGTGTCAAGTTTTTTTCCCTATCAGCTTTCATTGTCACACAGTTCCGGGCTCTCATTGGCTACGTGAGCTGCAAGGAATTATCCCACAAACTTTACCCTTAACCAATGTGTTCCCACACCGATGTTTTTGTTTTGAATGTTCATTTCAAACACAATAAAAAACAATAAACGACTATATAATTACACCTAACTCAATAGACACCTGTGAAATTATTGGATTCAAAGAAACCCGTCAATGATTCTCTCTTTCTCGGCTCCACAGTGAGTGAGACAGAGAAAAGCAGAAAAGTAGTTATATTCCGGCCCCCCACTCTCCAATCACCCACAGCCAGCTGAAAGATTTTCTCACTTTGCTGAGGGTTTATCCTGTGAAATGGTGAATGGGAAATGTAATATGACTGAGATATATTACATTCACTTAACATGCAACTACAAACGCGAATGATGCAAAAGGTGCCAGCTCACTGTCAAAATAGATGCCTGTCATTCTTCATTTTAACAGGAAGAGGGAGGAGAGACAATATCAATTTAAATTGCAGTAGAGAAAATGTGGGGTTATCAAATTAGCTGTATTCCTTTTGCCATCAGCCGGCATTGTCACGATGGGCAGAATGTCGTCTTCCTCTGCTGTAGATATTTATGATTTTATACCATCGACATTAACCTGTGCACAGGGCCAGTTGTTGTGGTCGATTGATTTAGGTGATGGAGCCCAAGTCCATTGAGATTCCCACTTGTCATTATTCCTGGTTTAAAATGTGTCTACAGAGTTAATTATCGGTTAAATTCAATAAAATCCATACAAACACTTGGGTTTTTTTCTATTTCTGTTCGTTCACGAAAACACTCATGAAACTTGGAACTGGAATAAAACTTGGTGTCATGCTTGCTTTATGGATATTTGCCTCTCCTTAGAGACAAACCCTTGCCCTCTGTCACCCTCGGTGCATATGTTTGTGCGTGTTGCTCTGTGTGTGTCAATGTGAGTCAGTTCCCCGAGGGGTGAACACATTTTTACCATCACTAACTTTATTTAAATTAGTTGTACAACTTCATGTTAAAATGTTAGCGAAAAATGTGAGGATGAAAAATGAAAGAGAGAGTTTGAAATTTTTGGAAGGAGGTCTAACTAAGAAGTGGAAGATGTGAACGATGTTACTGAGATTGAGAGGAATGCATTGCAACCTTGGGGCTTTTGTAGGTCGACTCCCTTCTACATTCAGATTCGGAACAAGCTGAGGCTCCAGGTAAAAAAAACACGTCTGTCGCCATATGTGTTGGGGTATGAAGGATTCCTTCCCCCATTCCCGGCTACCTCAGTCAATAGAATATAAAACGCTTAATTTCAGGGTCAGGTCTTGGAGCCCCACGCTGGGGGCTGTTGTCATTTTCAATTTTGCTGTTCTAAAACAAAAAAAAACAACCTCATTCAGTGGAACCTACAAGGCAGACATTCACCACTGGCACCAACTGACAGACATCAAATTCAAACCATTTTCATTTCGCAACATTTTCTTTCTGCTTCTGTCCCTGTCTCGCCTCCAGCTCCCTCTGCCCGTACAGCTCCCGGGTCAATTAGCTGCTTGATGCAGACACAGTCAGTACGTGGGAATGTAAGACACAAGACGATAGGTTTGCAGACCATAGAGTAAAAAGACACCATGATCTCATCTTCCTGATTCCCCCAGGTACGGATTACAGGAATGTGCACAGTGCCGATTATCCACAGTCACACTCTCCTTCCAGTCTTGTCTACGTTAATCAGCTTTGAAGTTGTTCACATTTTTACACTGGGTTTCACTGTGAAGAAAGCAGAGCTGTGATAAGCTTATATTTGTTCAGCAGATGTACTGCAGGAAGGTGCCTAACAGGCTGATGGTAACAGTGCTCTTTGGACGTGGTGAGCTCCAGTGAAGGGTCGGCACCATTAATGTGCCGCTCATTTAGTCTCGTGACAAATCTCGTGCTGGAAATGACAAGAAAACTCGGTGAATTACTCCGTGTTTTGGTTTCAGACGAGCCGAATACAAGGTAAGTAAGCGCACTTCTCTAGAGTGGGTTATAAAAAGGCAGTGTTGGGAAACATAACATTATAGATACTTACAGCATAGAAAGAGCCCATTGGGACCGGCGCGCTGCTTTCAAAGCGGAGCTGATTGATCAGAAGGGATATTTGTGCCGGTGCAAATAGGAGACAGTAACAATCATCCTTCTCCCACCGATATTTCGCCTTGCAACCAGGCCTTGTTCCTTTCTGTTTGTTCGCGTCTTGTTCGAAGTGTGATATTTCTTGTTGTGAGGCTAAGCTTTAAACTCTCGGTGGAGCTGTTCGCAAATAGAAATGGACTACACTCAACAAACCTTAATTCCCTGACCGGGTATCGAACCCGGGCCGCGGCGAGGAAAACGCCGAATCCTAACCACTAGACAACCAAGGAATCGATCCAAACGCTTTTCAATTTGGCTTATCCACGCTGCTTTTGCCTATTGTTTTTCAGTTCAGATCTCTTTCACCACAAAACTGCCTGTTTAGCCTTAACACAAACGAATTGTGCAGCCAATGAAAACAACGGTTTCTGTGAGCTGGAACATGAAATCGAAAATGAGGTGAAATAGTCCCACAAGCTGCTCATGCGTAACTTTCAATTTCCAAACCCTCCACCCTATTCGCTGTGGGCCAATGGAAGCGCCGATCCCCAGTCATGAGACATAAGGGAAAGTACCAGAAAGGTTTGACATTTGGCATTTAGAGGTTACTTTCCACTTTTTTTTTCATTCCCGATCTTTTCACCAGAGAGAACTTTCTCCGACTAATTGGTCTGTTTAGGTTGAACACAGGAGACTTCTTTAGCCAATGAGAAGAACTATTGCTGTTAGCTGGAACATGAAATCGATACTTTGCTCCTTTAAGACAGTTTTTAAAGCCTCCCCCTTTGACCGAGCTTTTAGTATTCTGATCGTATATGAGTCTCGGTGTCACACTTTGTTATATAATGATCACGGGGGACGCCTTGTGACGTTTCAACAGATTAAATGCGCTTTATAAATATGTTATTATATGCAGAAGCATTATCAAAACTTACCCTTTTAAGTGAGAGGAAAGCTGCCTTGTTCCTGTTTGTTGTTGGATATTAACCTAGCGCAGTATCTTATAAGCGACTTAGATTCGTAATGACCCAAACCTCCCTGTCGCTTGCCATTTTAACACTCCACCCTGCTCTCTTGCCCACATGTCTGTCCTTGGCTTACTGCATTGTTCCAGTGAAGCCCAACGCAAACTGGAGGAACAACACCTCATCTTCCGACTAGGCACCTTACAGCCTTCCGGTCTGAATATTGAATTCAATAACTTTAGGTCGTGAGCTCCCTCCCCCATCCCCACCCCCTTTCTGTTTCCCCCTTTTCCCCCCCTTTTTTTTCCCTATAAATTTTATAGATTTTTCTTTTCCCACCTATTTCCATTATTTTTAAATATTTTAAAATCTTTTATGCTCCCCCCACCCCCACTAGAGCTGTACCTTGAGTGCCCTACCATCCATTCTTAATTAGCACATTCGTTTAGAAAGTATCACCAACTTTAACTTTAACACCTATGTGTTCTTTTGTACCATTGTCGCTGACATCTTTTGATGATCTGCTTCTATCACTGCTTGTTTGTCTACACAAGCACCTCTCTCTCTCTCTATCTCTCCGCCCCCCCACACACACACCTTAAACCAGCTTATATTTCAAAACAAAAACAGAATTACCTGGAAAAACTCAGCAGGTCTGGCAGCATCGGCGGAGAAGAAAAGAGTTGACGTTTCGAGTCCTCATGACCCTTCGACAGAACTAGTTATATTTCAACTCTTTCTTGGACTCGAAATCAAGTTCTGTCGAAGGGTCATGAGGACTCGAAACGTCAACTCTTTTCTTCTCCGCCGATGCTGCCAGACCTGCTGAGTTTTTCCAGGTAGTTCTGTTTTTGTTTTGGATTTCCAGCATCCGCAGTTTTCTTTGTTTTTAGATTCGCTCTTCACCATTTCACAGAATAAACACTCAGGAAAGTGAGTGTATCTGTTTGCTGGCAGCGGCTGATTGGAGAGTGCGGGGCCGGAATGTTGCTGCTTTTCTGCTTTTCCCTGTCTCACTCACTGCGGAGTTGAGGAAGAGGGAATCATTAACGGGTCTATTTGAATCCAATACTTCATAGATTTGTAGGTACATGGTTGGTCATTTACTAAATTATATTTTAAATTTATATTCAGATAAAAAGAATCACTGCTGTTGGAACCCGCTGAGCAACAGGAGATTTGGATTATTTTCTCTCTGTCGGTTAAGCACCCAATAACAACCCGGAACTGTCTGGCAATGGATGTTGTTTGCGTTTTATATAAACGTATAAAATTTGGGGGAGAAACGTGTCTCTAATGAAAGCGGTCGGAAATGAAAATAAAAGGCACAGGTAGCATAGCTGACCCAGGTTATGAGACTTGTGAGCACCTTCCCTGGTGTCCCAATATCTACGATTCTGCGCTTTTATAGTCAAGGGCGTGGGTTCGAGTCCTGGTTAGGAACAAGTGAATTTGATAACTTAGGACGCAGTGCTAGGATGACCTTGAGTAATAAAAAACGTAGAAACCCTGCATATCACCTCTACCAGAATGAATGGAGCAAGAGCTAGTATCAGACCTCGGAACTGCAACAACTCAAGAGCAAATACAGAGATGAAGATCTTGGATGTAAGAACATTGCAAATTCCCCTTTCATCTTGATTCTTTTCTCTGTTACATTGTAATGTGAAGCTGCACGACCAATGTGTAAAAAGTTTGTGATGGGAAAATATGTGTTCAACCCCTCGGGGGACTGAACCACATTGACACACAGAAAGGAACACACACGGAGATGTACATCGAGAGTAATAGAGGCCTAAGGAGAGACAAAGACCCAGAAAACAACAGTGTCACCAAATTGGCCAATAATTGTTCCGTTTCAGACTCCAAATTTAGTGAATGTTTGCAACTGAAATAACTCTTAGTAACACGGATGAGAAGAAGATTTATGATTAATTCTGCAGACAGTATGTAATACATTCTCGAGATGTGGGCTTCGCTGGCTGGACCAGCATTTATTGCCCATCCCATTATCCCTTGAGAAGGTGCTGCTGAGCTGCCTTCTTGAAACGCAGCAGTCCCCGTGGTGTAGGTACACCCAGGGTGCTGTTAGGAAGGGAGTTCCAGGATTTTGACCCAGCGACAGTGAAGAAACAGTGACATATTTCCGAGTCAAGATGGTGAGTGCCTTGCAGGAGAAATTCCAGGTGGTCGTGTTCCCATCTATCTGCTGCCCTTGTTTTTCTAGATGGTAATTGTCGTGGCCTTGGAAGGTTCTGTCTAAGGAGGCTTGGTGATTTCGTGCACATGTGATAACCACTCCCCTACAGAACAATACCTGACAAAGCCAGAGGCACCTGCACACTATGTTAAACTGTGAGGTCCTGCAGCCGCACTTTGGGTCTTTGTTTTATGGAAATGGAATTCGGGTGGCAAATTTAGAAATGTCATCAAATTAATCTGATGATGTCATCATAAAATGGCAGAGTGTGCGAGGAGACCATTTAAACCATCATATCATTATCAGCTTTTTACAATGTTCTTTCCAATTAGTCTCAATTTCTTTCTCCTTTCTCCATCATCCTGATCGTTTTTCTCCCTTTCAAGTCATTGTCCAATTCCATTTCGAAAACTCTGAGTTAAGAAAAACAATATTGAAAGAGGTGCAGGAGCTGCTGCCGTGTCCATGCTCAGTGTGTGAAAGTTAACAAAGTTCCCCTGACCCAGTGACATGAAGAGTTAGGCTGGTGATTCTTACACAGCTTTCAAAAAAATTAAGTTAATTTCAAATGGAATTTGAAAAGGAATTTTAGTCTGATGAAGCATCTCCTTATTTTTCTTATTCAATCGATGCAATCTAATCCCCCTGTGTGTACAACCTGTTACAGAGGCTGTTATAGGAAAAAGGGAAAGGTTTGCTGTAGCTATACAAAGCCCTGATTAGGTCACACCTGGAGGACTGTGTCTCGTTCTGGGAACAGCACCTTATAAAGGATCAACATTGACCTTGAAAATTTCAGAGGAGCAGCATTGATGAAGATGGTGGGTCTTGGAAATTGAAAGTTACACATCCACAGCTTGTGGCACTATTTCACCTCCCTGTTCACTTCATGTTTATGTCTAACAGACTCGATGCTGTTATTGGCTGAACAAGTCTTCTGTGTTTGAACTAAACATGCTCCCACTCCTGGCCCTCCTCAGGGAATGTTGTTTTCTTGTTCAAAACAAAAACAGAATTACCTGGAAAAACTCAGCAGGTCTGGCAGCATCAGCGGAGAAGAAAAGAGTTGACGTTTCGAGTCCTCATGACCCTTCGACAGAACTTGATTTCGAGTCCAAGAAAGAGTTGAAATATAAGCTGGTTTAAGGTGTGTGTGTGGGGGGGCGGAGAGAGAGAGAGAGACAGAGGTGCTTGTGTAGACAAACAAGCAGTGATAGAAGCAGATCATCAAAAGATGTCAGTGACAATGGTACAAAAGAACACATCGGTGTTAAAGTTAAAGTTGGTGATATTATCTAAACGAATGTGCTAATTAAGAATGGATGGTAGGGCACTCAAGGTACAGCTCTAGTGGGGGTGGGGGGAGCATAAAAGATTTTAAAATATTTAAAAATAATGGAAATAGGTGGGAAAAGAAAAATCTATAAAATTTATAGGGAAAAAAAAGGGGAAAAAAGGGGGAAACAGAAAGGGGGTGGGGATGGGGGAGGGAGCTCACGACCTAAAGTTATTGAATTCAATATTCAGACCGGAAGGCTGTAAGGTGCCTAGTCGGAAGATGAGGTGTTGTTCCTCCAGTTTGCGTTGGGCTTCACTGGAACAATGCAGTAAGCCAAGGACAGACATGTGGGCAAGAGAGCAGGTTGGAGTGTTAAAATGGCAAGCGACACAACAAGAAACTTTTTCTCTTTCTCTCAACTGCTAAGGAACGCAAGCTCCAACAACTCATCGACACCAACACCCATCTAGGACCCTCCACCCCAGCCTGTCCCTCCGTCCCCACCCCATCTTCCAATCCCAGCCCCAGCCGTGTATTCACTATACCCCCTGACCTTCCCCTCTCCGATGCTGAACGTTCAGTGCTCAGCAAAGGACTTAGTTTCATACCCTTACGCCCTCACCTCAATGAATTTCGGGCTCGGCATGATACTGAACTCTTCTTTCGCCGTCTTCGTCTCCGGGCTCACTTCTTCGGGCAGGAGTCCTCTCCCAGTTCAACGGATCCTTTTACCCATCTCCAATATTCTCCCTCCACCTGGACCCCTCCCTCTGGATTCTTACCTTCTCTTGATCTTTTCATTGAGAACTGTCGGCGCGACATTAGTCGTCTCAATTTCTCTGCTCCTCTCACCCATTCTAACCTGTCTCTCTCTGAACTTACTGCACTCCATTCTCTCAGGTCCAACCCTGACATTGTCATCAAACCCGCTGACAAGGGTGGTGCTGTTGTTGTCTGGCGCACTGACCTCTACCTCACGGAGGCTGAGCGTCAACTCGCAGACACTTCCTCCTACCTCTCCCTGGACCATGACCCCACCACTGAACATCAAGCCATTGTTTCCAGGACTGTCACTGACCTCATCTCCTCTGGGGATCTCCCTCCCACAGCTTCCAACCTGATACTCGCCCAACCTCGGCCCGCTTCTATCTCCTACCCAAAATCCACAAACAGAACTGCCCCGGTAGACCGATCGTCTCAGCTTGCTCCTGCCCCACAGAACTCATTTCTCATTATCTTGACTCCCTTCTCTCTCCCCTTGTCCAGTCCCTTCCCACCTACATCCGTGATTCCTCTGACACCTTACGTCACATCAACAATTTCCAGTTCCCTGGCTCCAACCGCTTCCTCTTCACCATGGACGTCCAATCCCTCTACACCTCCATCCCCCACCAGGATGGTCTGAGGGCCCTTAGCTTCTTCCTTGAACAGAGGCCTGAACAATCCCCATCCACCACTACTCTCCTCCGTCTGGCTGAACTTGTTCTCACGTTGAACAATTTCTCCTTCAACTCCTCTCACTTTCTCCAAATAAAAGGTGTGGCTATGGGTACCCGCATGGGCCCCAGCTATGCCTGTCTCTTTATGGGATATGTGGAACATTCCTTGTTGCAGTCCTACCCCGGCCCCCTTCCACATCTTTTTCTCCGGTACATCGATGATTACTTCGGTGCCGCTTCATGCTCTCGTCGGGACTTGGAAAAATTTATTAATTTTGCTTCCAATCTCCACCCCTCCATCATTTTCACGTGGTCCATCTCTGACACTTCCCTTCCCTTCCTTGACCTCTCTGTCTCAATCTCTGGTGATAGACTGTCCACCAATATCCATTACAAACCCACCGACTCCCACAGCTACCTCGACTACAGCTCCTCACACCCCGCTTCCTGTAAGGACTCCATCCCATTCTCCCAGTTCCTTCGCCTTCGTCGCATCTGTTCCGATGATGCTACCTTCAAAAACGGTTCCTCTGACATGTCCTCCTTCTTCCTTAACCAAGGTTTTCCACCCACGGTCGTTGACAGGGCCCTCAACCGTGTCCGGCCCATCTCCCGCGCATCCGCCCTCACGCCTTCTCCTCCCTCCCAGAAACATGATAGGGTCCCCCTTGTCCTCACTTATCACCCCACCAGCCTCCGCATTCAAAGGATCATCCTCCGCCATTTCCGCCAACTCCAGCATGATGCCACCACCAAACACATCTTCCCTTCACCCCCCTTATCGGCATTCCGTAGGGATCGCTCCCTCCGGGACACCCTGGTCCACTCCTCCATCACCCCCTACTCCTCAACCCCCTCCTATGGCACCACCCCATGCCCACGCAAAAGATGTAACACCTGCCCCTTCACTTCCTCTCTCCTCACCGTCCAAGGGCCCAAACACTCCTTTCAAGTGAAGCAGCATTTCACTTGCATTTCCCCCAACTTAGTCTACTGCATTCGTTGTTCCCAATGTGGTCTCCTCTACATTGGAGAGACCAAACGTAAACTGGGCGACCGCTTTGCAGAACACCTGCAGTCTGTCCGCAAGAATGACCCAAACCTCCCTGTGGCTTGCCATTTTAACACTCCACCCTGCTCTCTTGCCCACATGTCTGTCCTTGGCTTACTGCATTGTTCCAGTGAAGCCCAACGCAAACTGGAGGAACAACACCTCATCTTCCGACTAGGCACCTTACAGCCTTCCGGTCTGAATATTGAATTCAATAACTTTAGGTCGTGAGCTCCCTCCCCCATCCCCACCCCCTTTCTGTTTCCCCCTTTTTCCCCCTTTTTTTTCCCTATAAATTTTATAGATTTTTCTTTTCCCACCTATTTCCATTATTTTTAAATATTTTAAAATCTTTTATGCTCTCCCCACCCCCACTAGAGCTGTACCTTGAGTGCCCTACCATCCATTCTTAATTAGCACATTCGTTTAGATAATATCACCAACTTTAACTTTAACACCTATGTGTTCTATTGTACCATTGTCACTGACATCTTTTGATGATCTGCTTCTATCACTGCTTGTTTGTCTACACAAGCACCTCTCTCTCCCTATCTCTCCG
The DNA here is from genome assembly GCA_026770705.1 of Isurus oxyrinchus. Classification (NCBI taxonomy): domain Eukaryota; kingdom Metazoa; phylum Chordata; class Chondrichthyes; order Lamniformes; family Lamnidae; genus Isurus; species Isurus oxyrinchus. Next base: position 76,122,269 of record JANJGN010000020.1, on the reverse strand, counting down.
CCCCCCACACACACACCTTAAACCAGCTTATATTTCAACTCTTTCTTGGACTCGAAATCAAGTTCTGTCGAAGGGTCATGAGGACTCGAAACGTCAACTCTTTTCTTCTCCGCCGATGCTGCCAGACCTGCTGAGTTTTTCCAGGTAATTCTGTTTTTGTTTTGGATTTCCAGCATCCGCAGTTTTCTTTGTTTTTATCTTTGTTTTCTTGTTGTTGTGTGAATTGTCACAATGAATTGTTCCCGGAGTCTCTTTTCTCTGGGATCCACAAAACCCGTCACTTCTCTTCCTCTTTCTTTCTCTCTCTGTCATTCCCAGTTTGGGAGGGAGAACGAGGAGGGACAGTATGAATTGCAGGGTTACGGGGAAAAGGCTGGGTTGTTGCAGTGACAGGGTGGGAAGATGACGCTTTTTCTCGGCTGTAACTATTCTATGATTTCATATATGAAATATATATATTTCACTGTCCAGGTCTGTAGTCGTGGCCGAGTGGTTAAGGCGATGGATTTGAAATCCACTGGGATTACACCGCGCAGGTTCAAATCCTGCCGACTACGTTTTCCATTATTTCTGATTTTAAACATTGATCTCAGAAATAGGAAATGTAATCGACATTTTCGCAACACCTGTAATAGCAAAGATTGACCAGTGCATGGCAGTGTAACCGTGATTGCTCACATCACATGAAGCAGGTGCTGTCTCAATTATTACTGCATTTGGCACTGTCTCTGTTCATATTAAATTAGACGCCGTTTCTATTTCTATTACACTAGGACATGTCTCTAATCATATTAGAGAACGTCACCTCTCAGTTGTTTCTGTAATTGGTTCAGTCTGAGTTGTGTATGCACTGGACGAGGGCTACAATACAATTGACACTATCTCAGTCATGACTGCACTGAAGCAGGTCTCGGGTAAAGTTACAGTAAGCCATGCCCCAGTTGGCACTGCACTAGAGCTTGTCTCTGGTTATAGAAAACTAGAACATGCTTTTATTTGCATTTAACAAGACTCTGTCTCAGCTATTAGTCCAGTAGAACCTGCCACGTGTCTATCAAATTGGACCCTATCTCAGGTAATGCTGCACCAATACATTCCTCCATTCATATCACACAATTCCCTGTTTCTATTGTTATTGTCCAATACCATTACTCTTATTGCTGTACTTGTCCATGTCTCTGTTTTTATTAATCTCGTACCTTTGCCGGTATTTAATTCACTAGACACTGCGTCAGATTATATTACAAAGAGCGCTGGATTATGTGAAGCTCCACTAGACTGTGTATCAGTTTTCTTATACTGGATCCGGTCTGTGTTATTACTACACTAGGCTGGTTCGTATTACACATGGTGCTGTCTCAATTATTACTGCACTCTGCACTGCCTCACTTTTGTTCCACTAATCGCAGCCCTGCTTATAACACATTCAATCATGTCTGTATTTATATTCCGCTAGACCATTTCAGAACAAGTTACACCAGATTCTGTATCAGTCTGTATCACACACGACTTTGTCTGTCTTTTCAATTAAAATGGATCCTGTCTTTGCAGAGGCTTTGTTTTTGTACCTCTGTCTCTGCTTCTATTCCACTCTCCCTTTCCCTGATTTTACTCCACGAGATCATATCTGTCTCTCTTACACTGGCGGCAGTCTCCGTTATTATGACTTAGACTCTCTCTAGGAAGCAATTACTCTAGGCCCTGTGCCTGTAATAACTGCCCTATTTCACTTGATATTGATCCAGGCCCTGTATTTCCGTCTCCGCTATTATAGCAGTAGACCCTGTTTATGTTAATATAGCACTTGTCTCCATCCCTGTTATTCGTGCACTCGGTCACGTCTTTGCTTAAGTAACATTAGATGTTGTCTCAATTGTTACTGCACTTGTAATGTCTTTGCTTAAATTGCACTAGGCCCTGTCTCAGTAATTACCACACCAGACTCTGTCTCTGTTGTTATTTCACTTGTCTATGTCTCTATAAGGTGGATGTTGAGTTAGAAATGGTCCTCTGACTTTGGCCTAAAACTAGAAGTTTCCCATTGACTGGTTGTTCCGCGTAGCTCCTGATATTAATTTTCATTACAGCCAACAGTATTACATATGAGACATCGCCTTTTCTGTGTGTCTGTGTGAAAAGAAATCATGCTGCGTCATTCCGCAAAGATAAAAGATTTATCTTCACCAGAATGGTTCAGCTTTTTTTATTTTCTCTTATTCAACTTGTAACTACAGATCGCCTAATATCGTAAATATTTATTGACAGTACATTCTGTTGTGTGCTCTTGTTCAGAATTTGATGTGACATTAACTATTTCTTTGCTAAGACGGGCATGTTTGTCAGCACACTTACTTAATGTCTGTCATCTCTCTACCTGAGACAGAGTCTAACTCACTGAAACTTATTGAACTCTCTGTCTCCTCTCTCTCTCTGTCTCTGAGAAATTGCACATTCATTTAACTTTCCGATTTTCTAATAACGCTTTTTTGAATAAAAAACTGAATAAAGAATAATTCCCCTACATTAACTTCAGTGATAATCTTCAGCCCATCTCCACCCTCAATTAATGTGTTAAATCCCAAAGTGTTCCTGCATTTTAATTGCAGATAGATTAATACTGCAACTATTTGTTGATAACTATTCGGTTGTTTTCCATTGTTTACGAAGTGATATCGGGCTGTCCATTTCGTTTCTAAGAATTGGCTTTGCTGTTCCCAATGATCAGTTAGAAAATGATTTATTATTATTTCACGGGACGTGGGCTTCGTTGGTGAGTCCAACATTTTTCTGCCCATCCCTAATTGCCTTTGAGATGGTGATGGTAGCTGCCTTCTTGAACCGCTACTGTCCATGTGGTGCAGGTACACATAGAGTGCTGTTAGGAAGGGAGATCCAGAATTTTGACCGAGCGACAGTGAAGGAGCAGCGATACATTTCCAAGTCAAGATGGTGAGTGACCTGGAAGGAAATTCCAGGTGGTGGTCTTCCCATGTATTTGTTGCCCTTGTCCTTCTAGATGGTAGTGGTCGTGGATTTGGAAGGTGCTGTTGAAGGAGCCTTGATGAGTTCCTGCAGTGCATCTTGTAGGTGGCACACAGTGCTACTACTGTGTGGTGGTGGTGGAGGAAAAGAATGGTGAAGCTGGTAGATGAGCTGTCAACAATTGAGCGACTTTGTGCTGGATGGTGTCGAACTTTTAGTGTGTTGTTGGAGCTGTGCTCACCCAGGCAAGTGGACATAAGTGGAGCTGCTATCAGACCTGCTGAGCTTTCCAGCGTTTTCTGTGTTTTCCCCTGGGATGATGTTCAGTGAGTTCAGGAAATTGGTATCAGAGGGAATGGAGCTGGGAGAACGGATCCCTGGGGTGATGTTCAGTGAGTTCAGGGAGATGGTATCAGTACGACTGAGCTGATCAGGAATACGATTCATTATCGAAGCATAAGGGAGAATGACAGGGCTAATGGATTTAACAGAAAAGGTGGAAGTGGAGAGTCAGTGTGTGTTTACCGGAATAAGGACGTGTATATGCTTAACAGAAAGGGTGGGGCAGGGCGAGGTGTGGGCTATGTCTGTTTGTGTATTTAACAGAAAATGCAAAGCCAGTGACTCAGTATCCGATCGGCCCCAGGGTCTGGGAACAAGCCTCATGTTTATGGTTACTTGCTGCATAACGTTGAACCCCGTCTTTGAGCATTTTTGCAGTTTTGTCCCCCCAGGTATGTCCAAGAGACCTAAAGCTCTGTAATAATTTGCAGGAGTTGTACTTAATAATATAGCAGTGCCAGACACGCTTCAGTCCCTGGATACGCCCGTTGGTTTGTGCTCCTTATTCTGTCTATGTCATATATCTAGCCTGTGGCATCCCCACTTTCAAAGTGTTTAATCGAACAATGCAGAGGGATCTTTACCCTGTTACTGATCCTGGCTGCACCAACCGTGGGAGTGTTTGATGGGGCATTGTAAAGGGCGTTTTATGCTCCAATTTCCTGTCCTATATCAGCCTCCGATGAAGCCGAACCCTACAGTTTGGAATTGCCAGACATGTGACTGTGACCGTCCAGAGTGAAATCACCGAGGTGACCCTCCCTGTTCATTCATTCTGCCTCGGGCAATTGCCAGAAACAGAGGTAAAGGTCTCCTTACACGGATGGGGCGATGGGTGTAAACAGATCCCAGACAGGAATGGTAAAACTGGGAGAAATGTGCAATAGGGAAAATGGAGCGGTGTCGATGGGCCTTGGAGAAAGGAATTCAGCAAAGTCACAGTTAGTTCACTTTTCATTCCAGATTTATTAGTAATTTCAGAGAATATTTTACAGGAAAGTTTATTTTAAAGTTAACAGAAGTGAATATAATTCCTGAAGTCACGTTGGGAACAGAGTACATGCGCTCTGAGTCCATATGCGCTCTGAGTTGGTAAACTGTATGTACCACTGGAACATGGATCAGCAAAAGGAAACAGCGGCTCAACGGAAAGGGAAGGGGGCAATAGTGAATAAGGAATGAGAAAAGTTATTTAATTAAAATTGAAATCCTAATTCCAGGGAAATTAGATGCTACAATTACATTACAACCATTACCATCTCGCACATTTCATACAGGATCACAGAAATACTGTTAGAGGTTCGGTCACAGATTCGGGATCATCAAGAGAACATATTTTAAATTGAAATACAGAGATCTTAATGAACAGCTGAGGAAAAGCTACGGGGTCCAAATTCAACCGATCACTTGATCTGTAAAAGAGGGAGAAAATAATGAAGCAGATGTTTATGATCTGGTGCATTTTTGTTATAGTCTTTAATTGTTCAAATATTTAGAAACTTTTCAAACCGCTTCTGTCAGATTGTAGTGTTAGTGGATTGAATCTTCTCACCTTCACCAGAGTGACGGCAGTGCTGTAGAAAATGCTCAGGAAGAACAGGACAATGAATGTGGAAGCGGTTGTCCAGATGTTCCCGTTATCGTCCTCATTGTCTTCAATCCAGATGCGATCTGTGGAATCTACAGGGATATAACTGAGGAATTTTAATTGCATTCTTATTAATCGAGGGTGTCTTACCATTTTTTTAATATATTAATTCTATTGTATCTTCCTCAAGCTTTTGATCTGTTCAGTAATTAAGTTTTCAATGCATATCTATTAATGAATAAGTGACTCTCAACCATCTCTGTCTGTTACTAACTCCACAGCTGCTCTCACTTTACATTTCTCATCCTGCCCCTATTGGAAAATGTGTTTTTATTCCTTCGATACCAAATTATTTTGGATGCATTTAGTACGACTTATCACTGGATTATATTATGGTGGAAATTGCAGGAGGTTTGCTAATTGATCACAATTATTTTAATGATAAGTACTGATAGCTATTAATTCCAAGACTCTGAACTCTGTTAGATATCTTTTCTGAATTTTGATCTTGTTTATTTGTGGTGGTAATGTTCGGCACATAATTAACTTAAATCAGTTTATGATTAAGAACGTTGCTTCAGCCTGTCTCCTGGGTCTTTATGTGCTCCCAGCAATTTTTGGAAGATGTGTCCTTTAAAAAAATAGATTTAAAATATACTTACGTCTTTAGCCTGGCATTTGCCTTTGTGTTTTTTAAATTTTTGCGTATATGTGCACGAGTATCTCTTGCTCTGCCTTTCACTGTGTTTGTGTGCCCTGTTGTATGAGCGTTGATGTGTGTGTTCATGTGGCATGAGTGTTGATATGCTTATTTATGTGTTGCCCGCCTTTGTGTGTATGTTTGTTCATTTGTAAATGAATGCGTATCAGTGTGTTAATGTGTCTGTATGCGTTGATGTTTATGTTCACTTATTAATGTCTGTGTTAAAGAGTTTGTTTACGTCCATGCCTGTTAATATATCTGATATTGTGCCTTTTTATGTTCTATGTTTGATATGTTAATGATTGTGCCCCCTTGAGCGTGTGAGTATGTTGAGGCGTGCCGTTATGTGTTCTTGGATGTCTCTAGCTTTGTCTTAATGTATGTTTACGTATCTATGTTTACTAAAGCGTGTGTTTATATATGTTTGTTTTCATGTGAGTGCGTGTATGTATTCATAGTTGTTTCTTGCTCTATGTTTGTGAAAATGTTACTGTCTGTTCATCTATTTGTCTGTGTGCCCGTGTGTCAATTTTTAATGCATGTGTAGAAATGCCTAAGCATGTGCACTATTGTGTATGATAGTGTGTCATTAAATCTATATTGTTGTGCTCGTTGAAGCACAGTAATGGACATGTTCATGTATATACTTACAGGTCCTGTCTGAGTCTGTTTATGGGGCTGTGTATATCTGTAATTGTGTGTGTTGAGTGCACCCATGCATGTGTGTTTGTGTGTTTGCTCACAATCATTTGCATGTGTGTGACTGTGTGTGCATGTGTGTGAGAGGGTATCTGCATTTTTAGGTGCCTGCTTGTGCGTGAGTGTGTCTGTCTGTGTGTCTGTTTGTCAAGAGTGAGTGTATATTTCTGAGTGTGAGGTTGCATCTGTGCATATGTGCTGTGTGTTCCTGTGAGTTGCATGTCTGCATATTTTCTATGTATATGTGTACTCTTGTGTGTGTGTGTGTGTGTGTGTGTGTGTGTGTGTGTGTGTGTGTGTGTGTGTCTATTTGTGAGTGTGGGTTTGTTTGTGTGTGTATGCCTGTGCATGTTTATCATTGTGTGGGTCTGTGTTTGCATGTGCATTCTTGTGTGTTTGTGTGTGCGGCTATGTGTATATGTGTCTGTGTGCTGGTTTTTGTGTATATGTATGCTTGTGCTTGTGTATGTATGTGTATGTGTGTGTGCGTGTATGCCTGTCTATGTATCCATGCATGCTTGCACCTGTTTGTGTACGTGTGCCTCTTTTCCCGTGCCTATGTATGAACCTGTGTGTTTGTTTCTGTGTACCTATGCATGTTTGTGTGTGTGTGTGTGTGTGTGTGTGTGTGTGTGATCTTCTGCCTGTGTGTGTGTTTGTGTGTGTAATTTATCAATGTGTGGGTGTGCGTTTACATGTGTGTTTGTGTGTTTAGATCGTGTGACTCAATTTGTTTTTGTGTGTATGTGTCCATGTGTTTATGTGTGTGTGTGTGTTTGTGTGAATACGTGTGTGCAGATTTGTGTATATGCCTGTGTGATTGTGTGTGTGTTTGCATATGTGTGTGTGTGATCTTGTGTCTGGATGTGTGTGAGTGTGTGTTTCTCTTTATGATGTATGTGTGCTTCTGTGTGTCTCTGTCGGCCTGTCTGCGTGTGTCCCCGAATGTGTGTACCTCTGTTTTGCCTGTATGCGAGCTCATGTATGCATGTGTGTGTGTGTGTGTGTGTGTGTCTGTAGGTGCATGTGTGTGTGCATGTCTGCTTCAATGTCTGTGGGTTTGTATCTATCCAAATTTGTGTGTGTTTGTGTATGTGTGTGTGCGTGAATGCGTGTGTGTGTGTGTGTGTCTGTGTGAATGTGTGTGTGTGTGTATTTCGATGCGTGTGCTTGTTTACATATGCTTTTGTGAGTGTGTGTGATGCCTCTGTGTCTGGGTGCGTGCTTTTGTCTGTGTCAATGTCAGTCTGTGTTTATGTGATCAGGCAAGTGTACATGATCCAGTGTGTGGGTGTGTGTGTCTATCTGCCTGCGTGTGTGCACGAATGTGTGTATGTCGGTGTATGCCTGTATGTATGCTCGTTTATGCATGTGTGTGTGTGTGTGTATCTGTGAGTGTGTGTGTGTGTGTGCGCATGTCTGTGTTTGTGTGTGTCTATCAGAGTGCGTTTGTGAGTGTGTGTGTGTGTGTGTGTGTGTGAATGCGTGTGTGTGCGTCGATGTGTGTGCTTGTTTATGTATGTTTGTATGTGTGTGTGTGTGTCTGTGTATGTGCATGCATGCCTGTGTGCCTCTGTGTCTGTCTGTGTAATTTTGTCTGTCTGTGCCAATGCCAGTCTGTGTTTGTCTGTTCGGGCATATGTGTATGATCCAGTGGATGTGTGTGTGTGTGTGCATCTGTCTGCCTGCATGTGTGCCCGAATGTGTGTATATCTGTATGCGTGTTCATATATGCATGTGTTTGTGTGTCTGTGAGTGCGTCTGTGTGTGCATGTCTGTGTCAAAGCCTGTGTGTGTTTGTGTGTGTGTGTGGATGTTACTGTGTGTGTGGGGATGTGTGTGCTTGTTTATGTATGTGTGTGTGTGTTTATATGTGCATCTGTGCCTGTCCGTGTGCTTTTCTCTCACTGTGTTTATTTCAGCCTTTGTTTATGTGTTCGGGCATGATCCAATGTTGTGTGTGTGTGTTTGTGTGTGGATGTGTTTGCTTGTTTATGTATGTGTGTGTGTGTGTGTGTGTGCGTTTGTGTGTGTCTGTCTGCGTGTTTTGTCTGCATGTGTGTATGTCTTCTGTGTTGATTTGTTCGAGCATGTGAGCATGATCCAGTGCACACGGGAGTGTGTGTGTGTGTGTGTGTGTGTGTGTGTGTGTGTGTGTGTGTGTGTGTGTGCGCGTGTGTTTGTGTGTGTGTGTGTGTTCGTGTGGATGTGTGTGCTTGTTCATGTTTGTGTGTGTGTGCCTGCCTTTGTGTACGTGTGTGTATGCAATTTGGTTTCAGTGCATGTGTGTGTCTCTGTGTGTGTTTGTATGTGAGAGAGGGAGAGAGAGATCTGGTTTCAGATTGGGTGTGTGCCTTTGTTGTGTGTGTGTGAGTCCATTTGTGATCTTTTGCCAGGGTGTGTATGAGAGTTTCTTTGTCTGTGTGTGTGTATGTGTGGGTGTTTGGGTGTGTGTATGTGTGTATGTTTTACGTACTATTGTGTGTGCATTTTTCTGTCACTGGTTGTGCATGCATGTGTTTGTATCTCTGTGTCGCTGTGTGTATTTGTCTGTGAGAGAGAGAAAGCGAGAGATCTGGTGTTCTCAGATTGTGTGTGTGCCTTTGTTGTGTGTGTGTGAGTGTGCATGTGTGTAGGTAATCTTGTGCCAGGGTGTGTGTGAGCCTGTCTTTGTCTGTATGTGTATATGTGTGTGTGTATGTGTGTGCGTGCGTGTGTGCGTGTGTGTGAGTCTGTGTGTGTGTGATCTTGTGCCAGGGTGTGTGTGTGTCTGTCTTTGCCTGTGTGTATGTGTGCATGTGTGTGTTTATGTGTGTATTGTTATGTACTCGTGCGCTTGCATTGTTTCTGTCAATGTGTGTGTGAGTATGTGTGCGTGTTTGTGTGTGTTTCTGTGTGTGCATGTGAGTCCGTGTGTGTGTGTGTGTGTGTGTGTGTGTGTGTGTGTGTGTGAGTGATCTTGTGCCAGGGCATGTATGAGTGTATCTTTTCCTGTGTGTGTGTGTGTTTTTGTGTGTGTGTGTTTATGAGCTTATGTCAGTGTGTGTGTGTATTATGTTATTAGTGTATTATATATCACTGAACATCAATAACGTGGCCTGACAGTGAAGGTATGATCGATGGAGAACACAATTCGCCATTCTATGTATGAATGTGTTTTCTTTGGGGTTCAATGTGACATCAAGCGATAGAATGCAACAATTAAACAGGTTCCCCAGAAACATTAGAAACAGAACCGGAAAAACAGGAAGAATGGAAACAGCAGTTCAGATTTGGATTATGAAAAATCATCGGCAACTTGTGATTTACAAGAACAAGAGATTGAAAATCATTTCAAAACATCACGTTACCATGATTTGCCATGATATGTCTGCCATGATTGAAGATTACAATCTGAGCGCAGGAAGCTAGAAGCTGCCTTGTATCTGAACTCATATCATAGACAGCTGTTCACTTCTAAACCCTCTGTGACTGGGACTGGGAGGTTAGTGAGTTAATGTTCCGCTCTCCACTCCCTCTCGTTGGCTAAACAATTTCCTCTCCAGTTGTCTGTGTAGGGGATGTGCAGGTACATTGCGTTAACTAATGCCCTCCCCCATTTCTATGTTGGCTAAGTCGAGATAGATTTCGCCTTCCCGTGTGACCCTCACTTCAGTTCCCAGTGGGTGCGATGTGGCAACATCTGGCTGGTAGAAGTTTGAATGGATGGACGAAAAGTGAAGCAGGAACAACGGGATCTGAATGCTGCTGCTCTGTGTGCTTGTGCTAAATGGGAAATGGTCAGAATTCACCTCAGCGAGGGGCAAGTTGGTGAAGTAACTTTACGGAATTCTGTAATGAATGAGCTTTATTCTGTCTCTAAGCCAGGGTGTATCTGAGCTGGGGGCACGGATTGCACAAGACTTGGGTCTGAGACCTGTAAATTCCCGACATCAACTAAACAGGCCTAACATTAGCAAAACTGGAAAAATAATTAATTAAGTGGCTGTGTATTTAATTCACAATTGGAGGAATATCCTTTATTATTTCTATTAAAGTTCGAAAAGTAAGTGATAGATTCTCATTGACATGAATTAACGGTGTCCATCAGTGCAAGGGAACTGTTCACAAAACTCGGTTTACCACTGGATTTATCAACCGTTCTGTTGATGATCTTCAATGGAATTGCTTCATGTCCCACCACACAGGAGTAAGAAGCGCCGCTGGCCCACTCCTCCGCTGCAATGGATAACAGGCTGTACATGAAGAAGGAGTTATTGCCGTTCTCCGCCATCACCTCGGTGTTCTTGTAGTTCCCCGGATTCACCGGCTTGTCATTGACGGTCCACTTGACGAAGATCTCTCGGGGGGAGAAACCTCTCACTAAGCAGCTGAGGGAGATGAATCTCTGAGCGGAGACATCTTCAGCCGGGGGCAGGAGGACAGAGACGGATGGTTCCCGCGGATATTTAGCTGCAAAAAATTGACAATAAATGTAAAAAACAACTGGAGAAATCCAGGGACAATGACACCGGTGGTTAGATGTGAGAGAAATGTGTTTTGTTTTGACTTTTCAAGATCTCCATTTTCCACTTTGGGGTCTGACCCGCTTTCTAGCTCGGAGCAGATGTGGATGCAATCATTCACTCTGAGAATATGCGGGATTGGACTGGAAAGTTTCATCAGTAACAGTAACAGGCCATTCGGCCGAACAGCTCTGTGCTGGTGTCTGAAATCCACACCAAGCTCCTCCCACATTATATAATCAAACACTGCAGTACAGTTTCTTGTTCATTGACCTAAATATTTATTTACTACTTAAATGCATCATTTACGGACTAATTATAGTTAGTGAAATTGCCAATCAGACTTGCTCATTAGTACATTGTGCATTGATTATTGGTTTTTAAATTGCACTGGGAATTTGCACACTCTCTCACTTATTGATTCATTCTCACCACTCACGTTCTTCCTTGTGGATGGAATTTCTTAAAGGAGTCGGCAGATCCTGATGGCTCACCACGCAGTAGAACTCAGCCCCACTCAGCCAGGCTTGTGTTGAAATGTTCAGGTGGCTGACCACGCTGTTAGGATCCTCTCCCGGCTGGACAGCAATCTCTGATTTCAAAGGCTTCTGTTCTTGTGTCCAGGACACGAGCACACCATAAGGGGCGTTACTCACGATACAGGTTAAGGTCACTGTCGCCTCCAGTAAGACCTGTGCTATTGGCGGCGGCTGTAGAGTAATTACGGGGTCGTTGCAGTCGGGAACTGTGAAGCAGAAATGAATGTCAACCAAAACACCATCTTCAGAATGAGAAACCCAGTATTCAGCTTTCACTCTCACGACAGGAATATTTATTTGACCTGCCCCTGCCGTGTTAACGCCTTCATTATTTGAAGGTCAATGACTTGCAATAATTCCGGGAGACTCCATAACATTCCCTGTGTATTTCCAGCCAGAACCAGTGGGAATGACTAAACCAAATGCTGGTCCAACAATGTGAATAAATTCAAGTACAATCGTCTTACAGACAGAATATCACTCGTCCCGAAATCAAGGAATCAGAGAATGATAGAATGCTAGCAGCACAGGATAAGACCATTCAGCTCTCTATGTCTCTCTGTAAGAATAATGTGTGCCTTAACCCCATTTATCCTCCCCGTTCTGTCACGTGCGATAACATTTTCAAAAAAAAGAAATGTTAAACTCTTTTTTTGAAATGTCAATTGATTCCCAGCCTCAGAAATTCTTGGGGAAAATGAAAGTGATAATATTTCCCAGTGTGAGGAAAATGTTGCCAAAATCGCCTTCCTCAGTATTTTCCTATCTCAAATTTGGAGGACTAAGCATTTTCTCCCCACTTTATTAATTAACCGAAACACCGCAATTCGATCACTCATTAGACTTTTGTACTCAAAGGAATGCAGCCGAGACGATGCAAACTGCTATCAGCGCTGCTCAATCTGAAAACAGCAGCAGAAATAAAGTGCAGATCTTTGTCAGAATTGAAGTCGTGGGCAATTACCAGTAAAGGCCTGCGCACACCGATTCTACCCACAATCAATTTCGGATGAAACTAAAACCATTGACTCCTCACTCACTGTCCAACTTTTGAACAAAATGTCACTGTGTTTTGTGAGCTAATGGAATCCTGAACAACGGGGCATTCTGATTCAGAAAGAACATGGGTTCAATCCCCACTGCAGATGTTTGAACACAAGTGTAGCTGATACCAGCAATATGGTACTGGGTGAGTATTGTATTGTGGGAGGCACCAACTTCAACATCAACTGTTAAGGCCCAGGAATGCCTGCTTTGTCAGTGTGACGTCAAATTTCCCCAAATTCTCCCAAGTTTTGCGTCCTCCACAATCCTTTAAACTGTCCCCTGCAAACCAAGATCTACATCATTTATATATATAAATATTTATCCATTTAGCTATTGTCCCTTTAATTCCATCATCTATAACTTTCCTCACAGGTCTGTTGTGTGGCACTGTATCGAAAGCCTTTTGGAAATCCAAATAGACCATATCAACGGCCTTGCCCTCATTAACCATCTCTGTTACCTCTTGAATAAACTCCAGCAAGTTAGTTATACAGGATTTTCCTTTAATAAATCCATGATGCCTCTTCCTAATCAATCTACATTATCCCACATGATATTAATTCCATCCGGAATAATTGTTTCTAGAAGTTTCCCCACCACCGAAGTTAAACTGAATCGTCTGTAATTGCAGGGAAGACCTATACAAACTTTTTTGAACAAGGGCGTAATATTTGCAATTCTCCAGTCCTTTAACACCTCCTCCAAATGCAGGGGACGCTGAAAGATTATTGTCAGTGCCTCTGCAATTCCACTCTCACTTCCTTCAATACTCTTAGACGAATCTCACCCTGTCCTGGAGCCTTATTCAATTTAAGAGCCGACAGCTGATGCAATACCTCATCCTTAACAATTTCAAACCCTTCTAGTGACTGAGTTTCCTCCTCTGTCACCATGGCCTGGGCAGCATCTACCTCGTAGGTAAAGACAGCTGCAAAATATTCATTTAACACCTCAGCCATGCCTCTTGCCGCTATGTGTAAATCTCCTTTTTGATCCCTAATCGGCCTATTCCTCCTTTTACAACCTTTTTACGATTGATATGCTTATAGAATACCTTGGGATTTCCTTTTATGTTAGCTGTCAGTATTTTTTTCATAATCCCTCTTTGATTCTCGTATTTGCTTTTACACATCCTTTCTGAAACTTCTGAATTAAGCTTGGTTCTCAAATGTATTTGCTACCAGACACCTGTTGTAAGAACATTTTTTTTCCTTAACTTAATTTCTATCTCCTTTGCCATCCAGGGAGCTCTGGATATGTTCCTCCTGCCTTTCCCTTTTGAGGGAACATACTTAGACTGTGCTGAAACCATCTCCTCTTTGAAGTTAGCCCAATGTTCAGCTATTGTTTTTCCCACCAACCTTTGGTTCCAGTCTATCAGGCCCAGCCCCATTCTTGCCCCATTGAAGCCCGCTCTCTGCCAGTTGGCTACTCTTACCCTGGATTGATCAATGTCATTTTCCACCGTCATCCTAAACCTTATGATACAATGATCACTGTCCCCTAAATGCTCCCCTCCTATCAGTTTGTTTACTTGGCCAACCTCATTCCCAAGAACCAGGTCTAGCAGTGCCTCCTTTCTCCTTGCACTGGACACACACTGCTGTAGCAAATTCTCCAGAATATGATCTAGGAATGCTGCTCCCTCACTGCCCCTTACAGTACTACTATCCCAGTATGTATTCGGGTGATGTACCCCTCCCCCCTCCGTTATGACTACTCGATGATATTTACAACTCTCTGTTATTTACTTGCTCCTCTCCATCTTCCCACTAGCTATTGCGGTCTATACATTACACCCAGCAATGTAATTGCACCATTCTTATTCCTTTACTCCAGCCAAATTGGTTCTGTCCTTGAATCGCCTGACAGATTATTTTTCGCCAGTACTGAAATACTCTCCTTAAACAAAAACGCCACCATGACCCCGCCCCCAGTTTGTGTCCTTTCCTGTCTTTTATGAACATCTTGTAACTAGAACTAATTAACACCCAATTCTGTCCTTCCTTAAATTAGGTCTCCGTTATCACCCTATCATAATAATCCCAAAAGGCAATCTGTGCCTGTAACTCCCAAATTTTATTAACTATTTTCCATGCATGCACATACATGCAGTGCAACGCTAATTTAGAATTCATTGCTTGCTCCCTTTTCCTGACTCCATCTATTAACTGAATATTCCCTCGTTTAGAGTTAGCTGCCGCTCCCAGAATCCATGCTATTACATGCTGAAATTCTCTCGTTGTTCCCACGCTCCTCCTGAGTTAGTTTATCTCTCCCCAACAGCAAAACCAATAATGTTCTTTAGTTCTAGAAGCCAAATATTGCTGGAAATTTGAAATAAAAATGAAAAGAAAACGTTCGAAATGCTGAGCTGAAGTGTGTCTGTTTCCTGGACATGTGTCCCTGAACAAACAGAATGAAATCAAAAAATAAATAAATAAATCCTGTCAGCATCATGTCCCAGGGTCTTGGTGACTGTTGTGCAGCAAATTGCTGCTGAATATTCTACTTTACCACAATGAGCACATTTCCACGGTCATTCATTGGCTGCTAAGTGTTTTGGGAAAATCTGATGCTGGGGAGGACGCTATATAAATGATAGGATTTCTTTAGTCTGTTCTTGTTTCCTTTGGAAGGAAACACAAATGGGCAAGTTGGCAAATGGGACACAATCTCTGACTTTTAATCATTCCAAAATATTTCTTGGCTTGGAAGAGATTGACACCAAGAATGGCCTTGAACTTCCTCGGGTTGTGTCTCTTACCCTCAGGTTTGGTGATGTTTCGGCTTTGGGTGACTCTTTTATGAGTGACCTGGCAGGTATAGAGCGTGTGACTGAACCAGTCCCCAGCGGGGACTGTCAACCGACTGGTCGCCGAGAAGTTCCCGTTCACTTCAAAGCCGGGAGAGGTGACGAAGCCCGAGGCCATGGCCTGTCCATTCTTCAGCCATTTCACCTTGATTGAATTTGGACGGAAATCAACGATTGAACAGACGATGGTTGCAAATCTGCTGCTTGTGATTTCTTCACTGGGGCTCACGGTGAGCAGAACAGTCGGATGATGCACCACAATACCTGCAAGGAAATATATATTATTTGGAATTAAAATTGCTTCAAACCAAACAATTAAAACTGTAAAACTATTTACATAAAATCCACAGGACAGAACCAGGCCAACCGGCCCCATAGTTCAATGCTGGAGTTTAGGATCCACACGAACATCCTCTCGCCCTATTTCACCTCTCAGCAGAAAAAAAAATACCTCCCTTACAATCTCCCTCATGTATCTATTAAGATTCCCCTGAACAGAGTTTCGGTAACATCTCACCTACAGGAATTCCCACATCCTGCTCACTCTTTGTGTAAAGATTCAGAATAGCCAATCGTTTCTTTTTAACATTCTGTTGTAAACATGAGCTCTAATTCTTGTCTAATATATCAAATTATTTCAGAAGTCTGAAGACCTTTATTTGGTCACACCACAATTTTTTATTTTGTAGAGAATTGACCACCAACCTATTCGCAGTTACATGACAGAAGTAATCTATCAGCTCTGGTAATGTCCTTGTAAATAGTTTAGCTACTATTGCAACGCCCCTGTAGCATTTTCCTTACATGGAAACCAGAACTACATATGGTATACTCGATATGATTGGGAGGGGATAACTGCACACAATACACCTATTATGATGTGGAGGCCCTAATTATACACAGTACACTACATTTTGATGTGGAAGAAAAAACTGTCTACAGTACAATAACTGTGATGCGGAGATCAGAGCTGTACATATCACACTAAGTGTGATGTGGAGGATACAGGTATCCACAATGCACTAAGTGTGATATGGGCACCTGAACTATACACAATATTCTCAATCCATTCTAACCCATGTGATGCAGAATTTGAACATAACTCATTTGCTGACCACATTCACCCTTCACCCAGCCCCGCCACTGCTGCCCTGTGCATCCCACAACACGAACCTGGCATTTCCTTCAGCCAGACCGATCCACTCCGTCGAACCTCGCAGTAGATTGTGCTGCTTCCCACCTCTGATTCGGTGATGGTTAACTGGCTGCTCAGGGTGTGGGTTCCCTTCTTGTTCAGTACTGATGGGTAAGTCTTCAATCCAGCTGTGATCGTCTCTTGATCTTTCTTCCAGGAAACGCTGGTGATTTCGGGGGAGTAGTCCGCAGCCAAACAGCCGTAGGTGATGGAGCCGGCAGTGTTTGCTTGTTCACAGGAGGAGAGCAGAGCGTAGAGGGTGGGGGGAGACGGTGTCACTGTGAATTAAGAGTCAATTGAACAACTTAAAAATGTGATTCATGATTATGAAATAAGCAAATTGTTCGAAGTTTAATATTGATATAATTAATTTCCAAAATATCCTGGTAATAAACTGCATTTAGGAGTTGATATGCCCGACAGGACACGCTGCCATGATGGCCAGTCTTGTACACAAGATGTTGCACAAGTTGGAAAAGGGAAATACTTTACATGAGGTCACATAATTGCGAGTTAAATACGGGATATTGTAACCTGGGCTTCCTCCAGCCCTTGCTCCTCTATTGAAGAAAACATCAATCATTCCACAAACACTTTCACTTTACACCCTTCCACATTATTTCCACTGAGCTCTCGCTTTAAGTATTTTACTATCAACCTGTTATCACCAGCAAATGACTATTGTAATACAGAAACAGTTAGCTATCTCTGGGCCAGGATGGCTGATTATCTTCCAGGAAGGACATCAGTGAGCCAGAGGGGTTTTTACACAAATCTATTCTAGTTTCATGATCAACATGTTGTCTTTTTCAGAGAATAAACTTGGATGATGCTTGGCAGCATTTACTCTAAAGATTATGTAACTCCGACGGGTGGATCCACTAGTTTCATTACTTACAGGCAATGTTTTAGCACTTTTATAAAGCATGACCCAGAGTTGATCAATGAGACTATTTGACAGCATGGACAGTTGGCTTTCGGTCAATCACAATTCTGAATTAACTCTCCAAATTTGCCAATGCTCAATGATGTTTACAAATAATCAATTATTATCAGCTATCTTGGTTAGATAAACAGATAGATAGATAGATAGAGAGTTAAAGAGATCGGTAGATAGATAAATAGACAAATATATATATATATATATATATATATAGATAGATAGATAGATAGATAGATAGATAGATAGAGATAGAGAAAGAAAGAGAGAGACAGGCAGATAAATAGATGGATGGATAGATAGATAGATAGATAGATAGATAGATAGAGATAGAGATAGAGAGTGATAGAAGATAGAGAGAGAGAGAGAGATAGACAGATAGACAAGATAGGCAGGTGGACCGATATGTAGAAAGACAGATCGATCGATAGATAGACAGATAGACCATTCAATATATCGATTTTTGCATCATTGGATGAAAAATGGATGCATGAATAGATACATGTCCAGAAAAAGGTGTTTCATCTACACCGCATAATCAAATGTTTACAGTTCACAGACTGTACTGATTAGATACAAGATAGAAGAACATTGAAGTTCCACATAAAACCCACAGCCCTAGTAAAGCCCTTGGAACAAGAATAAAACTGCCTCTCTGATAGTTCATCAAATGTCCTTCGGGCAGTTGGAATCAGGTTGTGCATTGAGTTAAGTTAAACTCATATTTTTCCAGCTTTCCTTCCCACCGTAGTTTGTATGAGACATGGGGTAAGGCACCATAATGTCCACTTAAGTTGCTCAATTTATTTTCAGATTCGATCATATCGCAGAAGGTAACGTTACAGTCATTTCCTGTAACTGTCCTGAAATTGAACTTTAGATCAGGCCAATCTGATTCAAATATTATCTGATATTGAAAATGTTTAATCATCATCCCTTCATCACAAACTTGGCTATTTTAAGAATGAAATGTACGTTAAATTGCTACTGCTACTTCATTGGAGGAATTTAAGCATTTACTTTTACATATCTAATTCGGAGCAATTAATATGTTTGATAGTGGTTAAAGTTCCTTCACCATTGACATTGCCAACACTCTCATGTCAGATACAGAACAAGTGAATTATACTAAAAGTCTCTTTGCACAGTCCTGTGAAGCGCTGTATTTCAGGAATATTAATGGTGGGATGCATTCTAAAACGCCCTCTATTCTGCATTGTTAGTTAAAACTTGCGCTTAGACTGGGCCATCAACAAACCACAGGCTCTGATACAGCAAACACTGAACAGGAAAAATATCTTTCTACATTTTGCTTTCCTTCTGAATTCCACAAACTGGGATACTGATCTTAGTTCTGAGGCACCTTCTCAAACTTAAGAACAGATTTGCACCTTTCTCGGATATACAAACTTCCTAAATAAATGGTTCGGAATTAATTCCCTGAATTACAGGACAATGAACCAGGAAGATCACAAACAGCCAGAAGGCTCCTAATTCTCGCACAGTGACCACGCACATAGAAACAGAACAGACATAAACAATGCAAAAATCATTCTATTAAAGATAGATTTCTCCAGTATCCATTAATCCGTTTGAATAGATTAAAACGTTTGTAAATTTATGACCACATCACTTCTGTGAAATTATTCTGATTCTAAATGGAAAAACTCCCTTTGACGGGCCTTAATTTCTCCCTGTCTGTGTACAGCTTTCACAACAGCCTTAGAGTTAGTTTGGCTGAGAACAGGTGCATCAAAATAATTTACATTCATGGTAATTTATGTCTCTAACAGGGACATTGTAACAGAGCAAGAATTTAACAAATTGGGAGATATTTACACTGAACTCCTATTATTCACTGACATACTTTCAGATTAATATATAATAATTGAAACTGCTGAGGCAAAGCACGAAGATAATTAATTAAATTGTACAGCAACATCCAATGGAGCTGAAGGCAGTTGAGTAAGAAACATGTTGCTTTCCAAGTTAATTGAAAATAATTTAAAAAATTCTCCACCATGAGTTTTAACTTTAATCCTGGACTCAGCGCAGCACATTTGAGAGATTTTTTTTGTAATGAATTCGTATTGAACTTCGACTCTATTTTCATATTGGTGATATTTAACACCATTATGCCAAACTTGTTAATAATTTTATTCTCCTTCTGATTCGTCTCTTGTTAATAACAAGCCTATTTAAATTAAGGTGACATTTCTTAAATTAAATAAATAATTCCATACACTTTCGGACAAATACATTATATTACTTTTAATAAATTAAGATGACCAAAAAATTATAAGAATGTGCTCCTATACATACACTCTGGTAAAGTTTTCATGTTTGTGACTATGCTGGCACGACATAAAAGCTCTTCTGTTCTAAACGTGTATTTCACATGATAGATTTATAAGTAGGCAGCTTAACATTGTTCAAACGCTATCCGGGTACTCATATCGGTAATAAAAAATGGAGTGCATCATCCTCAAGTCACTAAAGCAGGACTCCGGAGTTTAAATATCATCCCACATTTCAACAGCAGTTTTATTTTAAATAATTAATGTAGCCCTGCCAGTTTGTAGCCATTACCGGAGCCTCCCCTAGATAATAATACAGCCAAGCTTCGATATACCATTCCCGTAATCTACACAATGCACGTAAATGTGTTTCAAATATATAATGAAAATAAAATGCGGCGGATGCTGGAAATCCGATATAATAACGGAAAATGCTGGCAAAACTCAGCATGTCTGGAAGCATCAGTAGAGAGAGAAACAGACTTAACATTTCGAATCGGTAGGACTCCTCTTCAGATCTCTGCTTCTCCATGGACAGATGCTGCCAGTCATGCTGAGGTTTCATTCAGAATTTTCTGTTTAAATATATAATGCTACTTATTGAAATGAAGATCCACAATCATCAATGCAGAACTGAGAGATAACAATTCCTTTGCATCACCTGAGACACTGAAACTCTACGAGCAAACAGAACAACGATTTTAATGAGAATTAAAGGTAGCTCCCATTTAATTCAACCCGGATATCTCACAGCTTTGCAAGATTAGTTGTTGTTCTTCAATTCAGAAGTTACATTTATAATTCAGCCAACCTGCTTCAATAGCAATGTTTGTCCATGCCTTATGCATTCTGAACTTTCTTTGAATTTGAGTATTATTGAGCAATTCATTAACTGCAAACTGTTTAAGATTGGTTTAGTGATAATGGTCTAAAATTCAAGGAACTGTTTGGCTGCACAGCAAAGGTTCAACAACCCGGCAGATATATTTAATTAGCCAGCTGAAACGCATTTAATATTGATAAATAATTAGCACCTTTCAACCTGCATAAACCTGGGAGGAACCAATTAATTTAAAATTACTGTTTGAACTAAATACTGCAGTGCGATCAGTGTGTATTATATTAAAAAAAAAGAATGGAAATTGCTGGAACCTTTGCATTTGTCCGGCTGCTATTAATTGTGCTGTGTTTTGCAGCATTGTTGTGGATAGCACAGATTATCTGCTAAATGTCTAACAATACTATTTTTTATTGTTGTAATCTTGGGAAATATTGTCGCATTATAGTCGTTTGAGTTATATTCATTTAACTCCCCTTCACAGTTGAATTTCGCTGGTTATGTACTTTAACATTGCATTATTACCTCAAGTATTAATTGTTCAATCTGCAACTGGCACTGAAATAAAAATGCATCAATATATCTATCAATATTGATTAAAAAACCTGCCTGCTTTGTAACTATAGCCCTCCTTCACAATGGTTTAAGCACATAACCAACAGATGGGTAGATGTGATCGACATTACACGTTGTAGAATCATCAAACAGGTCCACGAGCTTTAACTGTTCAAAGTAACCCAAGGCACATACTCTCCTGAGCACTTAGCACCAAATCACAAGACCGAGGGACTGAATCCAACAACTGCTTAATTATCTAAGTCCTTTCAGCAGAATCAGATGCAACATTTCAAATAAACCTCAGTACATCGCACTGAAATCACCTTTCATTGAACAAGTCATTTATTAAAATAAACAGAAATATGAAACAATGGCAGAAGAATTGTATTTCGATGGGTCATGTTTAATGCATTGTGTTGATTTTCACTGTATACTTTAGTAATATGGGGAGGAATACTACAGCATTTTAATGTTTCAAGTTGTATTAATTTAAGCCTGATTCTGGCAGGAAATTTTTTAACTCTGTTGTTCCTATTTATCGTAGCATTTTACTTATTTAAGGTGAAATTTCGTCAACCTTATATTGATATTTTTCAGTGCAGTTAACACAAATAAACATGACAAACATTTATTATAAAACCCATAGTTTAAAAAGACATTTTGACCTTGATAGCACTCGGTTTCCTGTCTACAATCTTATTTCTAACACTTTTAAACACAATACTTTCAGTCGATTACAAAACTTGCAGCAGTAGAAACATCAAATTCTTTAACAAAACTCAAGTATTTAAAGTAAGCCAGGCACAAAGCCTCATCAGCAGATAAAAGACAAATCACTCAAACAAGTCCTTAAAACTCCCATTGTTTTTTTTTGCCGAGAAGCAATTATTAAATCCCTTTGCGGCAGAATTAAATGAAACATTGTAAACACAGAATCCACCAATGCAGTTTCGGTTAACACATTAATGTCTAAAATAAACAGAAATAAGAGACAATGAAGCAAATCCAACAGCACAGAATGAAGGCTTGTTTCTTACCTGCAGTCACCGTCACCATGGTCCCTTGTCCCCAATTGCCAGGATAGTCACAGTGTTACATTCGCTGGTCTGGGTCACACAATAGTTCTGCACACAAGGGGAGAAATTCAATATTAGTTTAAATTCCGAGCGGAGAGGCAGAGTAAAATCATGACCTGCTTTATCAAAATAGTAAATTTGTTAAAGAATTTTTAAAGTTTATAAATTACACTCTTTTTCTGTATTTCACAGAGTAACTGATGATCATGCATTGAAAGCAGCAACCAATGATTTAATAATTAACACACTAGCGCCTCTTGAAACCAGTCAATTGGGAAGTTCCAGGCACAGTTTGGGCTTTGGTTAAAATGGTTGTATTGTAAAAAAACAAAATGCATCGACCGAAATGCAATCAATTAGCCCCGATGAGGTTTTTGCATTAACAGTAACGGCTGTGCCATCCTGTATCACTGTGAGACGCATCATGTCAGAAACTGCGGCGGACTGTTAAATGTGAAATACAGAGATTCAAATCCACAGCGGTCTGAGAAACCTGATACTGAATACTCGAGGAATACATCACTGTGATATTTCAGTTAGAACTTTTCATTATGTTTATAAAACGGACCGAAATATGCCTTTAACATCTGTGCCCCTATTTAGCAAGACAATCCAAATTAGTAAAAACGAGACTTTTATACATTTTTCGTAATTCAGTGTTCCTTCAAACCCTTATTGTTGGTCATATTTATTTTATTTGATTTTCCTGCTGTGATACGGATCGCAGATTTGATCAAACTCCCTCTCTGGGGTATTTGTATGAGGAGTTCGCTATACACAGCACCGTGACCCCCTGTAGTAACACAGTGACACAAGCCAGCACAAATACTGCTCTCACTCACTGACTGTGAGTCAGTGTATAAATAAAACCTTTCAGTCAGCAGAAGGTTTGTAGATTTTGATTGCAATTCATCCAAGAGTTTTACTCAGGAGCAGAACTTTGGGCTAAAATTATCCCCAATCACCTAATAATTTGTTAATATTTCCATTTGGCTCCTAGTCATCAGTTGTGCACATTCTAAGCGGTATCTATGCTCTTTAATATACAGAGTTAGTCATTTTTGGTTTTTATTATTCGCCACTTTATTTCCTTGGAAAATGTAACTTTTCAAGCTAGGTTCAAACACATCTCTTAACATATTTTGAGCTAATACTGACCTATGATTCGCTGTAATTATTCTTCTGCGGTTTCTGTACGAGCTCTGGGCTTGTTCAGGTCGCTGTGGTTTCTTGCACAGTAATACCTCGCGGTGTCTTCGGTTCTCAGATTTTTGATCTCAATGTAAGTTGTGGATGAAGTTCTTAATGGGATGATTCGACCTTCGACTCCAGGCGCGTAATATGTGGTATCCGAGGGTTTTCTGTAAGCAAGGAGCCACTCCAGCCCTTTCCCAGGAACTTGTTTAACCCAGTGCACATAGTAGCTGTCCAGACTGAACCCGCTCACCGAACAGGAAAGTTTGCGAGACTGTCCCGGCTTAGCGGTCTCTGAAGACGGCTGGGTCAGCACGATGGCAGATTGGACATCTGTTAGCGAATGGAAAAAATGTAATTACATTAGAAAACAATCAAATCATTGAACTTAAATAGCAACACGATATCAGACAAGAAGCAGACTTTATTGTATCACTTATACAGTGAGGAATACTTACAGGTGGAGTAAGCCAATAAGAAGCAAAGGCACAGTGCAAATCCCATCCTGCAGTCTCTGGGTATAACTGACTTGGGAGCGTTACTCTCCGTCGCAGCGACACCTGCGGATTGTGAACCTGGAGCTGATCCGTCTGGCTATTTATACCAGCTAGAGTCAAATAAGAGAGAGAGAGAGACAGAGCTGGAGAATGGGAGTCACTCTCCTCCCCCAGTTAACAGCCTGGCTCCTCCTCTCTTTTCCTGTCTGATCCAGCTGTATAAACGATGATTAACCATTAATATTCCGTGTTCCACAAACGTATCTTTTTAGATTGTCTGTTAATGCTTTGGGATGAGACACTCTCTCTCCAAAGCAGCCTCAGTTTTAAATTGATTCAGGGCGAATCTTTGCATTCCCAATAAACACCTCACATGTGCTAAGTGTCCAATTCCTCTCAGATGAACGTAAGCGCTCCCATGGAATTATTTCAAAGATCAGGAGAGATCTCCCCTGTGTCCAAGGCCAATATTTATCACTCAGGCAACATCCCAAAATCAGATTATCTGGTGATTTATCGCAATGCAGTGTATTGGATCTTGCTGTGCGTGCATTCACGGCCACGTTTCCTTGCACTACGTTGGTGATTATATATTTAGAAATAGAAAATCTTCATTGCCTTTGAAGTGCTATAAGGTATCCTGTGGTTGTGAAATGCAATGTGTAACTGCAAGTCTTTCTTATTTCCATTTTTCTCTACCTGTGGGACAGGACATACAAATGTTACTGATATTTGTCCAGAGAAAGCGATGATATTTGTCCAATGACATGAAATGTTTCGGAGTAATATCACTTAATTTCAGATATAATCCATCGTAAAATGTGCAGCTTCACTTTAAAACAATTCCCGTGAATCAGTTTTCCACAGGATCTCAGTTCACCAGTCTGAAAATTGCTCTTTCATTTCACACTGAACGATTCTAAATGGGAGACGTTGAGATTTACACCAAGGAGTGTTTGTGTGGTAAGACTGCATAGTCCAGCCGAACCCTATTTAGTTGAGAATTAAATCACCGTGCCTAGCTTTCTTATTGATGTGACATATGCATCCCACAAACCATGGGGATATTTAGCAATGCAGATAAAACAATATCGATCAGGCTGTAACCACTGAACCAGAAATTATATTCAGAGATTTGGGGCATCACGAGTTTGATTTTTTTTTTTGATGTTGTTAATTTTCACCAAGGAAGAGAAATCATTGAATTTATTGTGCAATTAAAGTTCAGCTTTTCAGATGCCAACACAAACTGTACCAACAGGTTACATATGAAATTATAAAGCCTGCCATTATAATTGTACTAACATTTCAGTGAATAATTTGGGTTCGCAGTCAGTCTCCAGACTGGGGCTGTCGCTCTGCCAACTGCAGGTTATTGGGTAAAGTAGAAACTTATTTAAGGAATCAAATATTGGTATCATAGTAGTTAATGTGTTCTTTATATCTGTGTGATACCAGCTCAGCTGGCATTCTCTTCTACAGGATTGTAAAGGAACTTCGCAATTATCAGAATCAAATTGGCCTTAATTAATTAAAATCCCAAACTGTTGATGTCGCATTTATTCTGTTTGGCACGTGCCATTCACAAAACGCAGTTTCCTTAATATCATCTCATGAGAAACACAATTTAGATCGACATTGCCTAACGATTCATTAACTGATCAATTTATTCCCAGTTTGTTGAACAACACGTTCATCCCATATGTCTGCTCCACAGAAATTGGCAGGATCCCAGAAATCTATCAGCAGGGAGGAGCGATAAGTCACATTGCAATTGACAGGAAACATCTGTGGCTGCTGTGCAGAAACTTGAACAATCAGTTTCCAGCCCGCTGATAGAAAGGCAACAAGAACCCAGGTGTTAGCAAAGGAGCGTTTTTATACAAAGATCTGCCCAGCAACAAGATGCCCAAGCAGTCCACGTTCATCTCCATTGGGTATATTGACTTTCATTTCAAATGAATTAATAACTTGAGGTTGATTCCCAGAACCTGTATCCTCTCTGAAGTACCAGGGTGTGAATCCTAGGAATGATTCTCAGAGCATGAGGCTATTGTGGCAGAAACCAAAGGAATGATTCCGAGAACCTATGGTGCACCCTGACGCTCTAGGGTGCACAAACCATGGATGTGATTGCTAGAGACTGGGGGATATTAGAAGCATCAGGGAGCATAAATCCTGGGATTAGTATCAAACACGTAGGCCTAGCAGACTCAGCAGAGAACATAAACGCTGGGAATTACCCCCAGAACCTGGATCTTCTGATGTATGACCGTTTAGTTGCTCAAAACCTGGGAATTTATTCTAGGTGCAGGTTTTATCTGATACAAAGTGCCCGTTAATCACAAGTCTTGTTAATGATTCCAAGGGGCTGGTCCCAAGTCACAGAGACACACATTGATTCACAAGCCCTGGGCATTATCTCCAGCTGCTGAGTTTATATGACACAAGCAGCCAAGCGAGCACAATCCCTCGGTATGATTCCTTGTTACTGGCCCTATAAGACACCGACAGACATGGGAGCAGAAACTTAATTGATTATTCCCTGTTTCTGGGTCATCATAACAAGACAGTGGACTAAAACTCCCATCCATCCCTTTGTCACCTCTAGACCTTAATATTCCAATGGCTTCCTGACCATCCTCTCAGAGTCCACTATCCATAAATAGGAGATCAAGCCAAATGCTGTTGCCCGTACCCTAAAGCACACAAGTCCCGTTGGCCCTTCAACCCCGTTGTCCCTGATAAAAATCGGCTCTTGATTAAGGAATGCATCAGTAATAAGATTATCACAGCTGTTAAACTCCCTCCATGGCCTCCACCACCTCTGCCTCCGCCCCCACTACCAACATCCCCATCCCTATCAGCTCCTTCAGCCTACTAGCCCTCCAAGAGCCCTTCCCTCCTCGAATTCTCAAATCTTTTGCATCCGTGAATTTTATCACTTGTTGCCTACTGCCTTGGCCTAAGCCATGGAATTCACTCATAAATCCCTTTTCCCTCTCTCCACCTTTAATTTCCTCGCTAAAAGTTACATCGTTGACCTAATGTATGGTCATCCGTCCTTATGTCTCCTTATGTGACTCGGTGTCAAGCCTGATCTGTTAATGGTCTTGTGAGTCAGCTTGGAGCGATTTGCGACTTTAAAGGTGCTATATTGTTGCAAATTGTTTTTGGATATAATTCGATTTCTTTCTGACTGAAGGAAATAATACATCAGGAGAATTACTGTTTTATTAATCTCAGTTCAAGTATAGTGAGATTCTCACTTTTACTGCAATGTGCCGAAATCATTACAGGGTCCCGTGTTATGCGTTGATGATCAACTAACAATCTGTCACAAAGAACAATGTGTTCATACACGTTATGCATGTTCCGATTTAATCATCTTTCCAAATGATTTCTGAGGACAGACAGACATTGCTTTGGTAACGGAATGGTCGGTGGGACAATGCGATCTAAATATGAGCACAAAATAAATGGATAATCAATGCACATTAAGGCTATTACAGGACCTAAAATTATACTTTTAATCAAAGGGAGTAGAATATTGGGTCATAACAGGAAAACATAATAATTTACCTTTGCAGAATTCGCATAAAAACATTAAGATAGATGTGTTTAGACAAACAAGCACAGGCACACAAGTAAACAAACAGACACACAGAGATACAGTCAGACAAACACAGACGTACACACACGCGCGCACACACACACACACACGGTCCCTGATCAAAATTCCTCCCTTCAATTAACGCCAATAAATGTACATTAATATAAATTAACAGGGTTTGAACCACTTTGTCCTTTTGCTAATGTTTCTTTGCACAACAGAGCTTCACTCATACGGAATTCTTTGCATTTTTTATCCTTTGCCACCCCCTGTACAATGTAATGATCTTGTATATCTTTGTAGCTTGTTTTCAGATGCGCTAATATGAGAAACAATAACTGATGAAGTCATTTTACAGTAACATCATTGGCAATCTTTCGCCATCAGGTGGCAGTGCTAGCGCGATTGCTTCCTTGAAAACATACATACACTGCCTCAATTATTACTGCTCCATAGCATGTCTATGTTTATATCACAGCACACCTTCACTCAGTTATTGCTAGTTCTACTTCGTTCTCAGATTTTGACATTTCTGTCAAGGCCGACATTTACTAGCCATAACTAATTGCCCTGGAGAATGTGTTGGTGAGTCACCTTGTGTGTGTTTCAAATCCAAAAACAATGCTGGTGGGAGGGGAGCTCTGGGGTTTTGACTCAACAACAACGAAGGAAAAAATCTATATTTCCAAATCAGGATATTCTGCGTGACTTGGAGCGGCACTCGCAGGTTTTGGTGCTCCCATTCACCTTCTGTTCTTGTCTTTCTATGTCGCAGAGCTCTTAGGTTCTGAAGATGCTGTCGGAGGTATTACCAGAACGGGGTGAGGGGCTTCCGTTATTTGGAAAAACGATAGAAATAGCATCCTAGAGCAGAGAAAGTTAAGAGATGTTTTGAAAGAAGTGTTCAAGTTTCTGAAGGGTTTTGCATGGCCATAACCTGACCATGTCCCCGTCCATATTATTCTGGGTCCAGTCATGGACATTAGTGCAATAAACTCCATCCTTTACACTAGGCCCTTCTTCAGTATGGCTGCACTGAAGCATGTGTCTGGTGAAATTGCACTCATCCATGTCCTTATTTATATTACACTAGACTCTTCCTCGTTTATTTCTGCATTATGTTATGCCCCCCTTTAGGTTGCATGAGGCCATCTCCCTGCTCATATTCGACGGGGTCTGCGGTAGTTTTTCATGCACCGGACTGCTCAGAGTTTAAATTAATCTATTCCCAATGTCAGTATTGTTTTCTGTTTTAGATAATTATTAGGAGGAAGGGAGAGGTATGTTTCATAATAATTAAAGAACATATATTTGACTGGGTGGGAAGATGGATTTTTTTGTTGGAAAAATACGTTAAGTCTTGGTCACAGCCATCAGGAGCTGTGTACAATTTCTCATTGCTCTGGTGTTATGTAACAGTTTTGTTGAAAGTACTGGTCGAATCTTATGACAATCACGGAAATTTGAACTGGATTGAGGGGCAGAAGGAAAGGTGAGCCAGAGCGCACTGCAGTTTATACTGGTTAGTGGAAATCTCTGCTGTGGCTATCGTACACCGTGTTTTAATGTTAAGGAATGTTTCTCCTGAGGGCCTTTACATTCACGTTTTCCGTGGCTACTGGTTGTGTGACCGCGCCTGAACATCTGTATTTGCGTCTATTTGTGTCTGTGAGTGTGTGCATACAAAACACATTATTCCTAATGTTTGCAAGTTACATCCACAAAGTTGGATTTGCTACCAACAACAGTTACGAACGTCGACATTTTCACGATAGCAGTAATGACAATGATTGGCCACCAGGTGACAGTGTAAGTTGGTTTGCCTAAATCATACCAAACCAGCACTGTCTCAGGCGGCAATAACTGAAAAAAGGTCTATTGTAATGTAAGGATGAGCATGAATGGTTTATATTACATTAGACAGTCTCTAATGTTTTACTTATTAATTATCGACTGATTTGGAATAGTAGTTAAGTCAAACATCTCTACCCATTCCCAGTTCTCCTTGAGAAATGGCGAATTTCCACCTTCTTGAAAGTATCAAGCCGTTTAATACCTTTGAAACTGCATAAATCCCAAGATCCGCCCGAATTGAATCCTCGGCATAGGAATCACCATCACTTTATAATCCTTTGCAACTTCAGGCACTGAGACAGGGCGAGAGGACAGCTAACGTTGTGCATTGTTCAAAACGGAGAAAGGTGTATACTGAGTGATTACAGAACAGTGAATATAATCTAGGAACCGGGAATAGTATTGGAAAGAGAACATCCTAAG
Organism: Isurus oxyrinchus; assembly: GCA_026770705.1. Lineage (NCBI taxonomy): Eukaryota > Metazoa > Chordata > Chondrichthyes > Lamniformes > Lamnidae > Isurus > Isurus oxyrinchus. The sequence continues at coordinate 76,092,564 of JANJGN010000020.1, read as the reverse complement.
AGACAGGGTGCATCTATATTTAGAATGACACTGACTAAGCAAAGCTGGACAGCAAGAATTTGTTAAAGGAAGGGCGAGTCTGACTATTATGGTTAACTGTTTTGAAAGGATAATAAGGAGTGCCGATGGATACAGTGCATTCGATGTAGTCTATGTGGATTTTAAAATGACCAGGTTCTACATGGCAGAGCGGTTCCGGAATTAAAAGCCAATGTGATCCAAGGCAAAGCGGCGAGGTAAATCCAAAATTGGTTCAATGCCAGGAAGCAAACGGTAAATGACACGGGGTGTTTCTGTAAATGGGAGTGGTATCCCCCATGCCTTAGTAATAGGGCACTTGCCTTTTCTTGCATATATCAATTACTTGCACATGACTGAAAAGAGCATGACTAAGAAGGCTTTAGATGATACACAAATTGGCTGTGTGATTAAGAATGAAGCAGAAAGCTGTACACTGCAGGAAATCGATCAGTCAGATAGACATAAGAATGGCATAAAGATGATTGCGAGGTAGTGCATTTAAGGAAAGCTAACAAGATAAAGTAATAAACAGTAAATAAGAACATAAGAACCAGGAGCAGGACTTGGCAATTCCGCCCCTCGAGCCTGCCACGCCATTCATTACGATCATGGCTGATCTCATTTCGGCCTCAACTCCAATTTCCCATCCTCTCCCCAAAACCTTTCAACCCATTACTAATTAAAAATCTGTCATCTCCTCCTTAAACTTATTCAGCACCCCGGCATCCAGTGCATTCTGAGGTAGTGAATTCCTTTGATTCACGAATAATACGACACTGAGAATTAAAGTGGGAATATAGAATGCAGCGATTCATAAAGGTGACTGGACAGGTAGATAAGGTGATCAAGAAACAGATGGGATTCTTGCCTTTATTCTCCGAGGCATAGAAAATACGAGTTGAGACGTCCTGCTGGAACTGTGTAAAACACTAGTTAGCCCCGAGTTAGAGTCTTTGGTGCAGCCCTGGGCCAGGAACTATCGGAAAGATTTGATTGGGCTAGAAACGTTATAGCGGAGATTTACTATTTGGGTTTGCTATTTGGGAGGATAGGTTAGGTTTGTTTACTTTTGAACAAAGGAAACTGAGGTAACACAATGCTGCAGAAAAGGGATTATTCTCTTTGCCTCCCTAACTCCTTGCTGTGCCCGCATGCTTTGTGTGATCTGTGTACAAACACACGCAGATCTCTCTGCACCGAGGAATTCTGCAGCCGTCTCTCAATTTCAACAACATGTTGCCTTTCGACTTACCCTGCAAAATTAGGCAACCTCATATTTTTCCAACCTTATATTCCATGTGCCAAATTTCAGCACAATCACTTAGCTTACCAATATGTCATTGTGGCCTCTGAGTGTCCTCCTCAGAACCTGGTTCCTTTTCCAGCTTGGTATCATCAGCAAATCTGGCTAAAGTACTGTTGACCCCTTTATCCAAGAGTAAATAGGTCACGGCAAATGTTTTCACCCAAAGGATGGAGGGAATCTAAAACTCATGATGTGAAAGGGTTGTAAAAACTTGAAGTGAAACAACCGAAAAAGTTACAGACCAAGAGCTGGAATGTTGGACAAGGCTGGTTACTGCTTGTTCACTGGGATGAATGTCCCTCTTCTGTATTGTGGATTTCTACGACCCTATGATTCATTGCTGTTAGATAGGGGTTTCAGGGTTTTGACCCAGCGACAGTGAAGAAATAACAACATATTTCCAAGCCAATGTGGTATTTGGCCTTGAGGTGAACTTATAGGTCTTTCCATGGGTCTGTTACACTTGTTCCTCTAGGTGTTAGCAGTCAGGGGCTTGCACGGCGCTTTCATAGGGCAGTTGGTGAGTTGCCACAGTGCATTTTGTAGATGGTGCACACAGCTGTATTTGTGCAGTGGTGCAGGAGGGAATGGATTTATAAATAGTGGATTGGATTGCCATCAGGCGCGATGATTTTTCCTAGATGGTGTCTTCCTTCTTCCGAATATAAGAAATAGTATTAGGAGAAGACCATGTGGTTCGTCGGGCCTGCTCTGGAAGTGTGTTGTTGGAACTGCCCTGATCCAGGCAAGCTGAGATATTCAATCACATTCCTAAAGTTTGCATGGACATTGTGAACAGATTCTGGGGAGTCATGAGGTGCGTCACTCGCCATACAACCTGCTGCCTCTGACCTTTTCTAGATGCTTCATATATGTTGCTGGTTCAGTTAACTTAATTTACTGCTGTGGTCCCCACAATGTTGCTGGTGTTGGATTCCGCGATGCTAATGTTAATGAATAACAACCGGAGATGGTTAGATTCTCTCTTGATGGAGATGGTCACTGCCTGGCACTTGTAACACGTTATGTCACTTTCCACTCATCAGCCAAAGGTTTAATATTGCCCAAATGTTTTTTTCTGCCCGGAGACATGAACTGCTTCAGTATCTGAGGAATCCAGAATGGTGCTAAAGTTGTTCCAACATTCATGAACATCGCTACTTCTGACATGATTATGGAAATAAGGTCATTGATGAAGCAACTGAGGATGGCTGGGCCTAGGACACTTTCCTGAGGAACTCCTAGAGCGATGCTCTGGTGTGGGGTTTTTGGCCTCCAGCAACAGCAATCATTTTCCTTTGTGCTAGGTATGACTCCAATGAGTTTTCCCCCTGATTGTCATTGACTGCAATGTTGCTAATGATCCTTGGTGCCACAATCTGTCAACTGCTACCTTGATGTCAAGGGCATTCACTCTCATATTAGGATTCAGCTGTTTGTCTTTGTTCAGATCAACAACGTGATGTAGTCAGGAACTGAAAGGCCCTTGAGAAACCGAAACTGGGCATTGTTGAGCAGCTTGTTGGTGATGAGCTGCTGTTTGATTGCTCCGTCAGTGACACCTTCCATCAGGTTGCTGCTGGCTGAGAGTAGAATGATTGAGGGTCAATGGGCGGCATTGGGTTTGTTCAGCAATTTTTCACCATGTTACAGCTTGATCAGGCTGATGCCCCATTTTTAGATGTTCTTGTTGCTGCATCTGGTCTACTCCTCTAAATTCATCACTGAACAACCGTTGATCCCCTGGCTTCATCCTAATGGTAGAGTGAGGGTTATATATCCCATGACGTACATATTGTGGGGGGATGAGAATGTTGCTCAAGCTAATGGCCTCACTGACGCATGGTTTTAAATTGCCCAAATATTCTCCAAATCTATCGCATTTAGCACGATGATTATGCCACACAACATCGCGGGTGGGGGTCTCAGTCTGAAGATGGGTCTTTGTATCCAAAAGAAAAGTACGGTGGACACTCTCATCAGTACTGACATGGAGAGATGTATCTGTGCCAGGTAGAGTAATGAGCGCTGTCTCAAGTAAGTTTTCTCCTTGTGTTCTCTCAACACCTTCCAGGGGCACGGTCTGATAGATATGTCCTTCGTGACTCGGCCAGCTCAGTCAGTATTGGTATCGAGCCATTCTTGCTGAAGTGCATTGAAGTTTCATTTCCTTTTCTGCTCTCAGGGTTTCACCAGAATTGTGTTCAACATGGAGATGCACTGATTCATTAGTTGAGGTAGGGAAATAACTCGAATTAGAAAGGAGATTTTCCACTGTTGCCTGCTCTGATGCCAGGAGTATTCATGACTCCTGGAGTCAATCTTGAGGATCCCCAGGGGCACTCCTTCCCAACTAATATCCCGTCATCACTGGTGGGTTAATCAGGCGTGGGGATATTGGTTGGAAGGTATTAACATTGAGCATGAATATGTCAGGCGGGTGTTTATTTTGTAAGGTCTAATACAGGTAGGAATTATACAGTAAATGGCAGAACCCTTAAGTGCATTGACAGGCAGAGGGATCTGGGTGTACAGGTCCACAGGTCACTGAAAGTGGCAACGCAGGTGGATAAGGTAGTCAGGAAGGCATATGGCAAGCTTGCCTTCATTGGCAGGGGTATTGAGTATAAAAGCTGGGAAGTCATGCTGCAGCTGTATAGAACCTTGGTTAGCCTATACTTGGAATATTGCATGCAATTCTGGTCGCCACATTACCAGAAGGATATGGAGGCATTGGAGAGGGTGCAGAGGAGGTTTACCAGGATGCTGCCTGATCTGGAGGTTATTAGGTATGAGGAGAGGTTGGAGAAACTCGGATTGTTCTGACTGGAGGGACTGAGATTGAGGGGCGACTTGATAGAAATTTACAAAATTATGAGTGGCATGGACAGAGTAGATAGTCAGAATCTTTTTCCCAGGGTGGGAGATTCAATTCCTAGGGGACATAGATTTAAGGTGAGAGGAGAAAACTTTAGAGGAGATGTGTGGGGCAAGTTTTTTACGCAGAGGGTAGTGAGTGTCTGGAATTCGCTGCCAGAGGAGGTGGTGGAAGCAGGTACGATAGTGATGTTTAAGAGGCAGCTTGACAAATACATGAATAGGATGGGAAGAGAGGGATACGGACCCCGGAAGTACAAAATGTTTTAGTTGACGGGCAATATGATGGGCGCAGGCTTGGAGGGCCGAAGGGCCTGTTCCTGTGCTGTACTTTTCTTTGTTCTTCTTTTTTGTTGTTCTTCTTGTGTTTCCGCTAGCCTGCGTTCCGTGTTTCTCAGTGTGGGAGATGTCCACAGGAGATCGTTCAGAGAATTTTATACAGTTAATTGGACTGCCTGTATCTTTGCCTGTACCACGGTTGATGCCGTCTGGCTTTACTGACTGTGCTCAGGTTGATGATTCTCGAGGCCGTTTAATAAAACTGACTGCACACTGAGAATGTTTAGAGGGAGATTAAAAGTTACCACCTTGCTCTTCATCTGGAATCCCTTTGGGAAAAAAAACATGTGAGGTGGTGGGGTGGGGGTGGGGGGGGGGGGGGGGGTGGGGGTGGGGGGGGGGGGGTGGTGTGGGGGGGGGGGTGGTGTGGGGGGAGGGGGGATGTATTTCCGAAACGTCAGCTGTGTTTTAATGAGTCTGGGAGATGCACGTTTCCCATTACTGATATTGAGGGCATTTTTCATAGTTCAGATGTATAAAATTAACTAAGTTTAAATTCCAAAAAGCTTTGTTGAAATTTGACCTCATATAATATCTGTTTGTGTTACATAAGGCGGTTTCTCAGTTATTGATGCGCTATATTGTTTATGTTTATATTTCATAGAACTTGTCCCTGTTTTTAATGTACTGGACCATGTTTAAGTTTATTTTAACCAGGCTCTGTTTCAGTTATTATTGTACTGGAGCAACTTACCATTTAAATTATACCAGGCCCTATCTCTGGTTACATTACACTGGACCCTAACTCAGGCACAACCTTGCCATGGCGCTGCCACAGATTCACAGAATCACAGTGCAGAAGAGGCCCTTCGGCCCATCGAGTCTGCACCGGCACGTGAGAAATACCTGACCTACCTACCTAATCCCATTTACCAGCACTTGGCCCATAGCCTTGAATGTTATGACGTGCCAAGTGCACATCACTAGCCCAGTCACCCAGAGGCCCAGGCTCATCTTCTGGGGACATGGATTCAAATCCCACCACAGCAGCTGGCGAAATTTAAATGCGATTGAGACAAGAGCCGTTCAGAAGCTGGGAAATCTGTAAATACCTGTCCACAAACTACAAGGTACATGTCAGGAGTGTGGTGGAATATTCCCCAATTCTCTGGGCAACAAGGGCAGCAGAAGCACAGGAACAACAATGGAAAGTCCCTGTTTCTTCACTATCCTTGTGTCCATATCATACAACTCCCTTCCTAGAAGCACTGTGGGTGTCCCTACAGCACGTGGACTGCAGCGGTACAAGAGGTTTGCTCACTAACACCTTCTCAAGGGCAATTGTGTTTGGCTATTGAATGTTGGTTCAGCTGGAAACGCACAAATCCCATGAATGAATAAAAAAATGGAACTGGATCATTACAATTTTCATTGCTATAAATGCATCTGATTCACTAATGAACATTCGGTGAAGTAAATCTGCATCCTTCCCCAGTCTGGCCTAAATGTGACTCCAGGCCCACAGCACGTGGTTCACTCTTAACTATCCTCCGACTCTGAAAATGTCTAGCCAGATATTCAGTTCCAGGACAGCGGAGCATGGGGGGAATGCTGGCCGTGTCAGAGACGCTCACATCTCCTGGATGAATAGAGAGAAATAAATACTTCAGCCTAGTGAATTATTAAAAACAACATTTGTTAAAGTATTCCCTATTGTGTTTCCATGGGTATTGTACATAATTATTCCGGGAACTATGTTTTATAAAGCTTTTGAAGGTCACAGAGAGGATGAAGAGGAGATTGATCCGAATGTTACTAGACCTTGGAGATCTTGAATCGTTTTCCTTAGAATAGACGGTGTTAAGAGGGGCTTTGATCGAGGTATTTAAGACCATGAAAGGTGCTGATATGTAATGACTGGGTCATGCCTTCCTTTAAATTACACAGGACTCTGCCTCAGATAGTAGTGCAAAAGACCTAGTCTCAATTGGTGTTTTATACTAGGCCCTGTTGGAGTAAGTGCACTGAGACATACATCTCTTCACATTAGACAAGACCATCTCCCTGTTTGTATCATATGAGCCACCGAAAAGGTTATTTAGCATTAAACTGTATATATTACGCTAGATGTTGTGTATCTCAGTCTCTCTATCTGTCAACCCATCTAGCTGCGTACCTGTCTGTTTGGCTGTCAGTCTATCTATCTCTATTTCGAACCATCCATCCAGCAATTTCAGATCATCTATTATCGTTAACGTTTCTTGATGCTGACGTCTTTTTCGAGTTCTTGTGTGGAAAATGCCTATTTAGATTCCAAAGTGAGTTTAGCTGCGGTCAGAATTCAGTTCGAAAGTGGATTAAATCACATGGAGAATAAAGGACATCTACCCACCATTCGCTCTGTTTGTTGACAAGTCATCACTTGTGCGTCACTGGAGTGTGTGATGATCTGTGCAAGAGACGGTGAAAATGCAATAATAATTGTATTGAAAACTCTATAATCGGTGGCTCTGCAGAATTGACCAGAAACAGTTCAGTATGAGTGAAGCAGAGCGGTTGGAAAGTTCCCCAGCTCCTTGCAATTCACATGGACAGCGGCGGTGCAAGGAGACGGTCCACCATCACCTTCATTAGGAATGGCCAATACATGGGTGGCCTAGCCAGCGATGCCAAACTCCTGTGATAGAGCAACAGAAACTGAGAAGTGGAGAAATCTGAGACACGTTGTACCTGGGACTGCGACAGCGGCGAGGGCGGTGTAGTATATGGCATAGAGTGGGCCTCTTGGTGGAAAGTGCATCTTCTGAGAGGAGCAGCGGCGAGAAGCACCCAAGCTGTTTTCGACTATTGAAGTAGGCATTATTATACCAGAGATTTAACAACACCCAACCCCCCCCAGAGGCACAATTAGGGAGCCTAGAATGTGCTTGTCTAACTTTGAACAAACAAGTGAGGTTGCATCACTCATTCATATTAATTACCGCCATTGAACAAACACGTACAAGTGCAGTCCCTTTGACTGTAGTTTCTGGAGCAGGAGAATGATCTTGGCTGATTCCCACAGAATGCTAGAAAGAACAGTTATCCTGTGGTCTGTCCAATCACATTGGAAGCCGCCGGTAATTCCTAGAACATTTTCAAGGCATAAATTCAAAACACTTGACCCTCTCCATAAATCTCATTAATTATTGGAATTCTCTCCGCATCTCTGAAAGTAAACCTATTATTCTAAAACATATGAACATTAGGCACATGTAACACAAAGTTACTGTTAGACCGAAGTGTCAGGTGCATGTTCAATATTGGATTGTCATATCAGGTAGAAATTTGTTCTTGGCCTCAGGTTAAAGTTAAAGGTGGCTGCTGGACCGGACTGTCAGGTACAGGGTCAACTGTAGATCGTGATATAAGTTACAAGGTCACTGTTGGACTGGAGTGTCGGGTACAAGGGCAGTAAAACACCACATTTCAATAACATTGTAACATTTTGACGGTGACATCACTTGGACCGGTTCATCAAATAGCAAGGCCATTCTTAGAACAGGGCACCATTTCCATGGACACCAATATTCAATAGTTATCAATTACAAGGTTATTGTTACACCGGAGTATCACTTACACAGGCAGCTTTAATGTTAAACTAGGTTATCAGCTCACTAATCACTGTCAGACAATGGTCTTGGTTATAAGCCTACTGTTAGAGCTGACAACTGTTTAAAATTATCAACCTATTATCAATTATGAAGTTTCCTTTTTGATCATTAGATAATGAACACTCTTTCATCCTTTTAGGCTGTGACTGCTCCGGCCATCCTATGCCACTTGTGCTATCTTCATCCCCTGAGAAATGAATTGCTCAATTTGCAGGTGTCATTTTATCTCAGAAATAATCAGAACTCCGGAATCGAAATTGTTCATTTCTGATCACTGCAGGGTTCCATAAGTCTGTTCTTTTTCAAAGTGTAAGATGCTGTATTCAGTTGATATTAAACCACAAATACAAATAACTGATTTCTGGCGACTCGGAGATTAAGTGCGTTTGGTAGTGTATCTGCCCCATTTTGAAAGGGAATTTGTGCTTCTGTTGGGCGAATATGACAACCAATAAACTACAGAAACCCCGCGCAGAGAGTTAGCCAGAGGGACTTGTATTTCAAACGATGTCACCATGCCGTAGTTCTGGATAATGCTTTGCAGAAATAGAATTGCGGTGGGATATTTAGAAATACTGTGGAGAAATTGATGGAGCAATGGAATCGTAAAAGTTCACAGCTCATTCGGACCCATCGTGCCCTCGCCAGCTTTTGTCAAAGAGCTGCCCAGTTAGTCCCAATATCTTTCTCTTTCTTCATAACCCAGCAGCTTTTCCATTTCAAATATTTGTCCAATTCCCTTTTGAAAACCCTGAGTTAAGAAAAACAATATTGATAAAAGCGCAGGAGCTCCGGCAGTGTCCATGCTCAGTGAGTGAATATTAACAAAGTTTCCCTGACCCATTGGCGGCATTTTATTTTATTCAAAATATATCGCTGTTCATATGATATAACAATTTATTGAGTTCCCATCGACCAGTCTGCCACCAAGGTATCATGTCTAACCCCAGTGATCTGTGAAAAATGTCACCTGCTCGAATGCATCCTCCAGTATCGCAATCGTTTAGTGCGCGGCTCTTTTAAAGCAGTGCAGTTAGGGGGCTATTTCATGGTTGTGAGTTCGAGCCTCACCTGGTGCAGAGGTTTCTCTGGTGCTACAGCATGTGGAACCACACATGTATAGTTGATTCTAGAATTACTGGCACCGTTTTCAGCAGACAGCATTATAACAGACCTGCAAGGACAGAGCATAATTGCACCCCGTCCCTCAGACTGGTTTACTAAATTCCCTTACACAGGGGAATATAATAAATGTTGAAGATCAACAGCGACTCCATTACAATTTCTCCCTTGTTTGTAACTTGTTATAAATTACGAAAAGCGTGAAGGACACCACGTTTAAATTGCAAGGTGTTGCACTTCCGCCACTGTTCAAATTCGATGAAAACCGGCTGGAAGTGGTCAGTAAGCACTGCTCCCCAGGTTCCACGGTGACAGACAGTCTGGTCCTCCTGTGTCTGTTTATGTGTGCCTGTTCCTGATGTGGAAAGCAGATATTACCTGACTCATGAAGCGTGCATGGATTAACATCAAGCTGATCTTTGGGGCCTAGATGATGATTTATTAGCCCTGTGTTCTCAGTAGCTTGTTGTCTGGCTGTGAAACATGGACGATTACCGCTTTCAAGAAAAGAAGCTCCGCAATTTCCATCTGCATTGTGTGCGTGGTTATTGGGTATCTCCTGGCGGGACACAATCAGGAATTCGGCAGTCCTCTCAAAGGCAGAGCTCCTAAGTCTGGTGAATCCATCAAACAGAGGAAGCTTGGATGTCTCGGGCCCGTTTACAGGATGGAAGGTGGTCACATAGCTTAGGGCCAGGCGGCCAGTGAGGTGCCAAATGTTCCACTTCTAGGACGATTCCGAGCGTGAAATGATGGCCTTGAATATCGATGATCAGACAAAAAATTCACTAGCTGACGAAAGAGGAAGATGCCGACACTTCCTGTGGGCTGCTGCGCATCACCATGATGTCCAGTGACTTTAACACCTTGGCAACAGACGCCAAAAATGGATAGAACAACTCATAACACCACTCGGAGCTTCATGTGAGGCAATTGTGACAGAAACTGCCTCTCAGGACTTGACCTCCTCAGCCATCAGAAAAGGTGCAGCATGTGGAGAGACCCCATCTGAAATATATTCATCTGTTGTGTGTCCATCATCTTTCTTGAATGGAAGGATGACGATGATCGTAGTGAAATTCACTTGCATGAAACATGACGTGTTTCACACACACACACACACACACACACACACACACACACACACACACACACACACACACACAGATACACACACACACACACACACAGATACACACGGAGGCACACACACGGATACAAACATTCACAGGCACACACAGAGATACATGCACACGCACACAAAGTCACACAGACACTCACGCATACACACACGTGCACACACACACACGTGCACATACACACACACACACACACACACACACAAACTTACACACGCAGACACACACAAACACGCAAATATGGCATCTTGCGCAAAAGGCCGGCATAAATAATTTCAAATTAATATTCCCATCTTGACGACCTGTGTGGCTCCCTCGCAGTTAGGATCAGAGAGAACAACACTCATTATATTTCAGCTGGTATCATGAGCCAATAGGCACTGGCCCGCTTCCTGTTTGTTGAGGTGTAATCGCTGCAATGGCTGAACTAAGAGGCCACCTGTCATTCAATTTCTAATGGAGTCGTCTAACATTATTACTTGAAACCCTGTGCCTGTCAGTTTCCAATGAAAACGTGCTTATTTTGATTCTGAATTTGACGCTGCTGCTGTTGGTTGTTCACTATGACCTCTTTCATGTTTTATTATGCAAAGCTTTTATTTTCTACTTTGCTGATACAAAGGCTTGCTTCTTTGAATATATCATCAGGGCCTGTCTCTCTTATCCCCAAACTAGCCCATATCTCATTTGCATATTTTCTCCAGGGCCAGTTAGTGTTCTCAATGTACAAACTCATGTCTCTCTTTATGTTGCAGCAGGTCCTGCCTCTCTAATCCATGGACGAGTCTATATCACATTTTTATATTAATTCCATTGCCAGTTAGTTTTCTCACTGCACAAGCCCTTATCTCTGTTTATGCTACAGGAGGCCCGATCTCTCTAATCACTGAACTAGCCCATATTTCTGTTTGTAACTTACCAGCCACTGTTACTGCCTTGATTGCTTTAGGCCATATTTCTCTCAATATTACACCACATCCTGTCTCTATTATTACTTCACTAGCTCATATCTGTATTTATATTACACGAGATCATGTCTATGTTATTACTGCACACTTAATGTCTCTATTATGACTGTGCTAGGTGGCATCTCTGTTTATATTACAGTAGGGCTCGTCAATGTTTTTGCTGCACTAGCCCATAACTCCTTCTGTATTGCACCAGATCGTTTATTACTTTATGCTGCGCCAGGCCCTGACCCATTTCAGATAAGAGTACACACATTCTACAAAATAAAGAGACAGGCAAACGAGTCCAAATAAGATTAGAACGGTCGGGTGGAATTTGTAATGCTCACCGTTAAAAACGATAGAAAATAGTAATAACAAAACAACCCCTGGAGAACAACAAATGTTTCAATCCTTTCCATCAATTGGAATAATAAGTCGGATAACTTCACATGTGTCAATCTCATGTCACGTAAATTTACTAGGTCAATATTTTTCCATCGCTGGAAAGAACCATGATACATTCGAGGGAAATATCATAAGCTTCTGTCAGATGTTGAGCTGATCGTTTGCCAAGAAGCTTCTCGTTATTGGCGATGTGATTCAAACCCCTGAGTTCCTCAGGTTAGTGCCCTAGGCCCAACCTTCTTCAGCTGCCTCAACAATGTCCTCCCCTCATTCATAAGGTCAGGAGTGGGAATGTTTGCTGATGATTGCATAATGTTCAGAACCATTCATAACTCCTCAGATACTGAAGGGGACCTTGTCCAAAAGCAACACAATCTGGACAAATATCAGGCTTGGACTGATAAGTGGCAAGCAACGTTCTCACCACACAAATGCCTGGAAATCAGCAATTCCAACAAGTATGGATCCAGCCACTTCCCCTTTACATGTAAAGAAATTCGTATCGCTGAATACCCCGCTATCAACGTTGTGGGCATTACCATTGAGCAGAAATTGAACTGTACCAGCAATGTAAATTCTGTGGCGACAAGAGCAGATCAGTGGCTAAGGATGCTGTGGAGAGAAATTCACCTCTGGACTCCTCAGAACCCGCCCACCACCTGCAAGGCCAAAGTCAGAGGCCCATTTCTAGATCAACGCCACCTTAAAGAGACGTAGAATAGTGCACTAAACACCGCGAGAGTCTGGTGTGCTAATTAGTGAGACAGGGCCAAGTGCAATTTAACCAGGGACTTTACGAGTGCAGGATGAATAGAGACAGCATCTAACGTTATTTAATCAAAAACGTGCCCTAGTACACTAATATCGGGGACGGGGATGATTGTAATATTAACATAGATAGGGCTTATTCTGTAATAGAGCAGACGGGGTTAATGCAGTAATTAATGATACAGAGCGTGGATCAAAATAAAGTGAAAGATGGTATTAATAACAGCACAGGGCATAGAGTAATATCTTCCTAGTCAGATTCTAGGGCCGTAATAACAGAGACGGCCTCAAGTGTAAAAGAGACAGATATGATCTCGTAGAATAAAATCAGGGAAAGGGAGAGTGGAATAGAAGCAGAGACAAAGGTACAAAGGCAAAGTCTCTGCAAAGCCAGGATCCATTTTATTAAAATGAAGACAGACAAGCTCGACTGTGATACAGGCTGATACAGAGTCTAGTGTAAATTGTTCTGAAATATGGTCTAGCGGAATGCAATTGCAGATATGATTAAGTGTGTTTTTAAGCAGGTCCGCGATCTAGTGGAACATAAAGTGAGGCATTGCCGAGTGCAGGAATAATTGAGGCAAGGTCTAGTGTAATACGAACAGGTCGAGTGTATTAATAACACAGGATCCAGTAGAAGAAAACACACAAAGGGTCTATTGGGGCTCTACCTAATTCAGGACTCTATAATATAAGCTGACAGTGCCTGGTGAAGTAAATACGGTCAAAAGTACTAGGCTAATAAAAACAGAGCCATGGACAGGTACAACAATAACAGAGACTTGGTATTGGGCAACTACAGCAGAAACAGGGCATTGTGTGATATGAATGAATACATGTATTGATGCAGCATTAACTGAGACAGCTTCCAGTTTGGTAGACACGTGGCAGGCGCAGGGCCTGACACAGAGCCTTGTGAAATGCAAATAGAAACGTGTTTTCGTTTAGCATAACTATAGACAAGCTCTAGTGCAGTGCCAACTGGGGCATGGACAATTATAATTTTAGCCGAGACCTGCTTCAGTGCAGTCATGATTGAGATAGTGCCGACTGTAATACAGCTTTTCTCCAGTATATGAACATCTGAAGTTGAGGCTTTTCAGAAACAACTGAGAGCTGAGTTTCTTTAATGCGATCAGAGACATGCCCCAGTGTAATAGAAACAGAATCGGTGTCTAGTTTAATATGAATAGACTAATAATGGGGATAATGGTGGCAAATAGACTAATAATGGGGATAGAGTTCACTTCCTATAATGTAAACAATCACGGTTTTACTGCCATCCACTGGTCAAACTTTTCTATTGCAGATGTGGTGAAAATGCCGATTTCATTCAGTGTTTCTGAGATTAATCATAGAATACTTACAGCAGTAGATGCCATTTGTCCAGTCGTGCTCGCGCTGGCCCTCTTCAGGAACAATTCACATAGCACCACTCTTTTCCCTGTAGTCCAGCAAATTACCTTTCCAGATAATGATATATTTCTCTTTTGAAAGTGTCAGTTCAAGCTACCTCCACCAAACTCTTAGGCAGTGTCTTCCAAATCCTAACTACCCACTCTGTGAAAAAAGTTTTTCCTCATGCCCTCATTGTTTTCTTCCCCTCAATTAACTTAAATCTGTGGCCGCTGGTTCTCGATCCTTCCACCAATGGGAAGAGTTTCTCCATTTCTATTCTGCCCAGCCCATCATGGTTTTGAACACTTCTAGCAAAACTCCTCTCCGCATTCTCTTCTGCATGTACAACAGCCGACATCTCCAGTATTTCTATGTAACTGAAATTCCTTACCCCTGGAACTGCCTGGTGAATCTTTTCTGCACCACCTCTAATGCAGTCACGACCTTCCTAAAATATCAAGAACAGGACTCAATACCCCAGCTGAGGTCAAACCAGTGTTTTATAGAAGTTTAACATAGCTACTTTGCTTCTGCATTCTATGCCACTGTTGCTAAAGAGCAGGATGCTGTATGTTTTATGAACACCTCTCTCAAATTGTCCTGCTATCTTCAATTACTTATGCATGTTTGCACTTAAGTCATTCGGCTCCTGCTCTATTTTGTGTTGGGACAATTAATTTTATATTGCTTCGCTGGGAACTTTCTGCAAAAATGAATCAGTTGAAACTCCCCTGCATTAATTTGCATCTGCCTCTTGTCCCCTCATTCCAACAACCTATCTGTGTCCGCTTGAAGTTCTGCACCATCACCGTCACTTTTCACAATTATTCCAAGTTTCGTACATGGGAGTGATGAAATTGTGCTCGGTACACCAAGTCCTAGGGCCTTATTATATCGTGGGGAAAACAGGGGCCCGAACACCAATCCCAGCAGAACTCCACTATAAATGTTCCTCCAGTCCGAAAAATAACTGTTCATCACTAATGCTTGTTTCCTGACACTAAAACCAATTTCGTATCCGTTTGCTGCCATCCCTGTTACCCCATGAACTGCAGCTTTTCTCACAAGTGCGTTGTGCAGCTCATTAACAAATGTCTCTTAGAACTTCATGTACAGTACATCGACAGCATTACCCTCATCAAATAACTCTGCTGCCTCATCAAAAAACTCCAGCAAGCTGATTGTTGTGCGGGGGGGGGGGGGGGGGGGGGGGGGGGGGGGCGGTGGTGCGGGGTGCGGGGTGCGGGGTGGGGGAATGTAGGGGCACAGTAAGAATTTATTGTAAGGGAATTATACTGTTTTATTCTCCAAGCAGCCAGTGCCTGCGAATACATAAATTGTTAAAAACCACCACATGAACCTTCTGCACCATCAGGGGCTGTGATCATCAGCAAGGTCCTGGGAGCCAGGCTGGACATGGAGGCATGGAAACAAGATAGATTAGGAATCCTAAGAGTCAGACTGGAGACTTAGGTTGATAAAACAATAAGATTGTGCCTGTTTACAGCAGATAGGAAAAGAACAGATGGTCCTAGTTTAGATAGGAAGGGCGGTCCATGCCAGGAAAATAGGGACATATGATGCATGTACCTGTTACCAGGGATGACTGTTTAATGTAAACCTATATGGCGGGGGCGGGGGTTGGGGGGAGTGAGTGGCGGGGGTGGGGGGCTGCGGAGGATGGGGGCGGATGGAGTGCGAATATGTGGAGCGGGGTCTCTGGGTGGATTGGAGAGCTCATTCAAAGGGTTGGAATAGTGTTGAGGAGCTGACCGATCTCCTTCTCAGCTTGGAGCCTAGGGCGATTCTAGAAATCTCTGACTTAATGGCTCAATCCAACGGTTATTTTTAGCACCTAAAGTTCAAATACGAAACCAACTTTTTTTTAAACACTGCATCTTTCCCGATCACACTCCCAATGCTGGAAATGCGGCAGCCATTTTGCACACAACACCCTCCCACAAACAGCAAGGTCATAATTAACAGACAATCAGTTTTTCAGAATGTGCTTGAGGAATAACGATTGGCCAAGACACTGGGGATTACTCCCCTCCCTTCTTCTATGTCGCGCACTGGGATCGGTGACATTCAACTGAGAGGGCAGGTGGCCCCTTAGGTTAGTGTCAGAGGGGAAACTGCATTCAATTATAGGCTGTGGGCGTCGCTGGCTAGGCTAGCATTTATTGCTCCTCGCTAGTTTCCCTTGAGAAGGTACTGATGAGCTGCCTTCTTGAACAGCTGCAGTCCATGTGGTGTAGATATACCCACAGTGCTATTAGGGAGGGAGTTCTAAGGTTTGGGCCCTGCTACTGGGAAGCAACGGTGATATAGCCCCAAGTCAGTTTGGTGCGTGGCTAGTAGGGGAACTTCCAAGAGGTGGTGTTCCCATCTATCTGCTGCCCTTGACCTTTAAGATGGTAAGTGACCTGGGATTAGAAAGTGCTGTCTAAGGAGGCTTGGTGAGTTCCTGCATTTCCCCTTTGTAGATGATACAATGCTGCCATTGTTAGTCGGTGGTGGAGGAAATGAATGATTGTGGATTTGGTGCCAATCAAGTGGGCTGACCTTTCCTGTACGATGTCCAACTTCTTGAATGCTATGGGAGTTGTGCACAATCCAGGCAAGTGGGGAATGTTCCATCACATTCCGGCCTTGTGCCTGGTATGTGGTGGACAGGCTTCGGAGAGTCAGGCAGTGAGTTTCTTGTCGCGGGTTTCTTAGCCTCTGACCTGCTCTTGTAGCTTCAGTATTTATATTGCTAGTCCAGTTCAGTTTCTCGTCAATGGCAATCTCTAGGTTGTGGCAGGCTCAGCGATGATAATGCCATTGAATGTCAAGGGGTGACATTTGGATTCTCTCTTGTTAAAGATGACCATTTCATGGCATCTGTGTGGCGTGAATGTTACTTGCCGCTTGTCAGATCAAACTTCAATATTGCCCAGATCTTGCTGCATCTGGACAAGAACTGCTTCAGTAGCTGAGGAGTCGAGAATGGTGCTGAACATTCATTAGCGAACATCCGCACTTCTGACCTTATGACAGAAGGAAGGTCATTGATGAAGCAGCTGAAGATTGTTGGGCCTTGGACACTACCCCGAAGAACTCCTGCACTGATGTCCTGGAGCTGAGATGACTGACCTCCAGCAATCACAACCATCTTGTTTTATGCTAGCTGACAATTTTCCCCCGGTTCCCATTGGTTCTAATTGTGTTAGAACTCCTTGATGTCACACTCAGTCAAATTCTGTCTTGATGTCAAGGGAAGTGACCATCGCCTCACCTCGGGAGCATAGCTCTTTTGTCCATGTTTAAACCAAGGCTGCAATGAGGTCAGGAGCTGAGTGGCGCTGGCGGAACCCAAACTGAACCTCAGTGAGCAGCTAATGCTAAGCAAGTGCCACTTGGCAGCACTGTTGATGACAACTTCCATTATATTTTGTTGACGGAGAGGAGACTGATGGAGATGTTGGATTTGTCCAGCCCGGTGTGTGGAGGGCATACCAGGTAAATTTTCCACATTTCCCAGTAGATTCCTATGCTGTAGCTGTCCTGGAACAACTTTGCTAAGAGTATGGCACATTCTGCAGCACAAGTCCTCAACACGATTGCCGAAATATTGTCAGGAGCCATAGTTTTGTCAGTATGCAGTGCGTTCAGTCATTTATTGATGTCGCGTGGAGTGAATAGAATTGGCAGAAGTCTGGCATCTGTGATGCTGAGGATCTCTGGATGAAGCCGAGATAGGTCATGCACTCCGCGCCTCTGGCTGAATATTGTTGCAAATGCTTCAGCTTTATCTTTTGCATTGATGTTCTGGACTTCTCCATCCTTGAGAATGGGGGTATTTGTGGTTCCTCCACCTGCAGTAAGTTGGTATAATTGTCCCCCACCAGTAACGAATGGATGCGGCAGGACTGCAGATCTTAATTCTGATCCTTTGTTTGTGGAATCACTTAGCTCTGTCTATCGCTTTCTACTGATATTGTTTGGCACGCAAGTAGTCCGGTGTTGTAGCTTCACCAGGCTGACAGCTCATTTTAGGCATGCCTGGCGCAGCTCTTGGCATGCCCTCCTGCACCCTTCATGGAACTCGGATTGATCCCCTTGCTTGATGATAATGGTAGAGTGGGGGATACAGCGGGCCATGAGCTACAGATGGTACTCGAGGATATGTTTGCTGCTACTGTCGTCCCTGAATCTCTCGTAAATGCCCGGTCTTGAGTTGCTAGATCTCTTCGAAATCTCGCCCATTTACCACTATGAAAATGCCACGTAACATGGTGAGGCGCATACTCAATGTGAAGGCGGGATTTTGTCTCCACGAGGGCTGTGCGGTGATTACACCTACCAATACTGCCATGCACAGGCGCTTGTGCGGCAGGCAGGTTGCTGAGGATGAGGTCAAGTATGTTCTTTCCCCTCCACTTGGTTCAACGAAGTAATAATATTCTGCAAGCTGCCTTCTGATTTGATGTTCTACATGTCGAAATATGACTTTAGGACAGTAT
Source organism: Isurus oxyrinchus (assembly GCA_026770705.1). Lineage (NCBI taxonomy): Eukaryota > Metazoa > Chordata > Chondrichthyes > Lamniformes > Lamnidae > Isurus > Isurus oxyrinchus. Next base: position 76,074,135 of record JANJGN010000020.1, on the reverse strand, counting down.
ACAATGGTAAAGGAAGTGAGCAGGCGGGAGGTGGGCAAAACTCACAGCACATGTGACGCCAGCACTGCCTATTGCTTCCAGTGGTGGCGCTGCAGCCGTTCTCTCAAACAGTTCAAGTTCATATTGACTTAACAAGTACACATGACCATTCAGACATCAAGGCTGCTCAGGATGCAAAACCACTCCGCTTTTCGGCTTAACAATTCAGAAAGCAAACACACACGGTTGTTACATTTGTCTCTTATATGCCTTGTGGTGATGAAAATCAGCATTACACGTTCAATGATTGTCGCCATTCTGGAGTCCACGCGAGATTTGCCGGAGTAAGTTCAAGGCTAAACAGACAATTTTTCTTAAACTCTGGAGCTTGATATTTATTGTGGAACCAAACTTGCCATTAGAGCAGGTTAATTTCAGAATCAATTACATTATTTTCACTGTTGAAGGAATAAAGATCTGAAACCATTTTAAAAGGTGGCTACGCAAAATACCTGACAGTGAATTCAATTTACAGAAAAACAACACTTAAAAACTCCTATGAGATAAATTTGAAATAGTTCAATAAAATGCCTAAATCTTCAAAAAAAGTGGACTTTATGTTTCACATTTGTTCTGCTTGAGATAGTAAAAGATTCTCTTTTTGAATTGCATTAAAGGTCAGAACTGTGATGTCTCGTTTTGAAGGAGAACTGTCTGGAGCACATCCCGCACATGGAACAGGTGAAAGGCCTTCCTATGGAATACATGTGCAGGTGTTTCACCACATTGAATGTGCAGGTATATCCCTTACTGCACCCGAACAGGTCAAAGCCCGTTTCACCATTGTGTGTGCAGGCTGAAAACCCTGGTACATATCAGGCTTGTGTATCAGCTCTCACTCGGGTAGATCCTGTGACACACGAGCGGTGAGCAGAATCAGGCTAAATCTTAGCCGTAGGTTGGACAAGGGAACGGCTGCTCCTCCGTGTGACTGTGCCGGTGGATCAGCTTGTGAGAAGTACAGTTAATGGCACTGCTGCAATTGGAGGAAATAAAGGGCTGGTCAGCGCTGTGGAAGTGTGGGTGAGTCAATTATGTTGAAGACCTGAATGAACTCCTGCACGCACTGCGTGCAGACTAAAGACAACCTGAACTCTTGCTTTAATGCCTCGGCAGGTTGGGAGACTGGGTGAACCCCCCATGCAGACTGAGCAGAGAAGTGGCTTCGCGTCGAAATGAGCCCAGCAGTGCTCACCAGGCCGGTGAGCTACATGAAGCTATTCCCAGAGGAAAATGGAAGTAATTCAATGTTCACGTTTCTCCATTGCCTTGTACAGGGTGCAGTTCATGATGAAATAGGCCAGGAGTTTCCAGTGGCCACAATGTCCCGATGTCTGTAGTCAAATGAGGTGGAATAGCTGCGGGCGCATACGTGGGAAGGTAGTATATTGAAGGGAGTTTAATTATGGGCTGATGGATGGAGGAACAGGCCAGCCTGATAGGTTTCTGGCATACAAGGGAGTCAAGCTTAATGGGGGGCGGGGCAACGGAGAAAGTGGAGAAAGACCATAAACAGATCAATCACGATCTTATTGATTGTTGGAGCAGGTTCGAAGGATCCAACGGCCTATTCCTGCTCTTAAGCCTTATGTCCCAATGTCTCCACGTGGTTTTCAACCCCGTTGCACCTGTTTAAGCATCACATGGACTGAATAATTACCAGGAGCGAAAACGTGGCTGTTTTGCTGGGGTAATTTTTCTTTTTCCAGTGCGATGAATACTGCCAAGCAGTGCTTTGTCCTGACCCAAATTCCCATGAAGTTATCGTTGTTATAAATGTAACTGGGATCATTCTGTAGTCTCTGGGTATTTCAATTCAGAGCCCTGTCAGATCTCATGAAAAACAATTCAGTCTATTAAAACATAAACAGTAGCAATGCAGCAGCTGCACGAATCTGTTTGCTATAATTAATAGAATTCATGCAAAATATCAAATCAATTCGTTATCTCCCTGGAGCCTGGCACCAGCTATAAATGTCAGCATTTTGCAGTGAACTTCAGAACGCACTCGGAGCTTCTGATAGAAATGCATTGCAATGCCCAAAGGTCTTGTGTTTGCCATTTATTATCCCTTCCTTGCAGCTATCGCCGTTCCAGGTAAAGTACTGCAGTTAGTTTGTATCTGTGTTAATCTTTGTTTAGCTGCATCATTTCTCCCATTTTACCAGTAACGCTTGTTAAATGTTACCTTTCTCCCAGTCAATGGATGATAGTTTATTCTTCCACCTCTAGATTCTGTTTCGTTTAACTGGTATGGTTTTTAATCTATTACAGTATATAAATATAAATATATATATATATATATATATATATATATATATATGTGTGTGTGTGTTTTTCTACTTTAATGGTATTAACTCTCCATTGTTAAATTATGAATTATGCAACTGTCTGACAACAAATCACGATGTACATGTTCTAACTTCTCCCCTTTACATTGTCTTTTCACCAGAATATTTACTTCATATTACCTATTTAATTTGATGTCTTACGGTATTCTATCTTCCTGTGACAGGTGCAATTTCGTCACTTTAATTATATAATTTCTCCAATTTACCACTAACATCACACGATGCAAATGAATTTATACTGTGCAGTTTGCACTATTACAGCAGGTTAATGAGCATACTGTTATCAAGCCGTCAATGCAATCCCATTGTATTATTCACAACACCATTGTGGCTGAATTACAAAAAATGGTGTAAGCTGTGCTGTAAATGTTTTTTTAATGTCACATTGAGATTGTCCCTGCTGGTCAATTCTCACACTGAATTACAGTGTGATTCTGATTTCAAAATGTGGTCACAAAGCAGCTAAACATTAAATCCAGAAACAAATCCGGGGGAAAATTGATCACAATGTTTGGAAGGAGGTGCAGCTGAGAAGCGGAAGCTGTGAATGGTGTCATTGATGAATGAGTGAAAAGCATTGGATCCTTGGCAGTCTCCGTAGCCGAGTGGTTAAATGGATGGTTCTAATTCCATTGGAGTCTCCGCAGGTAAATTCAAACCTTACCAAACGTTCTTCTTATTATTGCTGATTTCAACCAGGTGTCCACAGAACTCTCGGATCAATGAAAGAAAAAACATCCAACGATTCTCCTGATTTTTGGACTCTAAGGGAATGAAGGGTAATCGGGATCGGGTGGGAAATTGGTGTTGATGTTGGGGATCCGCCATGATCTTATTACATAATGGAGTAGGCTTGTGGGGCCTTATGACGTATTGTTGCTGCTTTGATTCTGTTCTGTTTCAGTAGCAACAACAGATAAAGCAATGGACAATAATATCCTGAGCTCGGTAATTCAGCTGAGTTGTTGTAGGTGCTGGTTTAAGGTTTCACTGTTTATTAAGGCATAGTTTTTAATCCCACTGCTGCTAAAATTGTGCTTTTGGTCGAAAAGGTGCCAGCTCGCAGTTAGAGCAGGTGTGCGCAGTGTGTCACTTTAACAGTAAGAACGAGGAGACATAATAAAATTATAAATGGCCGTAAGGAAAATGTGGGTTTGTTGAATTAGCTAAATTCCTCTTCCATAAGCTGGCATGGACAGACTGGGCCGAATTTCCTCCTCCTCTGCTGTAGCCATCTATAATTTTATACCGACAACACTGACCTATCCATATTACCAGTCATCGTGGCCCAGTGGTTCAGGCGATGGAGTCCAGATCCAGTCACGGCATCATGAGCTTGGTTGCGCAGCTGTAGTGGTTGTCAATGGTTTAAGGTCTCATTCCGTAATGAGGCGCAGTTTCAAATCCCACTGCTGCTAAAATTGTCCTATTGGTCAAAAAGGTGCCAGCTCACAGTTGAAGCAGGTGTGTGCGGAGTTTCACATTAACAGTAACACTGAGGAGAGACATAGAAATATAAATGGCTGCGGGAAAAAGGAGTGATTGCTCAATTCGTCTTCCATGAGCTGGTACGGACACGCTGGGCCGAATGTTCTCCTTCTCTGTAATAGAAGTGCGGGGCCGGAATATTGCTGCTTTGCTGCTTTTCCCTGTCTCACTCACTGTGGAGCTGAGGAAGAGAGAATCATTTATGGGTTTGTTTCAATCCAATAGCTTCATAAATTTCCAACGTGCTAACTATCGGTACATGGTATGTCTAATTGTTTTCTCATTATATTTGAAATTAGTATTCGAAAAAAGGCACTTACCTGGGAGCTCACTTAATAACAGTGGAACATTTTGGGGGTCTTTTGTTTCAGTGCAAGTACCCAATGATAGACCAGAACTGTGTGATAACCAATGCTGGTGGGGAGAAAACAGTGAAAGCTTCGGCCCTGGGTGGTCTCGAACCACCACCCTTTCAGGTAACAGCTGAACGTGCCACAGAGCACCAATTGCGCCATTGAGACTGATGAAGACTTTATTTCAGGTATCAATGAGTTAAAGCTTCAGATTGCTGCTACTGGAATGACAATTATCTCTATCATTTTTACTGTTCCAAAATAAAGAGTGGGGCATTCATTGTGGATACATGGAAACAGTCTGATATCATCCACTGCTGACACATCCATGTCACTGGGAACCAGCTCTCCAACAACCGGAGGTGTCCCCCCTCGAGCCTTTGCGTGTCTTAACTGTTACCAAGTATTCTGATTGTCCCGAAGCTGAAATTAGGTTTGAATTCCTGATGTGCAGTAACGAGAATCCTTTCAATGTCTCAGATCAGTTAATTTCACTGATAACATCAAAGTCAATGTTCCAGGGTCTTAAAAAAGGGAAAGGTACCTTGACTGTCACTGGTCAGTTGGGGAGTTCGCCCTTCATTCTCCTCTGATTCCTGTTCCCAAAGAGTTTCTAAAGATTCACAAAGCTGGAGACCGGGTTTTCTGTTTTGGTTCCTTCTCCATTTTCCCACCTGCCAACTGACAATATTTTCCAAAATCTCATCTCAATCTCCCGCCTTGCATCATGTCCAGAGATGAGGAAATTCAGTTTTATGGAGAAATTATAGAGACCAGGATTGTTCTCTTTAGAGCAAAGAAGTTTAAGTGGAGATTTCATTGAGCTGTTCAAAATGAGGTGGGTGGGGGCAGTGGGGACGGGCGGCTGGATGGTGCAGATAGGGAGAAACTGTTTTCACTGACGGGGGTCAGTTACCACAGGATTGGGATTTACAGATAGTTAAGGAAAGACAGACTTGCGCATTCCTCACCAGCGGATGTCTGAAACTACTTTCAAGCCAATTAAGCACTTTTTGAAAAGAAAAACAGAAAATGCTCGAGAAACTCAGCAGGTTTTGCTTTCCACAGACGCTGTCAGACCTGCTGAGTTATATCTGCGTTTAATGTTTTTATTTCAGATTTCCAGTATTTTGCTTTTATTGAAGTACTTTCTGAAGGAGAGTCATTGTTCTCATGCAGGGAACACGGCAGCCAATCACTGCTCAGCGAACAGGGTGGAGGGTTTTGGAAATTGAAAGTGACGCATGTGCAGCTTGTGGGACTATTTCATCTCACTGTCGGTTTCATGTTCCAGCTCACAGCAACTGTTGTTTTCATTGGCTGACAAAGTCGTTTATCTTGAACCTAAACAAGCAGTTTTGTGCTGAAAGAGATCTGAACTGAAAAACAATAGGCAAAAGCAGCATAGATAAGGCGAATCGAAAAAAAAAACCGGTGTAGCTTCTCTGGTGGTCAGGATTCGGCGCTCTCACAGCCGCGACCCGGGTTCGATTCCCGGTCAGGGAATGTCGCTCGGTTGAAACGAGTGTTGATCACTCATTGATTAGAAACGATTATAAACTGCACCATAATAAGAGGAGTGAGAGTTTAAGTTTTACTTCACATCTGGAAAACATCACACTCGTGAGTAGCAGTGAAGGAAAGAGGAGAAGGGCTGTTTGCAAGGCACTGACCGTAGAAAAGTTGGTGTGAGGCAAAATATGCGTGGGAGCAGTACGTATTTTGTTGCTGACTGTTTGCACTTGCACAAATATCACTCCTGATGGATCAGCCAATCACAACTGCTCTTTGAAAGCAGCACACCCGGCCGAATGGCCACATTCTGTGCTGTGAATTTCTATAATTTTATGTTACCCAACAGCACGGGTCATTCTGCCATTTGTAACCCACTCTAGCGAGATGCACTTTCTTACCTTGTATTCGGCTCTTTTGAAACCAAAACACGGAGCAAATTCAGTGAGTTTACTTGTCATTTCCAGCACGAGATTAGTTATGAGACTCAATGAGTGACACATTAATGGTGCCAAGGTGTCCCCCGATGGGAGGCCCTCTACGGAGGTGTCCTCCCCCTTTCTTTCGGGGACCTGGGTTGGAGGGTGTTGCATGCAGCAGTCCCCTATAATAAGAGAATGCATAGGTTCACGGACTCTCAGGACACATGCTCTTTTTGCAGTCTTGTGGAGTCCGTGGACCATGCATATATAGGGTGTTGTAGACTGCACTCCCTTTTTAGTTATTTGAAAAACCTTTTATTGATGTTTTGTTTGCACATCAGCCCCACGCTCCTGATCTATGGGCACCCGGTGCGGAAGGGGGTCGGGAAGGAGGAGGACCTCCTCGTGAACTTGCTCCTGAGCCTGGCCAAGTTGGCCATTAACAGGTCCAGGCAGCAGGTGATCCCACCCGATTGTTTGTCCCTCTTCCACGGCTACGTTCGCAGCTGGATGTCCCTGGAGAGGGAGCAAGTGGTGTCTGCTGGCACTCTCAAGGTCTTCTGTGCCCGGTGGGCACCACGGGGACTGGGGTGTTTTGTTGACCCCTTTAATCACATTCTGGTTTGAAGTTTGTAAGGTTCCTTTAAATTTTGTTCTTGGTTTTACAGCTGACCTGAATTAGGGGCTGTGCCTGATTTATCCCAATTTTGCTAATTTGGTTTAATTGGTTTCACCTGAAAGATTATTAATGGTGCCAATCCTTCACTGGCCCTCACCGCGTCCAAGGATACTGTTATCATCAGCCTGTAATGCACCTTCTTGCAGTACATCTGCTGAACAAATATAAGCTTATCACAGCTCTGATTTATGCACATTGAAACCCAGTGTAAAAATCAATTCAAAAGCTGAACAACTGGGAGGAGACAGTGACTGTGGATAATCGGCACTATGCACCTTCATGTAATCAGTATCTGAGAGAACCAGGAAAATGAGATCCAGGTGTCTCATTTCCCACGAGTTTTACACATTCCCACGAACTGACTGTGTCTACATTAAGTAGCTCATTGACTTGGGAGCTGGACGGGCAGAGGGAGCTGGAGGCGAGGCAGGGGCAGAAGCAGAAAGAGATACGAAATGAAATTACTTTCAATTTGATGTGTGTCAGTTGCTTTCAGTGGTGAATGTCTGCCTTGTAAGTTTCACAGGAGCTGCAGTGATTAGTTGGTGTGTTTTTAAGCAGTAAGATGTAAAAGTAAAAAGATAAAAGCAAATTTCTGCAAATGATGGAAACCTGAAACAAAAACGCTGGAAGGAGAAACAGGGTCAATATTCCCAACCTGTACGATACTGATTTAGATTTTTAAGCAGCACCCAGCTTGAGGATAGAACCCACAATACTGAGATTAAGAGTTTAATGCTCTATCGACTGAGCTAGCGGGGAATGTGCAGAGCTGGATGGTTTTGTTGCTTTCTACCTGAAACCTCAGCTTGGTCGGAATTTTAAAGTGTGGAACGTAATCGGCCGACAAGATTGCAATTCATTTCTCTCAATCATCAATAACATTATTCACATCTTCCACTTCTTAGCTGCACCTCCTTCCAAATACTGTGTTCGATTTTCCTCAGGATTTTCTCCTGCATTTAATATTTACCTGCTTTGTGTCCTCATTTTGAAATTACTGGCATCAACATCCAACACAAATTGAATTGCAAAACAAAAACAGAATTACCTGGAAAAACTCAACAGGTCTGGCAGCATCGGCGGAGAAGAAAAGAGTTGACGTTTCGAGTCCTCATGACCCTTCGACAGAACTTGATTTCGAGTCCAAGGAATTGCAAACTGATGGACAAACAATGGAAAACAAGTCACTCGGTAACTCAAATCCCATGGTGCTCATTTTCAGATTCACAACAGTCAGCTTTTCAATAAATGAAGGAATTTTACAGTGAAAAGATTAGAAAGTTGATGTGACTTTTATTTGTAACTCACTCACTCGGGAATACTGCAAATGCTGTTCGGAGGTTAAGTGACCAGGATATAATGTGTTTTCCTGAGCCTGTGCTCGGTGTTTTGGGAGATTTGTCCTGGGTTGGACAATCTTGCGTTCCAGGGATGGGCAGTAACCCGCTGACTGAAGCTGCAGTCGCCGCTTTCTGCGGGCAGCGGGTGAGTGGAGAATGCGGGGCCGGAATATTGCTGCCTTGCTGCTTTTCACTGTCTCACTCACTGTGGAAATGAGGAAGAGGAAAGAATTGATGGATTTGTTTGAATCCAATAACTTCATGGATTTCCAGTGTGTTGAATATCTGTACATGGTATGCCTAATAGTTTTCCCATTACATTGGAGATGAATATTCGACAAAAGCCACTTGCCTGTGAGCTCACTGGATAACAGTGGAGCCGACAACATTTCTGGAGTTTTTACATTCAGTTCAAGGATCCAATGACAACGAGGAACTGTGTGACAATGACGGCTGATGGGGAGAAAAAAGTGACAGCTTCGTCCCTGGGTGGTTTCGAACCACCAACCTTTCGGTTAACAGCCGAACGCGCTAACCGATTGCGCCACAGAGACCGATATAAAAGTGCCCGCGTGCCAGTGAGTTAAAGCTTCAGATTGCGGCGAATGGAATGACAATTGTTCTCTATCAGTTTTAGTCTTCCAAAATAAAGGTTGGGGCATTCATTCTAAACACATGGAAACAGTCTGATCCCACCCACTGCAGACACATCCCTGTCACCGGGAACCGGCTCTCCGACAAACGGAGCCGTCTCTCTTCGAGCCTTTCTATGGCTTGCCTGTTACCAAGTATTCTGATTGTCCCGAATCCGATATTAGGTTTGAATTCCTGATGTGCAGTAACGAGAATCCTTTCAAAGTCTCAGCTCAGTTAATTTCATTGATAACATCAGAGTCAATGTTCCATCGTCCTAAAGAAGGGGAAGGTGCCTTGACTGTCCCTGGTCAGTCGGACAGTTCACCCTTCATTCTCCCCTGATTCCGGTTACCAAAGTCTTTCTGAAGATTCACAAAGCTGGAGACTGGGTTATCTGGTTTGATTTTTTCTCCCTTTTCCCATCTTCCAACTGACGATATTTTCCAAAATCTCATCTCAATCCTCCGCCTTGCAACATGTCCAGAGATGAGGAAATTCAGTCTTATGGAGAGTTTATGGAGACCGGGATTGTCCTTTATGGAGCAAAGAAGGTTCAACTGAGATTTCACGGAGCTGTTCAAAATGACAGAGGTGGGGACAACGGGGACGAGGCGGTTTGATAGTGCAGATAGGGAGGGACTGTTTCCACTGACGGGAGTCAGTAACCGGAGGATTGGGAGTTAAGATAATTAAAAAAGGACAGACTTGCATTTTAATACCGCTATTCCCGACCAGTGGATGTCTCAAACTACTTTGCAGCCAATTAACTACTTTTTTGAAAAAAAAACAGAAAATGTTGGAAAACACAACAGGTTTCTCTCTCCACAGATGCTGTCAGATCTGTTGAGTTTTTCCTGCATTTTCTGTTTCCCTTTCCAGATTTCTGCAGTATTTTGCGTTTATTGAAGTGGAGCCATTGTTGTAATGCAGGGAACACGGCAGCCAATCACCGCTCAGGAAACAGCCAAAAGCAGGGACGTCACAATGAGCAGACCAAATGCGGTTGGTTGCCCAGTTATGAACCAGAGAACGTTTCAGGTGTTAGACAAACATGATAATCGCTGCACCACAGAAGCAGGAAACAGTGCAAAGGCTCAATGGGTTTCACTAAAATGTACAGCTGTGACGTCATGCAGTAGCACTTTGGATCTTTGTTTTGAAGCAATTGAATTCGGCTGTTCTCATTAGGAATGCTGGAGACAGACTGATAAACAATGTCATCATGTCATGATGTAGCTCTACAAGAGGCCTTTCGGACAATCATATTTATGTTAGTTTTGTAGAAAGAAATTTCTAGTTAATCTCAACTTCTTTGTCTCTTTTCATAACCTTGATTATTTTTCTCGCTTTCATGTCATTGTCCAATTCCCTTCTGAAAACTCTGAGTTAAGAAAAACAATATTGGAAGGGGCGCAGGAATTTCTGCAGTCTACATGCATAATGTGTGAAAATTAACAAAGCTTCCCCGACACAATGACATGAAGATTTGGGTTCTGAGACTTTTTACAGTTTTCAAAATTTTTGAAGTAGTTGATGTCAAATCGAATTATCAAAAAATGTTTATCCTGACCAATCATCTTCTCATTTTTCTCAGTCAATAGATACAAATTCATTACTTCTTACCAACACTTCTTTTAGCAAACACTTACAGTCACACAGGAAAAAAGAAACATCATTGGAAACATCGAAACAATGGAACATTGAAAAAAGAATTTAGCCGTGGAGATGATTTTTGTATGTTACAAAATGCAGGATGATCTGATCAACTCGCGGAGTTATTTCGAGTTTCGAAGTGTCTTACCCCTGCTCCTTTGCTGCTGTTCAATTTCGTTGGCAATACTATTGAAGGAAATTATGAAGGCCGCTGCACAACGTGGTATCGTGGCCTAGCGGTCTAAGTCGCTAGATTAAGGCTCCCGTCTCTATGGAGGCGTGGGTTCGAATTCCACCGCTGCTAACCATTTAAGTTATCCGGCTTTCAAGATCTGCAGCAGTTCCATTTGAACCAATAGATACCAACTCACATTAAATCCAGCGGAGTGTGCGGTTTTTTAACTTTGAAAGGAGGAACGAGGAGAGACGACGTAAATTTGATTTGCTGTAGGAAAAAGGCGGGTTGTGGAATTACAGTCGCTGAGCTGCTCTTCCAGGGACTCGGCATGTGAATGGCCGTCTGATGCTGCCGTCTATGGTTTTATACAAACAACTTTCATGCAAATCTGGGACTTGGACTGAGTTGTTAAGGTGACGGGTTTGAATGAATTGGGATCTCCAGAGGTAGGCTGGAATCCTGACAGCTACGCTTCTTATCATCCCTGAATTTTACCGTGTGCCTGCACAATAATTGACGACTAAGTTGAATAAAAAACATCTATAACTTCCAGCGTTCTCTAATTTCCATTCGTCTGCAAGCATTCACAAAAGTTACAGCTACAAAATGGAGGATGGAAATTGTCACTGAGCAACATTTAAAAAGACAGATACCCAGTCCTTATGGTCAAGTGGGTAAGGCAATGGACACATCGAGAGAATTAATTTTTAAGTACAAATAGTACAAACTGAAATCACTCGGACATTAGGAACTGTTTGTACTGCTGCCAGGTGTCGCAAGGAACAGGAAAGTAAAAGCTCAATAACAAATGTTGCAGGAACGGATAGGTTATAATCACCAGGAAAGGCTGAACAGCCTGAAACTCTTTTCTCTGGGAAAGAGAAGGCTGAAAGATGACCTGACAGAAATGGGACGCTTTGTCCCTGTTTCGTCAGGGATTCGAGGTGAAATTTATTCACACAGCTGCAAGTTTACATCCTGTGAATCTGCATCAAACAAACAATGAAATGTTTAGAGATATAGAAAGAAGATGGAATTCTTAAGATCGTATTTTGTCATCTATTGAATCAGCATTTTTATCAAGCTCTCACAGCAGTGACTATGTTTCAAAAAGATTTCATTGTCTCTAAAGAGCCTCCCGTTTTCCTCAATTGATGAAAGGCTCTGTTTTAATGTAAATCTTTATTTCTCTCTTTCTGTCTGTCAACCTAAAGATAACAAACATATGGAATGGTGAAGTGTATCTGTTCCTTTCTGTGTCTACCCCCCACCCCCCCCCCCCCCCCCCCCCCCACCCCCTCTCTCTCTCTGTCTGCGTCTCTTTGCTTCTGTATATCTGTCTAGGTCTCTTTCACTCTCTCGGTCTCTGTCTGTGTGTCTATCCCTGTTCACTCTTGTGCTCTATGTTCCCTCTATTCACTCGCTGCCTGTTGCAACCAAGATTCACTGGATTGATTCCTGAGATGAGGATGTGAGATTAAGTGGGATGAGTCTGTTCTCTCTGGAGTTTAGAATAATGAGAGGTGATCTCATTGAACAGTCTGACATTCTGAGCCAGCTTGACAGTGAACATACTGAGAGGCTGTTTCCCCCCGGCTGGAGCGTCTAGAACTGGGCTCACATTCTCCGGATAATGTGTCAGCCATTTAGGACTGAAGTGAGCAGACATTTCGTTACTCAAAGGCTTGTGAATCGTTCGAATTGTGTAGCCGATATGTCTCTGGATCCTCAGTGGACGAGTATATTGAAGGCTGAGGTGAATATAGTTTTAGACTTTAAGGGAATAAAGGACTATCGGGATCGGATGGGAAATTGAGTTTTGGGATCTGACATGATCTAATAAAGTGTTAGGGAAGGCTCGAGGAGGCTTATAGCCAATACCTGTTCCTTTTTCGATGTTTTTAATGTTCTGTTTCAGTGGGAAAACCATCAAAGAGACGGGAAACAGCAGGTTGAGAGAGGTAGCCTGGCCAAACGGCCTCATGCGCTGGATTCAGGTTCCAGTCTCTGTGGAACCGGTGCCAAAGTTATAAGTGGTTCACCTGTGAGTCACTTTGAATGCTCTTTCTGACAAAAAAGTGCCAGCTCAAAGTGAACGCGGGCATGTATTGGGTTTCATTTTAACCAGGAGAAGAAGAAGAGGCAATGCAAATAATTATTGCTTTTCTGAGAATGCACGGCAGTGGAAGTAGCTGACTTGTTTTTCCAGAGAGCCAGCACGGAGAAGATGGGCCGAAAGCCCACCTTCTGTGCTGCAGCCATCTTATATACCAGCAACATTAACCTGACCATAGGGCCAGTCGCCGTGTCCGAGTGGTTAAGGTGATGGAGTTCAAATCCATTGGAGTTTCCCCGCTGCTCATTATTCCTGGTTTTAACGCTGTACCGACAGAGTTAATTCTCGGTTAGATTCAATCAAATCCATCCAAGTACTAAAGCATCCAAGGGGGTTTTCCTATTTCTATTCATTCACAAAAACATTCACGAAACTTGTAGTCCTAGTGGAACAAAAACGGAGCCAGGTGGTGTCATGCTTGTTTTCTGGGTGTTTGTCTCTCCTTGGATACAAACCCTTGCCCTCTGTCACTCTCGGTGTATAAATCTGTGTGTATCCCTCTGTGTGTGTCAATGTGCTTCAGTTCCCTGAGGGGGGTGAACACATTTTTACCATCACAAACTTTGTTCACATTAGTTGTGCAGTTTCATATCAAAATGTTACAGAGAAAACTATCAGGATGGAAGACGCAGCAGGAGTTTGCAATAAAAAAATAGCTGGAAAAACTCAGCAGGTCTGACAGCATCTGTGGAGAGGAAGACAGAGTTAACGTTTTGAGCCATTATGATTCTTCATGAGTTCTGTTGAAGAGTCAGTCAAATGGACTCGAAACGTCAACTGTATTCCTCTCCACAGATGCTGTCAAACCTGCTGAGTTTTTCCAGCTATTTTTATTTTTGTACAAGACTTCCAGCATCTGCAGTATTTTGCTTTTATCTTAGGAGTTTGCAATGTTTAGAAGGAGGTGCGGCTAAAAAGTGAAAGATTCAGCAACAAGTTTTATGTTCATTTAACATGAGATTTGGAAGTAGTTCTGGGAGATATTTGTATCGGTGTCAAAAATAAAACCTCCCCTATTACCGCTATATTTTGTCGTACACCACCATCTCTATTGTCAGTGCTTTGGAGCCGATCACAGCCCTTCCCTCATTCCTTATCTTCACCTTGGTGTTTGTTCTCAACCGGTTGTGACCGAATGACATTTCCAATTCTGATGCAAAAATCAAGCTTTCACGCCACTGAGAATCAGACGACTTGCATCTCTCGCCTTTAATCAGGAAATTATTCAAGCTCATTTTAACAGTTTGCACGAGGTCAATAAATTACTACCCCTTAACTGGGAATCGAACCCAGGCAGCAGCGGTGAAGACACAGATTTAAAACCAGGAATAATGAGATGTGAAAACCCCAATGGATTTGAACTCCATCACCTTGTCCACTCAGCTATGATTACTGGCGCTATGGATAGTTTAATGTTGTTGCTATATAAGCATAGATGGCTGCAGCAAAGAAAGAGGGCATTCAGCCCATTGTGTCCGTGCTGGCTGTCTGGAAGAGCAACTCAACTACTTCCACTACCGTGCATTCTCACAAAATCAATTACTATTTGTTGTGCTTCTCCTCCTTCTTCTGGTTAAAATGAAACTCAATACATTCCCGCATGCACTTTGTGCTGGCACTTTTCCGTCAGAAGAGAGCACCCAAAGTGACTCACAGGTGAACCACCTATAACTTTGGCAGCGGTTCCACAGAGACTGAAATCTGAATCCAGCACCTGAGACCGTTCGGCCAGCCTACCATGCTCAACCTGCTGTTTTCCATCCCCTTGATGGTATTTACACTGAGATAGAACATTGAAAATGATCAAAAAAGGAACAGGAATTGGCCATACGCCCCCTCGAGCCTCCTCCAGTTCACAAGATCATGGCGGATCCCCAACCTCAACAGCAATTTCCCACCCAATTCCGATAGCCTTTCATTCCCTTAAAGACCAAAAATCTAAACATTTCAGCCTTCAATATACTCATCGGCTAAGGATCCACAGACCTCACAGCTCATAAGGTTCATAAACATTTGAGTGAACAAATGTCTCCTCACCTCAGTCCTAAACGGCTGACACATTATCTGGAGTATGAGAGCCCAGTTCTAGACGCTCCAGCCGGGGGGAAACAGCATCTCAGCATGTTCACTGTCAATCTGGCTCAGAATGTCGGACTGTTCAATGAGATCACCTCTCATTATTCTAAACCCCAGAGAGAACAGACTAATCTTACTTAATTTCTACTCCTAGGCAACCGTCTCATCTCAGGAATCAATCCAGTGAAACTTGTTTGTGCACAGATAGCGAGAGAATAGAGGGAACATAGAGTACAAGAGTGAACAGAGATAGAGACACAGACAGAGGGACTGAGAGAGTGAAAGAGAGTGAGACGGGTATACAGAGACAAAGAGAGACAGACAGAGACAGAGTGGAGTAGACACTGAAAGGAACAGATACACTTCACCATTCCATATGATTGTTAAGTTAGATTGACAGTCAGAAAGAAAGAAGAGAAAGAAAGACTTTCATTTAAACAGAGTCTTTCACCAACTCATGAAAACGGGAGGTGTTTTACTGCCAATGAAATCTTGCTGAAATGCAGTCAATGTTGTAATCTAACGAGACAGTTTGATAAAAGCTATTCATTTAGCAGATGACAATATCCGACTTTAAGAATTCCATCTCAATGTAGAATCTTTCTTTCTATATCCCTGAACATTTCATTGCTTGTTTGATGCAGATTCAGAAGAGGTAAACCTGCAGCTGAAGAAATTAATTTCACCTCGAATCGCTGAAGAAACAGGGACAAAGCATTCCATTTCTGTCAGGTCATCTCTCAGCCTTCTCTTTTCCAGAGAAAAGAGTTTCAGGCTGTTCAGCCTTTCCTGGTGATTATAATCTATCCGTTCCTGGAACATTTATGATTGAACTTTTATTTACCTGTTCCTTGCGGCACCTGACAGCAATGTAAACAGTTCTTATTGTCCGAGTGATTTGAGTTTGGACTATTTGTTTTTAGAAACTCATTTTCTCGATGTATCCATTGTCTTAGCCACTCGACCACAATGACTCGGTGTCTGTCTGTTTAAATGTTGCTCGGTGACAATTTCCATCATCCTCCACTTTGTATCACCCCGACCCTTTGAAGCTGAAAAGTCAAAAAAAGAAAGAAAACCTCTCTTGTATATTTAAATCCGCTCTTTTTGTTCTATGTACCATGTTAATATGAAGCTACACAATTAACGTGAATAATGTTTGGATGGTAAAAATGGGGAACTGAATCATATTGACACACACACACAAGAACACACACAGACCGAGAGTGACAGGGAGCAAGTCTCTAAGGAGAAAGAAACACCCAGAAAGCAAGAATGGCACCAACCTCGCACTGCTTTTCTTCCATTTCTAGCTGTAACTTTTGTGAATCCTTGCAAACGTTAGAGAACGCTGGGGAAATTGGGTCAGGGAAACTTTGTTAATTTTCACACACTGTGCAGAGGCACTGCAGAAGCTCCTTCACCTCTTTCAATATTGTTTGTCTTAACTCAGAGTTTTCAAAAGGGAATTGGACAATGACTTGCAAGAGAGTAAAAAAAAAGGTTATGGAAAGAGGCAACGAAATTGAGATTAACTGGAAATCTCTTTGTACAAAACGGACATAGATATGATTGCCCGAAAGGCCTCTTACTGGGCTGTACCATATGATAATGACCTTGTTGATCAGTCTGTCTCCAGCATTCCTAATGAGAACAGCCGAATTCCATTTCTTCAAAACAAAGACCCAAAGTGCTGCTGCATGACGTCACCGTTTAACATTTTAGTGAAGCCCATTGGGCCTTTGTGTTGTTTCCTGTTTCTATGGTGCAGCGATTATCGTGCTAACTTAAGACGTGCAACAATCTCTGGTTCAAAACTGGGTAAAGCCATTATCAAAATCTGTGGGTTACAGCCACGTGGCCTGGTCAGTGTTTATCCTTCAACCAACAGCACATGGTCTGCTCATTGTGACGTGCCTGGTTTTGGCTGTTTCCTGAGCGGTGATTGGCTGCCGTATTCACTACATTACAACAATGGCTCCACTTCAATAAAAGCAAAACTGCGGAAATCTGGAAAGGAAAACAGAAAATGCAGGAAAAACTCAGCAGGTCTGACAGCATGTGCGGAGAGAGAAACATGCTGAGTTTTACCAACATTTTCTGTTCTTATTTCAAAAAAGTACTTAATTGGCTGGAAAGTGGTTTGAGACATCCACTGGTTGGGAAAATCGCTAGAAAAATGCAAGTCTGTCCTTCTTTAATTATCTTAAATTCCAGTCCTCTGCTTACTGACCCCCGTCAGTGGAAACCGCCCGTCCCCACTGCCCCCACTCCCACCATTTTGAACAGCTCCGTAAAATCTCCGTTTAACCGTCTTTATTTTAAAGAGAACAATCCCGGTCTCTATAACTAAATCTCCACAAAACTAAATTTCCTCATCTCTGGACATGATGAAAGGCGGAGGATTGAGACGAGATTTTGGAAAATATTATCAGCTGGCAGGTCGCAAAATGGAGAAAGAACCAAAACAGAAAACCCAGTCTCCAGCTTTGTGAATCTTCAGAATGACTTTGGGAACCGGAATCAGAGGAGAATGAAGGCTGAACTGTCCGACTGATCAGAGACAGTCAAGGCACCTTTCCCTTCTTTCAGACGCTGGAACACTGACTCTGATGTTATCAGTGAAATTAACTGATCTGAGACTTTGAAAGGATTCTCGTTACTGCACATCAGGAATTCAAGCCTAATATCGGCTTCGGGACAATCAGAATACTTGGTAACAGACAAGACACAGAAAGGTTCGAAGGGAAACGGCACCAGCTGGTTCCTGGTAACAGGGATGTGTCTGCTGTGGGTGGGGTCAGACTATTTCCATGTAACCACAATGAATGTCCCAACCTTTATTTTGGAAGAGTAAAATTGACAGAGAACAATTGTCATTCCGGTCGCAGCAATCTGAAGCTTTAACTCGCTGAACCCCCTGTGTATCAGTCTTTGTGGCGCAAACAGTTACCCCGTTTAGCTATTAACTGAAAGGCTGGTGTTTCGAGACCACGCAGGGGCGAAGTTGTCTCCGTTTTTTTCCCCAACAACCTTCATTGTCACAGTTTCTGATTGTCATTTGGTCCTTGGACTGAATATCAAGGCCATTGAGCTCCCAGGTAAGCGGTTTTTTTTTTCGAATATTCATTTCAAATGTAATGGGAAAACAATTAAGCATACCATGTACCGATATCCATCACAGTGGAAATCTATGAAGTTATTGGATTCAAACAAATCCATCAATTCTTCCCTCTTCCTCATTTCCACAGTGAGTGAGACAGGGAAAAGCAGCAAAGCAGCAATATTCCGGCCCCGCTGTCTCCAATCACCCGCTGACCGCAGAAAGCGGCGACTACAGCTTCAGTCAGCGGGTTACTGCCCATCCCTGGGACACGAAATACTCCAACCCAGGCCAATCCTCCCAATACATCGAGCACAGGCTCAGGAAAACAAGGGTAGATTATATCCCGCTCACTAAACCTCTGAGCAGCATTAACAGAATTCCCGAGTGAGTGAGTTACAAATAAAAGTCACATCAACTTTCTAATCATTTCACGGTAAACTTCCTTCGTTTTATTGAAAAGCTGACTGTTGTGAATCTGAAAATGAGTACCATGGGATCTGTGTTACCGAGTGACTTGTTTTCCATTGTTTGTCCATCAGTTTGCAATTCAAATTGTGTTGGATGTTGATGTCAATAATTTCAAAATGAGGGCACAAAGCAGGTAAATATTAAATGCAGGAGAAAATCCTGAGGAAAATGGATCACAATATTTGGAAGGAGGTGCAGCTAAGAAGGGGAAGATGTGAATGATGTTATTGGTGATTGAGAGGAATGCATTGCAACTTTGGGGCATTTGTCGGCCGATTACGTTTCACACTTTAAAATTCCGACCAAGCTGAGGTATCGGGTGGAAAGCAACAAAGCCATCTATATATGTTGGGAAATGCAATAATTGTGCACACTCCCGCCTAAGTCAGCTAGTAGAATATGTGACTGAAGGTCGTGGGTTCGAGCCCCAAGCTAGCCGCTGTTTTAAATTCTGCCACAGACTGGAAACACTGACCCTGTTTCTCCCTCCAACTGCTGAGGTTTTTCCAGCATTTTCTGTTTGTGTTTCAGGTTTCCATCATTCGCAGTGATTTTCTTTTATCTTTTAACTTTTACATCTTCCTGCTTCAAAAAACACCAACTAATCACTGCAGCTCCTGTGAAACTTACAAGGCAGAAATTCATCGCTGAAAACTACTGACACACATCAAATTCAAAGTACTTTCATGTCGCATATCTTTCTGCTTCTGTCCCTGCCTCGCCTCCAGCTCCCTCTGCCCGTCCAGCTCCCAGGTGAATGAGCTGCTCGATGCAGACACAGTCTGTTCGTGGGAATCGGTAAAACTCGTGGATAAAGAGACACCTGGATCTCATCTTCCTGGTTCTCCCAGATACAGATTACAGGAATGTGCCCAGTGCCGATTATCCACAGTCACACTCTCCTCCCAGTTGTTCAGCTTTGAAATTGATTTTCACACTGGATTTCAATGTGAAGAAAGCAGAGCTGTGATAAGCTTATATTTGTTCAGCAGATGTATTGCAAGAAGTTACATAACAGGCTGATGTGCTCTTTGGTCGCGGTGAGCTCCAGTGAAGGATTGGCACCATTAATGTGTCTCATTTAGTCTCTCGACAAATCTCGTGCTGGAAATAACGAGAAAACTCACTGACTTTGCTCCGTGTTTTGGTTTCAAAAGAGCTGAACACAAGGTAAGAAAGTACATCTCATTCGAGTGGGAGACAAAGTGGCAGAATAACTCGTACTGTTGGGAAACATAAAATTATAGAAAGTCACAGCACAGAAAGTGGCCATTCGGCCGGGCGTGCTGCTTTCAAAGAGCAGTACTGATTGGTTGATACATCAGGAGTGATAGTTGAGCCAGTGCAAACTGTAGGCAGCAAAATTCGTACATTTCCCATGCATATTTTGCCTCACACCAACATTTCTTTAATCAGTTTAATAGCCTAGCTCTACTTGAACCAAGTGCGATGATTTCCAGTGCTGAGGGGAAACTTTAACTCTCACATATCTGATTCTGGTGGAGCTTTTAAATCTTTCCAATTACTGAACAATCAACACTTGTTCGAACCAGCTCAATGAATCGACAACTCCTAACCGGGAATCGAAGCCGGTTAGCGGCGGTGAAAGCGCCGAATCCTAACCATTAGATCACCAGGGAAGCTTAGCCAACACTTTTCGACTGGGCTTATCTATGCTGCTTTTGCCTATTGTTTTTCAGTTCAGATCTCTTTCACCAAAAAAGTGCCTGTTTAGGTTCAACACAAAGGACTTCTTCAGCTAATGAAAACAACGGTTGCTGTGAGCTGGAACATGAAATTGACAGTGAGGTGAAATCGTCCCACAAGCTGCACATGTGCAACTTTCAATTTCCAAAACCCTCCACCCTATTCGCTGTTGGTCAAATGAAAGCGCCGATTCCCAGTCACTGGACATCAGAGAAACTACCAATTAAGCTGGACAGGTGGATTATGGAGGCTACTTTGGACTTTTCTTTTCATTCCTGATCTCTTTCACCAGAGACAACTTTCTCTGACCAAATGTTCTGTGTCAGATGAACACAAGTGACATCTTCACCAATGAGAAGAACCATTGCTTTTGGCTGGAACATGAAATAGATACTTTCCTCCTTTAAGACAGTTCTTAAAGCCTCCCATTTTGACCGAGCCTTTAGTCATCTGACCGAATATGAAGCTTGGTGTCACACTTTGTTATATCATGGTCCTGGGCAACGCCTTGTGAAGGTTTCATTAGTTAAAGGTGTTTTATAATATAAGTTGTTGTTGTTGTAGGATATATATAGAAAGGGCCAATCTCCTGTTTTATCTTTCACGCTAATGATTGTCTCTGCAACACTTTAACATGAATTCGCACAACTAATGTGAGTCAAGTTTGCAACATTAAAAGCGTTTTCACCCCCTCAGGGAACTGAACCACATTGACAATCACAGACACAGAGATATACACCGAGAGTGACAGAGGCCTCAGGAGAGACACACCCAGAAAGCAAGGATGTCACCAACTTGGCTCAATGTTTGTTCCATTTCCAAAAGCAAATTTCCTGAATGCTGACAAATGAATGGGAATCAGAAAATACGGGAGTATTTGGATGGGTTTCCTTCTAATTAACTGACAATTAAATGGGTTAAATTCAAAAATTGTGAAAACTTTAGTCAGCAGGCTTCCAACCCTTGTGTTCATAATTACAACAAACGTTAATTATCGAAATTTCGGTCACACTAAAATCAACAAGTTTGAATAATGTTCTTGCCAGGCATCAAACCGCAGCTCCATAATATGTTAAGCGAATATGACCCCACTTGCCTCTATAAACCCTGTGCTGTAAAGATCCCAATGGAGCTGTCTGGAATGTTAAACGGTGACGTCATGCAGCAGCACTTTGGGTCTTTGTTTTGAAGAAATGGAATTCGGCTGTTCTCATTAGGAATACTGGAGACAGACTGATCAACAATGTCATCATCAAATGGCACAGCGCAGTAAGAGGTCTTTCCACACATGGTATCTATGTCAGTTTTGTACAAAGAGCTTCATAATTAATAACAGTTTCTTTTATTTCACTTTCAAGCCATTGTCCAATTCCCATTTGGAAACCCGGTGTTAAGAAAACCAATATTGAAAGCTTCAGCTGGTTCCTCACCTGAGCAAATATGTCAGACTTGCTCCAGACACTGACGTTTGCAGCTCTTTAATTTGGTCAGAGGAACAAGGCAATATAATTTGCAGGCTAACCTGAATCTTTTTAAAAATTCATTCATGGGATGTGGGCTTCGCTGTCTGGGCCAGCATTTAATGGCCATCCCTATTTTCCCTTGGAAAGGTTGTCTGCCTTCTTGAACCGCTGAAGTCTCTGTGGTGTAGGTACACCCACAGTGCTGTTAGGAAGGGCAGAACAAATTAAATGTAAAATAAAACTTATCATACTCCACCCTACAATGCACCTTAGCCTCATTTTGGAACAGTAGCCCAACTGAACCAAAGTTTCTTTGTTCCAATTAACAGAGCAGCATTCTCTTGTCCTCTCTTGGCAAGATTGTCATTTTAGTTCTGATTATGGTGCAACCTTTGTGTTTGGGACTAGCATCCACTAGGAACTGGGTTGAGACTGTCCAAATACATTTCATGAAGGATCTTGAACCAGTGACAGAGAAGAAACGGCGATATATTTCCAAGTCAGGATGCTGAGCGACTTGAAAGGGAACTTCCAGGTGGTGGTGTTCCCATCTATCTTCTGCCTTTGTCCTTCTAGGTGGCAATGGTCGTGGGTTTGGATGCTGCTGACTAAGAAGCCTTGATGAATTCCTGCAGTGCATCTTGTAGTTGGTACACACTGCTGGTACTGCATGTCGGTGGTGAAGAGACTGAATGTGGATATGGTGCCAGTCCAGCAGACTGCTTTGCCCTGGATGCTATCCGTTCTCTTCAGTGTTGTGGGAGCTGCACTCATCCAGGCAAGTAGGGAGTATTCCTTCACACTCCTTGTAGATGGCGAACAGGCTTCGGGGAGTCAGGAGGTGAGTTACTCGTTGCACGACTCCTAGGCTCTGACCTGCTCTTGTAGCCATAGTGTTTGTACGGCTAGTCCAGTTCAGTTCCTGGTCAAAGTTATCCCCCAGGGTATTGATAGTGAGGGATTTGTGATCATAATGCCATTGAACATCAAGGGGCGATGGTTGGATCCTCTTTTTTTGGAGATGGCCATTACCTGAAACTTGTGCGGTGTGAATGTTGCTTGCTCATTGTCAGCCCAAGCCTGGATATTATCCAGGCATTGCTGCATTTGGACATGAACTGCTTCAGTATCTGAAGAGTCGGGATTAGGACCATAAGACGATAAGACATAGGGGCAAAAATTAGGCCATTCGGCCTATCGAGCCTGCTCTACCATTCAATCATGGCTGCTAAGTTTCTTAACGCCATTCTCCCGCCTTCTCCCCGTAGCCTTTGATCCCCATTACCAATCGATCTCTGTCATAAATACACTCAATGACCTGGCCTCCACAACCTTCTGTGGCAATGAATTCCATAGATTCATCACTCTTTGGCTAAAGAAGTTTCTCCTCATCTCAATACTAAAAGGTCTTCCCTTTACTCTGAGGCTGTGCCCTCGGGTCCTCGTCTCTACTGCTAATGGAAACATCTTCCCCACGTATGGATACAGTGCTGAACATGGTGCAAATCATCAGTGAACATCCCCATTTCTGATCTTATGATTGAAGGAAGGTCACTGTTTAAACAGCTGAATATGGTTGGGTCGAGGAGACTACCTTGAGCAAGTCCTGCAGTGATGTCCTGGAGCTAAGATGGCTGACCTCCAACAACCACCATCATCTCCCTTTGTGCAAGGTATGACTCCAACAAGCGATGAGTTTCTCACTGATTCCCATTGACTCCAGTTTTGTTAGGGCTCCCTGATGCCAGACTCTTACAAACGCTGCCTTGATGTCAAGGACAGTCACTCTCACCTCATCTCGGGAGTTCAGCTCTTTTGCCTATGTTCGAACCAAGGCTGTAATGAGATCAGGAGCTGAGTGGCCCTTGCGGAACCCAAACTGGGCATCAGTGAGCAGGTTATTGCTAAGACTGTGCCACTTGATAGCACTGTTGATGACCCCTTCCATGACCTTACTGGTGATGGAGAGTAGACTGATGGGGCGGTAATTGGCCGGGTTGGATCATTCTCACTCTTTCATTCCCAGTTTAGTTGGAAGAACGAGGAGAGACAGTGTAAATTGCAGGGTTCTGGGGAGAAGGTCAGGTCATGGCAATGACAGGACGGGCAGAAAGACCGTTTTCGCTGCTGTAACTTTTATGATTTCATACAAATAATAATGACATTTGTGCGGTATCTGTAGTCGTGGCCGAGTGGTTAAGGCGATGGGTTAGAAATCTATTGGGGTTACCCTGCGCAGGTTCGAATCCTGCTGACTACGTTTCTCAGTATTTCTGATTTTTAACCATGCGCAGACAGAACTAATTATTGTTTCAATCGAGGAAAAGCGCTCCAAACATATCCGTGATCTCTTATTTCCATTCATTTGTCAGCCGTCTGAAAATCTCCAGTGGGAAATGGAAAAAACAAACTGCGCCAATTTGGTGACATGATTTCATTCTGGTATTTGTCTCTACTTAGGCCTCTGTCACTCTCGGAGTATATCTCTGTTTGTTCCTCTGTGTGGGTCAATGTGGTTTAGTTCCCCGAACACAAAGTGTATTCACATTAGTTGTACAACTTCACATTTCAATATTACAGCGAAAGATATCAGGATGAAAAAGGGAAGAGGAGTTTCTTTTTATCCATGGGATACAACAACAACTTATATTTATAAAGTTCTTTTTACCGAATGAAACATCACAAGGCGTTCCCCAGGAGCATTATATAACAAAGTGTGACACCGAGCCTCATATTCGGTCAGATGACTAAAAGATAGGTCAAAGGGTGAGACTTTAAGAACTGCTGTAAAGGAGGAAAGTATCGATTTCAAGTTCCGGCAACAGCAATGGTTCTTCTCATTGGCTGAAGACGTCACTTGTGTTTACCCGACATAAACCATTTGGCCAAAGAAACTTGATTCTGGTGAAAGATACCTGGAATGGGAAACTGCCATAAGCAACCTACATGTGTCCAACTGCTGGGTTAGTGGTTAAAATGTGGCAATTTTATCAGCAAAACCTGCCTTCGATTCCTGGTTATTCCTCCTGGGCGAGCTGTTCAAATCAATGTGATTGATTTGCTGGGTGAAAATAACACGGTTTAGCTCTGCTGGAATTGGTGGAGTAAGTGTGGAAGTTTCACATCAGAGCTGGAAATGTCACAAGGACAAAACTCGGGAATAAATCCAGAGTCGGAGTGAGGGGGTGAAAATAAAAGAGAAGGGCTGTGATAGGTTATAAAGCACTGACTATAGAGCTGGTGGTGCGAGGCAGGATATTATTCCTGTATTACCCACGTCATTTGCAGGTCTAATTTCTTGATTTATGCTTTGCCCAACATTACCACTACAGTTTGGTGGTCTATAGACTACTCCCACCCATGTTTGCCGTTTCTTAGCTCCACCCAAAATGATTCTACATCTTGACCCTTCAATCTAAGACCCTCTCTCACCGATGTACCGATCTCGTTTCTTATTAGCAGCGCGACCCCGCCTCGTTTTCCTTTTTGCCAATTCTTCCAAAATGACTGATATCTTTGAGTATTCAGATCAACCAATTAAATGGTACTTTGGAAGCAGCACACAGGGCCGAATGGCCTTTTTCTTTGCTGTAACTTTCTGTCATGATATGTTTCCTAACACCACGGTTAAGAGGAACTTTCTTATCTTCCATGTGATGCTTTCAATTTAAGACAATAAGCAAATTCAGCATGTTTCCTTATCATTTCTAGCACAGAATTTGGAACCGCACTGGTTGAATGACATTTAAATGGTTTCAATCGTAAGATGCAGCTCACCGAGTCCCAACAGGCACTGTGAACATCAGCCTGTTATATACATTCTTGCTGTACATCCTCTGAGCTATAAGCTGATCACAACTCCACTTTCTGCTCATTGAAAGACAGTGTGAAAATATTCACTATTTCAAATCTTAACAACGATTGTGATTTTCTGTGTGTGTGTCAATGTGGTTCGTTCTCTCGTTTTTATTCATGTTAGTCCTATAGCTTCATATTAAGATTGTACAGAGAGAAAAACCAATAGTTTTAAAAGATGCAACAGGATATTTCTTTGAGTGGAGACTGTTCAGTAACTGAACGTCCGGATGTTACAAATTGGAAGATGATTGAAGTTTTCACATGATCTTATTCAGTAGCTGAAGATTCTCGAGGGGCAGAATGGCCAATTCCTGATCATTTTTTTAATATTCTAATTCAGTGTCAATGTTGGTGAAGACAATGTTTGTGTCTAATCTGAATGTGGTAGTGAGGCCGAGCGGGCTCAGCCGCTGGTGCAGGTTTCGATCTCGCTGCTGACTTGAGCTTCACTCCCACGGCTGTCAAACTTTCTGGTGGTTTGTTATTTGAGGCACTTCCCAAAAAATCTCTATGCGGTGAAGGAGCAGCTGAGCTGTGCAGTGTTGTATTTCAGTTGGAAGAATGAGGACAGACAGTGTAAATCCCAGGGTGACTGGGAAAAGGTGGGTCAATGGCACGGACTGGAAGACCTCCTTTCACTGGAACTCCCTGTATTCATTCTATTATTTTAAACAAACAACATGCAGCCTTTATCCAGTTGTTCTGGCTGGTTGATTAAGGCGTTTTTCGACATGGTTCGAATCCTGCCAACTCCTCTTCTTCTCATTCCTGATTGACACAAACTGTCTGCAGAATAAATTAACGGTCAAATGAAAAGGAAAACTGTCCAAACCCGCCGTGTTTCTTACCTCTGTTCATCTACAAACATTCATTACATTTGGCCCCTGAAATGGAAGAATAATTGGCCGAGTTGGTGACATCCTTGCTTTCTGGGTCTTTGTCTCTCCTTTGGCCTCTGTCACTCTCAGTGTATAAGTCTGTGTGTGTTCCTCTGTGTGTGTTAATGTTGTTCAGTTCCCTGAGGGGCGAACACATATTCATCATCACAAACTTAACTCACATTAGTTGTACAGCTTAATGTTAAAGTGTCCAAGAGAAAAAATATCAGGACGAACGATGCAAGTGGAGTTTGCAATGTTTGGAAGGAAGTGCAGCTAAGTGCAAGATGTGAATGATGTTGTTGATGATTGAGAGGAATTCATTGCAACCTTTGGGCTTTTGGAGTTCGATTACCTTCTCCACAATGAAATTCAGAACAAGCTGAGGCTCCAGGTGGAAAACAATATTGAGCTCCCTGAATTTTTGCAAAGGGACCAAGCAGCGTACATTCCCGGTTAGCTCAGTCAGTAGATCGTGAGACCCCGAGTCGTGGGCTCGTGCCCCACGTTATGCACTGGATCTTTATTAAATCTTTGCTGCTTTCATGCGTGAACCCCAGCTCACCATTCCTCTGGTAGTGTCACTGTTCAAACTGAATCTTTCTGCATCCCATTTTGTTAATGTCACAGCCGCTGGCTTCTGAGCGAAAACTTCCCTGGGCTTCTCTGGGTGTCGGTTCGTTTCATGCAGGCGGTTTGGTGCTTTCACCACCACATAGTGGGTTCAATTTCCAGTCAGGGTAAACCATATGTGAACTGTCTCAATGCGCACGATTTCCTTGTGTAAACTGTTGAAACATACCTGAAAATTGCTGTAACAGACAATGCAGTGATTCATGTTGGTCGCGAGAATGAGGAGAGGCAACATCACATAAAGTGTACAATTTTAAAGGGGTTTCTCTGTTACCCAGTGAGTGGTTAGGATCTGGAATGCACAACCTGAGAGTGTGGGGGAGGCAGATTCAATGGCGGATTTCAAAGGAGAATCGGGCAGAAAATGCAGATCTCCGGGGAAAAGGTGGGAGAGTGGGACAAGGTGATTTAATTTCCAGATGAGTAAGAGGTCTCCCTTTTCAGACGGAATTGAGGAGGTTTTTTCCCCCGCCGAGGGCCTTTAGTCTGTGGAATTATTTTCCCCAGAAAGGGAGGCTGGGTCACTGAATTATTCAAGGCAGAATTAGACAGAGTTTTGATCGAGAAGGGGTATGGTGGTTTGGGGCAAACAGAAAGCTGGAGTTGAGAACACAACCTGATCAGCCATGAGCTATTTGAATGGTGGAGCTGTAGCAAAGGGCCGAATGGCCTCCTCCTGCTGTTAAATACTATATTCCAATGACACGGGCCGAATGGCCTCTATCAGTGGTGTAACATTAGTTCTCTTTCTGTGATATTATGAGGGGCTCCAGGGGCAAAATGTTTCCATTTCTACGCCTATTTGTTATGGTCTAATTTCGCGCTGATACCACTGAAGGCAATGGTTATGGTACTTCCATTGGCTTCGTAGGTGTGTGGCCGAGCGGTTCAAGGCTTCAAAATTCGTTTGTAGCATTTCATGAGATGTGTTCTTTAGTGTCTTATGACCCGTGAGTTCAAATCCCACTACGATGGAAATTTCAAGTAGTTTGTCTCTTTCAAAAATCCATTGGGATGCACTCAGTGTAACTGACTCCTTCGGTGCTTTGTTTTGGTCACAAGAACGAGTAGAGGCGATAAAAATTGCAGGGTGACTGGAAGTTGCTGGGGCCAAGTGCCAGCGTTTTCCACTGTAACCATTCTGCAATTTTAGCTCAACAACACGCATGTTTCTGTAGTAAATGTAGTCGTGGCAGAGTGGTTAAAGCGATGGATTGGAAACCTATTGGCGTTTCTCCACGCAGGTTCGACTCTGCTTTTCCCTTTCGCTGTCTCCATTGTTGGTGAAATGAAATCAGAAGCTTCCCAATTGTCTGCTGTTTTTTTTCCCCGCTTTACTTGCGCGCTCTTTCATTTCTGGTCATTTGAAAGCATTCACCAAATCCCCAGAAATGGAAGAAAACAGCCAAGTTGGTGACGTGGGTGTTTGTCTCTCATTGGGCCTCTGTCCCTCTCGGTGTATATGAGTGTGTATGTTCTTCTGTGTGTTTTAGTGTGGTTCAGTTCACCGAGGTACAGAGAATAACAGCAGGTTTAAATGTTGCAAGATGCGATTGCCACTTCCTGTGTTTATTTTTAAGTGCAGACTGCTTGTTGACTCAATGCCCGTATGTTACACAGCGGAGGATGTTTGAAATTTTCACTGAGCAACATTTAAACATACAGTAGATTGCCTTTGTGTCCTTTTCATGTAATCAATATATGTGAGAACCAGGACGAGAAATCCTGTTTTATCTTTACCCTGTCATCAGCGAATCCCTCCCTTCTGGAAGCTTTGCGACTTCCATTCCCTGTCCCTGCTTTCCAGGGAAAGCTTGGGTTCATGAACTGACTGTGTCTGAATCGAGCAGCTAACTGACCTGGGAGCTGGACGGGCAGAGGTAGCTGGAGGTGAGGCAGGGACAGAAGCAGAAACAGATGTGACATGAAATAAAAACAAAAAAACTGCGGATGCTGGAAATCCAAAACAAAAACAGAATTACCTGGAAAAACTCAGCAGGTCTGGCAGCATCAAACGACAACTCTTTTCTTCTCCGCCGATGCTGCCAGACCTGCTGAGTTTTTCCAGGTAATTCTGTTTTTGTTACAGATGTGACATGACTGTGTTTGGAGTTTGATGTGTGTCAGTTACTTTTAGTGATGAATGTCTGCCGTGTGTCGCCTGGTGAGTTTCACAGGAGCCGCAGTGATGAGGTTACTGGGTTTTGGAAATTGAAATTTGCACATGAGCAGCTTATGGGACTATTTTACCTCACTGCCGAATTCACGTCCCAGCAAACAAAAATGGTCGCTGTTTTTGGCTGAACAACTCTCACTGAACAAGCCCTTCTTGTTTCATGTAAACGCGCCATTTTGTAGGACGAAATTGTCCCAGGTGAAGCGGGTCTGAAGCGAGGAAATGGCAAATTTAGAGTGGATGAGCCAGTCTGCAAGGCTTGTGGACAGTGTCCCTTGGGTGTCCAGTGGTTAGGATTTGGTGCTCGCAGAACCTCGGTCAGGGAATTAATATTTATTGCTCTTTTGTGAATTGCCAAAATGGCTCTGCCAGAAGAGTCGAGCAAGCATTACAGATTCTCATCAGAAATGCTAGACGGGAACAAGCTCAGAATTGGCACGAGGAGATGAAGGAAGAAACACACGGGCCGTGGAAGTTTGGAAGGCGGGGAACTGAATACAGGGATAGTGTGACGTGAGATTCTATGTACACAAATCTTCGAAGGTAGCAGGACAAGTTGATCTATCTGCTTTCTAAAAACAGCTCATGTGGTCCTTGGTTTCATTAATGGAGGCTTGCAGTACAAAAGCAAACTGATTATGCTGGGCCTTTATAAAACATTTTTTGAACCTCAGCTGAAATATTGTGGTTACACTTTGGGAATGATGTCAAGTCTTTGGAGAGGTTACAGGCAGTATTCATATGAACAGTGTCAGAGATAAGCTATTTCAGTCATGTAGAAAAGCGGCAGAATCTGGTATTATTCTCACAGGATGGAGGAAACAGAAATGGGAATTTGTTCCAACCATTCCGCTCCAGGGTTTATGCTCCACTACAGCTTCCTTCAATTTTCCTTCATTTAAATCTACAATTGTAACTATCAATTCCCTTCTCCCTTAAATTCATGCCTAGTTTCCACTTAAATGTATCTGTGCAATTCATTTCAACCACTCCCTGTGGCATCGAGTTCCACATTCCCACCACTCTCTGGGTATAGAAGATTTTGATCTGAATTTCCGATTGGGTTTCTTGCTGACTGTCTTATATTTCTGATCTAGAATCACAACCTGCCCCACACTACAAAACAATATTTCTACATTCACTTGTTCAAATCTTCCATCACATTAAATATCTTTATTAGGTTTCCCTTGAACCTTCTTTTTCAAGGAAAATGAGCGACGTCCCCTGTCAATCCTTCCGTGATATGTGTCCTTGTAGATTCCTGGTATCCCTGGAAAGTTGCTCTGCCCGCTGCCCAATGGTAAAGTGACAACTTTGCTCCATTGAGACCAACACTCATAATCTGGCAACACAGCTTCAAATTTCACCACAGCAGCTGGTTGGATATAAATTCACTTAGTTAATGCATTTTGCATTGAAGTCCATTGGTTTGCTGTAAAAACACATCTTGTTCAGTTATATTAAATCTGTGCCAGCAATGCGGCTGTATTTTAATTGCCCTCGGAAATGTCTTCACAAGCCACTCAGAGAGTTGGGCCAAACAGCTGCAGGTGGACTGCAGCTGTTCAAAAAGGTGCCTCACCAACCAACTTCTCAAGGGTAATCAGGGATGGGCAACAAGTGCCCGCCGAGCCAGAGATCCCCACATCCCATGGAAGAATTTTTTAAAAAGACCCAAACCGATCACGCCATTTTTAACGTTTTATATTTCATCCTGAACTTCCTCCCCTTTCCCGCCAGCCCCTCTCACCCCATAGCTCAAAACTGTGAAATGACAAGCTTCAGTTCCTGCTGCAGGCGGCTGAAGGCCTTTGGAGCATCTGAAGGTGCCAGGACACTGATAGAAGCTCTTCAAACTTAACTCTGTCCCTCGCTTCCCAAATGTTGCAGAACCTGCTTAATATTCCAGGAATATTTGTTTTCATCTCAGTTCCAAGAATACTGGCTCCGCTCCCACACCTCCCCAGAAGTTATTTTTTGCAGCTGGACTCAGGGAAAGATTTAATTGGTGAATTTCACTATCTGACAGGAGAATCCTTAAATAGTAAAAACAGCATCATCACCAGCCCGCCTCCCCCACCCCCAGCCCCACACCCCAAACACGGGCTCCCACATCTTACCCAGGTCGTATTTGAAACCAGTCCAAAAGATGCATGAAGAGATTTTGAAAGGAGGAAATCTCTGGCCATTGTAACTTTCAAAGCCCGCTCCCATCTGTAGGTTGTTCTCAGATTTTTAGACTAGTTCTCCCTGAATGGAGGAGATGGAAGCCCCACAGCTCTTGGGTGTAACCTGCCAGGGTGAGCTTTTCCTCCGCCCTACCTTTCTGTAATGACATGAAACTCGAGACTGATGGGTGGGAGCTTCATACCCTAGACCCAAGGCACACCAGAGAGTTAAAAGGGCCTGGAAGCCAGCAGCACCAAACAGGATTGAGGTACACTTACTTCCCAACTTCACAGTTACAGTTAGTCACTAAATCCTGGCGGTGAAAGATGGGGAATGGCCTCACCCTGTGTGCATCACCGAGGTGAAGGGATTGAGAAATCATCAGCTTAACACGTTTTGATGATGAAAATTCTTGTCACTGTTTAATGGATTTAACAATTACAGAAAAGGGATATTTCACCACATTCTTCAGCTCCACCCTGAATTTAGTCTGAGTCACTGCATAAATAGCCTTGTTGGTGCAACAACTCAGGAGCTGAAATATAAATCCAACCGAAGATATAGAGGAATAAATTCTAATTGATATAGCCTGTTATAAACAGAATCTATCATAAAGATCACCACAACAGGATAAAATTCCCTGATACAGAAAACAATAAAATTATAGATTTCCTACGTTTCTCCATCTCTGGGTCCCCACTGCTGTGAGCCGGGAGTCTCCTGCGGGCTCTGCTCGACACTAAAATATATCTGACAGTTAAAGCATTCAACACCAAAATCAAAACAAATGGGACAAATAGAGTTAAAATACAATGAAAGAATTAAATTGCTGCCCACATCGATGAAATATCTGCATACCCCACTAAAGAACAAAACCAAGGATTGTTGGAAATCCAATATTTACCTTCATACATAAAATACCAGAAAGTGTTCTTCACACCGAACAGCAGACTCACTGTTCCGAGAACCACAGCTGCCGCACGCTCGGTGCAATATTTTGTTTTCAACTTCTGGGAGCAAATGGCCAGGAATCGATCAAAGATGAAAGAGACTGTGAAAGAGACATTACAATCTGTGGCTGCATCAAGCAGGACAGCATGAATAATACACACTTTAATCCTCCACATGAACTGAAACTTTTCCCAATAACGAATAGGAATCTGCCTAAATATGAGGTCAATGATAATGACCAGTAGATCCGCAGTTGCCATGGACACCAGGTAACGGGTACCACATTTTGAGATACCGCACCTTCCTCGGGACAGTGTCACAATAGTCAATAAGTTCACTGTAAGGAAGAGAAAGGCAGCGAATTTATTGTTTAAATTAGAGCAACAGTCACAGACTGATGGGGTGAAATTTGTAGTGTTATCCAGTGGCAGAATCTAATTACTGAACTTTTCTGCTGTAGCAGAAAAACAAACCCACCAGCAGGTTCCAACGCCACTTCCCGGGCTTATTGATTGAGTTCGGAGTGAAAATCGCTCATCGCCATGAACATGCTGCAAATTGCACACATGGACATTGGAATTGCCTATTTAGGGTGGACTATGTGTTATGCTGAAGGGAAAAGGTTCATTGTTCTGATAAGTCATTTGAGTGGAACGTGAAGTTTGTGGAAATAAGCAAATACAGATTTGTATTTATCAATTGCCTTTCAGATAACAATATCCCGAAGTGCTTTCCTGATAATTACTGCTGTTGCCAAAAGCGCAAAACCCCTTAAACTGCATTCAAGTAACAAACAGACTTTCTATCAGATCAAAAGAACGGGGTAGGAAATGGTCTGCTGAGTTGAAGAAAATAAAACGGAGACTCAATCCGAGCTGGATACTGAGCGATGGAAAGGAACAGAGTAGAGTGAGTGGCATTCCAAAAATCAGGAGAATGCAGAAGAGAATATTCCAATGGATGGGATGTGTACGTGTTGGATCAGGAACTGAATAAGCCAGTGTATGGGGTTTGAGTGTGTTACATTAGAATGCAAGAACTACGACGGAGAGAAAGCCATATGTTCCCTCTGGCCTACTCTACTGTTCAATAAAACCATGGCCGTTCTTCGACCACTAATTTCCAACTCTCCCCATTTACCTTGACAGCCTTAGACCCCAAAGATCTGTCGATCGAAGTCTTGAATATATTAGGAAAACAGCCCTCTATTCCAAAGTTTCAACAGTCTCTGAATGAAGAAAATTCTCCTCATCTCAATCCTAAATGGCTGACCCCTTATTCCCAGGTTGTGGTCTTTAGTTCTGGAGTCCCCAGCTGGGGGAAACATTTTCCCAGCATCTACCCTATGAGGCCCCTTAATAATTTCGTATGACTTGATGATGTCTCCTCCCCAGCCTCTAAATTTAAGAAGGTACACGTCTAATTTGATTGGTTGATTGATTCTTTAGTCAAATATTGTTCCTTAGGCAAGGAGACCGAAACTGCACACATTAATCCAGATGTTTTCTCAACAATCACTAGTATAATTCTATCAACAATTCCTTTCTCGAATAGAGGGGCCAGCACCATCTTTTATCCTATTCACTTGCTGTATTGCATGTTAGCTTTCTCTGGTGTACCCGAGCAACCAAACTTCGAAAATTTACAATATTTACCAATTTTTTTGCTGGTTGAAAAGTTGGATCAGGCTAGAATGAAACTCGTCTGTGTTACAATCTCAGGGAAACTGAAGATATTGGTGCAGCATTAGCACAGGACAGTGGAATGTGTGTAAAGTAATACGTGAGGTAATTCATAAAGCTAATGGTCCCGATCTCCCAATCAGTGGTGGTACTGGGGTGACCAGCGCTGTTTGTGAAGATAATTGCAGCCCTACTTTTTCCCATCCTTACACCCGGTTCCTCTTGTCCCGGCTTTAGTAGCGATTCCTGGGCACAGCCATTCAGTGAGAACAATGGTGAAGAGGAGCAGCAGAGAGGCCACAGCAGCTGTTGTGTTCAGGTAAGGGTTTAAAGGTCTTATGGGTTTTAATGCATGTGAGGCGCGAAGGGGCAATGAGGTGGGTATGAGATTTCTAGATGGTGGGCTGTTGAGTAGTTGGGTTGGGGGTGGGTGAGAAGACAGTGTGGTTTTCAGTCGGGTCGGGGAGTGAGTGGATGGACGATGGATGGTGAGAGTTGTGCAGGCGGGTCGAAAGGATGGCAGTCGGGCCTCAGTAGGTATTTGGGGGTGAGTAGATGGGGGCACTGTGGGTGGTTGGTTGTGGATTGAATGTGGGAGGTCTGTGAGTGGCTTTGAGTGTCCATGGGCTGCTCTCGACTGTTATTCACTGACAAATTCTAGGAATTAACAGCAGGAAAATACTCGGGTAAGTATCTGGGTAAGTGTCGTACAACTGGCCCAAGAGTCTAAAACTAAGGTCACTGTTGGAGTCATTGTCAGAGAGCCCAGGCAGCATAAATCCACCCAATCAGGAGTTTAAACTTTTCAGTTAATTACTACGTCTGCGCCTGGATCAAGAGTTCTGATTGGCCCCGATGCACGACAATGGCAGACAGTTCAATATTCAATACTGTTGGCATGGGGAGATCCGGGTTAATGATACAGTCAGTACCAATTTCACAGCAACTGGCTCCAGGCACCAGATTCAACATAAAAGGAAATCATGCAAGAAGGAAATTGAAACCAGGTCAAAGAAGGCTGGAATAACAAAAAGAATATATTTTATTAAATTCTTTCAAGGAAGAGAAGATTCTGACGAGGGCGACAGGTTTAGGAGGAGAGTCAGAGCAAGAAAGGCAAAGCTTTCATTGTGATCGCCATGTCAAAGGCTGCAGACATGTCGAGAAGCGGAAAGAGATAGAGTTTAATATTAGCACAGTCACGCGTGATTTTTTTAAAAAAAATATTATTCATTCATGGGATTTAAGCTTCACTTGCCGGGCCAGCATTTATTGTCCATTACTAGTTGCCCTTGGGAAGGTGGTGGTGAGCTGCCTTCTTGAACCGCTGCAGTCCATGTGTTGTAAGTACACCCACAGTGCTCACAGGAAGGGACTTCCAGGATTCTGACCCAGAGACAGTGAAGGAACAGCGATATATTTCCAAGTAAGAATGCTGAGTGACTTGGAGGGGAACAACTGGGTGGTGGTATTCCCATCTATCAGCTGTCCTTGTCCCCTAGATAATAGTAGTCCTTAGTTTGGAAGGTGCTGTCTCAGGAGATTTGGTGAATCCGACAATACCTCCCCACACTGTGACCTTTATAGTGACAAGGAGAATAGCTGCAATGTCGTGAGACCCATAATTTCTTATGCACCATCCTGACTCGGACAGATAACCCCTCCCTTCATCAGTGTTCAGTCTGAGTTCTGGAATTCCCTACACCAGGTGGGAGCACCGTTAGCAGAAGGACTACAGCAGCTCAGCAAGGAGGCCCAGCACCAACTTCTCAGCTCAACTCTGGATGGACAATAAATGGAACTTCGTTCAAATCAGCATTTCCCAAAGACAAATATAGAAATATAATTCAGAGGGAGAGGAATTATGGGCTGCAATTCTCAATAAATTAAGGCAGAGACGAAGAGGGTAATGATGTCTGTGGACAGAAACAGGAATAAAGTAAAAGCCTGGGGTGAGAATGGAGTCTATAAGTAGGGAAGGGGAATTGACATCTCCAGGGAACGAATGGAGGTGGGGACCAGGGAAGTGAATAGAATTTGTGACATGAGTACGGAGGCTGTGACCAAGGCCAAAAATGCTGAATTCAATTACATTTCTGAAAATATCGTCAATAGTTTGGATTATTTGTTGACACCTGAAACTTCACAAACAATGCACGGCAAACTGCAGACCACCTCTTTAAAGGAAAACCTTGGACAGACAATGCAAATTAAACTTTCATACTTTCAATAGAGGGATGATATGAGGAGTACAGGAGTCCCCTGTGTTCCCATTCACCAATCGGTTTCCTGTTTTGGTTACCTGTGTAGTCAGACCCAAGTTTGCAGCACCACAGGTTGCTCTGCGGTACAGCAAGGGAGAAAGAAGAGGGCAAGAGTGGTAGAAATAAGGGAGTCATTATTGGAACAGACAGGCGTTTCTGTGGCCACAGATGTGACTCCTTGGTGATGTTGCCTCACTGGTGCCAGGGTCACGGGTGTCACAGAATAGCTTAAGGACATCCTTCTGGGTGAGGTTGAACAGTCAGAGATCGTGGTCCACGTTGGTACCAATGACTTAAGTAGGAAATGCGATTAGGTCCTGAAAGCAGACTTTAGGGAGCTATGAAGGAGATTGGAAAGCAGGACCTCTAAAGCAGTAATCTCAGGAATACTCCCAATCCCAAATGCAAGCGCACAGAAATAGGAGAATTGTGAGATTGAACACGTGGCTGGAAAGCTGGTATAGGAGGGATTGGATGAGATTCCTGAGGCATTGGGACCAGTTCTAGAAAACCAGGTGCCTTTACAGGATGGGCGGTCTGCACCTGATCAGAACTGGGAGGTACATCTTTGCAGAGAGGTTTGCTAGAGCTGTTGTGGGAGCCGTGTCCATGTGTGTGTGTGGTGGGGCAGGGAGTAGGACGGGGGTGGGGGGGGGAGGTGGTGGGGTTGGGGGTGGGGTGTGGGCAGGGTTTGCCTTGGATTACATTTAAACTAGATTGTCAGGGGAACGGGAACCTGAGGGCAAAGTCAGAGCAGGGAACGGGAGATGGAGAATTGGTGAGTGAATCTGAAAGCGAGAAAAAGCACAGTTTCGAAGGTGTACAGCACATGATATTGACAGTGTGAGAAGGTATTTATGTATGTGAAAGGGGTATAGAAACTAAATCCAATGAGCTTAGGGCGCAGATAGACACATGGTAACATGATACCGTCGCTCTAACGGAAATTTGATTTAAGGATGGGCAAAAATGGCAGCTCAACATCCTGCACATGTTGTTGTCTGTGACACCAGTGGTGCCCACGACCTCCCACATATTACAAGACACGCATTCCACACGAGTGAGGTGCCCTTCTGTGGCTTCAATCTACTTCCCTTACGTTAACTTCATTTTAAATTGGCTTACTTATGCAACTTTATTTTACCTGGCCTTGACTTAAATTTATTGCCCTCTCACTTGTGCTTCTGACCTAACAGTAAGGAGCCCCTTCTTTTAAAAATAACGTGTTTTTCTAATTCTCAGCAAAGTGTCGATCCTTCCATACAGCAGTTTCTCACCAACCAATGACCTTTAGTTCCTCGTGTGATGTTAAGCGCTGGCTGCTAACTGCCTGCTCGAGGTACTCCTCTCGCATCCTTCTCTAGGTGTTGCTGACTGCCTGACTTAGTGTCTTCTTCTCCCATTCCTCTCGAGATGCTGCTAACTTTTTCTCGGAAAAATACTTTATTCATAAAATATCTGAAAGAACGTTACAAAACATTTCTAAATGGCCATCAAAAAAGTGCAATCGAATTCAACATTTATATATGGAACACGAGGTGCTTCAATACAATCCACGAATATTGCAGTCATTTCAACATGGTCATATCAGAGAGTCATACAGTGCAATGGCATAGGATTTATTGACATACATCATGTTGCATTCTGCAGTGCTTCAATACAATTATGATACATTTAGTATTCACTACATATACTTATTGTGAGTCATAAATCCAGTGGGATCTATACAATTCCCAGCTCCTCGGTGCAATACGTGCTGCTAACTGCCTTTCCCAGCGTCCTCCTCTCGCACTCTTCTCAATGTGATGCTGAATTCATGGCTCAGCGTTGTCCTTTCGCACTCTTCTCTAAGTGCTGCTGACTGCCTGTCCCTGCGTCCTCCTCTGGCAATCTCTCCCAGGTACTCCTGACTACCTGGTTTGTTGCTGCTATGGTGCATTCTTGGTAATTTTTGTGTTGGCGTCTGGAGTCGCATTACCTTTCAAGTGAAAATGTGGGTTAGCCTTAGAGAATAGTCTAGGAAACACAAGTGTAGATGCATTTGGACAATAAATGCCCGAGGATGTAAGGTTAATCATCATTCATGTCTTCGTTTCCTAACTGAGCCTCCTTCCAAGCATTTCAATATAATTTACACAGGCTTTTTCCATTAATTCAGTAGTTAATATTACTATTTCCATATGTGAGATCTCACTTTGAAATGAGAATCTCCGATATCCAACACCAGTAGGTTTACTTATGCATATTTTACCAGATGTCTTAAGACTTCATATGTTCAACAATAAATGTTGAGAACTCCCAAAGGCTCTCCCTCCTACTATCCCGTCGGATAATAATGCTCTCCCTAAATTTTTCAACAAAAGTGCACCAATTCACAGTTATTTGCATTAAATTCTAACTGTCATGTCCCTGTCATTTTATTAAACTGTCCTGAAGTCTCCTAACTATCCTGTACTCAATCTAACGCATTTCCAAATATTCTGTAATCTGCCATCTCAAAAATTTTAACCTGTGTTCCCGAGTCCACTTAATCAACAGAGATCACACATGGCAATGATCTTACTGTCTATCCTCGAGGAATACCACTGTACACTTCCTTCCAGTAAGAAAAACAACCTTATACAGCTATTACCACCCTCTCTACTAATTCATCGAAGTGGTCAATCAAGTTTGTCTGTTTTGTCTTTTATAAAGCTGTGTTGGCTGTCATGCATGAATCCATGGGCAGCAAATTCACCATGAAATTTGTCCTTGATTTTGCTCACTAAACGTTCACCTGGCACCATTGTTAGGCTGGCTGGATATAATACAGCAATGGTTTTCATACAGCACACGAAATGTCTCTGAATTGAATTTGTATGGAGGCTGCTGGGTTGTAACGTGACTTCCAATGTCAATGTGTTTAATTAACATCAAAGGGTTTTACGTGAAAAATATTACACAGTTTAAAGATATTTTTATTACTGCTTTGAAAATGAACATTGTTTCCTGCTGTATGCATTATTCTTTAATCCAGTTTGAAATACAGAATCTAAAAAAAAACAGTGGTCTTCTTTTCAAATGAAAATGCATACTTAAATTGCTGTAAATAAAAATATGCAACCGAAAAATAAAGTCTTCAAATTTGTTATGAGGCCGAATGAGTTCCTGAAGAGGATCTGAGTCCGTTTGAAACAGATGTAAATGGACACGAACACAACTTTTGGCCAATCGTCCCATAATGTTTCTGCTGCATCACAAAGCGACATTGCAGCACTGTCATCTTGCTATTCTCCAGAATCCATTGGGACCCACCGAAACTTTTCAGCAATCAGCAACATTCAGACCACAATATCCTGGCCAATAATTCAATAAATGATCGATTTTTTGGGCAGATTTCAGAGAGACACAAGGAAACAATTGATATTGACCCCTGCAATGTAAAATCAACTCCTGCCACCGTCAAGGAGTCTGGCTCCAATTTCACAGAATGCATTATGCAGGTGTAGTGGTGCAGAATAGAAGAATTGCAACCACTGGCCCTGTTGCAATGTTTCCCTTGAACACATCACCAGGTTCAATTCTCTCCCTCTGATGATTTAGAAAAAAAAATATTCATTGGATGTGGGCGTCGCTGGCTATCTCAGCACTTATTGGCCATTCCTAATTGCCCTTGAGAAGATGATAGTCAGCTGCCTTCTTGGGAGACTGCAGTCCACGTGGTGTATCTACACCCAGAGTGCTGTTAGGGAGGGAGCTCCGGGATGCAGCAAGACATTGTGAGAAATGCAGAATCTCATCATAAGGCTCCCCCCTGCCCACCACCCACCACCCCCTCACCCCCCCCGAAACACAAGCCAAAGTATCTCCATATGGTCCACAACAGCAGAACTTCTTTACATTACATTGCCTATTAGTAAGCTTCCAATGCCATTAAGGGGCGCTGGTGCAGGGTTTATTATGCAACAGTGAAGCTTCTGTTTGCTGGATGATGTATGAACATGTTGTATGGTCCACATTAGCTATCCAGCCTTCACTTCAGTAGTTCTGGACAGGACACTAGCTAAGAGCATGTTCCTATACTTTATTGTGAGCTGATATGTCGCACCTTAAACATTCTTAAATTCACACAGTGGAAATGGGCCTCAAATCGTGTGACTGTGTACCTAGGATGGAAGGCCATGGATGACATGGACAAGAAGAGGAAAGGATAAATATTGGGTACAATTCATTCTGGACTTTAATACCTTCATCATTTGACAAAGTTGACAAGGAGATGCAATGGATATTTAACCCCATTCTTTAACTCTTCTCTGAATTTACTTTGGGTCACTGCATAAATAAACGGGTTGATGCAGGAACTCAAAAGTTGAAGCATGTATCCATTTTCCTCCAGAATAAAGTCTGATTCAACAATATTAGAACCCGAGAAATAAGTAACGTTCGTAATTTGAACATAGAGGAAAGTCACAGGAAGTAACAAATATAACAGAATAAAACTTCCTGATACACAGAAGAGTAAAACAATGGACTTTCTCCGCTTCGCCATCTCTGGGTCAGCCTGATTCTCTCCATTGTTCTGGG
Organism: Isurus oxyrinchus; assembly: GCA_026770705.1. Classification (NCBI taxonomy): domain Eukaryota; kingdom Metazoa; phylum Chordata; class Chondrichthyes; order Lamniformes; family Lamnidae; genus Isurus; species Isurus oxyrinchus. The sequence goes on along the minus strand of JANJGN010000020.1, from coordinate 76,033,371 downwards.
CCCGGAGTCTCCTGCGGGCTTTATTGGCGGCTAGAATATGTCTGACGGTCAGGATATTGAGCAGTAAAATCAGAACGAATGGGAGACAAGGGGTTAAAATGTGATGCATCCAGTCATATGCAATCCATGCAGGTGAGGTATAAAATATTAACTTTATGTTGCAGAACCAGGGAACATTGTTAACTATATGCAAAGGTTCATATATAAAATACAAGAAGGTGTTTTTAAGACAGCTAATTGTGCAGATAATACCTATCACCCGCGTCGCCATTGTTTTGGAACAATAATTTAATTTGACTTTCTGGCAACAAATGGCTATAAATCGATCAAAGGTGAAAGCCACCGTTAACCAGGCAGAACTGTCTATCACTGGAAATATTAGTGCAATGCGGGCACTACATGCTGGTGTGATGGAGAGGAAACTGACTGGGAAATAAATACTAGCAATCCGGTTCAATATCACAGCGGTGATAATAACCAAGAGATCTGTCACTGCCATCGAAACCAAATAATGACTTATACATTTGGAGAGACCACATCTTCCTCGGGACAGCATCACAATCACCACCATGTTAGCTGCAACAGAGGGAGAGACAGGAAAGAGACTGGCTATGCATGAATTTGTGGCGATACAAGAGCAAGAAAGTTAAAACTCCAACTGTAAACAAAATTAGCAGTTTTACAGGATTCTGCAAAATGTTTGCTTTTCAGATGTTGTTCCGAGTTGGACAATTTCTAAGGTTAATTGTTTTTGTGTCAGAAATGGTCATCTAGAGTAAATACTAAGGCAGCTCAATTACATGAAAATGTAAAATAATATCATGCAAACTAACAGAAAACAAAAAGGCATCAAAACAATGGAGAAACAAACAGAACAGCGTCGAATAGACAAGGGAAACACATCAGCGAAACATTAGAGAAAACGTTTTTATTGCATTATAACAATACAAAAAATAAGAAATGAGGAAACTAACAAGAACAAAGCTTATATCACGCTGAGGATCAAAAACTTTCTCTTCCAATTAATTACCTTATAATTGTTCACCGTTGGAAATTTTGAGCATCAACCTGCTCAGAAATATCATCGAACAGTAAGGAGTGGAGGGACAATGAGTGTTTCCGGAATTTGCGGTGGAATGTTGGTGAACAGATAAAGATATCTCCGAGATCCTCACCGAATACTCAACTGAAAGTTGGGTAACGATCTGAGTCATGGAGTTGGCATGAATAAGTGACCAATTTTGTCCTTTAGTGGATATTTTTAATTAAATATTTGTGACTCAGATGTGTGGGGTTCTATCAGTCAGGCCGCCTCACTCAATGTGGAGAAAATAGTAAAGACTGGAACAGTCTGGGCCATTGCCAGGTGCAATGTGCAGACAGAAATTTCAGAGTCAATAGTCGTGAAAGTAGAACGTTAGCTGTAGGTCATGTAGAAGAGGAGAAACATGCTGAGAGCGGAAACACTGCTCTGTGAGTTTGGTGCAAATACCAAGCATTCTTCAAATGGCCTCTGTTACAGTGTTTATATATCTGTCAAAACCCAATGCCTCGTCATGTTCTTTCTACAAATGCCTTCAGTAAATAATGTCAGGAATTGTTCAATTGTTCAATTCTCTTGATCAATGAGCCATTTGTTAAAATTATTCTGTTGCTGTCTTTATGAAGAACACAATAGGTTTACATCGTGATGACAGTGTGATAACTCAAACACTGTTAGACCGTCATTAACAAAATGATCGTATTTACACCGTGATCTGCCCCTGGCAATGATGCCGATAACACAATAGGAATGCATTTGCACGTTGATAACAGTTTGGTAACTCACCCACAGTAACGGTGACAATAAATCAGCAGAACTACATTTACACCGCGATAACAGTTTGACAATTCACCCAGAGTAATCATATCAACAAAAATATTGAACTGCATCTATGCCATGATATGCCAGCAGCAACTGGAAGAAATTATAATATTAAATGGAGAAAATAGTATTGGACTATATGATGACAGCATATAGTTAAATGGAGGAAGTTATATAGTTAATGTGAAGAAACTGTGATGGTAAAATTAAAATTGCATGGTCATATTATATCGCCAGTCACGAGAAATTGCATACTTAGGGTAATATTATACCACTAATAAAGAAAAATTACACTTTCAACAGCGTAACATTACACAACTAACAGCGAGGAATTAGACCCTTAAAAGGACGCCAGTCACGAGAAATTGCACACTTAACAGGGTAATATTTTACCACCAACAAAGAGAAATTGCACCCTTAACGTTGTAAAATTATATCACTAACAAGTAGAAAATATACCAGAGAAGAGAACATATTCTGCAGATAGAATTTGGGCTTTATACCGTTAAAGTTGAAAAAAATGCTCCAAAAGGGAAGAGGTTATGCCAGGGAAAAGAGGAAATTGACCCGTTAATGGGTTGAATTACACAGGTGAAGGGGGATAACATTCCATTAAATAGGAGAAAGGATATGTGCATCGTGGAAATGCTGCACTTTTAAATGATAGAAGTGAGGCATCTAAACGATGATTCATGTATCCAATATTTAACTACAACACTTTACCTGGAATCCCGATAGCTGCGAGGACGGGGTAATAAATGGCAAACACCAGATCTTTCGGTGATCCGTGCATTTCCAGCGAGAGCTCAGAGCGCGTCCTGCAATGCACTGAAAGATCCTCATATTTATAACCGATATCAAGCTGCTGGGAGATAATTAGGTGGTTTGATCCTTTACATTAATGGTAAAAAAAACAGATTAAACCAGCTGCGTCAGGACTGCTGTTCATGTTTTGGTGGAATAGAGTGATTTTTTCAAGGGACCTGACAGGACTGACAGGAGATTGTAGTATGATCCAAGTAGATTTTCCTTAACACAAGACACAGTCGTGGATTTTGAGATCAGGGATGAATCACAGGCATTTGACACAGACTGTTCTGAGCAATGCGAATTTGACTAGTTCATTGACTGCCTTCAGAATTTTAAGCTTTGGCTGCAGCCAGGCATAGGGACAAATGGATCTGTGAAACGCTGTAGAGGCGTGAGTTTCCGGTGAAGTCGCGGGCCTCATGATGTCACGAGACGAACGCTCGCCCCATGGGTTCCGTTTTCAGCTGAAAGGCAGGTGTGGGTTTTCATACGAGTTTACATACTTCTCAGCGCCTTAAAACTTTCCAAAACTTTTAAACATTTTTAAATACTTGAAAACACTTTTCAAATATTTGAAAAATATTTATGAAAGCATTTACATGCTTTTAAATATCCGTGATGCAGAAGTAGAACACGCCCCGAGACAGGAATTTTCCAACAGGACAGGAAATGTGTATGGAGGCTATTGAATTATCACGTGACATTCGATGTTAATATGCTTGCTTAACGTTAAAAATTGTAATGTGTGTATTTACAGCAGCCTAAAGATCATTGCGCAGTCACTGTATGAACGGCATTAACCACCTTCTCAATGATTATTGCATTAACCACCTTCTCATGTGCACTTAGGGATGGGAAATAAATGCTGGCTCAGCCAGCGAAGCCCACATCCCGTGAACGAATAAAACATTGCATTATCTTACCGCAATATTCTCACAAAAAAGGCCACGCGGCTTCAGATTTGTCTTTTCATAGCCTTGCCGTTCACAACAGGGTGAATCAGATCTGCACCGCGACCTTTGACGAGATTTTTTTGGTTTTAACCTTTCTTCCGCACCAGTGTGACTCTCCGGGTGATTTGTTTTAATGCAGAAAAATTCTCTGAATGAAGTTCTTCAGTTTGTAACGGCTCCCCGAATGAAGGCTTCTCTGCATCGATGGGAGAAGTGGCTTGTACGCCACTTTGCTCGAACACGAATCTGGATAAAAATTGATTTCCAAATGTGCTTCTCCATTTTATTCTATGATGTAAATAAAAAAATAAGAAATGGAATTTAAAACGGAGTTTGCAACACGTTTTCTGCTGAGATCCTCAATATTTTGAAAAGTTGCATTTTTGTTCCAAATTTGCACTGAAAATGTATAATTAAGTTGATTTAAAAAAATGCAAATCCAACAGGACTGACGAAGCCATTAATGTGGGGTTACTAAGGCTGCTTCCTAATCGTGGCTGCCCCCCCACCCCCCACCACTGACCACCGCCCCCCCCCCCCCCCCCCACCCCCACACCCCCAGCAGGCTTTTAGCTGATCTCAGCTCCCAGTCCTTCAACTTTAGCACCTACTGAGCCATCAACTTGAATTGTTTAATGACACTTCCAGCCGCTTTTGAGGCGACCCAGCAGGGCCACCTTCGGAGGAGAACAGTCCTGTCATCTGAAAATTCCTGATGCACATTAAGTTTTTGCATGTTCGTACGTTGGCAGCTGCGACTTAATAATAGTGGCGAACTTCTCAGCGTTCGACACTATTGGAATCGTAATATTGGGGCTATTTACATAGGCCATAGCAAGGACGGTACTGTGCAGAGACCCGGTTCTTCATGATTTCATTCAGTGCCGACCTGTCCGGACCAGTGTCGTTATATTCAATGTGGTTTCAGGAGGTCCCGGGTGCACCCAGGAGATCTTAAGAGCTTGCCAGTGTTCCCTTGAGCTGTATTGTATCTAGTTTATCCAAATGTTTTCATTAGTGCTTTTAAAGGGGTTTTCAATGTTTACAGGTGTTAGCAAGAGATTACAAGCGCTAGTAAATGCGTTGACCTTATTTGAACGTATTCTTAATTCAACTTTTTAATTGCAGGCCACCCTCACCCACCCCTCACACACTCACTCACAACCCGGATGCTACTCACCCCTCGACCCCTGAATGTTTGTCTCTGTGCAACCTCTCTCCCTAGTCTTTGCTCATCCCGCCCCACCTCATTCCCAGTGAAGTCAGTCAGACTGAGGATCCGTGGATGTTTTTTTTTATTCGTTCATGGGATGTTGGCGTCGCTGGCTAGGCCAGCATTAATTTCCCATCCCATTTTGCCCCTTTTCTGGGGAAGTTTAAGGGTTAAACATATTGCTGTTGGTCTGGAGGCAATGCAGGCAAAACCAGGTAAGGACGGCAGATTTCCTTCCCGAAAGAACATTGTGAACCAGATGGGTTTTTTAGAACAATCATCAATAGTTTCATGGTCATCATGAGGTTTTTAATTACATATTGTATTCCAATTTTACTATCTGCAATTCCGAACCCTTGTCTCCAGGGCAATACTGAATGTCTCTGGAATACTAATGCAGTGATAATACCGTGGTGCCGCTGCTGCGCAAGTGCACGGATGCCAGAAGAGTTTGTATAGTCAACAGAGCCATATGTAAGGGACTGAGGGGCCAGAGGTCCTGCCCTGTGTTTATGAGGTTGATACTGAATTAAAGGGATGCGCTCTTGGAACAGGCTGTACACCTGCTAGAAACAAGCTTAAATAAGTCAGTGAAAAAGCGAGTGTATTATCCGGCAAGTAACCCAAGCCTGCTCGCTGCCGGGCCCCAGCGGAACCATCAGCACGGGCTCACAAGGAGCCATTTCTGGTTAAATGCAAGTTCCACATTCCACTGTAAGTGGGCCTTCGGGAAGTTGTGGTGTTATTGTGGCCTTTAAATAGTGTATTTGGGCAGGAAAATCGGCATTATTAATTAGTATTCCCTATGTTTAGATACCGAACATGCAGGATACGTTTTTGGAAGGCGAAAAGTTCTACCTCTCACATACCTAGGTACATGAATGTGGTAAAGATAGATAAGTCAACATACATGCATATTGACACTTTTACGCACTGTTTCCTACAAATATCCAAATCGTATCTGTATCTTATCCCGTTACGGCAATAACGTAGAAATCTTTGAAAGTACAATTTCAAGTGAACTTTCCTGTTTCGCTGCTTCATGATGGATCTGTCCTCGCAGGAATTATGGGACAGTGCGGTATGAAATCTGGGAAGTGCAGAGGGAGCTTTGTTTTTAATCGTCCCTGTGTTGTACCCAATCTGATCGATTTAGAGGCGTGTTGATTGCATGTGTATCCAGCCCTAATGGAGTGATTCCCTTTGTTGAAGCTCCCCTTTGGTGATTAGAGTTGTTGCAAGAAGGTTCATTCTTACAAAAGTACCGAATTATTAAATTGAAACACCCCTAGTTTTTGGAACTAGAATTGTTGTCGTAAATTGAGACAAATAGTCACAGAAGCAAAACACAAGAGCAAAATTTGCTCAGCACAAACGCTACATCAATAGAATAAATAAAGTAATACTAATTATTTCAGTCTGTAATAACAATCCAACAAAATCACGCCGCAATATTTGGAAATAATTTAATTTACAGTCGATGCTTTGCAGATAAGATTCCATTGGATGGCGCTCGGGTACCTCATCTCTGATCAAAGTTTCAAAAGCCGACAATTCGCCCTTTTTCCTGAAAACTTTGACATTTGTGAAGGGTGTTCAAGATCTTTTATATTTCAACCAAATCACCCCTCACTCTTCTAAACTCCAGTGGAAACGAGCCCAGTCTGTCAAACCTTTCCTCAATAGACAACCCACTCATTCCAGGTATCAATCTGCTAAACCTCATTTGAACCACCGCCAATGCATCTACAACCTTCCTTAAATAAGGAGACCAAAACTGTGCACAGTATTCCAGACGTGGACTCACAAATGCTCTGTATAACTGAAGCATAACTCTTTACTATTATGTTGAACCCCTCCAGCGATAAAGGATAGCACTCCATTAGCCTTCTTAATTTCTTGCTGTACCTGCAGCCTAACTTTTTGTGACTCATGTACTAGAACACCAAGATCCTTCTGCACTGCTGAATTACGCAGCCATTCTCCATTTAAGTAATACTCTGATTTTTTCTTCTACCTGCCAAAGTGTCTCAACGCTGTAGCGCACACAATGGTGTATTTAGGACGAAGGCCTTTCCATAAGTTGAGTGCGTTTTGGAAGGGAGACTAAGGTAGCGAACTCTCGAATTCATGGCCCAATTAGTGTTGACATTGAATGGACCTTTCCATGAGAACTGAAGTTCTTTTCAATCGAACTTTTTACGATAAAAGGCAGGTATGAGCAGCATATGACGTCGCACTAACATGGAGTCGCCTATTGGCGCTGCATTGGATGACAGCACAATGCTTTCCCATGACACTGCAGCATGATTGGTTGTTGGGCGCATTGGGGGATGGGTGACCTTTAGGGGCCGCCTCCAGCCTCCGTTCAGTGGTGAAGCTTGTGCCGCCTCCGATTCCGAACTCAGGGCTGTGACCCCGAGGGAGTGAGTCCTTGCCATCTCAAATGGGCCGTGCGTCCAGTGAGTCTCTCCGAGCCTGGGGAAAGGACAGAGAAACCGGGAAGCACAGCAGCGGTGGTTAAATATAAATGCAGCTTGGGGGGGGCGGAGTGTCTGGAATGGGAGCGGCGTTGGGGGTGGGAGAGGGATTGGTCAAAGACCGAGTTTAAGCATCAACTCCACCCATTCCTCAATATCATTCAGAGCCCTTCATACGGGTCTGTAATTATGAACTTAAGAAATAGGAATAGGAGTAGCCCCTCGTGGCTCCACCATTAAATATGATCATAGCTGATCTTCTTGTGTTTCGATTTCCAAATTCCCATCTAACCCCGAAAACCTTTGATTCCCTTGCCTAATAAGAATCCATCTATATAAAACCAAAAAACTGCGGATGCTGGAAATCCAAAACAAAAACAGAATTACCTGGAAAAAATCAGCAGGTCTGGCAGCATTGGCGGAGACGAAAAGAGTTGACGTTTCAAGTCCTCATGACCCTTCAACAGAACAGTTCTGTTGAAGGGTCATGAGGACTTGAAACGTCAACTCTTTTGTTCTACGCCGATGCTGCCAGACCTGCTGATTTTTTCCAGGTAATTCTGTTTCTTGTCAAGAATCCATCTATCTCAATCCTAAAAAATATTCAATGACCTCGCCTCAACCACCTTGTGAGGCATACAGCTCCCAAGCCCTCTGAGAGAAAAAAAGATCTTCTCATCTCTGTTCTAAAAGGGCGACACCTAAATTTAAACCAGTGCCCCTTTGCTCTGAACTCACCCACAAAAGGAAGTATCCTTTCGACGTCTATCTTGTGAAGGCCGTTCAGGATATTAAACACCTCAATCAAATCACTCCTCCCTCTTCTGAACTGCAGTGGAAACAAGCCAAGTCTGTCCAGCCTTCCATTGTTAGACAACCCACTCATTCCAGGTATCAATCTGCTAAACATCTTTTGAACAGCCGCCAATGCATTTATATCCTTCCTTAAATAAGGAGGCCAAAACTGCACACAGTATTCAAGACGAGGTCTCACAAATGCTCTGTATAACTGAAGCATAACATCCTTTATGTTCAACCCCTCTCGTAATAAAGGATAGCACTCCATTCGCCTTCTTAATTGCTTGCTGCACCTGCATCTTAACGTTTTGTGATTCATGTATTGGAATACCCCTCTCCTTCTGCACTGCTGAATTATGCAGTCGTTCTCCATTTAAGTATTACTCTGCTTGTTTGTTCTTTCTGCTAAAGTGAACGTTCACAATTTCCAAACCTTAAACTCCATTCGTCAGATCTATGCCATGCTCACAACTCGTCTATATCCATCTGAAACCTTCTCAGGTTCTCCTGAAAACGTACTTTCCTCCCTCTCTTTGTGTCATCTGCAAATTTACCTACCGTGTCTTCACTCCCCTCATCAAAGTCATTGATGTAAATCGTAAAATGTTGATGCCTCAGTACAGGCCTCCACTCGTCACATCCTGCCAATCCGGAGATTACTACATTTGAGGCTCTTCTTCCTAATTTTCTACCTAGCTGCCGAAATTCAGACAGCAGGACAACATTCCTTTTTCTGCCTATGTCATTGGTAAGGATGTGGGCCATGACATCTGGTTGTCGCCCTCCCTCGGGGGCTCTGCCACCGCTCAGTGACCCTGGCACCAGGGGTAATACACCATCCTGGATTCATGTCCGCAGGCACGGAAATGACCATCTATTCCCCGAACTATCAACTATGCTGCAGTCTCCTCTGCTGGCTTTGTCTACATATAGCGTGATTAGATTTGCACCATTCTTGTCCTGTGAAACAGATCCTAACCTCCCACAGAGGAGGAGAAAGTTTACAAGGTCACAAAGATGAATTATTAAATTTGTACATTATCACTAATTTACAGAGATAAATCAATATGCTTGCCAATTATTTTCGGCACTTTATTTTGTTCAAAATATATTTCAGTTTATATAACATCATTAAAGGTTATTGAGATCCCATTGACCAATCTGACACCAAGGAATCATATCTGACCCAAGTGATCTGTAAAAAATGTAGCTAGGTCAAATGCAGACGCTGGCGCGTGCTCGAGTGGAGCAATCAGTTAGTGCACGGTACTTATAGAGCAGCACTGTCAACAGGCTATGTCGAGGTCGTGAGCTTGAGCCTGACCTTGAGCGCAGGTTTTACTTGAGTTACTACATGTGCAACCACATTTGGATCATATATTCTGGAATTAATGGCACGGTTTTCAACTGGCAGCATTGCAATAGACCTGCAATGACAGAGCATAAGCGCACCCTCGCTCCCCGCGCTGGTTTGTTAAAGTATGTTACACAGGGGTGCACAAGAAATCTGGAAAACCAACAGCTACTCAATTACCGTCTCACCCATGCTTGTAACTTGTTCTGCTTGATAAAAAGTGTTAAGGAAACTATGTTTAAATGGCAAGGTGTTGCCACTTATCACACAAGATAACACAGGGCTGGAAGTGGTTAGTAAATACATGTTAGTAAATCCACATGTTGCACAGTGACAGACAGTCCGCTCCTTGATGCAGTTCCTGATACATGCACGAGGAAAACAGATATCACCTGGCTCATGAAATGTGCAGGAGTAACATCAAGCTGTCCTTTGGCACCAAGCTGATGGTGTGTTAGGCCTCTGTCCTCAGTACCTTGTTGTCCGGCTCTGAATCATGAACGACTTACAGCTATCAAGAAAAGAAGCTCCACAATTTCCATCTGCTCTGTGTGAGGTGGTTATTGGGTATCTCCTGGCGGGACACAATCAGGAAGCAGCAGTCCTCCCAAAGTCAGAGCTCCCAAGTTTGCCAAACTCATCAAACAGAGGGAGGTTGGTTGGCTCAGGTCCGTCTTCAGGGTGGACGATGTTCACATAGCTAAGGGCCAGGAGGCCAGTGAGAAGCTCAAGTTTCCGATTCTAGGACGTTGTAAGCGTGAATTGAAGGTCCTGAATGTTGATTATCATCCGTCAATGTCACTGGCTGACCACAGAGGAAAATGGCAACACATCCTGTGGACTGTTTTGCATCACCATGATGCCCATTGGCTACAGCGGCTTGACAACAGACGCCAAGACTGCGAGCAACAACCCATAACATCACTTGCACCTTTATGTGAGGCACTTGTGATGGAAACTGCCTCTCAAAGATTGAGCAGCTCAGTCATCAGGAAATGTGGAGACAACCCATCTCAAATAGATTCTTTTGCTGTGCGTTCATCATCTTTCATGAATGGAAGGATGATGATAATTGTGGAATTCACTTGCAAACGATATGTGTTTCACACACACACATACAAGACACACACACACTCAGGCACAGACAGGCACAGGCATGCATTCACACCCACGCACACATAAACAAATGCACAGACGCACACAAATGCATACAGACAGACACGCACCGGCACAGACACAGTCATACAAAGGCGCAGACAGACATACATTCTCACATGCAAAAAGACACATACACAGATGAATGCACGTAGACATAAATACACACATACACAGAAACGCACAAGCACACACAGACACGCACACACATACGCAAAGACACACACGTGCACAAAAGCACACACAGACACGTTCACATACATAAATACACGCACAAATAGAAACAAACACAAAGACACACACACACACACACACACACACACATACACACATATGCATAAATACACACACAAATACACACATGCAGACACACACACAATCACAGATACATTGTCACACAGATGCAGGCACATACACACACACACAGAAGCGTGCACACACACACACACGCTCACACTCACAGGCACACACATGCCCACACATGCATATACACATACACATATACACATGCACACATAAACATACACAGACACACAGACATACACAAACACGCACAAGCACATGCACACGCACACACACACACAAACACATGCACACACAAACACAAACAGACACATGCACACACACTGACATACACATATACACACACAAACACATGCACATACAAACACACACACATACACACACAAACTGACACACAAACACACACACGCAGACGCAGACACATATACACAGACACAGGTATGCACAGACGCACATGCACACACACACACACACACACACACACAGAAACACATGCACAGACACACACCGATGCATACAGACACACATGCATATGCACAGACATACACAGGCTCACACAAACATACATACTTGCATTCAAGCACAAAGGCACATATACAGACACACGCACTTACAGATAAACACACAACACAGAAACACACGCACACACACAGACAGATACAAAGGCACACACACACACAGAAGCACACACAAAAACTGATGCACACACACGCACATCCACAGAGACACACAAATAGGCACACATAAATACACACATAGACACTTAATTAAGCATGCACACATACACAAACACACACGGAAGGACGCACGCACACACCAACACACACACACACACATACTCACCAATATGGCATCTTGGTCTAAAGGCCGGAAAAACCGCATTTCAAATGAGTATTCCCATATTGATGATGTGTGTGGCTCCGTAGCACTTAAGAATCAGAGCAATGTGTACCATCTACAAGATGCACTGCAAGAATTCACCAAGGCTCCTTCTACAGCCGTGATACATGGGAACACCAGTGCCTGGAGGTTCCCCTCGAAGTCACTCACCACCCTGACTTGGAAATATATCACCTTTCCTTCGCTGTCGCTAGGTTAAAATCCTGGAACTGCCTTCCTAACAGCACTGTGGGTGCAGCTGGGACACAGGGACTAATGCGGTTCAAGAAGACAGCACACCATCACTTCCTCAAGGGAAATTAGTAATAGGAAATAAAAATGTTCGAGTAACCAACGACCCCCACGTCTCGTGAAATAATGAAAAAACAAACTTTCAAATAATCATCGGGAACAGAAAAGCCGATTCTTGGAAACGAAATGATCAGTTTGACATCACTTTGTAAACAAGGGAACACGGCCGAATAGTTATCAATACATAGTTGCATTATTAAGCTATCTGCAATTAAATTACAGGAGCTCTTGTGGTTTTAACATATTCACTGAACGTGGAGATGGACTAAAGGTTATCACTGAGTTTAATATAGGGGAATTATACTTTTTTTGTTTTTTTCTTTCAAAAAAGCCTTATTAGAAAACTGGAGATTTAAATGAATGAGCAATTTCTCAGAGATAGAGAGGGAGATGAGAGGGAGAGAGAGAGAGAGAGAGAGAGAGAGAGAGCAATAAGTTTCAGTGAGTTAGACGCTGTCTCAGGTAGAGAAATGACCTTTCAACTGATACCCAGATCTAACATTGACATTGTTACCTGGATAGCCTGGCTGAAAATGGAAAGTCCAAGGTTGGGCTCGGGTGGGGGCTGGGTCTGGGGATGGGGTGCCAGTAACATGTAAGATAAGCAGATAAAGAGTATGAGAAGAGAGAGAGAGAGAGCGAGACAGGGAGAGAGATTGGATCAATGTGTTTCAAGTCTTCGAGGTTTTCAACAGACTGACTGAAGTCCAAATCCTTCCAGTGCCTGAAACTACCGTAACCAAAGGGAGATACTTAAAGTGATTGGACAAAGAAAACAAAGATGCATAAGTGCGAGGAGGAAGAGAACAGAAAATGTATTTATTTGATGCAACGAGTTCTTGAGATTTGAAATGCACCGTTTGAGGATTTGGATTCATTGTTAGACTCAAACAAAAACAAAACAAAAAAAAACAGGAAGCAGGAGTACATGCAAAGGTATGGAGATTGAGCTGGATGTTAGACTAACTGGTTTAAGTAAAACAGATTAGACTCTTTGGAAAGAACGACCTCATTTTTCTTGTGCTATTCTATCATTCCATACATCCTACTGCACCGAGTACCTTTGAAAAACAGGAGTGTTTGATGAAACACTGCACCGTCGACTTGATACCAGTTTCGAATCTCATGTGATGAAATGGGACAGCAGGAAACGCAATTTACTAAGAGGCAGAAAGCAGAGAAGAGAAGTGAACTGCTGTTTTCAGGCCTGGAGAGAAATGATGTGATGTTCCCTAGGATGTTGGTGGGCATCAATGTTCTTTTGATCTATATTTATGCCATGGGGCTGGGAATGCAGACCATAATTGCAACGTTTCCAGGTGATATGAATCTTATAACTTTTAATGAATAGTAAGAGATGTATCAGCGCATTTCACGAGTACAGAGAGGGAATCGTGACATTTGTAGAACACGTGACAGATCCGATTTAATACAGGGAATGTGAAGTCTGCCATTACGGTGTGAAGTTCCAGACTGGCAATATACAGAAAAGTAAAGAGCATTTAAACAGGGAGCAGGGACTAAGAGACATCTGAGTCTACGTTATCAGATGTTTGAAAGTGGCAAGAAACTTTTGAGAAGACCACTGAAATACATACGGTGACTATGGCTTTACAAACTCAGACAGGAAAGAGGCAGAAACACAAAACCTTCATATCCCATGGAATGGACACCAGCTGGACGAGTGTATTCATGCCAGAGTTCAACACTTTGCCAGGGATGAACAGGACATCAGGAAGTTCAGAGCAGGTTTAATAAAATGATATCAAGAATTTTGGCTATTATTAGGTGGAGAAACTATAGGAACCCTGAAGAACAGTGAAGATAAGGGGGAATTGTTCTTGGCCTTCAAATCTTGAACTCAAATCATGATCCACTTAACGGCCCTAGGTGGCGACATAGTGGAGTTGCCAAAGGATTAGCAGTCCAGAGGCCCAGAGCACTGCTTTCGGAACATGTCTCCAAACACCACCATGGCAAACCTGAATTCAATGAATAGTTCATTGCCATGCTGAAGCCGTTGTCGTGATCTGCTTCACGTCCTGTAGTGAAGGGAATCTCCTTACCTACTCCGGACTACATGTAATTTCACACCCTCTCAGCAACGTGGTTGACTCTTAAATACCCCCTTACCAAGGATAATAAATGAGGGTCTAGCTAGTGACGCCTGTATGCAATGAATGAATGAAAAATTAATCACTTGGCTGAAGCAAAATGAGAAAGTTTTAAAGCAGTTGTGGAAAAACTCAGAACCAAAATTGTTAGAATGTTATTTACGCGTTTCGCTTTTATGATCTGGAGTTCACTGGTGTAAGCTCATGTAGAATATTTTATGCAGTTCGACACCCCACATCATTGAAAGGCCAAAACATTTACTTGATTACGAAAGAATGAGATCTGGATGTGCCGAATGGCAGCAACGAGTTAAGATAATCAGACTTTGGAATGCATTGGAAGATCAAAACTGAGACAACATTGTGACCTAATCCGGCCACTTCATAAATCACTGGTGTCACCTCCACTTCGTGTACTTCACGAAGTTCTACAACATACAGGGTATTCAAGCTTTTGAGTGCAAGCAGAGGAGCGTCATCAGAATTATTTAAGGGGGTGACTTGAAATGGATTTTGAGAAGTAAATACTTTAGATTCTCCTGCAGCTCATCCTGTTCAATTTTGCGTACTATCACCCACACCAACTTTGTTTCGTCTGCAAACATAACATTTCCTCTTCTGGTTACTCATCCCCATGCATTTGTAAAGAAAGGTGATCTGCTTGCAGCTCTGACTTTTAGGATAAACCACTGATTAGGTTAATTAGAACGCGACAGGTTTTGTCACATTGCTCATAACAGGAGAACTAAAGGACACGCTCTGCACTTAAATGGGAGAAATCAGAACCAATCTGTAAAACCAACGTTTCCGTGTGTGAATTCTCAGCCTATGGAACAGGCTTACTACAGGCACAGTTAGCATTGATTCCTGCAAAGAAGGTAGGCATCACCCATTGTTAGAGTATTATTGTAGGCCACAAAATATGAACAATTTGATACAAAACAAATCGCATGTGGGGCGTGCTTTGGACGAACAGGTGATGTCGGCACTTTGATTCAAAAAGCATTCCTCAAGTGGAATTTTCCACACTGAAATAGAGAGTCAGTGTTGTTTTGGATCAGCAACTTTCCAGGCATATTAAGATTTTGCTGTCTGAATCCTATAATGCAAAATTTCTAAATGCAGAATAGCCTGTGAAGGCAATATACTTTATTGAGATGTTATTTTTATTATTATTTGCTTCATTATTGTTTGCATGCCTTTAGATTTTTGGTTTGCAACGGATTCTGTTCTGCTGGTTTGGAACGTGTGGATGTGAGTGAAATAGAGTCGTTGTAGTGGGCTGAAGAAAGGAGCGAAAATGAACAGGATGGCCATTTAACTGGGATGGGTATTGAACCAGAGCTGTCGCGTTATTCTGTAACACACGCCAGCTATCTAGCCAACGTAGCTAACCGACGCCCCCAGCACCATCTCCCTTATATGATATATGATTCATATCACGCGATGAGCAAGGATCTTAAAGCGAAAGACTGTGACAGAAAGAGCAGCAGCAAAGGGTAGGATACAATGAAAGTTCATGTTTTATTTTAACTACTTTCAACATTTCCATAATCTAACAATTAGATACAATGGATATTTCACCCCATGCTTTAACTCCTCTCTGAATTTACCCTGTACCCCTGCATAAATAAACGGGTTGATGCAAGAGCTCAAAAACTGAAGCATGAAGCCGCTTTCCTCCAGGATAAAATTTGATTCATTGAGATTTGAACCTGAGAAATAAGTAACATTCGCAATTCGGACATAGACTACCGTTATAAAAAATAATAAATATAACAGGATGAAACTTCCCGAGATCGTGAAGAGAAAAACAATGGACTTTCTCCACTTCTCCATCTCTGGGTCACTCTGATTCTCTCCATTGCTTTGGGCCCGGAGTCTCCTTCGAGCTCTATTGGCCACTAGAATGTGTCTGACGGTCAGGGCATTGAGCAGTAAGATGAGAATGAATGGGAGACATGGGGTTAAAATGGTGAGAATCCAGTCATATATGGCCCATGCTATTGACGTATAAAATGTCGATTTTATGCTGCAGAACCAAGTGATGTTTTTAATGATGTACAAGGGTTCATATATAAAATATAAAAAAGCATTTATCAAACAACTCAGTGTGCAGACGATTGCTATCACGGTGGCAGCAGTTTTCTCCGTGCAATATTGTCGTTTCAGATTCTGGCAGCAAATGGCAACAAATCGATCAAATGTGAAAGCGACTGTTAACCAGACAGAACTGCTGAATGTTGCATAGTTTAGTACAGAACGAAGACTGCAAACCGCCGTGAAGGAGAGAAAACTGAGTGGGAAATACATTCCAGCGACCCGGTTTAATATCACAGCGGTGATAATAACCAGGAGATCCGACACTGCCATGGAAACCAAATAGCAAATAAGACACTTAGAGAGGCCGCATGGTTTTCGAGACAGGATCACAATCACTGCCAAGTTAGCTGTAAAAGGAAGAGAGAAAGTTTTCGTGAAAGAGGGATAGTGTGTCTGTGTAAGGCATGGAGAACAGGAATATTACTGTATGCATTCTCCACAAAGTTTTTCTTTTCCCAGGGTTCCATGTGAATTCTGAATTTGACCCTGAATTGAAAAATATCGGCTATGCTGCGACCACTTGTTGCTTTGTTATAACCAATCATCCGAATTAAAAGTCAGACAAACCAATGACATCAGAATGTAAAATTACACAATGAAACATAATGGAGAGCAAGGGAGCTTCGAAAACACATTGAAGCCAACACACCACATCATTAGAAGTGTTAAATCACGCAACAGAGCTACATGAACCCTCGGATGATTCACCTATATGACGAGTGACAATAACTTAATGGAACTACATTGACACTGCGACACCGTCCTGACAAGGGGCGGTTAGCATAATGGCCTTGATGTCCATCGTGTGATTCACAAAAACACCTGCGCGGTTTCGATTCCCGTTCGGGTCGAGGTAGATTTGGGGCTTGACTCTGAAAGGGGTAGGTAACGAGGAAAGAACCACTGGGGAAATTAATCACTCACAGAATCAGTTCAGGATGCGACATCATTAGACAATAAAAGAAAGGATCATCCCTCAGGTAGATCAAAGATCCCTTGGAGAAGGTAGGCAGGCCGAGAAATTTAGTGAACCATTAACTAGGAGAAATTGCACCTGTTAAAGAGGCGAAATGCCTGGTAAAGGGGGGCAATTATTCCATTAACGGGGAAAAGGGTATCAGATACTATGAAGAAGAGGGAATTGTAAATGAGAACAGTCATAACATCTCACGAATGATCCCTCTTAAGAGCAACTGGCCACGGGACCTTACCTGGAACGCCCACAGCTGCAATGACGGGGTAGTAAATGGCAAACACCAGACCCTTTGGTGATCCGTGCATTTCCCTCAGAAGCTCGGAACACGTTCTGTCTTGTTCTCAGCGATTGTTACATTTATAGCCGAAGTCAGGCTCAAGGGAAATAATTATATTCTTTGAGCTGCTGCATTAATTACAGTATATGAAACAAACAGATTACTGAAGCTGCTGCCAGGCTCATGTTTATATTTCCACGCGCTAGAAATTATTTTCCAGTGGTCTGACACGATACTGATATGAAAAAACATGGTCTACAGTATAATCCCATTTGGGTTTCTTCCAAAAAATATACCGAAAAGCTAAAGAGTTAGTTGCCATAGTGAAAATGGATATTATAAACCAGAGTTGTCAGGTTTAACAATTGGAAGTTGAAAAAAGTGATCGCAGAACAAAGGGCAAAGTGTCATACATGTACGGTTCCCAAAGGAAATGAAGATGTGATCGTGGGTTAGATACAACGTGACTGAAACTCTTCCTGAATCTGTGTAATGACTTGAAAGTAAAACTATCCGCATTTTAGTTGTTGACTGGTCCAGTTCAGCACCGGTTACATTTAGTGAACACAGGCTCAATTCGCGATTACTTTTTATGCAGACTTAGCCAAGACATTAGGTGAGGTTCAACGTGGGCAGGTCCTGTTCACCGTAAGTAATCTGGTTCTGTATTGTTAGGCTCGGTATGGACCCTGATTGGAGCTCTTTGAGGAAGCAACAGTGGATGTGTTGTACTTAGAATATTAAAAGGCATTTGATAAATGACAAATCAATGTTAATTTCGGAAGTTAAAAGCTCACAGTGTAGTGGATAATACATTGGCTTGGATAGAGATTGTCTAGCTAAAAGAAAACAGAGAGTAGGAATAAATGTGCCATTTTTGGTTAGCTAGATGTAACGAGTGGTGTGCCACAGAGATCGGTGCTGGAGCCTGAACATATTATAATTTATAAAATGACTTGTTTGAAGGGGCTGAAGGAATGGATGCTAATTTGCCGATGATACAAAGATTGATAGGAAAGTAAGTTGTAAAGAGGGCATAAGGAGGCTACAAAGGGATATTGATCGGTTAAGTGAGTGGGGAAGGATCTGTCAAAAATGGAGTATAAAGTAGGAAAATGAGATATTGTCCATTTTGGCAGGAAGAATGGTAGAGAAGCGTATTATCTAATTGGTGAGAGATTGCAGGGCTCTGAGACGCAGAGAGATTTGGGTGTCCTAGTGCATGAATCACAAAAGGTTAGCATGCAGGTGCAGAGAGTAATTTGGAAAGCTAATAGAATATGATCATATATGGCGAGGGGTATTGATTAGAAAAGTAGAAACGCTCTGCCTCAGTTAGGCAGGACACTGGTGGCACCACAGCTGGAACGCTATGTACAGTATTATTCTCCTTACTTAATGAAGGATGTCAACACTTTGTAAGTATTTCAGAGAAGGTCTACAAGACCAATGCCGGACACAGAAAGGCTATCTTATGTGGAAAGGTTCGACAGGCTATGCTTGTATCTACTGGAGTTCATAAGGTCAAGAGGAGATCATGAGGCGGCTCGAAAGGGTGGATGTGGAGAGGATGCTTTCTCTTTTGGGAGAACCTAGAACTAGGGGTCAATCCTGCCCTGCAAAATCACATTCTGTGTTGACATGATTCTAATCAGTATAGTTAATTTCAACGTTCCACAGGTCCAGCTTAGCATGATTACAGTCAGTGTGGTTTGATGCACTTCAGCAAGATTGGATTTCGTGGGGAATAAAATGATAAAATTCTAGAAATGCTCAGCTCTGATGCTGCCAGATTATACCGAACAACATATGTATTCTTTTCGTGCAGATTCCTGGTATCCAACGTATTATGTCTTTAGTTTTAGTTTAAAAGGACCAGTTTGGCCAGCTTCCATTCAGGGAACACATGGTTCGATCAGTTCATTTATTTTGGCTGTGCACATAAGCAAGGTAAATACGCCCTTTGATCCTCTATGGACTGGTCATGTTCATACATGTTTACAGCTATTGTGAGCAGCTGTCATTCAGACTCTTCCCACTAATACCTATAGCTCATCTGATGCCCTCCGTTATTTCAGCAGCTTCTAGTTTCCAGCCAAAGCCGTCTCCTTTTCACCATTGGGCATCGAATCTCTGTATTTGTCTATTTCCCACCAGGACAATCTGAGGGCTCTCTCAACCTTCACTCTCCACCATCTGACTGAACTTGATCTAAATTTGAAGAGCAACACCTTTAAGCCCATTCAATTATCCCAAATAAATATCATTGTGCTGGAATCCGCATGTGTCCTAGTTAAAAGCAAAATACTGTGGATTCTGGAAATCTGGAACAAAAACAAAACCATCTGGAAAAACTCAGCAGGTCTGACAGCATCTGTGGAGAGGAATACAGTTAACCTCTCGAGTCCGTATGAATCTTCATCAGAACTAAGGAAAACAGAACTGAAGTGAAAAATAAGCAGGTTGAGTGGGTGGGATATGTGGAGCTGGATAGAGGGCTTGTGATAGGTGGAGGCAAAGAAGTGATTGACAAAACGACAAAGGCATGTTGCCGGTGGTGATATTAGCTGAGAAATGTGCTAATGGTGACATTAAGGGTAGAAAACAAGACGAACACGTGACAGATAGCCCCAATGGGGGCGGGGCTGGGGGAAAGGATCGAAATAAGCAAAAAGGTAGAGATAAAACAATGGATGTAAATACATTTAAACATAATGGACATAGGTGGGAAAAGAAATATATATATAAATTATTGGAAAAGGTGGGATCGGAAAGATGGTGGGGATGGCGGAGAGAGTTCATGATCTGAAGTTCTTGAACTCAATATTAAGTTCAGAGGGCTGTAAAGTGCCTAGTCGGAAGATGAACTGCTGTTCCTCCAGTTTGCATTTAGCTTCACTGGAACATTGCAGCAGGCCAAGGACGGACATCTGGGCGTGAGAGCAGGATGGAGTGTAGAAATGAGAAGCGATAGGGAGGTCTAGCTCATGTTTGCAAACGGATTGAAGGTATTCTGCAAAGCATTCACTCAGCCTGCGTTTGGTCTCTCCAATGTAGAGGAGACCGCATTGGGAGCTAAAACTCGGATTTTATATCTGAACAAAGCAAATATTGTAGGTATGAATGGCAGGTTGGCTATGGTGAATTGGGAAATGCATTAAAAGGCTTGACAGTAGACAGGAAATGGCCAATTTTTAAAGAAGTATAATATGGTGTGCTGCAAATATACATTCTCTAAGGCACAAAACCCAAAAGGGAAGGTGATTTGAACCACCACTAAATCTTGTATTAGATCAAAACAAATGGCTTATAAGGTTGACAGATAAAGTGATAAGCCCGAGGGCTGGGGGCATTTATAATTCTGCAAACGATGCCCATGGAACTGATAAAGAAAGCGACAAAATGTGGGAATGCAAGCTAACAAAAAGCATAAAGGCGGACTATAGAAGTTTATTTTGACACAGAAAAAGTCACAAAAGAGCAAGGAAAAATGTTGGTTTCATGCGAAGGTGGGAGGCTTTAAAGTCGCAAATTGGAAAACGGTATAGGAATTGAAAAATTGCTTTGTGTTTGTCATCATGGTGGAAAATACAGAATTATGTCCCAGAAAAAATAGTGGACCAAGGAACTTGTCAAAATGAGGAACTGAAAGAAATTCGTATTAATAAGGTAATTGAACCCAAGAAGTTAATTGGTTGCAAGATTAACAAATTCCCAGGACCACATGAGCTACATCCCAGGGTGTTGAAGTAGGTGGTTACAGAGATAATGGCTGCACTGGTGGTTAGCTTTCCAAATTGCACAAATTCTGGAAAATTTCCTGCAGCCCGGAAATTAGGATATGCAATCCCACTAATTAAGACAGGAGGGAGGGAGAATGAAGAATTACATTTGATATCAATATTCTGGAAGCTGTTAGATTCTAATGGAAAATGTGTGATAATTGAGCACTTAGAAATGATGACAGCACTTGACAGAGTCAGCATTGATTTATGAAAGGGCAATTATGTTTGACAAACCCACTAGAGGATGTTGATGACGTTGCGTGCAGAATACATAATGGAGAGCCCGTGCATGCGGTGTATATGGTTCACGGACAGAACAGGGAGCAGAGGAATAAATGGGTCTTTGTCATGATTGCGGACTGTTACTATAGGGATACAGGAAGGATCACTGTTCAGGCCACCGCTGTTCAAAACCCATATAAATGTTTTCGATCAGGCAACCAAATTAATATTTTCAAACCTGTTGATGAGACAAAACCTGCTGCGAATGTACGTTGTGAGAAGGATGCAAAAAGGCTTCAAGGCGGCTTGGACAGGAGAAGTGAATGAGCAAGAACACGGAAGATGAAATGCAATGTGAATAACTGTGATGTTATCCTCTTTGGCAGAAAAATAAACAGAAAAGCAGTGTGTTTTTCAACTGATGAGAGGTTGGGATAGATAGATCTTAGAAGGGCCCTGGATGTCTTTGTTCATGCATCACCAAAACCTGGTATGCATGTGCAGCAAGAAATTAGGAATCCTTTCTCGGGTGCTATCTCAAAACTGGTCATTTACTGTGTTATCTCACAACTGGCAAGACCATTGCATTCCACTTTAACTTTTATTAACCATTTACTGCTATTCTGGGGTCTCTGTTGACGCTGTGACGATTTTATATTTGGAAATACTGCACAGAGTCTTTCAGTACCGTTAATGCATTTTAATTGAATCATTCTATCAACATATTTTTGAATCAGCTTGTCTCTTAACATAATCAAATATATATGAGGAGTTTTTACAAACAAGGGCAATTATGGAATTATGGCAAACTGTTCCAGATTATGAAATAACATCACTTTCCACTGTATCACCCCCAACACAAAATTTGCAATTTAATTGGCACGTTATAAACCATTTCAACTGCACAAGGCCCAAAAATCATAACATAATTTAAAATCACTTCATGCATTTGGGAAAACACACATTTCGCATCAGTAGCTGCATTCATTCATTCTGATTAGCAAACATCCTGAAGAAGGGTCGAAATGCTTTTCTGACAATAAGTCCTCAACCGAAACAGTATTTCTCATTAGACGCAACGCCTTTCTAACAAGTTTCACATTTTGGTTCAGCTTTCTCTCTGGAAAACCCTATCGCTTGTACAAGTGCCACTGATGGAATACCCATTGCATTTTCTGTGGCAACTTATTCTGAATACTCCACAGGCATGCTTATCATTGCCACCAGTTTACCATTCTGCCTCCAACTACTTGTTTATAACTGCCCTGTGTTGTGGCAATAAAACACGTTGTTTTCTTTATATAATTTTTATTCTCTGTTGTTACGACACGGCAGATGGTGTGTGCCAGGTGAACCAAATCCAAACGGGAAACTTAGTCATTCTATTGCAACGGCTTCGCAATTTCAATTTATTTATAGATGCATGCACTGAATTCAGAATTAATAAGTCTAATAAAACTTTTAGAAATTTAATTTGAAAAATAAAATATTTATTAACAAAACAAGATTTCAAGAACATACATGAGATTACAAATTACTACTGTAATAACTGCTAACATTACTAGATAACCTGATTCCCAATTACACAGCCTTCAAGGCAACGGTGCAAAAATAGTTTTGATTTTAAATAGGTCTAGCCAATTAACACAATACCCTGGGTAGTGGAATTCTATTTTTTTTCCAGCTTCAGTTTGAGTAAACAGCAGGCTGAAGCACAAATGCTAGGGGCTTCATTAAGGCTATTCCACACAATTCTGTTAGATCTCACAGGGCCTTCTTCTGCCTCATTCGCCTTGACATATGATTCTCTCTTTTAATATGTAAACTCTATATTCATATGTCTTTGAAACTGCATGTTCCTCATGATATAAACACTCCCATGTTCCTACTAATTACTGTCAGTAACCTTTGAGAAAAAAAACAAACACATTCCTTAGCTTTGCTTACCTGACTGGATGTAAGGACTGAAATCCCTCATAAATCCTAACCTCCTTTCCTTTAACTAAAAATACAAATTCCCTTCACGCAGTGCATGCCAAGCCATCATCCATGTTTATTCATTCGCATGTCAAGCACTTAGCTTCTTTTGATTAGTTAAAGTTTGAGTCAACTCGACTGCAAATGTAATTAAATGGTAGACAGCCAGCCTCTCCAACTAAACCTCCATAAAGCAACTTCGCAATCAACCAAGAAAATATTGTGAACTTGATTATGTTTTCTGACACTATGCTAGCATTTTCATTGTCTGGAACAATTTCATTGTCTGGAACAACTGTTGCCTTCTTTTGTCTTCGCCAAGAATTCCTGAGGTCATCCATTGCCCCCTAGTGGCTTTTGTGACATATCCTGCCATCTGCCAGCACTGCTGCTTCTCCTGCCTGAGAGAGTGTGCAGTCTTCCAGGTCTGAACTGGAGGCTGATGGGATGCTGTTTTAAAATTCTACCATTATAGTTACCCCTAAGTGATTCTGAAAATTCTGTTCAAGTGTCCGCATCTGAGACCACTGGCCCCACATTTCCTTCTCCAAAGACGATTTTGCAAATTTTTTATTCAATCTTATTTTTTACAGTCCAAAATTTTAACTGACAGGACACGGTGACAATTTTTTAAGCACGAAATACTGCAGTTTTAAATGACTCAAAATCTGAATATGGTCCTGCCGAATGGCTAGAATAAGCATGCATATATTGCTTGGCCAAAAGACTCTGCAACGTTGGAGTCTATGTGTCTTTTGGCTACGTTAAGTTTATTTTCATCTTTTTATTGAGATGAAATATCTTTCAACTCAGTTCTCAGCCAATTTAGGCATTAGACGAAGGTTCAATGAAGACTGTAGGAGGGCATGCCAGGAACAGCACCAGGCATAACTAAAAATGAGGTGCCCACCTGGTGAAGCTATAACACAGGACAACCTGCATACCAAGCAGTATAAGCAGCAAGCGATTGACAGAGCTAAGCGAACCCACAGCCAACGGATGTGCTCTAAGTTCTGTAGTCCTGCCACATCCAGTCGTGAATGATGTTATACAATGAAAGAACTCACTGGAGGAGGAGAAGGCCCCATAAGTATACCCTTCCTCAATGAGCGAAGAGCCCAGCACAGCGGTGCAAAAGATAAGCCTGATGTAATCGTGACAATTTTCACCCAGAAGTGCCGATCTTCATTGGCATTAACATTGATGGAATACTCCCCACTTGCCTGCATGAGAACAGCTGACCCAATACTGAGAAAGCTGGACACCGTCCAGGACAAATAAGCCCGCTTGTTTAGCACCCCATCCATAAGCATTCATTCCATCCACCACTGAATCACAGTAGCAGGATTGTGTACCATCTACAAGGTGCAGGAATTCACCAAGGCTCCTAAGTCAGCGCCTTCCAAACCCATGGCCACGACCACCTAGAAGGAGAGTGCAGCAGATAAATGGCAAAACTACCATCTCGAGGTTACCCTGCAAATAACTCACCATCCTGACTTAGGAACATAGCGCCATTCCTTTGTTGTCGTTGGTTCAAAACCCTGGAACTCCCTTCCTAACAGCACCGTAGGTCTTCCTACAACAGATACACTGCAGCTGTTCAAGAAGGCAGCTTACCACAACCTTCTCAAGGGCAACTAGGGATGGACAATAAATGCTGGCCCTGCCAGCCAAGCCCACATCCCATGAATGAATAATACTTTTAAAAATAGCAATGCGTCAAATCTCAAAGTCTGAAGCATCACCTCAATTATCTCTTCTCTCACCCAGTAACATAAGCCTTTCTTTAGTCAGTTCATACTGTCTGATTCATCTCTCTCTGTCTCTCTCTCTCTTTTTCTCTCTATTTGAAAGTAGCCCTTTCTTTCCATTAGCACTTTCTTCTCTTGCTGACATCTCTGCCCGAGTTCAGCTTCAAGCATTTGCATTCTACATGTTCAAGGCTTTTGTGTTTTGCTACATACCTCAACTTGCTTCGTCTGCTATTGAATTCTGATTAAATCAACATAGTTTGTTACGAAATTAACTTCACTTCGTGTAGTTTCAAATACTCCGTGGTTATCAGTTTTATTAACCCTTACTTTTAATTCTAACTTTAACCCTTTTCCATATGCATTTAACCTAAACTTGTTTAATTATTGCAAATCGCTCAAGGGTAAACCTTCCCTCTTCTGAGAAGTCAAGCTAGCTGACAAAGCCATTCTGCTTTTTAGTAAATATGGTAAAAATCACTGAGGAAATCTGGTTAGCCGTCTTTTTCTTTGGGTTCGAAATCCCTAATTTTTTTATCATCTGTTTCGGGCCCAGTAAATGGTCGTATATATTAAACGAACATTGACATCCCAGGCATAGAGTAAGAACATAAAGGCATATGACTCCTCTGATTCAAGCAAACCAATTAAACTTCATCGCACATAGAATAATAAATAATTACCTTGTAACCAGTGCTCTGAATGAAAATGATGTACAAATGAATTAACAGGGCAACTCAGGCCGTTCACACCACACTGCACGTGAAATACGGCAATGACCGATCAGGCGGATATTTTGCATCCCAGGCAACAGTAAATACTATGAGTCACAAACTCTCGATAAAACTCCACCTCCCTCATGAGGTGTTTCAAATGTTCTCGTTGAAGGTACAGATTCTGAATTCTTTCAAAAGACGTTCTGACTTAGACGTGCTGGACGGATACTCACCTTCGAATAGTTCATTTTCTTCTCTTACCACTGCACTTTTGCATCTCATTACTCGCGCACATTCAGCTTTTTAAATTACAGCTAGCTTCACTGCAGGCTCTTCCCCTGGATTTCATAGAACTTCATTATCCACAGCTGAACCAAGCTATCAATGCTTCTCAGGGATTATTATGAACCCTTAGCCACTCAGCAGCATTGAGCCCGCAATTTTCTTCCGCCTTCTTGGCTGTCCAATACTTCTCCTGAACCAAAACTGCACAAAGCAATAAAAAGGCTGCAGGGGTTTCTCCTGAGACCGAGTTGCACAAAACCGCCAACAAAACACCTTCTGCTGCCTGGGGATTCTTGTTCTGCCTCCTAGCACACCCAGTCATGTGGAATTGACCTATCAACCACCGAGTGTCTGGAGATCCGGTATCCGCGTGAACATCACGTTGCTGGCTCTATGGTGATCTCTGCAAGCGCCCCTGATGTACCAGGAACACCATGCTGTGTATTGGTAACCCGTCCCACTCTGTGCATGCGGCGGAACGCCCAGGGCATGCTGGGGTTCGTAGTCCTGAGCTTTCGCCACAAAAGCCCCGGGGATTTCGCGTTCCTTAACAAAGTCTACACTGATTTTAAGATTGCTGAACTGGACTTGCCCTCATTGAAATTAACTGCACTGAAATATGCCTCTTCCACCTAAATACAAGTCTCTGAACTGCATTCGAATCTGGCGTTAGTGAATTTAATTATAGTGAAACGCATTGGCCACTCTGAATTTATTCATGCTGAGGTCGCCATTTCCACAGCTATAAAGGACATTGCTGTAATGAATGTCGTTTATGCTGAACGGAGCCATACTAATCTGAACATTTTTACTCTCAAAATCTAACTATGTTGAGATACATTAGTTCACATTGAAGTTACACGTGCTGAAAAGGGCACGTCGACCCCGAATGCAACTGGACTGGGCCTGTTCACGCTGAACTGGGCCCATCCACAATTAATATACTGGCAATGGCTCAAGCAAGTCCACATTGTTCGGAATCCTGTGGACAGTCTATGCAACGTTTCTTATTTCGGCCAGGCCATAATGAGATGCAGTCCGTTGTAATAAGGTGGGTGTGCAGTCTCCAATAGATTTGTAATAATTGTTCCCCTTATTTAAGATTACAGAGTTGGAATGATGATGTAAGAAAATCGCAGTGTTTTCCTTGGGAAAAATTCCAGTTCTCGGCGCGGTCAGTAATGGAAGCAAATGCTTTGGACTGACCGCAAAATACAAGCAGTTATCGTTTTTATTTCCACATAAAGAATTGTAAGCCCGATCCTTCTGTATTCTCAGGGTGTTTCGCTTTGGAACCATGTTAGTCCACATTTAAAAATAATAATTCCATCGAAACGTAAACAACAACTGAGCAGCAGTTAATCTGTTTGTTACAATAAATGTAATAATTGTATAATGTCAAACCATTTAACTGCCTCTCTAGAGCCTGACATCAGGTATAAATGTGACGATTTTACAATGAATTGCAGAACGCTCTTTGAGTTTCGGACAGTAATGCCCGCAATACCAAAAGATCTGGTGTATTCCACTTACTAACCCGCCCTTGGAGCTATCGCGGTTCCAGATAAAGTATTGTAGTTAGTTAGTAAGTAGCTGCATTAACTATTGGTTGGCTACATCATTTCTTCCATTTTACCATTGTCGTTGCTCCACTTTAGGGTCAACCTTCTTTTCAATTAAAATGATATGATTTCCGCCTCCACAGGATTAGTTTGTTTCCTTTAACGGGAATAGTTGCTCCTCGTGTACAGTATATTTTATTTCCATGTTAATAATATTAATTCGCCATTTTAGAATTATGATTTCGTCCGTTTGCCGACATAATCACGCGTTATTAATGTTATAATTTCACCTCTTTAACATTGTCATTTCACACCTTTACAGGCATACTTTCTTCATTTGCCTGCACAATTGGTCGCCTTTAACAGGGTGCTATCTTCCTCTGACAGGAATCATTTCATCGTTCTAATTACATAACTTCTCCTGTTTGCCGATTACATCTCATGATGCACATGTATTTGTATTGTTTATTGGGGACTAGAACTGTCGGTGAATTAGCATGCTTTTAAAAGGGTGCAAATGTAATTTCATTGTTCTGTGGTCAAAGCTATGTGCCTGAAATAATGGAAAGTTATTATGTTATAAAGTTATTTCTATTGCGTTATTGAGATTGTTGCGGGTGAGTTCTCACACTGTTATCAGGATGTAAATGAAGTTCCATTGTGCTATCATCGGCACTGTTAGTTGGAGTGAATTGTCACACTGTTATCGCAGTATATATGTAGATTTTTTGTGTTATTGCCTTTGTCAGCGATGGAATAATTCACAGATTGAGAGGATGAAACCATTGAATAATCCAGACTGAAGTTAACGAATTAAATTATTTAGGTAACATTATTATCATGCAACGAGAGGGAAACGTGAGCAATGCTGTAGTTTCCATTTAATGGATAGTTGGTATTTACCCTAAACTCAAAGAGAAAAGTCTCCAAAAGCCACTGTTTCAGCCAATTCTCTTCCACATTCGCTGCTGCTGATAGTTCTAAACTAATAATTGCTAAGTGCGGGATTTTCTTCTACTGCTCACATCCAGCAATGTCTCGGACTCTTCCCATCTTCACTATTTATTCCATATGGAGTGTATTCCCAGAACTGGTGATAGCTCTCGCGTCTCATTTACAAAGTCACTATTTCAAATATCCACTACACGGTGAATTTGAACAGTTAGCTGACAGCGCAGTGCAAAATTGTTGGTGGGTCCTCCTTCAAATGCGACATCAACATCTGACAGGTCCAGTGGTTCAGATCAACACTAAATATAAAGAGTGATGATAAAGTGAAGAGTTCAGATTTAACATTGTTTTCAGCATAAAATGACTCAAGCGAATTCGGAGGAATTCTAATTGTCCTCCCGATTCCTGTGTCTGATTATTTTTTATATATATACAGGAAGTATACTGCAGACTTCTCTAACATTGAATAATTTTACGATAATTAATTGAAGGAAATCACTTTGCATCCTTTAAGCTTGCAAACTCATTCTTGGTTGTTTTTTTATTCAACTACATTGACATTTTCTACATTGTTTTGGTGGGGGGATATTTTCCTTTGCATTCGGTGCCTCTGTGTTGGTTAACAGGTTTGTTCTATTTCTTCTGGTCCTCTGTTCGGTCTGATATTAATTTTCATTGTTATACTTTTGACCCGTCTTATTTTTTACTCCATGTGTCTAATCCTCCCGAGTATTTGGAATAATTAAAAACTTAAAATCATGTCAGATACCTTTAATATCACAAAGCAATCCTCAGGAGCTAATGTTTTTGTTGGCAATCAGACTAGTAACGTTTCTGTTCTCTTTCTCTCTCTCTCTCTCTCTCTCTCTGTTTCTTTCTCTCTCTCTGCCTCTCTCTCTCTCTCTCTCTCGCCCTTTCTTCCAGCTAACGTGACAGTGATCGTGATACTGTCTAGGAGAAGATGCGGTCTCTATGGATGTATCACTTATTACCTGGTGTCCATGGCGGTGACAGATCTCCTGGTCATGGTGACGGCTGTAATATTAAACCGGGTTGTTGGAATACATTTCCCATCAAGTTTCCTGTCTATCGCACCAGCTTGCAGTTTTTGTGCTGCCTTAAATATTGCAGTCATTGACAGTTCAGCCTGGATAACATTCGCTTTCACCTTTGATCAATTTCTGGCCATTTCTTGTCAGAAGCTGAAATTAAAATATTGTACCGAGAAGATAGCAGCATGGGTGATAGGAATCGTATCCACGTTGTCCTGCATTAAAATAACTTGATATATTTGCAATTTGAACCTATGTACATAATTAACAACGTACCCTGGTCCTGCATCATAAAAGTGGTAATTTATACATCACCTGCATGGGCCGCATACGACTGGATTCGTTTACTTTTAACCCTTTGTCTCCCATTCATTCTGATTTTACTGCTCAATGCTCTGACATACAGATACATTCTAGTGGCCAATCAAGCTCGCAGGAGACTCCGGACCCAGAGCAAAGGAGAGAATCAGAGTGACCCAGAGATGGAGAATTGGAGAAAGTCCATTTTTTAACTCTTTGCCATCTCCGGCAGTTTCATCCTGTTATATTTGTTATTTCTTGTAAACATCGTCTACGTCCGAATTACGAATGTTACTTATTTCTCAGGTTCCGATGTCCATAATGTAACATTTATTCTTCAGTAAAGTGGGTATATGCTACAATTAATGAGTTTCTGCGTCAACCCGTTTAGTTATGCCGGGACCCAGAGTAAAAACAGAGACATGTTAATGAATGGGGTGAAATACCCATTGAACATTTTTCTTAAAATATTTAAATATCGAAAATACCCAAATCAGCTGTACCGTGTATTGCAGCATGACCTCTTCTTGTCCATGTAACTCACAGACCCACCTCCAGAGTGCACTCCCTTTTGAATCCTTTCCCAGTATGTGAATTTAAGATGGCATAAAAAAGTTGGATTACCACATACAACAGCCTTGTAAATTAATATCCGTTAGTTTCCAGTTCTCTCAGTGGTGATGATGCAGCACCCTTGCATTCCCGTGAGTGTAAGTGCGCTGGAGGTAAGTATAGAGTTGAAGTTAGCTCGTGGTCATTAATATTATTATTATTAATATTATTATTGTTATTATTTTCTGGGATTTGAGCGTTGCTGACAGGGTCTCCTGCCCATCCCTAATTTCCATCCTCGAGTCAGAGCCCTGGCTGCATTCGTGGCCTGATGGACTCCACCATCAACCTAAGGCGTGCATAGTCTCTTCAAGCAGCACCAGATGTTCACACAGTTCCTTCTGCAGCACATGCCTGACTCTAACATTGTCATCAGCCTGAATTTGATCATCGCACGGCATTCCCACAGCCTTTTCAATGGGAGCAGAAGCAACTGTCAGCTGCTCCAGAGCTTCTGTGCTGCCCTCACTGGACTTTGGCCCTGTTAACGCTCCCATGCCACCACCTTGAGTGGATCTGCGCTTGTGGATGGCGCCGCACCCGTCTCACGATTAGAAATTGCTTGTGCTGCCTCCATGCCTCTCAGATCAAGAGCCTCTTCGCACATACCAGTGATGATAGCCTTGTTTCCCGAGAATGTTTCGTTTCCAAGTGTTTCCAATCTCATTTCCTGTGAAGAGATGAATTTCAATGGTTGCACGCCATCAAAGACTCTATGATGCTGGAAGACTAATTGTTGTTTATAATACGACAGGCACAGCTCTGCAGGCACCCATTCAGTACTGACTGCAGGAGTCACGAATACCTCATCAGTGCCATCGCAAAGACATTAGAGCATCTGTGACAGGCAATGCTGATGCTTGGGTGTCTCCTAGGTGGGAAGCCCCTTCATAATTATTCACAGTTAATGCTGCCAGCTAATATAATGCGCTGCAAGACAAGTCATGTCCTTGATCCTGTTTCAGCACTGCAGCCAAGTGGGTCAGTGGGACCAGTACAATGTTCCTCCAGTACAATGCTCCTCCTCTCCTCTGCTATCGCCATCTATCCCTGCACACTTTGGCTAGCTAACCTCCTCAGTACGCCCCTCGGAAAGTTTACAACCTGCAAGAGCACATGGAGGGGTGTGGGGGGGCATCAGGGAGCCTATGTGTATCTTTTCCTCATGACTCCTGACATGTTGTTCTCCGTCTCTGTACCCTCCCTGCTACAGCCTTCGGTAAAAATGCTGGCTGCCATTTGAATATGACAACAGGCATGTCATCACTGATACTCCCTCCGCCCGAGACTCCTAACGAGGTAGATCCCTCATCTGTTCACCCTTCATTGAATGGCCTTGAGAAGAGTGTTTTCCCACAGCAGCCCAGCCGCCACGCCACCCAATTTACATCTCGACATCGGGACTTTACAGGTACCGGTAAAATCTGGGCCTATTTCATCAGGAACTGTGCTTCCTGTATAGTGATGGGCAATTGAGAGGGTTGATTGAATGCCAATTTCCTTTAGGAATAGTTTCATGTAGCGCTCGAGGCTGCTGAACAACTCGGGAGGTGGGGGAGAGTGGACGGGGAGCTCTTGTCCACATGGAGTGGAGATCATTTGCCTGCCCGGAGTGTGTGAAGAAACCCATCTACTGCTGAGGCACAAGTGGGTCCACGGGGACGGGAAGATTGTAAGAACCATTGGTTTCCCCGCAATGCTGGCAGAAGTTATAAGAACATAAGAACTAGGAGCAGGAGTAGGTAATTCAGCCCCTCGTTTCTGCCCCGCCATTCATTACGATTATGGCTGATCTCATTTTGGCCTCAACTTCGATTTCCCGCCTTCTCCCCATAAACTTTCAACCCATTACTAATTCAAAATCTGTCCATCTCAAATTTATTCAGCGTCCCGGCATCCACTACACTTTCAGGCAGTGAAAATCACAAGTTTCCGACCGTTTGAGAAAGTAATTACTCCTCATCTCTGATTTAAATCTATCACCCCTTAGCCTAAAACTATGGTGTCTCGTTCAATAATGCCTCACAAGGGGAAACTTTGTCTATCTCCTTTAGCATGTCATATACCTCAATTAAATGTCCTCTCATCCTTCCAAACTCTAGCGAGATCGGCCTAAACTGCTCAATCTCTCCTTATAACACAAACCCGGCATCTCTGGAATCAATCTAACGAACCTCCTCTGAACCGCCTCCAATGCAACTAAATCCTTCCTCAAGTAACGGGACCAAATCTGTGCACAGTACTTCAGTTACGGACTCACCGAAACCTTGTATAGTTGAAACAAAACGGTGACCCATAATCTGTGATGGGGCAGTGAAGGGGTTCCTCCACATCGTCCCTACTAGTTTGTGAGGGACATACAACACTGAGCATTGCAATTGCACATGTTTTGAACCTGAACCTGAATAGATTCTGTCCTTGTTCCATAAGACCATAAGAAATAGGACCAGAAATTGGGCTATTCGGCCCATCGAGTCTGCTCCGCCATTCAATCATAGCTGATAAGTTTCTCAACCCCATTCTCCCGCCTTCTCCCCGTAACCTTTGATCCCCTTACCAATCAAGTACCTATCTATCTCGGTCTTAAATACACTCAATGACCTGGCCTCGACAGCCTTCTGTGGCAATGAATTCCATAAATGCACCACACTCTGGCTAAAGAAGTTTCTCCTCATCGCTGTTCTAAAAGGTCTTCCCTTTATTCTGAGACTGTGCCCTCGGGTCCCATTCTCTCCTACTAATGGAAATATCTTCCCCACGTCCACTCTACCCAGGCCTTTCAGTATTCTGTAAGTTTGTAGCAGATACCCCCCCATCCTTCTCAACTCCATCGAGTATGGATCCAGAGTCCACAAACGTTCCTCATATGTTAAGCCTTTCATCCCTTGGATCATTCTCGTGAACCTCCTCTGGACCCTCTCCAGGGCTAGCACATTCTTCTTGATATACAGGGCCCAGAATTGCTCACAATATTCTAAATGTGGTCTGACCGGAGCCTTATAAAGCCTCAGCAGCACATTCCTGCTTTTATATTCCAATCCTCTCGAAATAAATGCCAACATTGCATTTGCTTTCCTAACTACGGACTCAACCTACAAGTTAACATTAAGAGAATCCTGGACTAGGACTCCCAAGTCCCTTTGCACTCCAGATTTCTGAAATATCTCCCCATTTAGAAAATAGTCTATGCCTCTATTCTTCCTACCGAAGTGCATGACCTCACATTTCCCCATGTTGTATTCCATCTGCCACTTCTTTGCCCATTCTCCTAACCTGTCCAAATCCTTCTGCAGCCTTGCCGGCTCTTCAATACCAGCTGTCCATCCACCTATCTTTCTTCCCTCTGGGACATCCCGCTTCTCCAGCTTTGGAATAATCTCCTTAATCAATGCAACATCTGCCTTCTTTTCAAACATTTCTAATGTTCCTTAGCTCTCTCTATTCAAGGAGATTTGAAACCCAGTCCTGCCCTTCTTTGTGTCACGTCTCTGATATAGCCAAAACAATGCATTTCCACAGTGCAATCTCCGGCTGTAACTCACCGATCTTATTTACCACAATATGTGGATACATATAAATGCACAGTAACCCTGATTTGAAATCCATTACTTTCACATTTTTGCCGGACCCATCTATTAGCTTACTATTCCTTATTCTAGTGCTTCCTGTATCTCAATTTGTGCTTTCTAACTTGATACTCCTACCTAAGTTCGCCGCCTGGATCTGACACCTCTTCCTCGTTAATTTGAAACCATCACAACTGCACTAATAAAACTCAGTCAGGTGCAGCCCGTTCGGCCAACTGGTCCAATCTCCCTCAGGGTCGTTCCCACTGTCCCAAGAATATAAAGCCCTCATTCGTGCACCCTCTTTCAGGACACACATTCATTTGTTATATCTTTATATTTCTGTATTCACTTGCGCTGGGTACTGGGAGTAATCTGGATTCTTCTTCCTAATTTTTTACATAGCTGCCTAAATTCAGCCTGCAGGACCACATCCCTCTCTCTACCTATGTCTTTGGTATGGATGTGGACCACGACATCTGGTCATTCGCCCTCCCTCAGGGGGCTCTGCCACTGCTCAGTGACTCTGGCACCAGGGGGTAATACACCATCCTGGATTCACATACGCGGGCACGGAAACGACCATCTATTCCCCGAAATATCAACTATGCTGCAGTCTCTTCTGCTTGCTTTGTCTTCATATAGCGTGATGATTTTTGAACCATTCATCTACTGTGGAACAGGTCCTATCCTCCAGCAGAGGAGGAGAAGGTTAATAAGGTCACAAAGATAAATTATTAAATTCACGAACTATCACTAATTCAAAAAGATCATTTGAATATACTTATTGATTATTTTCGGCACTTTATTTTATTTAAAATATATCGCAGTTCATATAATATAATTAAAATATATTGAGATCACATTGACCATTCTACCACCAAGGAATCGTAGCTGACCCCAGTGACCTGTGAAAAATGTAAGTAGGTCAAATGCAGGCACTGGTGTTCACTCTAGTAGCGCAATCGGTTAGCATGTGATACTTATAGAGCAGAGCTGCTGAGGTTGCAAATTCGAGCCTTACCTGGAGTACATGTTTCACGACTTGTGGAAACACATTTGTATAGTAGATTCTGAAATTAATGGCATGGTTTTCAGCAGACAGCATTGTAATAGACCCGCAATTTTAGAGCATAAGCGCAGCCCAGCTCCCGGTGCTCATTTATTAAAGTATGTTACACAGGGGTGTACAGGAAATCTGGAAAACCAACAGCGACCCATTTTCCACCTCTCCCATGCTTGTGACTTGTTCTGTTTGACTAAAATCGTCAAGAAAACCATGTTCAAAAGACAAGATGTTGCACTTCCATCACTGATCACATTAGAATACACCCAGCTGGAAGTGGTTAGTAAATCCTACTCCCCAGGTTCCATGGTGACAGACAGACTGCCCCTTGATGCAGTTCCTGATACACGCAAGGGGAAAACAGATATCACCTGGCTCATGAAACGTGCATGGATTATATCAAGCTGACCCTTGGGACCAAGCTGATGGCTTAGGGCTGTGTTCTCAGGACCTTGTTGACAGGTTGTTAAACATGGACGACTTACAGCTGTCAAGAAAAGTGACTAGCTCACAGTTGAATATACATCCGGGAGCCCAGGGAATAAGAGATGCAGATTTGTCCTCAG
This sequence comes from Isurus oxyrinchus, assembly GCA_026770705.1. NCBI lineage: Eukaryota > Metazoa > Chordata > Chondrichthyes > Lamniformes > Lamnidae > Isurus > Isurus oxyrinchus. The sequence continues at coordinate 75,997,366 of JANJGN010000020.1, read as the reverse complement.
TGTTCATTAACTAGCAGAGCCACCCCTCCACCATTTATTCTCTTCATGTCCTTCCAAAATGCCCTTTGATATTCAAGTCCCAATCCTTGTCCTCCTGCAGCCAAGTCTGCAATGGCTATCAAATCGTACTTCTTTATTTGTGGATGTGCTATTATTTGGAAATAATCAAAATTAACCTCTTTCATTGGTTTGGGGTGAGGCTCATTTGGTGTCACTTCATCTCTGTGTCTAAAGCCATGAACACTGAGGACAAATCTGCATCTCTTATTCCCTGGGCTCCCGGATGTATATTCAACTGTGAGCAAATAACACACCCTTGTAAATACAGAGCTATTGCAAACAATGTTACATTTTCTTATCAACAATACAACTTATCATAAAAAGCCACGTCAACACTTGTTTTAGCACCATACCAGAGATACGATACATTGTTAGTAAATGTTAATAACACTTCCTACAGTTATGTCAAGACAAAGGCTGCCCTCCAATACAAATCTTCTGTTTTACGGATATGGTTCATCAATTGAGCCAAGTCATAGATCCTTTAGTTTTAAGATGAGGTGTCGTGTTAAGTTAAAGCTGCTGAATTCACCTTTTTTGTTTATCCCTTTGAAACTGACAAAGAATCCCTCAATTGCACAATTCAAATAAAACAAATATAACTCATCGAACCTATGCTTCTCGGTACCTTAAAGTAATTAAGGCAATAACACCGGTTCCTGCTCCCAGCCTAAAATCTATATTGCCTCAGTAGCAGAAACTCAAACTGAGCTGTAAAGATAACATAAATATTATTTCGTATCAACATAAAACCCTATAATATTCGTAGTATTATCACTACTTAAAGGCCATTCCGTTCGTTCTTACTGTTCTTGTCCTCTGAAGGATTAGTTCATCTCCTGCCACACTCTGTCTGCTCCCCATAGGCCAGATGTTTCCTTCCTTTTCATATAATTATCCAATCCCATTTTGAATGGCTCGATTGTCACGGCCTACCCACCGCATCCTCACGCAGTCCATTCAAGGTCCTTTCCACTCGCTGCATGAATAAAAGCATTTCCTTGTGTCGCTAATGCTTATTTTCTCAATTAACTTAAATCTGTGCCCCTTCTTCTCGATCCTTCCACCAATTGGACCGTTTTCTAATTTCTACTCTGTCCAGACCCATCTAGATTTTGAATACATGTATAACTTCTGCCTCAACCTTTTCTTCTCTAAGGAAAGCACTCCCAAGTCCTCTAATCTACCAGTTTAACTGAAGATCCCCATCCCTGGAACCATCCTCGTGAATCGTTCCTACTCTCTCACTGATACGTTCACACTTTTCCTAAAGTGTGGTGTCCAGAACTGGACGCAAATGCTCAGGTTGAGACTTTAACTGTGTTCGAAAAACTCTTTGATTTTGAACTTTGTGCCCCAATATATAAAGCCTCAGATATCATATGCTTTATTAACCAGCCTGTCAGCACTAACAACAGAGACAGGGCATCGTGTTATATAAACAGAACATGGACTTGTGCAGCATTCACTGTGACCTCTTCTAGCTTAATATAAACATGGCAGGGTCAACTCAAGTAATAACTGAGGGAATGCCTCGTTCAATGCAAACAGGCACATGTTCCAGTTTAAGACAAAGGGGGACATTGTACAAGGAAATAACAGTTGGGACATGAAGTTTTGTCATGTTAGCTGAGACATGGTTCCGTGCAGTCATAACTGATAGTGTCTCACAGAACAGAAAGAGGACCTTGGTTAAGCATGCTGACAGCAGAGATTGGGCCGAATACAGAAATAAGTGAGACATAGCCTCCTCTAATATAATCAATGACACGACCTAGTGTTATTTAAACAGGCACGGTGTCTAGATTGATATGAGTAGAGACAGCGCCAGTGCAGCAATCGTTGAGAAATGCCTGCCTCACGCAATTTGAACAATCACGCTTTCGGTTCCATCTGCTGGACAAACCTTGCTATTGCAGATGCTGTGAAAATGCTGATTTAATATACTGTTTCAGACATCAATCATAGAATTGAAGAATTCTTACAGAAAACTAAGAGGCCATTTGTCTGGCCCATGCTTACACTCTAAAGGAGCAATTGACCTAGTTCCACTGTTTTCCCCCTCGTCCAGCATTTTTCCCTTTTCCGAAAATGATGCAATTTATTTTTGAAAGCATCAATTGAATCTGCCTCCACCACATACTCAGCCTGTCTACTCCAAACCCTAACCACTCACTGCGCGAAAAAAGTTTATTTTTAAATGTCGCTGTGCTTCTTTTCCTGATTATCTTAAATCTGTGCCCACTTGTTCTCGAATCTTCCACCATTGGGAACTATTTCTCCCTGCCTACTCTGTCCGGACCATCATGATTCAGGACAACTTTAACAAAACTCCTTTCAAACAGCGTATGGCAAGGGGTGAAAACGATAATATATTTTTGTTGTTGTTACAAGAAAATAACATAAGTGGAGTGCGAAAATATGATCGAGTAAGGGCAACAGAACTGATGCTAGCCGGGCTATAATTGCGTTAAATATATATTTTTGTTTCATCTTCTATGAAAGAGGGAACAGTTAATATGTATATTTGATCCACAAATGAGACCATAGGACTTTCAGTGGTAAATTGCTACATTTATTACGTTAGCACCAGCATGGTTGATGAAGAGCTGTGGAAATCCAGCTGAATCAATCCACGGCCCAGATAAGATGCATCCGAGGATTTTTATGGAAATAAGCGAGAAATCTGCATGTTCTCAGTCATAAATCTGTGAAAAATGATTGAATTCTGCAAAGACGCCTGGCAAGCAGGTAAAATAAAATGCAGCGTTTATTGTTCTTTGGTAAAATGTTCGCAAAAGTGAGTCAGGAAATCACAGACCATGAGTTACCCCTCGTAAGTCCATAAGAAAGGAAGGTTTATGGGGCATGTGGAGAGAAGGAGAACGTTTCATTGTAGCCAGTACGTGTCCATGAAGGGAAGGACTTGCTTATCTAGCTGACTGGTCACTTTGAACGTGAGCAAAATGAGATTCATGGGGCAAGATAGACAGTGGATGTGATGCATTTGGATTTCTGCAGGCTTTCTAAACTGTTCCTCTGGAAAGGATGGGACCCTGGAAGAGATATCGCCACAATAAGAGGGAGGACAGCAAGGGAATCGGAATTAGTTGACTGATGGATTCCAGATTGTAATGATACAGGGATTGTATTCAGACTGGAAGAATATGAACGTTGGGATCCCACATTGTTCTGTTTCATTCCGCATTAGTTTAAGATGATAATAAATGAAGCCAGAAGATCAATGCTTACAACTGCAGCGAGGGAAAAGCCTAATTAAGATGACAGGTGCACATCTGATCAGGGTAAGCTATGGGTGGATTTAAATACTTGAAAAATAGGCAGAAAGGCAATGGATAACATTCCTCGGAGAGGAAATCAAAATTTGTCACATGGAGATAAGGAATTAAGGAAGGAAATATCACACATGGAAAAAAATAACCTGTATGGGAAAATAAAAATAAACTGTGGTTTCTGACTGACAAGAGTTGATTATCTGTTAACCATGAGCAAAGCAAATGAGGCCCTGGGATGGACACAGATTCCCTCTCTCCACGCTTCCTGACGCCTTCTCCGGCATAGTGCCAGCCTTGCCGCCTCCCAGCCTGCCTCTAATGGACCTGGAAAGTTCAGGTTAATATTCCACTGGGTGTTCGATCTATGGAGCAGACTCTCGAAAGCATGGAAGCCGTTAACATTGATTCTTACAGGAACACAGATTAGGAGCAGGAGTAGGCGGAATGGCCATCGATCTGCTCTGTCACTCAAAACTTGGGCTTCAACTCCATGTTTCCGCCCTTTGCCCATATCCCTTAAATCCCTGAGACACTGTAACTCTGCCTATCCCGAACTAAAGAGGATGGAGAATCCAGATCTCTCTGGGGTAGAGAATTCCAAAGGTTCACAACCCTTTGAGTGAAGTAATTTCTCCTCATCTCAGACCAAAATGTTCGGCCCCTATCCTGAGACCATTCCCCGTGTTTTAGATTCTCTGACCAGGCTGTAAAGATTTGAAAATAAATTCTCTCCCATATATTCTTTGTGTTTGATATGTATAATTTCGCCATTAGGACCAAGAATGTGAGAAATGGAGAACATTATCTTCGAGACATAAGTGGTAAAAAAGCTTTAACAAGATCCAATGTGTCGGGTTGAAAATTGACGATGTATTGCAGAGGAATTACAGAATACAGCAAAGTTTAACTATTCCCATTCTGAATGAGATTAGTGTCTGATAACTGTACCAAATGTGCCCATTGCAGTCTGAAATAACTCCAACCAGCTCCAGCCAATACCTCCAATGGAGAATGATGAGAGAGTTCATGTACAGTGTCAGGTGGTAAAAGAGCGAACGCTGCTGCAAACTTCAAACCCACACAGTATTTTTCCATATTCATAATTCATCAATATGTTTTCAAATGCAGCCATGCAGTAACTGAACTTCTCTGAGGCTGGCAAACAGCACCGCCTGTAGTGGCGCTGAGGTGCCAGCAGAGGGTGGGGTTGTATCACTTTAATCACAAGACAGTGAAACGAGTTTGAGACGAGGCTTTGACCATTTTAATTCATTCATGCGGTACTCTTTGCCATTGTATAAGTCCATTTATCTAAAATTCTTTAGCTGAAACACTTGCACCATGTATCATAAATGCATCATCAGCATCCTGGGGGTTACCATTGACTAGAAACTAAACTGGGCTAACCATATAAATACTGTGGCCACAAGAGCAGGTCAGAGAGGCTGGGAAATGTGCGACGATTAACTCACCTCCTGACTCCCCAAAGCCTGTCCACCATCTAAAGGCACAAGTCAGCATTTTGATGGAGTACTCTCCTCTTTCCTGGATGAGTGCAGCTCCTAAACGCAAACACACGAAGCTTGACATCAAAGCATCCCACTTGATTGGCACCCCATCCACAAACATTCACTCCATCCACCACCGTCGCACAGTAGCAGCAGTGTGTACCATCTACAAGGTGCACTGCAGGAATTCACCAGGGTTCCTTTCACAGCACCTTCCAAACCCATGACCATTACCATCTAGAAGGACAAGGGCAGCAGCCACCACCACCTGGAAATTCCCCTCCAAGTAAGTCACCATCCTGACTTGGAAATATATCGCCGTTCCTTCAACGTCACTGGATCAAAATCCTGAACTCCCTTCCTACCAGCACTGTGGGTGTACCTACACCACATGGACTGCAGAGTTTCAAGAAAGCAGCTCACCACCACATTCTCAGGGGCAACTAGGGAAGGGCAATAAAGGCTGACCCAGCCTGTGATGCCTACATCCTGGGAAATGAACTGAACATGCCAAAGTACCAATAAATCGACAACTGTCCCAGGTTTATGACTGTTGTTAATGTCACTGCAGTTGCATCCCTGTTAGGAAGTTAATGCTGTTCCATGTACGAGTCACTGATATGGGTCTGCAGTGTGATTAACCAGCAAACTGAGAGCCTGGTAACCCCCTGCTCACTACATGAATATCAGGATCGCTGCTCCAGTTAACTGACTATCGCTGGTATGGGGGGTCTCAGTGGTGTCCAAAACAGACTGAGGGGGATGGGAGGTTAGCCTGACAGATCTCAACCCCCTTGAGAATGAACACTTTCTCACGCGTGTTCCCCTCTTTCAATGAGACGGGCCAAGTCCTGCCGAAGAGGGTGATCTGAAGACCTGTGAGCCTTGATCTATCCTGAACAAATGTGTCTGCCATCTTATTGCCATCGAATTCGTCACCACTCACTTGTGCTTGAACCTGTTCTTGGGCGACTGCTGGTGAAATGCAGAATGGAACGTCTTCTCTCCCATCGGCATCCGCCCGCCAACATAAACTGTCCTCAGGCAAATATTGCTAACAGCCGAGCATTTGCCAAGTAACATACACTCTCTCCTTATTGCATTCATGGCTCATATTTGTCACCAGGTCAGTTCATATTTTTTTAAGTTTCTTAAATCGCTGCCGTCCATTTGTCCCATTGTTCTATTTTTGGTCAAGTTGACCAGTTGAAACGACCTGAATGGCGATGGTCTGATCTGAATGACCATGTCCATCGTGTCTGATATTGCTCACATGCTCTCTCCCTCTCACTGCCTGAACCTGTTCCCACATTTCCCATTGCTGTTGGGCTCATCCTGGGGCACTGTAGCCTTTTGCGAGACATGAGATTATGGAATCTTTTAAATGTTTTTTTTTCTAAATATTAAAGATTTTCATTGAAATGTACCCACCACGTGTCTTGTCTTTCGTTCCTGAAATGTTTTACTCAGTGCAATGTTTGTGTGAAATAGTCTGTCAGGCCCTTAAATGATCACTTTAGCATGAGGTATTCTACCGAGGATGATGCCCGGATTGAAGCTCCACCCTAGGCCCAATAGGGCTGTGCAGGACTGAGCACTGCACACTTGCAGGTGTCCCATTTTATTTTGTTTTTCTCTATGGTTTGTGGGCATCACTGGCAAGGCCAGCATTTTCTGTCCACTCCTAATTCCCATTGAACTGAGTGGCCTGCTGGGGCAAATTTCCTGGGGCATTTAAGAGCCCGGCACATTTACGGTGGGTCGGAGTCTGGCATTAGCCTGGCTCTCTGGATTACTAATCCCATGAGGTTACCACTAATCCTCCATGTCCCCGAGTTGGAATTCAGAGGCAGTTGAATTCGGAACCATGAGAGAGGGTAATTGTTTTATTTGTTTGCAGGATGTGGGCATCACTGGCTGGGCCAGCATTTATTGCCCATCCCTAATTGCCCTTGAAGGTGGTGATGAGCTACTGCCTTGAACCAAGGTCAGCATTTGCTGTCCACCCCTAATTGTGAGGGTCTTGTCAAGAGACAGAAATGTGTCAACCACACTTGCTGTGGGTCTAGGGGTCACATGTAGGCCAGATGGGAATGGCAGCTTTCTTTCCCTAAAGGGCAAATGAAACCAATCCATGTGATGTCGATACACCCACAGTGCTGTTGGGTAGTTCCGGGATTTTGACCCAGCGACAGTGCAGGAACGGCTATATATTTCCAACTCAGGATGGTGAGTGACATGGAGGGGAACTCCCACGTGGTGGTGTCCCATTGTCTCTGGTGCCCTTGTCCTACTAGATGACAGTGGCTGTGGGTTTGGAAGGTGCTGTCGAAGGAGCCTTGGTGAATTCCTGCAGTGTATCATGTAGATGGTGCACACTGCTCCCACGGTGCGTCGGTGGTGGAGGTAGTGAATGTTTGTGGATGTGGTTTCGATCAAGTGGCTGCTTTCTCTGGATTGTGTCACAATTGTTAAGTGTTTTGGGAGCTGCCCTCATCCAGGCAAGTGGGGAGTATTCTATCACACTGCTGACTTGTGCCTTGTAGATTGTGGGCAGGCTCCGGGGAGTCAGGAGGTGAGTTACTTGTCACAGGAGTCACAGCCTCTGACCTGCTGCTGTGGCGACAGTATCTATATGGCTAGTCCAGTTCAGTTTCTGGTCAATGGCAACCCCGAGGATGTTGATTAGTGGAGGATTCAGTGATGATAATGCCATTGAATGTCAAGGGGCGATGGTTGGATTCTCTTTCGTTGGACATGGCCATTGTCTGTCACTTGTTTGGCGTGATTGCTACTTTCCACTTCTCTGCCCAAGCTTGGATTTTTTCCAGTTCTTGCTGCATTTGGACACGGACTCCTTCAGTATCTGAGGAGTCACGAATGTTGCTGAACATTGTGCAATGATCAGCAAACATTCCCACTTCTGACCATGTGATGGAAGGAAGATCATTGATGAAGCAACTGAAGATGATTTGGCTGAGGGCACGATTCTGAGGAGCTCCTACAGTGTTGTCCTGGCGCTGAGATGACTGACCTCCAAAAACTACAACCATCTTTCTTTATGCTAGATATGACTCCAACCAGCAGAGAGTTTTCCCCGATTCCCATTGACTCCAGTTTTGCTGGAGCTGCCTTCATGTCAAGGGGAGTCTCTCTCACCCCACCTTGTGTGTTCAGCTCTTTTGTCCATGTTTGAAACAAGGCTGTAATGAGATCAGGAACTGGCTGGCCTGGCAGAACCGAATTGGGCATCATTGAGCAGTTTATGACTAAACAAGTGCCTCTTGATAGCACTGATGACCCCTTCCCGTTACGTTACTGATGATCGAGAGTAGACTGATGGGGTGGGAACTGACTGGCTTGGATTTGTCCTGCTTTTTGTGTATTGGGCAAATTTGCCATATATCCGGGTAAATGCCAGTGTTGTATCTGTTCTGGAACAGCTTGGCTCGGGGAACAGCAAGTTCTGGAGCACAGGTCTTCAGTACAATTGCCGGAATATTGTCAGGGCCCATAACCTTTACAGTAGCCATTGCCTCTTGGGTGAGGACTGGCAGCGGAATGCTGAGGTGGGGAGATGAGTGTTTGGACACAGCAAGTGCTAATGACCTGGAGCTCGCTTCTCACCAGGGTGATCCAAGGGGAAATGATTGATTTCTGAATGAAACTGGTCCCATGAGGCAAGGCAGCTCTCCGGGCTAGAGCAGCTGCATGGGAATGAATGGGGCTGCTCTGTGGGAGCTGGCATACATCGGGCTGAATGGCCTGCAGATGGCTACAGGAGGGAAGGTGAGGGTGTGAGGAAGGTTTAAAGATGAACTGATTCTCTGCTCTACTAACTTGGCCTAACACTCGTGTCTCTCTCTGAAGCCAGGAACTATCATTTTCCCTGGTGAGGGGCCATCGTGTTTGATGTTGGGGATCGGCGAGACCCTAATGTAAGAGCTGGAGTGACCCTGACCTAGAGTCGAAGTCACCAGGGCTGAGCGACACTGAATGCCGAAATCGATGATTAATTGTACCTAACATTTAGCATGTTGGTGGGTGGGGGTGGGGGTGGGGGGGGGGGGGGGGGGTGGGGGTGGGGGCGTTGTTACGGGGGAGGGGGAGGCGGGGAATCGGGGGAAGAGGTGGAGGGAGATAGGGTCCTCATGGTAATGTTGCAATTGATTAATACAGCTTGGAATAATAAAGCTAGTCTGCATAATGGTGACCTCGACAATTATAATTAACCACAACTTTAAAAAAACCCATCAGGTTCACTAATGTCCCTTTCGGGAAGGAACTCTGCCGTCCTTAACTGGTCTGGCCTACAAGTGACTCCAGACCCAAAGCAAGTGGTTCAGTCTTAAATGCCCTCTGGAATGGCCGGGCAGGCCACTTGGTTCGAGGGCAATTAGGGATGGGTAACAAATGCTGGCCTTGCCAGTGATACCCACGTCTTGTGGAAACATAATGGGAGATTTTGCCATGTCTCTTACAAAATATTTAGCTACGCTTAGGATTTAAAACTTCAGAATTCTTATATCTATTCTAACACATTCCTTTTAATACTTGCCCCCTGCAAACTTCCCCTCCCCCCCACACCCCCAAAAACGTGCTGTTTACCCAATAATTGGCAGATTTCCACATCGCCAAGTCCAAGTCCGTATTAGAATCTTAAATAATTCAGCCCTAAATATATTTTTCAGCTGAATACATTGTACTTTGTACACCCGCTGCAAATAAATTACCCTGTCTACCAACTGCAACTGATAAGTTTTCCCCTTCCAAACCAGTCTCTCATCTTCTTTCCAAAAGGTTGATTGTATTTGTTGATTTTATTTTGTATCAAACTGAGTTTGCAGAAACTGCTTCGAGAAGGACTTTTAGTTTAATGAGGTGTAAAACTGGCTATTAATTTAACTTCAGCTTTATTTCAGTGGTCACGGAATCTAACTGGTGGGACAGATTGTTATTATTGCAGTCAGCAGCAGTTTCAGAAACAATCTGCTGGTGGATGTTTCAAGTTACTTTGACGAATTGCTTCCTTACAACACGTTTTGGAATTGCATTGCAACCTTCGTCTAAGCATAAACACGAGTGGATAATGAGTGTGCAGGGTTTAGGTGCAGTACTCAGTCGTGATTCATCGATGCACGGCTTTCATGTTGGGACCACCCTTCATTCTAGCTTTGGTCTAACAGATGGAAGTGACTTCCTGAATAAATGTAAATCTGTGTAGCAGGGAGCTGACTTAAATATTGTCACCTGGAGCGGCTGTCAGTTTTAAGCTCTCCATAAGTATCCATAAACATTCACTCCCTCCATCACCGACACATAGTGTGTACCATCTACAAGATGCACTGCAGGAATTCACTACTGACTGTCTTCTATGTATTAATTAATCATCAGTGCATTCTAATATGTTACTCCCACCTACGGAAAAACAAACTGCAGCATCCTCTTTCCCCCTTGGAACAAATTCCTGACTTAGCCCATGGTTCACTGTTTTCAGATCAGTGTGTGCTTCCTAACTCTATTCAGCAGCAATGCTTATCAACTTTCATATGTTTTATTCATTCACCGGAGGCGGGCTTCACTGGCTGGGTCAGTGTTTATCGCCGATTTCTAATTGCTCTTGAACCGCTGTAGTCCATGTGGTGTAGGTACACCCACAATGTACTGAGGGAGTTCTAGGGTTCTGACCCAGCGACAGTGAAGGAATGGCCAATATAATTCTAAGTCAGTATGGTGAGTGACTTGGAGGGGAACTTCCAAGTGGTGGTGTTCCCATGTGTCGGCTGCACTCGTCCTTCTAGATGGTAGCGGTCGTGGGTTTGGAAGGTGCTGTGTAGACCAGATCACTGGAAGTACTTAAAGAGGAGGTAGATAGATTTCTGAAATATCAGGGAGTTGAGGGCTATGAGGAGACAAGAGACGAGAGGAGGTCGGAAAGAAAATAGAGAGAAAAGCCAGAATATAAAGAGAGAAGGGAGGGAACAGGAAAATGTGTGTGTGTGCATGTGTGTGTGTAGTGAACAAAGAGTAGAGAAAGAGAGAGGGATATCGAAAATCAGACATGGAGATAGAGAGTGGGATATAGAGGCATGTAGCATTTGTGTCCCTGTACGGGATGGACACCGATCACCAAATTCAGTTATTAGTGTCACTGCCGTAAGAGGTCCCACATTGGCAAAGTGGATGCTTTTAAACACTGGAAATGACCACCTTGCCAATCTCATTCAACCTTGTGCTTAAGTGTCCTGGACCACAGCTCACCCTTTCAGCCCAGGTTATGAGTCTTGTGTTGGCAATGCAAGTATCCAAGGCAATTGTTTGTAATGTATGAATTATAAGACGCGTTTGCCCATGTGAGGAAGGCAACAGTGGGCAAAGCAACAATGGCTGGTCCCGCCTGCATGTTGGGCAGGCTGGAGGTGCTCGCTGTGCCCTGTGGCACACAAGTGCACCTGGAACAGATGGTGTAACTGAGGGAGACCCACTTTCCTTTCCTGCATAAATGAAATGACCCGGCATTTTATCAGTCATTCAGGAGATCTCATCTGCACCTGCCTACACCCGAGTCATTTAATTCGCCTCACATTTGACTGGTGCTCTGAAGCAGTCTACTGGGCCATGTTGGAAAGGCAGCATTAACCCATTATTTGACTAATTGAGCCAGTGGACTGAATGGGTATTGGACAAGGTTCTTCAACTCCTCTCTGAATTTTCTCTGAGTCACCGCATAAACGAATGTGTTAGTGCAAGAGCTCAAGAGCTGGAGCGTATTGGCACTTTCTTGCAGAATGAAGTTTGGGTCGCCGAACCCAAGGATCTGATAATCATTCGTAATTCACTCGTACAGGAACTGTGCCATGTAGGTCAGCCACAACAGGATGAAACTGCCAGAGACAGCAAACAGTAAGACGATGGACCTTCTCCAGCTCTCCATCTCTAGGTCACTGTACTTCTGGCCATTGCTTTGGGTCCGGAGCCTCCAGCGGACTCTGCTTGCCGCTGGGATGTGCCTGACGGTAAGAGCATTGAGCAGAAGGATCAGGAGGAACGGGAGGCACGGTGTCAAGATGCGGTCAAACCAGTCAGATGCTCTCCATGCCAGAGAAGTGTAACGGAGATCCTTCAGGCGGCAGTACCAGGGCACATTGTTAATTATGTACACGGGTTCATGTATAAAGTACCATGGGACACTTTTTAAACAGCCCAAGGAACAAACCGTCCCTATTATCAGCGCCGCAGTTTGCTCGGTGCAGTAATTTGTTTTCAACTTCAGGCAACAAATGGCCACAAAACGATCGACGGTGAAAGCAACTGTCAGCCAGACAGAACTGTTTCTGGACGCATAAATGAAAGCAATGCTCAGACTGTATACGGGAGTAATGGACAGGAAGCTGCCTGGAAAATAAATACCAGGAATCCGGTTCAAAAGCACGGCGGTGATGATGACCAGGAGATCTGACACCGCCATGGACACTATGTACCAAGTGATACATCGACAGAGACCACACCTTCCTCGGGACAGGATCACAATTGCCACTATATTAACTGCAAGAAACAGAGAAGGATGTTGAAGGAAAAATAGAGGATACACTCGAAGAAACAGCATTCTATTGATTAGAGTTTACATTTTGCAGTGTTGATGTTTGAAATAATGAAACCTTTGTTATCATCCAAAGATATAGTAGAATAAGTCTGGGAGCTCGGGTGAAACAAGTTAATATTTAATCCTTAATAACATTTCGAACTGAAATCCACCAGGAAACAAAAAAAGGAAATACGATTCAGGGAACTGTGTGAGTTTCAAATGGATTGCAATAGTCAATTATTCAAATCTAAATAATAAATATTCAGGAGGAGAAAAGAAGGAAGATGGCTTGAGGAATGTTTGATGGAAATCTGTCAGGGGCAGCGAATGTGGAGGGGCAGGAACAGCTGGAATTAATTGAGGAGCTTCAAAATAAGGCACAAGCCCTGAATATTCTTATTCCATTGTTCCAAATTGTCAACAATGCCTCAATCTTTAATTTGAAATAAAAACAGAACACTACGGAGTCTGGAAACCTGAAACAAAAGCAGAAAATGCTGGAAAAAACTCAGCACGTCTAAGAACATCTGTGATGAGAAAAACAGATCTAATGTTTTGAGTCTGTAAGCGTCATGAAACATGGGGTTTTGAAACAAGGGAATAAGTTTTTGGTACAGTGTTCTGTCGCGGTTATCAAATTCTTGTCACTGAAGGAGCAGTGCGGAATCTTACAGCAGGATAGTGTAATTTTGAAGTCCTACCAACATGCACAATGACATTATTAACCTGTAGAGCGCGTTTGGTTCACTCCTATCCCTTTATGGAAGGAAATCTGCCTTCTTACCGATCTGACCTGCATGTGACGCCAGACCGACGACGATATGGTCGACTCTTAACTGCCCTCTGAAATGGCTGAGCAAGATATTCAGCTCCAGGCTATATAAGGATGGGCAGCAAATGCTGGCTCTGCCGGCGACGCCCGGTCCCGAGAAAGAATGAAGAAAAGGGAAGTGCTCCCTGGCAATTGACCTTAAACAGCCTCGCTCCAATTTAAATTCAATTAAAAAGACAAGAATATGAAGCTGGCCTCCGTCATGGTAACCATGAAATTATCGGACATTGTTGTAAAAACCCATCGGGTTCACTAATATCCCTTTAGGGAAGGGAATCTGCCGTCCTTAACTGCTCTGCCCAACATGTGACTCCCGACCCACCGCTAATGTGGTTGACTCTTTCAGCTGCCCCCTGAAATGACCCAGCAAGACACTCAGTCCTCAAGGGCATTTAGGGAAGGGTGGTATATTTCGGCCCAGCTGGCTGTGCTCCAACCTATGATCGAGTAACACTAACAATAATAATGGTAATGACAACGCTATAATCGGTGGCTCTGCAGAATTGACCAGAAACAGTTCGGTATGAGTGAGGCAGAGCGGCTGGAAAGTTCCCCAGCTCCTCGCAATCCACATGGACAGTGGCGGTTCAAGGAGACGGTCCACCATCACCTTCATTAGGGATGGCCATTACATGGGTGGCCTAGCCAGCGATGCCAAACTCCTGTGATAGAGCAACAGAAACTGAGAAGCGGAGAAATCTGAGACACGTTTACTGGGACTGTGACAGCGGCGAGGGCGGTGTAGTATATGGCACAGAGCGGGCCTCTTGGTGGAAAGTGCATCTTCTGAGAGGAGCAGCGGCGAGAAGCACCCAAGCTCTGTTCGACTATTGAAGTAGGCATTATTATACCAGAGATTTAACAACACCCAACCCCCCCAGAGGCACAGTTAGGGAGCTTAGAATGTGCTTGTCTAACTTTGAACAAACAAGTGAGGTTGCATCACTCATTCATATTAATTACCGCCATTGAACAAACACATACAAGTGTAGCCCCTTTGACTGTTGTTTCTGGTGCAGGAGAATGATCTCGGCTGATTCCCACAGAATGCTAGAAGGAACAGTTATCCTGTGGTCTGTCCAATCACATTGGAAGCCGCCGGTAATCCCTAGAACATTTTCAAGGCATAAATTCAAAACACTTGACCCTCTCCCTAAATCTCATTAATTATTGGAATTCTCTCCGCATCTCTGAAAGTAAACCTATTATTCTAAAACATATGAACATTAGGCACATGTAACACAAAGTTACTGTTAGACCGAAGTGTCAGGTGCATGTTCAATATTGGATTGTCATATCAGGTAGAAATTTGTTCTTGGCCTCAAGTTAAAGTTAAAGGTGGCTGCTGGACCGGACTGTCAGGTACAGGGTCAACTGTAGATCGTGATATAAGTTACAAGGTCACTGTTGGACTGGAGTGTCGGGTACAAGGGCAGTAAAACACCACATTTCAATAACATTGTAACATTTTGACGGTGACATCACTTGGACCGGTTCATCAAATGGCAAGGCCATTCTTAGAACAGGGCACCATTTCCATGGACACCAATATTCAATAGTTATCAATTACAAGGTTATTGTTACACCGGAGTAGCACTTACACAGGCAGCTTTAATGTTAAACTAGGTTATCAGCTTAATAATCACTGTCAGACAATGGTCTTGGTTATAAGCCTACTGTTAGAGCTGACAACTGTTTAAAATTATCAACCTATTATCAATTATGAAGTTTCCTTTTTGATCATTAGATAATGAACACTCTTTCATCCTTTTAGGCTGTGACTGCTCCGGCCATCCTATGCCACTTGTGCTATCTTCATCCCCTGAGAAATGAATTGCTCAATTTGCAGGTGTCATTTTATCTCAGAAATAATCAGAACTTCGGAATCGAAATTGTTCATTTCTGATCACTGCAGGGTTCCATAAGTCTGTTCTTTTTCAAAGTGTAAGATGCTGTATTCAGTTGATATTAAACCACAAATACAAATAACTGATTTCTGGCGACTCGGAGATGAAGTGCGTTTGGTAGTGTATCTGCCCCATTTTGAAAGGGAATTTGTGCTTCTGTTGGGCGAATATGACAACCAATAAACTACAGAAACCCCGCGCAGAGAGTTAGCCAGAGGGACTTGTATTTCAAACGATGTCGCTATGCCATAGTTCTGGATAATGCTTTGCAGAAATAGAATTGCGGTGGGATATTTAGAAATACTGTGGAGAAATTGATGGAGCAATGGAATCGTAAAAGTTCACAGCTCATTCGGACCCATCGTGCCCTCGCCAGCTTTTGTCAAAGAGCTGCCCAGTTAGTCCCAATATCTTTCTCTTTCTTCATAACCCAGCAGCTTTTCCGTTTCAAATATTTGTCCAATTCCCTTTTGAAAACCCTGAGTTAAGAAAAACAATATTGATAAAAGCGCAGGAGCTCCGGCAGTGTCCATGCTCAGTGAGTGAATATTAACAAAGTTTCCCTGACCCATTGGCGGCATTTTATTTTATTCAAAATATATCGCTGTTCATATGATATAACAATTTATTGAGTTCCCATCGACCAGTCTGCCACCAAGGTATCATGTCTAACCCCAGTGATCTGTGAAAAATGTCACCTGATCAAATGCATCCTCCAGTATCGCAATCGTTTAGTGCGCGGCTCTTTTAAAGCAGTGCAGTTAGGGGGCTATTTCATGGTTGTGAGTTCGAGCCTCACCTGGTGCAGAGGTTTCTCTGGCGCTACAACATGTGGAACCACACATGTATAGTTGATTCTAGAATTACTGGCACCGTTTTCAGCAGACAGCATTATAACAGACCTGCAAGGACAGAGCATAATTGCACCCCCGTCCCTCAGACTGGTTTACTAAATTCCCTTACACAGGGGAATATAATAAATGTTGAAGATCAACAGCGACTCCATTACAATCTCTCCCTTGTTTGTAACTTGTTATAAATTACGAAAAGCGTGAAGGACACCACGTTTAAATTGCAAGGTGTTGCACTTCCGCCACTGTTCAAATTCGATGAAAACCGGCTGGAAGTGGTCAATAAATAATGCTCCCCAGGTTCCACGATGACAGACAGTCTGGTCCTCCTGTGTCTGTTTATGTGTGCCTGTTCCTGATGTGGAAAGCAGATATTACCTGACTCATGAAGCGTGCATGGATTAACATCAAGCTGATCTTTGGGGCCAGGATGATTATTTATCAGGCCTGTGTTCTCAGTAGCTTGTTGTCTGGCTGTGAAACATGGACGATTACCGCTTTCAAGAAAAGAAGCTCCGCAATTTCCATCTGCATTGTGTGCGTGGTTATTGGGTATCTCCTGGCGGGACACAATCAGGAATTCGGCAGTACTCTCAAAGGCAGAGCTCCTAAGTCTGGTGAATCCATCAAACAGAGGAAGCTTGGATGTCTCGGGCCCGTTTACAGGATGGAAGGTGGTCACATAGCTTAGGGCCAGGCGGCCAGTGAGGTGCCAAATGTTCCACTTCTAGGACAATTCCGAGCGTGAAATGATGGCCTTGAACATCGATGATCAGACAAGAAATTCACTAGCTGACGAAAGAGGAAGATGCCGACACTTCCTGTGGGCTGCTGCGCATCACCATGATGTCCAGTGACTTTAACACCTTGGCAACAGACGCCAAAAATGGATAGAACAACTCATAACACCACTCGGAGCTTCATGTGAGGCAATTGTGACAGAAACTGCCTCTCAGGACTTGACCTCCTCAGCCATCAGAAAAGGTGCAGCATGTGGAGAGACCCCATCTGAAATATATTCATCTGTTGTGTGTCCGTCATCTTTCTTGAATGGAAGGATGACGATGATCGTAGTGAAATTCACTTGCATGAAACATGACGTGTTTCACACACACACACACACACACACACACACACACACACACACACACACACACACACACACACACACACACACACACACACACACACACACAGATACACACACACACACACACACACAGATACACACGGAGGCACACACATGGATACAAACATTCACAGGCACACACAGAGATACATGCACACGCACACAAAGTCACACAGACATACACGCATACACACACGTGCACACACACACACGTGCACATACACACACACACACACACACACACAAACTTACACACGCATACACACACAAACACGCAAATATGGCATCTTGCGCAAAAGGCCGGCATAAATAATTTCAAATTAATATTCCCATCTTGACGACCTGTGTGGCTCCCTCGCAGTTAGGATCAGAGAGAACAACACTGATTATATTTCAGCCGGTATCATGAACCAATAGGCACTGGCCCGCTTCCTGTTTGTTGAGGTGTAATCGCTGCAATGGCTGAACTAAGAGGCCACCTGTCATTCAATTTCTAATGGAGTCGTCTATCATTATTACTTGAAACCCTGTGCCTGTCAGTTTCCAATGAAAACGTGCTTATTTTGATGCTGAATTTGACGCTGCTGCTGTTGGTCGTTCACTATGACCTCTTTCATGTTTTATTATGCAAAGCTTTTATTTTCTACTTTGCTGATACAAAGGCTTGCTTCTTTGAATATATCATCAGGGCCTGTCTCTCTTATCCCCAAACTAGCCCATATCTCATTTGCATATTTTCTCCAGGGCCAGTTAGTGTTCTCAATGTACAAACTCATGTCTCTCTTTATGTTGCAGCAGGTCCTGCCTCTCTAATCACTGGACGAGTCTGTATCACATTTTTATATTAATTCCATTGCCAGTTAGTTTTCTCACTGCACAAGCCCTTATCTCTGTTTATGCTACAAGAGGCCCGATCTCTCTAATCACTGAACTAGCCCATATTTCTGTTTGTAACTTACCAGCCACTGTTACTGCCTTGACTGCTTTAGGCCATATTTCTCTCAATATTACACCACATCCTGTCTCTATTATTACTTCACTAGCTCATATCTGTATTTATATTACACGAGATCATGTCTATGTTATTACTGCACAGTTAATGTCTCTATTATGACTGTGCTAGGTGGCATCTCTGTTTATATTACAGTAGGGCTCGTCAATGTTTTTGCTGCACTAGCCCATAACTCCTTCTGTATTGCACCAGATCGTTTATTACTTTATGCTGCGCCAGGCCCTGAGCCATTTCAGATAAGAGTACACACATTCTACAAAATAAAGAGACAGGCAAACGAGTCCAAATAAGATTAGAACGGTCGGGTGGAATTTGTAATGCTCACCGTTAAAAACGATAGAAAATAGTAATAACAAAACAACCCCTGGAGAACAACAAATGTTTCAATCCTTTCCATCAATTGGAATAATAAGTCGGATAACTTCACATGTGCCAATCTCATGTCACGTAAATTTACTAGGTCAATATTTTTCCATCGCTGGAAAGAACCATGATACATTCGAGGGAAATATCACAAGCTTCTGTCAGATGTTGAGCTGATCGTTTGCCAAGAAGCTTCTCGTTATTGGCGATGTGATTCAAACCCCTTAGTTCCTCAGATTAGTGCCCTCAGCCCAACCTTCTTCAGCTGCCTCAACAATGTCCTCCCCTCATTCATAAGGTCAGGAGTGGGAATGTTCGCTGATGATTGCATAATGTTCAGAACCATTCACAACTCCTCAGACACTGAAGGGGACCTTGTCCAAAAGCAACACAATCTGGACAAATATCAGGCTTGGACTGATAAGTGGCAGGCAACGTTCTCACCACACAAATGCCTGGAAATCAGCAATTCCAACAAGTATGGATCCAGCCACTTCCCCTTTACATTTAAAGAAATTCGTATCGCTGAATACCCCGCTATCAACGTTGTGGGCATTACCATTGAGCAGAAATGGAACTGTACCAGCAATGTAAATTCTGTGGCGACAAGAGCAGATCAGTGGCTAAGGATGCTGTGGAGAGAAATTCACCTCTGGACTCCTCAGAACCCGCCCACCACCTGCAAGGCCAAAGTCAGAGGCCCATTTCTAGATCAACGCCACCTTAAAGAGACGTAGAATAGTGCACTAAACACCGAGAGAGTCTGGTGCGCTAATTAGTGAGACAGGGCCGAGTGCACTTTAACCAGGGACTTTACGAGTGCAGGATGAATAGAGACAGCATCTAACGTTATTTAATCAAAAACGTGCCCTAGTACACTAATATCGGGGACGGGGATGATTGTAATATTAACATAGATAGGGCTTATTCTGTAATAGAGCAGACGGGGTTAATGCAGTAATTAATGATACAGAGCGTGGATCAAAATAAAGTGAAAGATGGTATTAATAACAGCACAGGGCATAGAGTAATATCTTCCTAGACAGAGTCTAGGGCCTTAATAACAGAGACGGCCTCAAGTGTAAAAGAGACAGTTATGATCTCGTAGAATAAAATCAGGGAAAAGGAGAGTGGAATAGAAGCAGAGACGAAGGTAGAAAGGCAAAGTCTCTGCAAAGCCAGGATCCATTTTATTAAAATAAAGACAGACAAGCTCGAGTGTGATACAGGCTGATACAGAGTCTAGTGTAAATTGTTCTGAAATATGGTCTAGCGGAATGCAATTGCAGATATGATTAACTGTATTTTTAAGCAGGTCCGCGATCTAGTGGAACATAAAGTGAGGCATTGCCGAGTGCAGGAATAATTGAGGCAAGGTCTGGTGTAATACGAACAGGTCGAGTGTATTAATAACACAGGATCCAGTAGAAAAAAACACACAAAGGGTCTATTGGGGCTCTACCTAATTCAGGACTCTATAATATAAGCTGACACAGTGCCTGGTGAAGTAAATACCGTCAAAAGTACTAGGCTAGTAAAAACAGAGCCATGGACAGGTACAACAATAACAGAGACTTGGTATTGGGCACCTACAGCAGAAACAGGGCATTGTGTGATATGAATGAATACATGTATTGATGCAGCATTAACTGAGACAGCTTCCAGTTTGGTAGACACGTGGCAGTCGCAGAGCCTGACACAGAGCCTTGTGAAATGCAAATAAAAACGTGTTTTCGTTTAGCATAACCATAGACAAGCTCTAGTGCAGTGCCAACTGGGGCATGGACAATTATAATTTTAGCCGAGACCTGCTTCAGTGCAGTCATGATTGAGATAGTGCCGACTGTAATACGGCCTTTCTCCAGTATATGAACATCTGAAGTTGAGCCTTTTCCAGAAACAACTGAGAGCTGAGTTTCTTTAATGCGATCAGAGACATGCCCCAGTGTAATAGAAACAGAATCGGTGTCTAGTTTAATATGAATAGACTAATAATGGGGATAATGGTGGCAAATAGACTAATAATGGGGATAGAGTTCACTTCCTATAATGTAAACAATCACGGTTTTACTGCCATCCACTGGTCAAACCTTTCTATTGCAGATGTGGTGAAAATGCCGATTTCATTCAGTGTTTCTGAGATTAATCATAGAATACTTACAGCAGTAGATGCCATTTGTCCAGTCGTGCTCGCGCTGGCCCTCTGCAGGAACAATTCACATAGCACCACTCTTTTCCCTGTAGTCCAGCAAATTTCCTTTCCAGATAATGATATATTTCTCTTTTGAAAGTGTCAGTTCAAGCTACCTCCACCAAACTCTTAGGCAGTGTCTTCCAAATCCTAACTACCCACTCTGTGAAAAAAGTTTTTCCTCATGCCCTCATTGTTTTCTTCCCCTCAATTAACTTAAATCTGTGGCCGCTGGTTCTCGATCCTTCCACCAATGGGAAGAGTTTCTCCATTTCTATTCTGCCCAGCCCATCATGGTTTTGAACACTTCTAGCAAAACTCCTCTCTGCATTCTCTTCTGCATGTACAATAGTCCCGACATCTCCAGTATTTCTATGTAACTGAAATTCCTTACCCCTGGAACTGCCTGGTGAATCTTTTCTGCACCACCTCTAATGCAGTCACGACCTTCCTAAAATATCAAGAACAGGACTCAATACCGCAGCTGAGGTCAAACCAGTGTTTTATAGAAGTTTAACATAGCTACTTTGCTTCTGCATTCTATGCCACTGTTGCTAAAGGGCAGGATGCTGTATGTTTTATGAACACCTCTCTCAACTTGTCCTGCTATCTTCAATTACTTATGCATGTTTGCACTTAAGTCGTTCGGCTCCTGCTCTATTTTGTGTTGGGACAATTAATTTTATATTGCTTCGCTGGGAACTTTCTACAAAAATGAATCAGTTGAAACTCCCCTGCATTAATTTGCATCTGCCTCTTGTCCCCTCATTCCAACAACCTATCTGTGTCCGCTTGAAGTTCTGCACCATCACCGTCACTTTTCACAATTATTCCAAGTTTCGTACATGGGAGTGATGAAATTGTGCTCGGTACACCAAGTCCTAGGGCCTTATTATATCGTGGGGAAAACAGGGGCCCGAACACCAATCCCAGCAGAACTCCACTATAAATGTTCCTCCAGTCTGAAAAATAACTGTTCATCACTAATGCTTGTTTCCTGACACTAAAACCAATTTCGTATCCGTTTGCTGCCATCCCTTTTATCCCATGAACTGCAGCTTTTCTCACAAGTGCGTTGTGCAGCTCATTAACAAATGTCTCTTAGAACTTCATGTACAGTACATCGACAGCATTACCCTCATCAAATAACTCTGCTGCCTCATCAAAAAACTCCAGCAAGCTGATTGTTGCGGGGGGAGGGGGGGGGGGGCGGTGGTGCAGGGTGCGGGGTGCGGGGTGGGGCGGGGGGTGGGGGGTTTGGGGGAGGTGTGGGGGAATGTAGGGGCACAGTAAGAATTTATTGTAAGGGAATTATACTGTTTTATTCTCCAAGCAGCCAGTGCCTGCGAGTACATCAATTGTTAAAAACCACCACATGAACCTTCTGCACCATCAGGGGCTGTGATCATCAGCAAGGTCCTGGGAGCCAGGCTGGACATGGAGGCATGGAAACAAGATAGATTAGGAATCCTAAGAGTCAGACTGGAGACTTAGGTTGATAAAACAATAAGATTGTGCCTGTTTACAGCAGATAGGAAAAGAACAGATGGTCCTAGTTTAGATAGGAAGGGCGGTCCATGCCAGGAAAATAGGGACATATGATGCATGTACCTGTTACCAGGGATGACTGTTTAATGTAAACCTATATGGCGGGGGCGGGGGTTGGGGGGAGTGAGTGGCGGGGGTGGGGGGCTGCGGAGGATGGGGGCGGATGGAGTGCGAATATGTGGAGCGGGGTCTCTGGGTGGATTGGAGAGCTCATTCAAAGGGTTGGAATAGTGTTGAGGAGCTGACCGATCTCCTTCTCAGCTTGGAGCCTAGGGCGATTCTAGAAATCTCTGACTTAATGGCTCAATCCAACGGTTATTTTTAGCACCTAAAGTTCAAATACGAAACCAACTTTTTTTTAAACACTGCATCTTTCCCGATCACACTCCCAATGCTGGAAATGCGGCAGCCATTTTGCACACAACACCCTCCCCCAAACAGCAAGGTCATAATTAACAGACAATCTATTTTGGAGAATGTGCTTGAGGAATAACAATTGGCCAAGACACTGGGGATTACTCCCCTCCCTTCTTCTATGTCGTGCACTGGGATCGGTGACATTCAACTGAGAGGGCAGGTGGCCCCTTAGGTTAGTGTCAGAGGGGAAACTGCATTCAATTATAGGCTGTGGGCGTCGCTGGCTAGGCTAGCATTTATTGCTCCTCGCTAGTTTCCCTTGAGAAGGTACTGATGAGCTGCCTTCTTGAACAGCTGCAGTCCATGTGGTGTAGATATACCCACAGTGCTATTAGGGAGGGAGTTCTAAGGTTTGGGCCCTGCTACTGGGAAGCAACGGTGATATAGCCCCAAGTCAGTTTGGTGCGTGGCTAGTAGGGGAACTTCCAAGAGGTGGTGTTCCCATCTATCTGCTGCCCTTGACCTTTAAGATGGTAAGTGACCTGGGATTAGAAAGTGCTGTCTAAGGAGGCTTGGTGAGTTCCTGCATTTCCCCTTTGTAGATGATACAATGCTGCCATTGTTAGTCGGTGGTGGAGGAAATGAATGATTGTGGATTTGGTGCCAATCAAGTGGGCTGACCTTTCCTGTACGATGTCCAACTTCTTGAATGCTATGGGAGTTGTGCACAATCCAGGCAAGTGGGGAATGTTCCATCACATTCCGGCCTTGTGCCTGGTATGTGGTGGACAGGCTTCGGAGAGTCAGGCAGTGAGTTTCTTGTCGCGGGTTTCTTAGCCTCTGACCTGCTCTTGTAGCTTCAGTATTTATATTGCTAGTCCAGTTCAGTTTCTCGTCAATGGCAATCTCTAGGTTGTGGCAGGCTCAGCGATGATAATGCCATTGAATGTCAAGGGGTGACATTTGGATTCTCTCTTGTTAAAGATGACCATTTCATGGCATCTGTGTGGCGTGAATGTTACTTGCCGCTTGTCAGATCAAACTTCAATATTGCCCAGATCTTGCTGCATCTGGACAAGAACTGCTTCAGTAGCTGAGGAGTCGAGAATGGTGCTGAACATTCATTAGCGAACATCCGCACTTCTGACCTTATGACAGAAGGAAGGTCATTGATGAAGCAGCTGAAGATTGTTGGGCCTTGGACACTACCCCGAAGAACTCCTGCACTGATGTCCTGGAGCTGAGATGACTGACCTCCAGCAATCACAACCATCTTGTTTTATGCTAGCTGACAATTTTCCCCCGGTTCCCATTGGTTCTAATTGTGTTAGAACTCCTTGATGTCACACTCAGTCAAATTCTGTCTTGATGTCAAGGGAAGTGACCATCGCCTCACCTCGGGAGCATAGCTCTTTTGTCCATGTTTAAACCAAGGCTGCAATGAGGTCAGGAGCTGAGTGGCGCTGGCGGAACCCAAACTGAACCTCAGTGAGCAGCTAATGCTAAGCAAGTGCCACTTGGCAGCACTGTTGATGACAACTTCCATTATATTTTGTTGACGGAGAGGAGACTGATGGAGATGTTGGATTTGTCCAGCCCGGTGTGTGGAGGGCATACCAGGTAAATTTTCCACATTTCCCAGTAGATTCCTATGCTGTAGCTGTCCTGGAACAACTTTGTTAAGAGTATGGCACATTCTGCAGCACAAGTCCTCAACACGATTGCCGAAATATTGTCAGGAGCCATAGTTTTTTCAGTATGCAGTGCGTTCAGTCATTTATTGATGTCGCGTGGAGTGAATAGAATTGGTTGAAGACTGGCATCTGTGATGCTGAGGATCTCTGGATGAAGCCAAGATGGGTCATGCACTCCGCGCCTCTGGCTGAATATTGTTGCAAATGCTTCAGCTTTATCTTTTGCATTGATGTTCTGGACTTCTCCATCCTTGAGAATGGGGGTATTTGTGGTTCCTCCACCTGCAGTAAGTTGGTATAATTGTCCCCCACCAGTAACGAATGGATGCGGCAGGACTGCAGATCTTAATTCTGATCCTTTGTTTGTGGAATCACTTAGCTCTGTCTATCGCTTTCTACTGATATTGTTTGGCACGCAAGTAGTCTGGTGTTGTAGCTTCACCAGGCTGACAGCTCATTTTAGGCATGCCTGGCGCAGCTCTTGGCATGCCCTCCTGCACCCTTCATGGAACTCGGATTGATCCCCTTGCTTGATGATAATGGTAGAGTGGGGGATACAGCGGGCCATGAGCTACAGATGGTACTCGAGGATATGTTTGCTGCTACTGTCGTCCCTCAATCTCTCGTAAATGCCCGGTCTTGAGTTGCTAGATCTCTTCGAAATCTCGCCCATTTACCACTATGAAAATGCCACGTAACATGGTGAGGCGCATACTCAATGTGAAGGCGGGATTTTGTCTCCACGAGGGCTGTGCGGTGATTACACCTACCAATACTGCCATGCACAGGCGCTTGTGCGGCAGGCAGGTTGCTGAGGATGAGGTCAAGTATGTTCTTTCCCCTCCACTTGGTTCAACGAAGTAATAATATTCTGCAAGCTGCCTTCTGATTTGATGTTCTACATGTCGAAATATGACTTTAGGACAGTATACAATGGTAAAGGAAGTGAGCAGGCGGGAGGTGGGCAAAACTCACAGCACATGTGACGCCAGCACTGCCTATTGCTTCCAGTGGTGGCGCTGCAGCCGTTCTCTCAAACAGTTCAAGTTCATATTGACTTAACAAGTACACATGACCATTCAGACATCAAGGCTGCTCAGGATGCAAAACCACTCCGCTTTTCGGCTTAACAATTCAGAAAGCAAACACACACGGTTGTTACATTTGTCTCTTATATGCCTTGTGGTGATGAAAATCAGCATTACACGTTCAATGATTGTCGCCATTCTGGAGTCCACGCGAGATTTGCCGGAGTAAGTTCAAGGCTAAACAGACAATTTTTCTTAAACTCTGGAGCTTGATATTTATTGTGGAACCAAACTTGCCATTAGAGCAGGTTAATTTCAGAATCAATTACATTATTTTCACTGTTGAAGGAATAAAGATCTGAAACCATTTTAAAAGGTGGCTACGCAAAATACCTGACAGTGAATTCAATTTACAGAAAAACAACACTTAAAAACTCCTATGAGATAAATTTGAAATAGTTCAATAAAATGCCTAAATCTTCAAAAAAAGTGGACTTTATGTTTCACATTTGTTCTGCTTGAGATAGTAAAAGATTCTCTTTTTGAATTGCATTAAAGGTCAGAACTGTGATGTCTCGTTTTGAAGGAGAACTGTCTGGAGCACATCCCGCACATGGAACAGGTGAAAGGCCTTCCTATGGAATACATGTGCAGGTGTTTCACCACGTTGAATGTGCAGGTATATCCCTTACTGCACCCGAACAGGTCAAAGCCCGTTTCACCATTGTGTGTGCAGGCTGAAAACCCTGGTACATATCAGGCTTGTGTATCAGCTCTCACTCGGGTAGATCCTGTGACACACGAGCGGTGAGCAGAATCAGGCTAAATCTTAGCCGTAGGTTGGACAAGGGAACGGCTGCTCCTCCGTGTGACTGTGCCGGTGGATCAGCTTGTGAGAAGTACAGTTAATGGCACTGCTGCAATTGGAGGAAATAAAGGGCTGGTCAGCGCTGTGGAAGTGTGGGTGAGTCAATTATGTTGAAGACCTGAATGAACTCCTGCACGCACTGCGTGCAGACTAAAGACAACCTGAACTCTTGCTTTAATGCCTCGGCAGGTTGGGAGACTGGGTGAACCCCCCATGCAGACTGAGCAGAGAAGTGGCTTCGCGTCGAAATGAGCCCAGCAGTGCTCACCAGGCCGGTGAGCTACATGAAGCTATTCCCAGAGGAAAATGGAAGTAATTCAATGTTCACGTTTCTCCATTGCCTTGTACAGGGTGCAGTTCATGATGAAATAGGCCAGGAGTTTCCAGTGGCCACAATGTCCCGATGTCTGTAGTCAAATGAGGTGGAATAGCTGCGGGCGCATACGTGGGAAGGTAGTATATTGAAGGGAGTTTAATTATGGGCTGATGGATGGAGGAACAGGCCAGCCTGATAGGTTTCTGGCATACAAGGGAGTCAAGCTTAATGGGGGGCGGGGCAACGGAGAAAGTGGAGAAAGACCATAAACAGATCAATCACGATCTTATTGATTGTTGGAGCAGGTTCGAAGGATCCAACGGCCTATTCCTGCTCTTAAGCCTTATGTCCCAATGTCTCCACGTGGTTTTCAACCCCGTTGCACCTGTTTAAGCATCACATGGACTGAATAATTACCAGGAGCGAAAACGTGGCTGTTTTGCTGGGGTAATTTTTCTTTTTCCAGTGCGATGAATACTGCCAAGCAGTGCTTTGTCCTGACCCAAATTCCCATGAAGTTATCGTTGTTATAAATGTAACTGGGATCATTCTGTAGTCTCTGGGTATTTCAATTCAGAGCCCTGTCAGATCTCATGAAAAACAATTCAGTCTATTAAAACATAAACAGTAGCAATGCAGCAGCTGCACGAATCTGTTTGTTATAATTAATAGAATTCATGCAAAATATCAAATCAATTCGTTATCTCCCTGGAGCCTGGCACCAGCTATAAATGTCAGCATTTTGCAGTGAACTTCAGAACGCACTCGGAGCTTCTGATAGAAATGCATTGCAATGCCCAAAGGTCTTGTGTTTGCCATTTATTATCCCTTCCTTGCAGCTATCGCCGTTCCAGGTAAAGTACTGCAGTTAGTTTGTATCTGTGTTAATCTTTGTTTAGCTGCATCATTTCTCCCATTTTACCAGTAACGCTTGTTAAATGTTACCTTTCTCCCAGTCAATGGATGATAGTTTATTCTTCCACCTCTAGATTCTGTTTCGTTTAACTGGTATGGTTTTTAATCTATTACAGTATATAAATATAAATATATATATGTGTGTGTGTGTGTGTTTTTCTACTTTAATGGTATTAACTCTCCATTGTTAAATTATGAATTATGCAACTGTCTGACAACAAATCACGATGTACATGTTCTAACTTCTCCCCTTTACATTGTCTTTTCACCAGAATATTTACTTCATATTACCTATTTAATTTGATGTCTTACGGTATTCTATCTTCCTGTGACAGGTGCAATTTCGTCACTTTAATTATATAATTTCTCCAATTTACCACTAACATCACACGATGCAAATGAATTTATACTGTGCAGTTTGCACTATTACAGCAGGTTAATGAGCATACTGTTATCAAGCCGTCAATGCAATCCCATTGTATTATTCACAACACCATTGTGGCTGAATTACAAAAAATGGTGTAAGCTGTGCTGTAAATGTTTTTTTAATGTCACATTGAGATTGTCCCTGCTGGTCAATTCTCACACTGAATTACAGTGTGATTCTGATTTCAAAATGTGGTCACAAAGCAGCTAAACATTAAATCCAGAAACAAATCCGGGGGAAAATTGATCACAATGTTTGGAAGGAGGTGCAGCTGAGAAGCGGAAGCTGTGAATGGTGTCATTGATGAATGAGTGAAAAGCATTGGATCCTTGGCAGTCTCCGTAGCCGAGTGGTTAAATGGATGGTTCTAATTCCATTGGAGTCTCCGCAGGTAAATTCAAACCTTACCAAACGTTCTTCTTATTATTGCTGATTTCAACCAGGTGTCCACAGAACTCTCGGATCAATGAAAGAAAAAACATCCAACGATTCTCCTGATTTTTGGACTCTAAGGGAATGAAGGGTAATCAGGATCGGGTGGGAAATTGGTGTTGATGTTGGGGATCCGCCATGATCTTATTACATAATGGAGTAGGCTTGTGGGGCCTTATGACGTATTGTTGCTGCTTTGATTCTGTTCTGTTTCAGTAGCAACAACAGATAAAGCAATGGACAATAATATCCTGAGCTCGGTAATTCAGCTGAGTTGTTGTAGGTGCTGGTTTAAGGTTTCACTGTTTATTAAGGCATAGTTTTTAATCCCACTGCTGCTAAAATTGTGCTTTTGGTCGAAAAGGTGCCAGCTCGCAGTTAGAGCAGGTGTGCGCAGTGTGTCACTTTAACAGTAAGAACGAGGAGACATAATAAAATTATAAATGGCCGTAAGGAAAATGTGGGTTTGTTGAATTAGCTAAATTCCTCTTCCATAAGCTGGCATGGACAGACTGGGCCGAATTTCCTCCTCCTCTGCTGTAGCCATCTATAATTTTATACCGACAACACTGACCTATCCATATTACCAGTCATCGTGGCCCAGTGGTTCAGGCGATGGAGTCCAGATCCAGTCACGGCATCATGAGCTTGGTTGCGCAGCTGTAGTGGTTGTCAATGGTTTAAGGTCTCATTCCGTAATGAGGCGCAGTTTCAAATCCCACTGCTGCTAAAATTGTCCTATTGGTCAAAAAGGTGCCAGCTCACAGTTGAAGCAGGTGTGTGCGGAGTTTCACATTAACAGTAACACTGAGGAGAGACATAGAAATATAAATGGCTGCGGGAAAAAGGAGTGATTGCTCAATTCGTCTTCCATGAGCTGGTACGGACACGCTGGGCCGAATGTTCTCCTTCTCTGTAATAGAAGTGCGGGGCCGGAATATTGCTGCTTTGCTGCTTTTCCCTGTCTCACTCACTGTGGAGCTGAGGAAGAGAGAATCATTTATGGGTTTGTTTCAATCCAATAGCTTCATAAATTTCCAACGTGCTAACTATCGGTACATGGTATGTCTAATTGTTTTCTCATTATATTTGAAATTAGTATTCGAAAAAAGGCACTTACCTGGGAGCTCACTTAATAACAGTGGAACATTTTGGGGGTCTTTTGTTTCAGTGCAAGTACCCAATGATAGACCAGAACTGTGTGATAACCAATGCTGGTGGGGAGAAAACAGTGAAAGCTTCGGCCCTGGGTGGTCTCGAACCACCACCCTTTCAGGTAACAGCTGAACGTGCCACAGAGCACCAATTGCGCCATTGAGACTGATGAAGACTTTATTTCAGGTATCAATGAGTTAAAGCTTCAGATTGCTGCTACTGGAATGACAATTATCTCTATCATTTTTACTCTTCCAAAATAAAGAGTGGGGCATTCATTGTGGATACATGGAAACAGTCTGATATCATCCACTGCTGACACATCCATGTCACTGGGAACCAGCTCTCCAACAACCGGAGGTGTCCCCCCTCGAGCCTTTGCGTGTCTTAACTGTTATCAAGTATTCTGATTATCCCGAAGCTGAAATTAGGTTTGAATTCCTGATGTGCAGTAACGAGAATCCTTTCAATGTCTCAGATCAGTTAATTTCACTGAT
Organism: Isurus oxyrinchus; assembly: GCA_026770705.1. Taxonomy (NCBI): domain Eukaryota; kingdom Metazoa; phylum Chordata; class Chondrichthyes; order Lamniformes; family Lamnidae; genus Isurus; species Isurus oxyrinchus. Next base: position 75,967,395 of record JANJGN010000020.1, on the reverse strand, counting down.
AACATCAAAGTCAATGTTCCAGGGTCTTAAAAAAGGGAAAGGTACCTTGACTGTCACTGGTCAGTCGGGGAGTTCGCCCTTCATTCTCCTCTGATTCCTGTTCCCAAAGAGTTTCTAAAGATTCACAAAGCTGGAGACCGGGTTTTCTGTTTTGGTTCCTTCTCCATTTTCCCACCTGCCAACTGACAATATTTTCCAAAATCTCATCTCAATCTCCCGCCTTGCATCATGTCCAGAGATGAGGAAATTCAGTTTTATGGAGAAATTATAGAGACCAGGATTGTTCTCTTTAGAGCAAAGAAGTTTAAGTGGAGATTTCATTGAGCTGTTCAAAATGAGGTGGGTGGGGGCAGTGGGGACGGGCGGCTGGATGGTGCAGATAGGGAGAAACTGTTTTCACTGACGGGGGTCAGTTACCACAGGATTGGGATTTAAAGATAGTTAAGGAAAGACAGACTTGCGCATTCCTCACCAGCGGATGTCTGAAACTACTTTCAAGCCAATTAAGCACTTTTTGAAAAGAAAAACAGAAAATGCTCGAGAAACTCAGCAGGTTTTGCTTTCCACAGACGCTGTCAGACCTGCTGAGTTATATCTGCGTTTAATGTTTTTATTTCAGATTTCCAGTATTTTGCTTTTATTGAAGTACTTTCTGAAGGAGAGTCATTGTTCTCATGCAGGGAACACGGCAGCCAATCACTGCTCAGCGAACAGGGTGGAGGGTTTTGGAAATTGAAAGTGACGCATGTGCAGCTTGTGGGACTATTTCATCTCACTGTCGGTTTCATGTTCCAGCTCACAGCAACTGTTGTTTTCATTGGCTGACAAAGTCGTTTATCTTGAACCTAAACAAGCAGTTTTGTGCTGAAAGAGATCTGAACTGAAAAACAATAGGCAAAAGCAGCATAGATAAGGCGAATCGAAAAAAAAACCGGTGTAGCTTCTCTGGTGGTCAGGATTCGGCGCTCTCACAGCCGCGACCCGGGTTCGATTCCCGGTCAGGGAATGTCGCTCGGTTGAAACGAGTGTTGATCACTCATTGATTAGAAACGATTATAAACTGCACCATAATAAGAGGAGTGAGAGTTTAAGTTTTACTTCACATCTGGAAAACATCACACTCGTGAGTAGCAGTGAAGGAAAGAGGAGAAGGGCTGTTTGCAAGGCACTGACCGTAGAAAAGTTGGTGTGAGGCAAAATATGCGTGGGAGCAGTACGTATTTTGCTGCTGACTGTTTGCACTTGCACAAATATCACTCCTGATGGATCAGCCAATCACAACTGCTCTTTGAAAGCAGCACACCCGGCCGAATGGCCACATTCTGTGCTGTGAATTTCTATAATTTTATGTTACCCAACAGCACGGGTCATTCTGCCATTTGTAACCCACTCTAGCGAGATGCACTTTCTTACCTTGTATTCGGCTCTTTTGAAACCAAAACACGGAGCAAATTCAGTGAGTTTACTTGTCATTTCCAGCACGAGATTAGTTATGAGACTCAATGAGTGACACATTAATGGTGCCAAGGTGTCCCCCGATGGGAGGCCCTCTACGGAGGTGTCCTCCCCCTTTCTTTCGGGGACCTGGGTTGGAGGGTGTTGCATGCAGCAGTCCCCTATAATAAGAGAATGCATAGGTTCACGGACTCTCAGGACACATGCTCTTTTTGCAGTCTTGTGGAGTCCGTGGACCATGCATATATAGGGTGTTGTAGACTGCACTCCCTTTTTAGTTATTTGAAAAACCTTTTATTGATGTTTTGTTTGCACATCAGCCCCACGCTCCTGATCTATGGGCACCCGGTGCGGAAGGGGGTCGGGAAGGAGGAGGACCTCCTCGTGAACTTGCTCCTGAGCCTGGCCAAGTTGGCCATTAACAGGTCCAGGCAGCAGGTGATCCCACCCGATTGTTTGTCCCTCTTCCACGGCTACGTTCGCAGCTGGATGTCCCTGGAGAGGGAGCAAGTGGTGTCTGCTGGCACTCTCAAGGTCTTCTGTGCCCGGTGGGCACCACGGGGACTGGGGTGTTTTGTTGACCCCTTTAATCACATTCTGGTTTGAAGTTTGTAAGGTTCCTTTAAATTTTGTTCTTGGTTTTACAGCTGACCTGAATTAGGGGCTGTGCCTGATTTATCCCAATTTTGCTAATTTGGTTTAATTGGTTTCACCTGAAAGATTATTAATGGTGCCAATCCTTCACTGGCCCTCACCGCGTCCAAGGATACTGTTATCATCAGCCTGTAATGCACCTTCTTGCAGTACATCTGCTGAACAAATATAAGCTTATCACAGCTCTGATTTCTGCACATTGAAACCCAGTGTAAAAATCAATTCAAAAGCTGAACAACTGGGAGGAGACAGTGACTGTGGATAATCGGCACTATGCACCTTCATGTAATCAGTATCTGAGAGAACCAGGAAAATGAGATCCAGGTGTCTCATTTCCCACGAGTTTTACACATTCCCACGAACTGACTGTGTCTACATTAAGTAGCTCATTGACTTGGGAGCTGGACGGGCAGAGGGAGCTGGAGGCGAGGCAGGGGCAGAAGCAGAAAGAGATACGAAATGAAATTACTTTCAATTTGATGTGTGTCAGTTGCTTTCAGTGGTGAATGTCTGCCTTGTAAGTTTCACAGGAGCTGCAGTGATTAGTTGGTGTGTTTTTAAGCAGTAAGATGTAAAAGTAAAAAGATAAAAGCAAATTTCTGCAAATGATGGAAACCTGAAACAAAAACGCTGGAAGGAGAAACAGGGTCAATATTCCCAACCTGTACGATACTGATTTAGATTTTTAAGCAGCACCCAGCTTGAGGATAGAACCCACAATACTGAGATTAAGAGTTTAATGCTCTATCGACTGAGCTAGCGGGGAATGTGCAGAGCTGGATGGTTTTGTTGCTTTCTACCTGAAACCTCAGCTTGGTCGGAATTTTAAAGTGTGGAACGTAATCGGCCGACAAGATTGCAATTCATTTCTCTCAATCATCAATAACATTATTCACATCTTCCACTTCTTAGCTGCACCTCCTTCCAAATACTGTGTTCGATTTTCCTCAGGATTTTCTCCTGCATTTAATATTTACCTGCTTTGTGTCCTCATTTTGAAATTACTGGCATCAACATCCAACACAAATTGAATTGCAAAACAAAAACAGAATTACCTGGAAAAACTCAACAGGTCTGGCAGCATCGGCGGAGAAGAAAAGAGTTGACGTTTCGAGTCCTCATGACCCTTCGACAGAACTTGATTTCGAGTCCAAGGAATTGCAAACTGATGGACAAACAATGGAAAACAAGTCACTCGGTAACTCAAATCCCATGGTGCTCATTTTCAGATTCACAACAGTCAGCTTTTCAATAAATGAAGGAATTTTACAGTGAAAAGATTAGAAAGTTGATGTGACTTTTATTTGTAACTCACTCACTCGGGAATACTGCAAATGCTGTTCGGAGGTTAAGTGACCAGGATATAATGTGTTTTCCTGAGCCTGTGTTCGGTGTTTTGGGAGATTTGTCCTGGGTTGGACAATCTTGCGTTCCAGGGATGGGCAGTAACCCGCTGACTGAAGCTGCAGTCGCCGCTTTCTGCGGGCAGCGGGTGAGTGGAGAATGCGGGGCCGGAATATTGCTGCCTTGCTGCTTTTCACTGTCTCACTCACTGTGGAAATGAGGAAGAGGAAAGAATTGATGGATTTGTTTGAATCCAATAACTTCATGGATTTCCAGTGTGTTGAATATCTGTACATGGTATGCCTAATAGTTTTCCCATTACATTGGAGATGAATATTCGACAAAAGCCACTTGCCTGTGAGCTCACTGGATAACAGTGGAGCCGGCAACATTTCTGGAGTTTTTACATTCAGTTCAAGGATCCAATGACAACGAGGAACTGTGTGACAATGACGGCTGATGGGGAGAAAAAAGTGACAGCTTCGTCCCTGGGTGGTTTCGAACCACCAACCTTTCGGTTAACAGCCGAACGCGCTAACCGATTGCGCCACAGAGACCGATATAAAAGTGCCCGCGTGCCAGTGAGTTAAAGCTTCAGATTGCGGCGAATGGAATGACAATTGTTCTCTATCAGTTTTAGTCTTCCAAAATAAAGGTTGGGGCATTCATTCTAAACACATGGAAACAGTCTGATCCCACCCACTGCAGACACATCCCTGTCACCGGGAACCGGCTCTCCGACAAACGGAGCCGTCTCTCTTCGAGCCTTTCTATGGCTTGCCTGTTACCAAGTATTCTGATTGTCCCGAATCCGATATTAGGTTTGAATTCCTGATGTGCAGTAACGAGAATCCTTTCAAAGTCTCAGCTCAGTTAATTTCATTGATAACATCAGAGTCAATGTTCCATCGTCCTAAAGAAGGGGAAGGTGCCTTGACTGTCCCTGGTCAGTCGGACAGTTCACCCTTCATTCTCCCCTGATTCCGGTTACCAAAGTCTTTCTGAAGATTCACAAAGCTGGAGACTGGGTTATCTGGTTTGATTTTTTTCTCCCTTTTCCCATCTTCCAACTGACGATATTTTCCAAAATCTCATCTCAATCCTCCGCCTTGCAACATGTCCAGAGATGAGGAAATTCAGTCTTATGGAGAGTTTATGGAGACCGGGATTGTCCTTTATGGAGCAAAGAAGGTTCAACTGAGATTTCACGGAGCTGTTCAAAATGACAGAGGTGGGGACAACGGGGACGAGGCGGTTTGATAGTGCAGATAGGGAGGGACTGTTTCCACTGACGGGAGTCAGTAACCGGAGGATTGGGAGTTAAGATAATTAAAAAAGGACAGACTTGCATTTTAATACCGCTATTCCCGACCAGTGGATGTCTCAAACTACTTTGCAGCCAATTAACTACTTTTTTGAAAAAAAAACAGAAAATGTTGGAAAACACAACAGGTTTCTCTCTCCACAGATGCTGTCAGATCTGTTGAGTTTTTCCTGCATTTTCTGTTTCCCTTTCCAGATTTCTGCAGTATTTTGCGTTTATTGAAGTGGAGCCATTGTTGTAATGCAGGGAACACGGCAGCCAATCACCGCTCAGGAAACAGCCAAAAGCAGGGACGTCACAATGAGCAGATCAAATGCGGTTGGTTGCCCAGTCATGAACCAGAGAACGTTTCATGTGTTAGACAAACATGATAATCGCTGCACCACAGAAGCAGGAAACAGTGCAAAGGCTCAATGGGTTTCACTAAAATGTACAGCTGTGACGTCATGCAGTAGCACTTTGGATCTTTGTTTTGAAGCAATTGAATTCGGCTGTTCTCATTAGGAATGCTGGAGACAGACTGATAAACAATGTCATCATGTCATGATGTAGCTCTACAAGAGGCCTTTCGGACAATCATATTTATGTTAGTTTTGTAGAAAGAAATTTCTAGTTAATCTCAACTTCTTTGTCTCTTTTCATAACCTTGATTATTTTTCTCGCTTTCATGTCATTGTCCAATTCCCTTCTGAAAACTCTGAGTTAAGAAAAACAATATTGGAAGGGGCGCAGGAATTTCTGCAGTCTACATGCATAATGTGTGAAAATTAACAAAGCTTCCCCGACACAATGACATGAAGATTTGGGTTCTGAGACTTTTTACAGTTTTCAAAATTTTTGAAGTAGTTGATGTCAAATCGAATTATCAAAAAATGTTTATCCTGACCAATCATCTTCTCATTTTTCTCAGTCAATAGATACAAATTCATTACTTCTTACCAACACTTCTTTTAGCAAACACTTACAGTCACACAGGAAAAAAGAAACATCATTGGAAACATCGAAACAATGGAACATTGAAAAAAGAATTTAGCCGTGGAGATGATTTTTGTATGTTACAAAATGCAGGATGATCTGATCAACTCGCGGAGTTATTTCGAGTTTCGAAGTGTCTTACCCCTGCTCCTTTGCTGCTGTTCAATTTCGTTGGCAATACTATTGAAGGAAATTATGAAGGCCGCTGCACAACGTGGTATCGTGGCCTAGCGGTCTAAGTCGCTAGATTAAGGCTTCCGTCTCTATGGAGGCGTGGGTTCGAATTCCACCGCTGCTAACCATTTAAGTTATCCGGCTTTCAAGATCTGCAGCAGTTCCAATTGAACCAATAGATACCAACTCACATTAAATCCAGCGGAGTGTGCGGTTTTTTAACTTTGATAGGAGGAACGAGGAGAGACGACGTAAATTTGATTTGCTGTAGGAAAAAGGCGGGTTGTGGAATTACAGTCGCTGAGCTGCTCTTCCAGGGACTCGGCATGTGAATGGCCGTCTGATGCTGCCGTCTATGGTTTTATACAAACAACTTTCATGCAAATCTGGGACTTGGACTGAGTTGTTAAGGTGACGGGTTTGAATGAATTGGGATCTCCAGAGGTAGGCTGGAATCCTGACAGCTACGCTTCTTATCATCCCTGAATTTTACCGTGTGCCTGCACAATAATTGACGACTAAGTTGAATAAAAAACATCTATAACTTCCAGCGTTCTCTAATTTCCATTCGTCTGCAAGCATTCACAAAAGTTACAGCTACAAAATGGAGGATGGAAATTGTCACTGAGCAACATTTAAAAAGACAGATACCCAGTCCTTATGGTCAAGTGGGTAAGGCAATGGACACATCGAGAGAATTAATTTTTAAGTACAAATAGTACAAACTGAAATCACTCGGACATTAGGAACTGTTTGTACTGCTGCCAGGTGTCGCAAGGAACAGGAAAGTAAAAGCTCAATAACAAATGTTGCAGGAACGGATAGGTTATAATCACCAGGAAAGGCTGAACAGCCTGAAACTCTTTTCTCTGGGAAAGAGAAGGCTGAAAGATGACCTGACAGAAATGGGATGCTTTGTCCCTGTTTCGTCAGGGATTCGAGGTGAAATTTATTCACACAGCTGCAAGTTTACATCCTGTGAATCTGCATCAAACAAACAATGAAATGTTTAGAGATATAGAAAGAAGATGGAATTCTTAAGATCGTATTTTGTCATCTATTGAATCAGCATTTTTATCAAGCTCTCACAGCAGTGACTATGTTTCAAAAAGATTTCATTGTCTCTAAAGAGCCTCCCGTTTTCCTCAATTGATGAAAGGCTCTGTTTTAATGTAAATCTTTATTTCTCTCTTTCTGTCTGTCAACCTAAAGATAACAAACATATGGAATGGTGAAGTGTATCTGTTCCTTTCTGTGTCTACCCCCCACCCCCCCCCCCACCCCCTCTCTCTCTCTGTCTGCGTCTCTTTGCTTCTGTATATCTGTCTAGGTCTCTTTCACTCTCTCGGTCTCTGTCTGTGTGTCTATCCCTGTTCACTCTTGTGCTCTATGTTCCCTCTATTCACTCGCTGCCTGTTGCAACCAAGATTCACTGGATTGATTCCTGAGATGAGGATGTGAGATTAAGTGGGATGAGTCTGTTCTCTCTGGAGTTTAGAATAATGAGAGGTGATCTCATTGAACAGTCTGACATTCTGAGCCAGCTTGACAGTGAACATACTGAGAGGCTGTTTCCCCCCGGCTGGAGTGTCTAGAACTGGGCTCACATTCTCCGGATAATGTGTCAGCCATTTAGGACTGAAGTGAGCAGACATTTCGTTACTCAAAGGCTTGTGAATCGTTCGAATTGTGTAGCCGATATGTCTCTGGATCCTCAGTGGACGAGTATATTGAAGGCTGAGGTGAATATAGTTTTAGACTTTAAGGGAATAAAGGACTATTGGGATCGGATGGGAAATTGAGTTTTGGGATCTGACATGATCTAATAAAGTGTTAGGGAAGGCTCGAGGAGGCTTGTAGCCAATACCTGTTCCTTTTTCGATGTTTTTAATGTTCTGTTTCAGTGGGAAAACCATCAAAGAGACGGGAAACAGCAGGTTGAGAGAGGTAGCCTGGCCAAACGGCCTCATGCGCTGGATTCAGGTTCCAGTCTCTGTGGAACCGGTGCCAAAGTTATAAGTGGTTCACCTGTGAGTCACTTTGAATGCTCTTTCTGACAAAAAAGTGCCAGCTCAAAGTGAACGCGGGCATGTATTGGGTTTCATTTTAACCAGGAGAAGAAGAAGAGGCAATGCAAATAATTATTGCTTTTCTGAGAATGCACGGCAGTGGAAGTAGCTGACTTGTTTTTCCAGAGAGCCAGCACGGAGAAGATGGGCCGAAAGCCCACCTTCTGTGCTGCAGCCATCTTATATACCAGCAACATTAACCTGACCATAGGGCCAGTCGCCGTGTCCGAGTGGTTAAGGTGATGGAGTTCAAATCCATTGGAGTTTCCCCGCTGCTCATTATTCCTGGTTTTAACGCTGTACCGACAGAGTTAATTCTCGGTTAGATTCAATCAAATCCATCCAAGTACTAAAGCATCCAAGGGGGTTTTCCTATTTCTATTCATTCACAAAAACATTCACGAAACTTGTAGTCCTAGTGGAACAAAAACGGAGCCAGGTGGTGTCATGCTTGTTTTCTGGGTGTTTGTCTCTCCTTGGATACAAACCCTTGCCCTCTGTCACTCTCGGTGTATAAATCTGTGTGTATCCCTCTGTGTGTGTCAATGTGCTTCAGTTCCCTGAGGGGGTGAACACATTTTTACCATCACAAACTTTGTTCACATTAGTTGTGCAGTTTCATATCAAAATGTTACAGAGAAAACTATCAGGATGGAAGACGCAGCAGGAGTTTGCAATAAAAAAATAGCTGGAAAAACTCAGCAGGTCTGACAGCATCTGTGGAGAGGAAGACAGAGTTAACGTTTTGAGCCATTATGATTCTTCATGAGTTCTGTTGAAGAGTCAGTCAAATGGACTCGAAACGTCAACTGTATTCCTCTCCACAGATGCTGTCAAACCTGCTGAGTTTTTCCAGCTATTTTTATTTTTGTACAAGACTTCCAGCATCTGCAGTATTTTGCTTTTATCTTAGGAGTTTGCAATGTTTAGAAGGAGGTGCGGCTAAAAAGTGAAAGATTCAGCAACAAGTTTTATTTTCATTTAACATGAGATTTGGAAGTAGTTCTGGGAGATATTTGTATCGGTGTCAAAAATAAAACCTCCCCTATTACCGCTATATTTTGTCGTACACCACCATCTCTATTGTCAGTGCTTTGGAGCCGATCACAGCCCTTCCCTCATTCCTTATCTTCACCTTGGTGTTTGTTCTCAACCGGTTGTGACCGAATGACATTTCCAATTCTGATGCAAAAATCAAGCTTTCACGCCACTGAGAATCAGACGACTTGCATCTCTCGCCTTTAATCAGGAAATTATTCAAGCTCATTTTAACAGTTTGCACGAGGTCAATAAATTACTACCCCTTAACTGGGAATCGAACCCAGGCAGCAGCGGTGAAGACACAGATTTAAAACCAGGAATAATGAGATGTGAAAACCCCAATGGATTTGAACTCCATCACCTTGTCCACTCAGCTATGATTACTGGCGCTATGGATAGTTTAATGTTGTTGCTATATAAGCATAGATGGCTGCAGCAAAGAAAGAGGGCATTCAGCCCATTGTGTCCGTGCTGGCTGTCTGGAAGAGCAACTCAACTACTTCCACTCCCGTGCATTCTCACAAAATCAATTACTATTTGTTGTGCTTCTCCTCCTTCTTCTGGTTAAAATGAAACTCAATACATTCCCGCATGCACTTTGTGCTGGCACTTTTCCGTCAGAAGAGAGCACCCAAAGTGACTCACAGGTGAACCACCTATAACTTTGGCAGCGGTTCCACAGAGACTGAAATCTGAATCCAGCACCTGAGACCGTTCGGCCAGCCTACCATGCTCAACCTGCTGTTTTCCATCCCCTTGATGGTATTTACACTGAGATAGAACATTGAAAATGATCAAAAAAGGAACAGGAATTGGCCATACGCCCCCTCGAGCCTCCTCCAGTTCACAAGATCATGGCGGATCCCCAACCTCAACAGCAATTTCCCACCCAATTCCGATAGCCTTTCATTCCCTTAAAGACCAAAAATCTAAACATTTCAGCCTTCAATATACTCATCGGCTAAGGATCCACAGACCTCACAGCTCATAAGGTTCATAAACATTTGAGTGAACAAATGTCTCCTCACCTCAGTCCTAAACGGCTGACACATTATCTGGAGTATGAGAGCCCAGTTCTAGACGCTCCAGCCGGGGGGAAACAGCATCTCAGCATGTTCACTGTCAATCTGGCTCAGAATGTCGGACTGTTCAATGAGATCACCTCTCATTATTCTAAACCCCAGAGAGAACAGACTAATCTTACTTAATTTCTACTCCTAGGCAACCGTCTCATCTCAGGAATCAATCCAGTGAAACTTGTTTGTGCACAGATAGCGAGAGAATAGAGGGAACATAGAGTACAAGAGTGAACAGAGATAGAGACACAGACAGAGGGACTGAGAGAGTGAAAGAGAGTGAGACAGGTATACAGAGACAAAGGGAGACAGATAGAGACAGAGAGTGGAGTAGACACTGGGAACAGATACACGTCACCATTCCATATGATTGTTAACTTAGATTGTCAGACAGAAAGAAAGAAGAGAAAGAAAGACTTACATTTAAACAGAGCCTTTCACCAACTCATGAAAACGGGAGGTGTTTTACAGCCAATGAAATCTTGCTGAAATGCAGTCAATGTTGTAATCTAACGAGACAGTTTGATAAAAGCTATTCATTTAGCAGATGACAATATCCGACTTTAAGAATTCCATCTCAATGTAGAATCTTTCTTTCTATATCCCTAAACATTTCATTGCTTGTTTGATGCAGATTCAGAAGATGTCAACCTGCAGCTGAAGAAATTAATTTCACCTCGAATCGCTGAAGAAACAGGGACAAAGCATTCCATTTCTGTCAGGTCATCTCTCAGCCTTCTCTTTTCCAGAGAAAAGAGTTTCAGGCTGTTCAGCCTTTCCTGGTGATTATAATCTATCCATTCCTGGAACATTTATAATTGAACTTTTATTTACCTGTTCCTTGCGGCACCTGACAGCAATGTAAACAGTTCTTATTGTCCGAGTGATTTGAGTTTGGACTATTTGTTTTTAGAAACTCATTTTCTCGATGTATCCATTGTCTTAGCCACTCGACCACAATGACTCGGTGTCTGTCTGTTTAAATGTTGCTCGGTGACAATTTCCATCATCCTCCACTTTGTATCACCCCGACCCTTTGAAGCTGAAAAGTCTCCAGTCAAAAAAAGAAAGAAAACCTCTCTTGTATATTTAAATCCGCTCTTTTTGTTCTATGTACCATGTTAATATGAAGCTACACAATTAACGTGAATAATGTTTGGATGGTAAAAATGGGGAACTGAACCATATTGACACACACACACAAGAACACACACAGACCGAGAGTGACAGGGAGCATGTCTCTAAGGAGAAAGAAACACCCAGAAAGCAAGAATGGCACCAACCTCGCAATGCTTTTCTTCCATTTCTAGCTGTAACTTTTGTGAATCCTTGCAAACGTTAGAGAACGCTGGGGAAATTGGGTCAGGGAAACTTTGTTAATTTTCACACACTGTGCAGAGGCACTGCAGAAGCTCCTTCACCTCTTTCAATATTGTTTGTCTTAACTCAGAGTTTTCAAAAGGGAATTGGACAATGACTTGCAAGAGAGTAAAAAAAAAGGTTATGGAAAGAGGCAACGAAATTGAGATTAACTGGAAATCTCTTTGTACAAAACGGACATAGATATGATTGCCCGAAAGGCCTCTTACTGGGCTGTACCATATGATAATGACCTTGTTGATCAGTCTGTCTCCAGCATTCCTAATGAGAACAGCCGAATTCCATTTCTTCAAAACAAAGACCCAAAGTGCTGCTGCATGACGTCACCGTTTAACATTTTAGTGAAGCCCATTGAGCCTTTGTGTTGTTTCCTGTTTCTATGGTGCAGCGATTATCGTGCTAACTTAAGACGTGCAACAATCTCTGGTTCAAAACTGGGTAAAGCCATTATCAAAATCTATGGGTTACAGCCACGTGGCCTGGTTAGTGTTTATCCTTCAACCAACAGCACATGGTCTGCTCATTGTGACGTGCCTGGTTTTGGCTGTTTCCTGAGCGGTGATTGGCTGCCGTATTCACTACATTACAACAATGGCTCCACTTCAATAAAAGCAAAACTGCGGAAATCTGGAAAGAAAAACAGAAAATGCAGGAAAAACTCAGCAGGTCTGACAGCATGTGCGGAGAGAGAAACATGCTGAGTTTTACCAACATTTTCTGTTCTTATTTCAAAAAAGTACTTAATTGGCTGGAAAGTGGTTTGAGACATCCACTGGTTGGGAAAATCGCTAGAAAAATGCAAGTCTGTCCTTCTTTAATTATCTTAAATTCCAGTCCTCTGCTTACTGACCCCCGTCAGTGGAAACCGCCCGTCCCCACTGCCCCCACTCCCACCATTTTGAACAGCTCCGTAAAATCTCCGTTTAACCGTCTTTATTTTAAAGAGAACAATCCCGGTCTCTATAACTAAATCTCCACAAAACTAAATTTCCTCATCTCTGGACATGATGAAAGGCGGAGGATTGAGACGAGATTTTGGAAAATATTATCAGCTGGCAGGTCGCAAAATGGAGAAAGAACCAAAACAGAAAACCCAGTCTCCAGCTTTGTGAATCTTCAGAATGACTTTGGGAACCGGAAGCAGAGGAGAATGAAGGCTGAACTGTCCGACTGATCAGAGACAGTCAAGGCACCTTTCCCTTCTTTCAGACGCTGGAACACTGACTCTGATGTTATCAGTGAAATTAACTGATCTGAGACTTTGAAAGGATTCTCGTTACTGCACATCAGGAATTCAAGCCTAATATCGGCTTCGGGACAATCAGAATACTTGGTAACAGACAAGACACAGAAAGGTTCGAAGGGAAACGGCACCAGCTGGTTCCTGGTAACAGGGATGTGTCTGCTGTGGGTGGGGTCAGACTATTTCCATGTAACCACAATGAATGTCCCAACCTTTATTTTGGAAGAGTAAAATTGACAGAGAACAATTGTCATTCCGGTCGCAGCAATCTGAAGCTTTAACTCGCTGAAACCCCTGTGTATCAGTCTTTGTGGCGCAAACGGTTACCACGTTTAGCTATTAACTGAAAGGCTGGTGTTTCGAGACCACGCAGGGGCGAAGTTGTCTCCGTTTTTTTCCCCAACAACCTTCATTGTCACAGTTTCTGATTGTCATTTGGTCCTTGGACTGAATATCAAGGCCATTGAGCTCCCAGGTAAGCGGTTTTTTTTTTCGAATATTCATTTCAAATGTAATGGGAAAACAATTAGGCATACCATGTACCGATATCCAACACAGTGGAAATCTATGAAGTTATTGGATTCAAACAAATCCATCAATTCTTCCCTCTTCCTCATTTCCACAGTGAGTGAGACAGGGAAAAGCAGCAAAGCAGCAATATTCCGGCCCCGCTGTCTCCAATCACCCGCTGACCGCAGAAAGCGGCGACTACAGCTTCAGTCAGCGGGTTACTGCCCATCCCTGGGACACGAAATACTCCAACCCAGGCCAATCCTCCCAATACATCGAGCACAGGCTCAGGAAAACAAGGGTAGATTATATCCCGCTCACTAAACCTCTGAGCAGCATTAACAGAATTCCCGAGTGAGTGAGTTGCAAATAAAAGTCACATCAACTTTCTAATCATTTCACGGTAAACTTCCTTCATTTTATAGAAAAGCTGACTGTTGTGAATCTGAAAATGAGTACCATGGGATCTGTGTTACCGAGTGACTTGTTTTCCATTGTTTGTCCATCAGTTTGCAATTCAAATTGTGTTGGATGTTGATGTCAATAATTTCAAAATGAGGGCACAAAGCAGGTAAATATTAAATGCAGGAGAAAATCCTGAGGAAAATGGATCACAGTATTTGGAAGGAGGTGCAGCTAAGAAGGGGAAGATGTGAATGATGTTATTGGTGATTGAGAGGAATGCATTGCAACTTTGGGGCATTTGTCGGCCGATTACGTTTCACACTTTAAAATTCCGACCAAGCTGAGGTATCGGGTGGAAAGCAACAACACCATCGATATATGTTGGGAAATGCAATAATTGTGCACACTCCCGCCTAAGTCAGCTAGTAGAATATGTGACTGAAGGTCGTGGGTTCGAGCCCCAAGCTAGCCGCTGTTTTAAATTCTGCCACAGAGTCGTACAGACTGGAAACACTGACCCTGTTTCTCCCTCCAACTGCTGAGGTTTTTCCAGCATTTTCTGTTTGTGTTTCAGGTTTCCATCATTCGCAGTGATTTTCTTTTATCTTTTAACTTTTACATCTTCCTGCTTCAAAAAACACCAACTAATCACTGCAGCTCCTGTGAAACTTACAAGGCAGAAATTCATCGCTGAAAACTACTGACACACATCAAATTCAAAGTACTTTCATGTCGCATATCTTTCTGCTTCTGTCCCTGCCTCGCCTCCAGCTCCCTCTGCCCGTCCAGCTCCCAGGTCAATGAGCTGCTCGATGCAGACACAGTCTGTTCGTGGGAATCGGTAAAACTCGTGGATAAAGAGACACCTGGATCTCATCTTCCTGGTTCTCCCAGATACAGATTACAGGAATGTGCCCAGTGTCGATTATCCACAGTCACACTCTCCTCCCAGTTGTTCAGCTTTGAAATTGATTTTCACACTGGATTTCAATGTGAAGAAAGCAGAGCTGTGATAAGCTTATATTTGTTCAGCAGATGTATTGCAAGAAGTTACATAACAGGCTGATGTGCTCTTTGGTCGCGGTGAGCTCCAGTGAAGGATTGGCACCATTAATGTGTCTCATTTAGTCTCTCGACAAATCTCGTGCTGGAAATAACGAGAAAACTCACTGACTTTGCTCCGTGTTTTGGTTTCAAAAGAGCTGAACACAAGGTAAGAAAGTACATCTCATTCGAGTGGGAGACAAAGTGGCAGAATAACTCGTACTGTTGGGAAACATAAAATTATAGAAAGTCACAGCACAGAAAGTGGCCATTCGGCCGGGCGTGCTGCTTCCAAAGAGCAGTACTGATTGGTTGATACATCAGGAGTGATAGTTGAGCCAGTGCAAACTGTAGGCAGCAAAATTCGTACATTTCCCATGCATATTTTGCCTCACACCAACATTTCTTTAATCAGTTTAATAGCCTAGCTCTACTTGAACCAAGTGCGATGATTTCCAGTGCTGAGGGGAAACTTTAACTCTCACATATCTGATTCTGGTGGAGCTTTTAAACATTTCCAATTACTGAACAATCAACACTTGTTCGAACCAGCTCAATGAATCGACAACTCCTAACCGGGAATCGAAGCCGGTTAGCGGCGGTGAAAGCGCCGAATCCTAACCATTAGATCACCAGGGAAGCTTAGCCAACACTTTTCGACTGGGCTTATCTATGCTACTTTTGCCTATTGTTTTTCAGTTCAGATCTCTTTCACCAAAAAAGTGCCTGTTTAGGTTCAACACAAAGGACTTCTTCAGCTAATGAAAACAACGGTTGCTGTGAGCTGGAACATGAAATTGACAGTGAGGTGAAATCGTCCCACAAGCTGCACATGTGCAACTTTCAATTTCCAAAACCCTCCACCCTATTCGCTGTTGGTCAAATGAAAGCGCCGATTCCCAGTCACTGGACATCAGAGAAACTACCAATAAAGCTGGACAGGTGGATTATGGAGGCTACTTTGGACTTTTCTTTTTATTCCTGATCTCTTTCACCAGAGACAACTTTCTCTGACCAAATGTTCTGTGTCAGATGAACACAAGTGACATCTTCACCAATGAGAAGAACCATTGCTTTTGGCTGGAACATGAAATAGATACTTTCCTCCTTTAAGACAGTTCTTAAAGCCTCCCATTTTGACCGAGCCTTTAGTCATCTGACCGAATATGAAGCTTGGTGTCACACTTTGTTATATCATGGTCCTGGGCAACGCCTTGTGAAGGTTTCATTAGTTAAAGGTGTTTTATAATATAAGTTGTTGTTGTTGTAGGATATATATAGAAAGGGCCAATCTCCTGTTTTATCTTTCACGCTAATGATTGTCTCTGCAACACTTTAACATGAATTCGCACAACTAATGTGAGTCAAGTTTGCAACATTAAAAGCGTTTTCACCCCCTCAGGGAACTGAACCACATTGACAATCACAGACACAGAGATATACACCGAGAGTGACAGAGGCCTCAGGAGAGACACACCCAGAAAGCAAGGATGTCACCAACTTGGCTCAATGTTTGTTCCATTTCCAAAAGCAAATTTCCTGAATGCTGACAAATGAATGGGAATCAGAAAATACGGGAGTATTTGGATGGGTTTCCTTCTAATTAACTGACAATTAAATGGGTTAAATTCAAAAATTGTGAAAACTTTAGTCAGCAGGCTTCCAACCCTTGTGTTCATAATTACAACAAACGTTAATTATCGAAATTTCGGTCACACTAAAATCAACAAGTTTGAATAATGTTCTTGCCAGGCATCAAACCGCAGCTCCATAATATGTTAAGCGAATATGACCCCACTTGCCTCTATAAACCCTGTGCTGTAAAGATCCCAATGGAGCTGAATGGAATGTTAAACGGTGACGTCATGCAGCAGCACTTTGGGTCTTTGTTTTGAAGAAATGGAATTCGGCTGTTCTCATTAGGAATGCTGGAGACAGACTGATCAACAATGTCCTCATCAAATGGCACAGCGCAGTAAGAGGTCTTTCCGCACATGGTATCTATGTCAGTTTTGTACAAAGAGCTTCATAATTAATGACAGTTTCTTTTATTTCACTTTCAAGCCATTGTCCAATTCCCATTTGGAAACCCGGTGTTAAGAAAACCAATATTGAAAGCTTCAGCTGGTTCCTCACCTGAGCAAATATGTCAGACTTGCTCCAGACACTGACGTTTGCAGCTCTTTAATTTGGTCAGAGGAACAAGGCAATATAATTTGCAGGCTAACCTGAATCTTTTTAAAAATTCATTCATGGGATGTGGGCTTCGCTGTCTGGGCCAGCATTTAATGGCCATCCCTATTTTCCCTTGGAAAGGTTGTCTGCCTTCTTGAACCGCTGAAGTCCCTGTGGTGTAGGTACACCCACAGTGCTGTTAGGAACGGCAGAACAAATTAAATATAAAATAAAACTTACCATACCCCACCCTACAATGCACCTTAGCCTCATTTTGGAACAGTAGCCCAACTGAACCAAAGTTTCTTTGTTCCACTTACAAAGTAGCATTCTCTTGTCCTTTCTTGGCAAGATTGCCATTTTGGTTCTGATTATGGTGCAACCTTTGTGTTTGGGACTAGCATCCACTAGGAACTGGGTTGAGACTGTCCAAATACATTTCATGAAGGATCTTGAACCAGTGACAGAGAAGAAACGGCGATATATTTCCAAGTCAGGATGCTGAGCGACTTGAAAGGGAACTTCCAGGTGGTGGTGTTCCCATCTATCTTCTGCCTTTGTCCTTCTAGGTGGCAATGGTCGTGGGTTTGGATGCTGCTGACTAAGAAGCCTTGATGAATTCCTGCAGTGCATCTTGTAGTTGGTACACACTGCTGGTACTGCATGTCGGTGGTGAAGAGACTGAATGTGGATATGGTGCCAGTCCAGCAGACTGCTTTGCCCTGGATGCTATCCGTTCTCTTCAGTGTTGTGGGAGCTGCACTCATCCAGGCAAGTAGGGAGTATTCCTTCACACTCCTTGTAGATGGCGAACAGGCTTCGGGGAGTCAGGAGGTGAGTTACTCGTTGCACGACTCCTAGGCTCTGACCTGCTCTTGTAGCCATAGTGTTTGTACGGCTAGTCCAGTTCAGTTCCTGGTCAAAGTTATCCCCCAGGGTATTGATAGTGAGGGATTTGTGATCATAATGCCATTGAACATCAAGGGGCGATGGTTGGATCCTCTTTTTTTGGAGATGGCCATTACCTGAAACTTGTGCGGTGTGAATGTTGCTTGCTCATTGTCAGCCCAAGCCTGGATATTATCCAGGCATTTCTGCATTTGGACATGAACTGCTTCAGTATCTGAAGAGTCGGGATTAGGACCATAAGACGATAAGACATAGGGGCAAAAATTAGGCCATTCGGCCCATCGAGCCTGCTCTACCATTCAATCATGGCTGCTAAGTTTCTCAACGCCATTCTCCCGCCTTCTCCCCGTAGCCTTTGATCCCCATTACCAATCGATCTCTGTCATAAATACACTCAATGACCTGGTCTCCACAACCTTCTGTGGCAATGCATTCCATAGATTCATCACTCTTTGGCTAAAGAAGTTTCTCCTCATCTCAGTACTTAAAGGTCTTCCCTTTACTCTGAGGCTGTGCCCTCGGGTCCTCGTCTCTCCTGCTAATGGAAACATCTTCCCCACGTATGGGTACAGTGCTGAACATGGTGCAAATCATCAGTGAACATCCCCATTTCTGATCTTATGATTGAAGGAAGGTCACTGGTCAAACAGCTGAATATGGTTGGGTCGAGGAGACTACCTTGAGCAAGTCCTGCAGTGATGTCCTGGAGCTAAGATGGCTGACCTCCAACAACCACCATCATCTCCCTTTGTGCAAGGTATGACTCCAACAAGCAATGAGTTTCTCACTGATTCCCATTGACTCCAGTTTTGTTAGGGCTCCCTGATGCCAGACTCTTTCAAACGCTGCCTTGATGTCAAGGACAGTCACTCTCACCTCATCTCGGGAGTTCAGCTATTTTGTTTATATTTGAACCAAGGCTGTAATGAGATCAGGAGCTGAGTGGCCCTTGCGGAACCCAAACTGGGCATCAGTGAGCAGGTTATTGCTAAGACTGTGCCACTTGATAGCACTGTTGATGATCCCTTCCATGACCTTACTGATGATGGAGAGTAGACTGATGGGGCGGTAATTGGCCGGGTTGGATCATTCTCACTCTTTCATTCCCAGTTTGGTCAGAAGAACGAGGAGAGACAGAATCAATTGCAGGGTTCTGGGGAAAAGGTCAGGTCATGGCAATGACAGGACGGACAGAAAGACCGTTTCCTCTGCTGTAACTTTTATGATTTCATACAAATAATAATGACATTTGTGCGGTATCTGTAGTCGTGGCCGAGTGGTTAAGGCGATGGATTAGAAATCTATTGGGGTTACCCCGCGCAGGTTCGAATCCTGCTGACTACGTTTCTCAGTATTTCTGATTTTTAACCATGCGCAGACAGAACTAATTATTGTTTCAATCGAGGAAAAGCGCTCCAAACATATCCGTGATCTCTTATTTCCATTCATTTGTCAGCCGTCTGAAAATCTCCAGTGGGAAATGGAAAAAACAAACTGCGCCAATTTGGTGACATGATTTCATTCTGGTATTTGTCTCTACTTAGGCCTCTGTCACTCTCGGAGTATATCTCTGTTTGTTCCTCTGTGTGTGTCAATGTGGTTTAGTTCCCCGAACACAAAGTGTATTCACATTAGTTGTACAACTTCACATTTCAATATTACAGCGAAAGATATCAGGATGAAAAAGGGAAGAGGAGTTTCTTTTTATCCATGGGATACAACAACAACTTATATTTATAAAGTTCTTTTTACCGAATGAAACATCACAAGGCGTTCCCCAGGAGCATTATATAACAAAGTGTGACACCGAGCCTCATATTCGGTCAGATGACTAAAAGATAGGTCAAAGGGTGAGACTTTAAGAACTGCTGTAAAGGAGGAAAGTATCGATTTCAAGTTCCGGCAACAGCAATGGTTCTTCTCATTGGCTGAAGACGTCACTTGTGTTTACCCCACATAAACCATTTGGCCAAAGAAACTTGATTCTGGTGAAAGATATCTGGAATGGGAAACTGCCATAAGCAACCTACATGTGTCCAACTGCTGGGTTAGTGGTTAAAATGTGGCAATTTTATCAGCAAAACCTGCCTTCGATTCCTGGTTATTCCTCCTGGGCGAGCTGTTCAAATCAATGTGATTGATTTGCTGGGTGAAAATAACACGGTTTAGCTCTGCTGGAATTGGTGGAGTAAGTGTGGAAGTTTCACATCAGAGCTGGAAATGTCACAAGGGCAAAACTCGGGAATAAATCCAGAGTCGGAGTGAGGGGGTGAAAATAAAAGAGAAGGGCTGTGATAGGTTATAAAGCACTGACTATAGAGCTGGTGGTGCGAGGCAGAATATTATTCTTGTGTTACCCACGTCATTTGCAGGTCTAATTTCTTGATTTATGCTTTGCCCAACATTACCACTACAGTTTGGTGGTCTATAGACTACTCCCACCCATGTTTGCCGTTTCTTAGCTCCACCCAAAATGATTCTACATCTTGACCCTTCAATCTAAGACCCTCTCTCACCGATGTACCGATCTCGTTTCTTATTAGCAGCGCGACCCCGCCTCGTTTTCCTTTTTGCCAATTCTTCCAAAATGACTGATATCTTTGAGTATTCAGATCAACCAATTAAATGGTACTTTGGAAGCAGCACACAGGGCCGAATGGCCTTTTTCTTTGCTGTAACTTTCTGTCATGATAAGTTTCCTAACACCACGGTTAAGAGGAACTTTCTTATCTTCCATGTGATGCTTTCAATTTAAGACAATAAGCAAATTCAGCATGTTTCCTTATCATTTCTAGCACAGAATTTGGAACCGCACTGGTTGAATGACATTTAAATGGTTTCAATCGTAAGATGCAGCTCACCGAGTCCCAACAGGCACTGTGAACATCAGCCTGTTATATACATTCTTGCTGTACATCCTCTGAGCTATAAGCTGATCACAACTCCACTTTCTGCTCATTGAAAGACAGTGTGAAAATATTCACTATTTCAAATCTTAACAACGATTGTGATTTTCTGTGTGTGTGTCAATGTGGTTCGTTCTCTCGTTTTTATTCATGTTAGTCCTATAGCTTCATATTAAGATTGTACAGAGAGAAAAAACAATAGTTTTAAAAGATGCAACAGGATATTTCTTTGAGTGGAGACTGTTCAGTAACTGAACGTCCGGATGTTACAAATTGGAAGATGATTGAAGTTTTCACATGATCTTATTCAGTAGCTGAAGATTCTCGAGGGGCAGAATGGCCAATTCCTGATCATTTTTTTAATATTCTAATTCAGTGTCAATGTTGGTGAAGACAATGTTTGTGTCTAATCTGAATGTGGTAGTGAGGCCGAGCGGGCTCAGCCGCTGGTGCAGGTTTCGATCTCGCTGCTGACTTGAGCTTCACTCCCACGGCTGTCAAACTTTCTGGTGGTTTGTTATTTGAGGCACTTCCCAAAAAACTCTATGCGGTGAAGGAGCAGCTGAGCTGTGCACTGTTGTATTTCAGTTGGAAGAATGAGGAGAGACAGTGTAAATCCCAGGGTGACTGGGAAAAGGTGGGTCAATGGCACGGACTGGAAGACCTTCTTTCACTGGAACTCCCTGTATTCATTCTATTATTTTAAACAAACAACATGCAGCCTTTACCCGGTTGTTCTGGTTGGTTGATTAAGGCGTTTTTCGACATGGTTCGAATCCTGCCAACTCCTCTTCTTCTCATTCCTGATTGACACAAACTGTCTGCAGAATAAATTAACGGTCAAATGAAAAGGAAAACTGCCCAAACCCGCCGTGTTTCTTACCTCTGTTCATCTACAAACATTCATTACATTTGGCCCCTGAAATGGAAGAATAATTGGCCGAGTTGGTGACATCCTTGCTTTCTGGGTCTTTGTCTCTCCTTTGGCCTCTGTCACTCTCAGTGTATAAGTCTGTGTGTGTTCCTCTGTGTGTGTTAATGTCGTTCAGTCCCCTGAGGGGCGAACACATATTCATCATCACAAACTTAACTCACATTAGTTGTACAGCTTAATGTTAAAGTGTCCAAGAGAAAAAAATATCAGGACGAACGATGCAAGTGGAGTTTGCAATGTTTGGAAGGAAGTGCAGCTAAGTGCAAGATGTGAATGATGTTGTTGATGATTGAGAGGAATTCATTGCAACCTTTGGGCTTTTGGAGTTCGATTACCTTCTCCACAATGAAATTCAGAACAAGCTGAGGCTCCAGGTGGAAAACAATATTGAGCTCCCTGAATTTTTGCAAAGGGACCAAGCAGCGTACATTCCCGGTTAGCTCAGTCAGTAGATCGTGAGACCCCGAGTCGTGGGCTCGTGCCCCACGTTATGCACCGGATCTTTATTAAATCTTTGCTGCTTTCATGCGTGAACCCCAGCTCACCATTCCTCTGGTAGTGTCACTGTTCAAACTGAATCTTTCTGCATCCCATTTTGTTAATGTCACAGCCGCTGGCTTCTGAGCGAAAACTTCCCTGGGCTTCTCTGGGTGTCGGTTCGTTTCATGCAGGCGGTTTGGTGCTTTCACCACCGCATAGTGGGTTCAATTTCCAGTCAGGGTAAACCATATGTGAACTGTCTCAATGTGCACGATTTCCTTGTGTAAACTGATGAAACATACCTGAAAATTGCTGTAACAGACAATGCAGTGATTCATGTTGGTCGCGAGAATGAGGAGAGGCAACATCACATAAAGTGTACAATTTTAAAGGGGTTTCTCTGTTACCCAGCGAGTGGTTAGGATCTGGAATGCACAACCTGAGAGTGTGGGGGAGGCAGATTCAATGGCGGATTTCAAAGGAGAATCGGGCAGAAAATGCAGATCTCCGGGGAAAAGGTGGGAGAGTGGGACCAGGTGAGTTAATTTCCAGAAGAGTAAGAGGTCTCCCTTTTCAGACGGAATTGAGGAGGTTTTTTCCCCCGCCGAGGGCCTTTAGTCTGTGGAATTATTTTCCCCAGAAAGGGAGGCTGGGTCACTGAATTATACAAGGCAGAATTAGACAGAGTTTTGATCGAGAAGGGGTATGGTGGTTTGGGGCAAACAGAAAGCTGGAGTTGAGAACACAACCTGATCAGCCATGAGCTATTTGAATGGTGGAGCTGTAGCAAAGGGCCGAATGGCCTCCTCCTGCTGTTAAATACTATATTCCAATGACACGGGCCGAATGGCCTCTATCAGTGGTGTAACATTAGTTCTCTTTCTGTGATATTATGAGGGGCTCCAGGGGCAAAATGTTTCCATTTCTACGCCTATTTGTTATGGTCTAATTTCGCGCTGATACCACTGAAGGCAATGGTTATGGTACTTCCATTGGCTTCGTAGGTGTGTGGCCGAGCGGTTCAAGGCTTCAAAATTCGTTTGTAGCATTTCATGAGATGTGTTCTTTAGTGTCTTATGACCCGTGAGTTCAAATCCCACTACGATGGAAATTTCAAGTAGTTTGTCTCTTTCAAAAATCCATTGGGATGCACTCAGTGTAACTGACTCCTTCGGTGCTTTGTTTTGGTCACAAGAACGAGTAGAGGCGATAAAAATTGCAGGGTGACTGGAAGTTGCTGGGGCCAAGTGCCAGCGTTTTCCACTGTAACCATTCTGCAATTTTAGCTCAACAACACGCATGTTTCTGTAGTAAATGTAGTCGTGGCAGAGTGGTTAAAGCGATGGATTGGAAACCTATTGGCGTTTCTCCACGCAGGTTCGACTCTGCTTTTCCCTTTCGCTGTCTCCATTGTTGGTGAAATGAAATCAGAAGCTTCCCAATTGTCTGCTGTTTTTTTTTTCCCCGCTTTACTTGCGCGCTCTTTCATTTCTGGTCATTTGAAAGCATTCACCAAATCCCCAGAAATGGAAGAAAACAGCCAAGTTGGTGACGTGGGTGTTTGTCTCTCATTGGGCCTCTGTCCCTCTCGGTGTATATGAGTGTGTATGTTCTTCTGTGTGTTTTAGTGTGGTTCAGTTCACCGAGGTACAGAGAATAACAGCAGGTTTAAATGTTGCAAGATGCGATTGCCACTTCCTGTGTTTATTTTTAAGTGCAGACTGCTTGTTGACTCAATGCCCGTATGTTACACAGCGGAGGATGTTTGAAATTTTCACTGAGCAACATTTAAACATACAGTAGATTGCCTTTGTGTCCTTTTCATGTAATCAATATATGTGAGAACCAGGACGAGAAATCCTGTTTTATCTTTACCCTGTCATCAGCGAATCCCTCCCTTCTGGAAGCTTTGCGACTTCCATTCCCTGTCCCTGCTTTCCAGGGAAAGCTTGGGTTCATGAACTGACTGTGTCTGAATCGAGCAGCTAACTGACCTGGGAGCTGGACGGGCAGAGGTAGCTGGAGGTGAGGCAGGGACAGAAGCAGAAACAGATGTGACATGAAATAAAAACAAAAAAACTGCGGATGCTGGAAATCCAAAACAAAAACAGAATTACCTGGAAAAACTCAGCAGGTCTGGCAGCATCAAACGACAACTCTTTTCTTCTCCGCCGATGCTGCCAGACCTGCTGAGTTTTTCCAGGTAATTCTGTTTTTGTTACAGATGTGACATGACTGTGTTTGGAGTTTGATGTGTGTCAGTTACTTTTAGTGATGAATGTCTGCCGTGTGTCGCCTGGTGAGTTTCACAGGAGCCGCAGTGATGAGGTTACTGGGTTTTGGAAATTGAAATTTGCACATGAGCAGCTTATGGGACTATTTTACCTCACTGCCGAATTCACGTCCCAGCAAACAAAAATGGTCGCTGTTTTTGGCTGAACAACTCTCACTGAACAAGCCCTTCTTGTTTCATGTAAACGCGCCATTTTGTAGGACAAAATTGTCCCAGGTGAAGCGGGTCTGAAGCGAGGAAATGGCAAATTTAGAGTGGATGAGCCAGTCTGCAAGGCTTGTGGACAGTGTCCCTTGGGTGTCCAGTGGTTAGGATTTGGTGCTCGCAGAACCTCGGTCAGGGAATTAATATTTATTGCTCTTTTGTGAATTGCCAAAATGGCTCTGCCAGAAGAGTCGAGCAAGCATTACAGATTCTCATCAGAAATGCTAGACGGGAACAAGCTCAGAATTGGCACGAGGAGATGAAGGAAGAAACACACGGGCCGTGGAAGTTTGGGAGGCGGGGAACTGAATACAGGGATAGTGTGACGTGAGATTCTATGTACACAAATCTTCGAAGGTAGCAGGACAAGTTGATCTATCTGCTTTCTAAAAACAGCTCATGTGGTCCTTGGTTTCATTAATGGAGGCTTGCAGTACAAAAGCAAACTGATTATGCTGGGCCTTTATAAAACATTTTTTGAACCTCAGCTGAAATATTGTGGTTACACTTTG
Source organism: Isurus oxyrinchus (assembly GCA_026770705.1). Classification (NCBI taxonomy): domain Eukaryota; kingdom Metazoa; phylum Chordata; class Chondrichthyes; order Lamniformes; family Lamnidae; genus Isurus; species Isurus oxyrinchus. Next base: position 75,942,288 of record JANJGN010000020.1, on the reverse strand, counting down.
GGAATGATGTCAAGTCTTTGGAGAGGTTACAGGCAGTATTCATATGAACAGTGTCAGAGATAAGCTATTTCAGTCATGTAGAAAAGCGGCAGAATCTGGTATTATTCTCACAGGATGGAGGAAACAGAAATGGGAATTTGTTCCAACCATTCCGCTCCGGGGTTTATGCTCCACTACAGCTTCCTTCAATTTTCCTTCATTTAAATCTACAATTGTAACTATCAATTCCCTTCTCCCTTAAATTCTTGCCTAGTTTCCACTTAAATGTATCTGTGCAATTCATTTCAACCACTCCCTGTGGCATCGAGTTCCACATTCCCACCACTCTCTGGGTATAGAAGATTTTGATCTGAATTTCCGATTGGGTTTCTTGCTGACTGTCTTATATTTCTGATCTAGAATCACAACCTGCCCCACACTACAAAACAATATTTCTACATTCACTTGTTCAAATCTTCCATCACATTAAATATCTTTATTAGGTTTCCCTTGAACCTTCTTTTTCAAGGAAAATGAGCGACGTCCCCTGTCAATCCTTCCGTGATATGTGTCCTTGTAGATTCCTGGTATCCCTGGAAAGTTGCTCTGCCCGCTGCCCAATGGTAAAGTGACAACTTTTCTCCATTGAGACCAACACTCATAATCTGGCAACACAGCTTCAAATTTCACCACAGCAGCTGGTTGGATATAAATTCACTTAGTTAATGCATTTTGCGTTGAAGTCCATTGGTTTGCTGTAAAAACACATCTTGTTTAGTTATATTAAATCTGTGCCAGCAATGCGGCTGTATTTTAATTGCCCTCGGAAATGTCTTCACAAGCCACTCAGAGAGTTGGGCCAAACAGCTGCAGGTGGACTGCAGCCGTTCAAAAAGGTGCCTCACCAACCAACTTCTCAAGGGTAATCAGAGATGGGCAACAAGTGCCCGCCGAGCCAGAGATCCCCACATCCCATGGAAGAATTTTTTAAAAAGACCCAAACCGATCACGCCATTTTTAACGTTTTATATTTCATCCTGAACTTCCTCCCCTTTCCCGCCAGCCCCTCTCACCCCATAGCTCAAAACTGTGTAATGACAAGCTTCAGTTCCTGCTGCAGGCGGCTGAAGGCCTTTGGAGCATCTGAAGGTGCCAGGACACTGATAGAAGCTCTTCAAACTTAACTCTGTCCCTCGCTTCCCAAATGTTGCAGAACCTGCTTAATATTCCAGGAATATTTGTTTTCATCTCAGTTCCAAGAATACTGGCTCCACTCCCACACCTCCCCAGAAGTTATTTTTTGCAGCTGGACTCAGGGAAAGATTTAATTGGTGAATTTCACTATCTGACAGGAGAATCCTTAAATTGTAAAAACGGCATCATCACCAGCCCGCCTCCCCCACCCCCAGCCCCACACCCCAAACACGGGCTCCCACATCTTACCCAGGTCGTATTTGAAACCAGTCCAAAAGATGCATGAAGAGATTTTGAAAGGCGGAAATCTCTGGCCATTGTAACTTTCAAAGCCCGCTCCCATCTGTAGGTTGTTCTCAGATTTTTAGACTAGTTCTCCCTGAATGGAGGAGATGGAAGCCCCACAGCTCTTGGGTGTAACCTGCCAGGGTGAGCTTTTCCTCCGCCCTACCTTTCTGTAATGACATGAAACTCGAGACTGATGGGTGGGAGCTTCATACCCTAGACCCAAGGCACACCAGAGAGTTAAAAGGGCCTGGAAGCCAGCAGCACCAAACAGGATTGAGGTACACTTACTTCCCAACTTCACAGTTACAGTTAGTCACTAAATCCTGGCGGTGAAAGATGGGGAATGGCCTCACCCTGTGTGCATCACCGAGGTGAAGGGATTGAGAAATCATCAGCTTAACACGTTTTGATGATGAAAATTCTTGTCACTGTTTAATGGATTTAACAATTACAGAAAAGGGATATTTCACCACATTCTTCAGCTCCACCCTGAATTTAGTCTGAGTCACTGCATAAATAGCCTTGTTGGTGCAACAACTCAGGAGCTGAAACATAAATCCAACCGAAGATATAGAGGAATAAATTCTAATTGATATAGCCCGTTATAAACAGAATCTATCATAAAGATCACCACAACAGGATAAAATTCCCCGATACAGAAAACAATAAAATTATAGATTTCCTACGTTTCTCCATCTCTGGGTCCCCACTGCTGTGAGCCGGGAGTCTCCTGCGGGCTCTGCTCGACACTAAAATATATCTGACAGTTAAAGCATTCAACACCAAAATCAAAACAAATGGGACAAATAGAGTTAAAATACAATGAAAGAATTAAATTGCTGCCCACATCGATGAAATATCTGCATACCCCACTAAAGAACAAAACCAAGGATTGTTGGAAATCCAATATTTACCTTCATACATAAAATACCAGAAAGTGTTCTTCACACCGAACAGCAGACTCACTGTTCCGAGAACCACAGCTGCCGCACGCTCGGTGCAATATTTTGTTTTCAACTTCTGGGAGCAAATGGCCAGGAATCGATCAAAGATGAAAGAGACTGCGAAAGAGACATTACAATCTGTGGCTGCATCAAGCAGGACAGCATGAATAATACACACTTTAATCCTCCACATGAACTGAAACTTTTCCCAATAACGAATAGGAATCTGCCTAAATATGAGGTCAATGATAATGACCAGTAGATCCGCAGTTGCCATGGACACCAGGTAACGGGTACCACATTTTGAGATACCGCACCTTCCTCGGGACAGTGTCACAATAGTCAATAAGTTCACTGTAAGGAAGAGAAAGGCAGCGAATTTATCGTTTAAATTAGAGCAACAGTCACAGACTGATGGGGTGAAATTTGTAGTGTTATCCAGTGGCAGAATCTAATTACTGAACTTTTCTGCTGTAGCAGAAAAACAAACCCACCAGCAGGTTCCAACGCCACTTCCCGGGCTTATTGATTGAGTTCGGAGTGAAAATCGCTCATCGCCATGAACATGCTGCAAATTGCACACATGGACATTGGAATTGCCTATTTAGGGTGGACTATGTGTTATGCTGAAGGGAAAAGGTTCATTGTTCTGATAAGTCATTTGAGTGGAACGTGAAGTCTGTGGAAATAAGCAAATACAGATTTGTATTTATCAATTGCCTTTCAGATAACAATATCCCGAAGTGCTTTCCTGATAATTACTGCTGTTGCCAAAAGCGCAAAACCCCTCAAACTGCATTCAAGTAACAAACAGACTTTCTATCAGATCAAAAGAACGGGGTAGGAAATGGTCTGCTGAGTTGAAGAAAATAAAACGGAGACTCAATCCGAGCTGGATACTGAGCGATGGAAAGGAACAGAGTAGAGTGAGCGGCATTCCAAAACTCAGGAGAATGCAGAAGAGAATATTCCAATGGATGGGACGTGTATGTGTTGGATCAGGAACTGAATAAGCCAGTGTATGGGGTTTGAGTGTGTTACATTAGAATGCAAGAACTACAACGGAGAGAAAGCCATATGTTCCCTCTGGCCTACTCTACTGTTCAATAAAACCATGGCCGTTCTTCGACCACTAATTTCCAACTCTCCCCATTTACCTTGACAGCCTTAGACCCCAAAGATCTGTCGATCGAAGTCTTGAATATATTAGGAAAACAGCCCTCTATTCCAAAGTTTCAACAGTCTCTGAATGAAGAAAATTCTCCTCATCTCAATCCTAAATGGCTGACCCCTTATTCCCAGGTTGTGGTCTTTAGTTCTGGAGTCCCCAGCTGGGGGAAACATTTTCCCAGCATCTACCCTATGAGGCCCCTTAATAATTTCGTATGACTTGATGATGTCTCCTCCCCAGCTTCTAAATTTAAGAAGGTACACGTCTAATTTGATTGGTTGATTGATTCTTTAGTCAAATATTGTTCCTTAGGCAAGGAGACCGAAACTGCACACATTAATCCAGATGTTTTCTCAACAATCACTAGTATAATTCTATCAACAATTCCTTTCTCGAATAGAGGGGCCAGCACCATCTTTTATCCTATTCACTTGCTGTATTGCATGTTAGCTTTCTCTGGTGTACCTGAGCAACCAAACTTCGAAAATTTACAATATTTACCAATTTTTTTGATGGTTGAAAAGTTGGATCAGGCTAGAATGAAACTCGTCTGTGTTATAATCTCAGGGAAACTGAAGATATTGGTGCAGCATTAGCACAGGACAGTGGAATGTGTGTAAAGTAATACGTGAGGTAATTCATAAAGCTAATGGTCCCGATCTCCCAATCAGTGGTGGTACTGGGGTGACCAGCGCTGATTGTGAAGATAATTGCAGCCCTACTTTTTCCCATCCTTACACCCGGTTCCTCTTGTCCCGGCTTTAGTAGCGATTCCTGGGCACAGCCATTCAGTGAGAACAATGGTGAAGAGGAGCAGCAGAGAGGCCACAGCAGCTGTTGTGTTCAGGTAAGGGTTTAAAGGTCTTATGGGTTTTAATGCATGTGAGGCGCGAAGGGGCAATGAGGTGGGTATGAGATTTCTAGATGGTGGGCTGTTGAGTAGTTGGGTTGGGGGTGGGTGAGAAGACAGTGTGGTTTTCAGTCGGGTCGGGGAGTGAGTGGATGGACGATGGATGGTGAGAGTTGTGCAGGCGGGTCGAAAGGATGGCAGTCGGGCCGCAGTAGGTATTTGGGGGTGAGTAGATGGGGGCACTGTGGGTGGTTGGTTGTGGATTGAATGTGGGAGGTCTGTGAGTGGCTTTGGGTGTCCATGGGCTGCTCTCGACTGTTATTCACTGACAAATTCTAGGAATTAACAGCAGGAAAATACTCGGGTAAGTATCTGGGTAAGTGTCGTACAACTGGCCCAAGAGTCTAAAACTAAGGTCACTGTTGGAGTCATTGTCAGAGAGCCCAGGCAGCATAAATCCACCCAATCAGGAGTTTAAACTTTTCGGTTAATTACTACGTCTGCGCCTGGATCAAGAGTTCTGATTGGCCCCGATGCACGACAATGGCAGACAGTTCAATATTCAATACTGTTGGCATGGGGAGATCCGGGTTAATGATACAGTCAGTACCAATTTCACAGCAACTGGCTCCAGGCACCAGATTCAACATAAAAGGAAATCATGCAAGAAGGAAATTGAAACCAGGTCAAAGAAGGCTGGAATAACAAAAAGAATATATTTTATTAAATTCTTTCAAGGAAGAGAAGATTCTGACGAGGGCGACAGGTTTAGGAGGAGAGTCAGAGCAAGAAAGGCAAAGCTTTCATTGTGATCGCCATGTCAAAGGCTGCAGACATGTCGAGAAGCGGAAAGAGATAGAGTTTGATATTAGCACAGTCACGCGTGATTTTTTAAAAAAAATATTATTCATTCATGGGATTTAAGCTTCACTTGCCGGGCCAGCATTTATTGTCCATTACTAGTTGCCCTTGGGAAGGTGGTGGTGAGCTGCCTTCTTGAACCGCTGCAGTCCATGTGTTGTAAGTACACCCACAGTGCTCACAGGAAGGGACTTCCAGGATTCTGACCCAGAGACAGTGAAGGAACAGCGATATATTTCCAAGTAAGAATGCTGAGTGACTTGGAGGGGAACAACTGGGTGGTGGTATTCCCATCTATCAGCTGTCCTTGTCCCCTAGATAATAGTAGTCCTTAGTTTGGAAGGTGCTGTCTCAGGAGATTTGGTGAATCCGACAATACCTCCCCACACTGTGACCTTTATAGTGACAAGGAGAATAGCTGCAATGTCGTGAGACCCATAATTTCTTATGCACCATCCTGACTCGGACAGATAACCCCTCCCTTCATCAGTGTTCAGTCTGAGTTCTGGAATTCCCTACACCAGGTGGGAGCACCGTCAGCAGAAGGACTACAGCAGCTCAGCAAGGAGGCCCAGCACCAACTTCTCAGCTCAACTCTGGATGGACAATAAATGGAACTTCGTTCAAATCAGCATTTCCCAAAGACAAATATAGAAATATAATTCAGAGGGAGAGGAATTATGGGCTGCAATTCTCAATAAATTAAGGCAGAGACGAAGAGGGAAGTGATGTCTGTGGACAGAAACAGGAATAAAGTAAAAGCCTGGGGTGAGAATGGAGTCTATAAGTAGGGAAGGGGAATTGACATCTCCAGGGAACGAATGGAGGTGGGGACCAGGGAAGTGAATAGAATTTGTGACATGAGTACGGAGGCTGTGACCAAGGCCAAAAATGCTGAATTCAATTACATTTCTGAAAATATCGTCAATAGTTTGGATTATTTGTTGACACCTGAAACTTCACAAACAATGCACGGCAAACTGCAGACCACCTCTTTAAAGGAAAACCTTGGACAGACAATGCAAATTAAACTTTCATACTTTCAATAGAGGGATGATATGAGGAGTACAGGAGTCCCCTGTGTTCCCATTCACCAATCGGTTTCCTGTTTTGGTTACCTGTGTAGTCAGACCCAAGTTTGCAGCACCACAGGTTGCTCTGCGGTACAGCAAGGGAGAAAGAAGAGGGCAAGAGTGGTAGAAATAAGGGAGTCATTATTGGAACAGACAGGCGTTTCTGTGGCCACCGATGTGACTCCTTGGTGATGTTGCCTCACTGGTGCCAGGGTCACGGGTGTCACAGAGTAGCTTAAGGACATCCTTCTGGGTGAGGTTGAACAGTCAGAGATCGTGGTCCACGTTGGTACCAATGACTTAAGTAGGAAATGCGATTAGGTCCTGAAAGCAGACTTTAGGGAGCTATGAAGGAGATTGGAAAGCAGGACCTCTAAAGCAGTAATCTCAGGAATACTCCCAATCCCAAATGCAAGCGCACAGAAATAGGAGAATTGTGAGATTGAACACGTGGCTGGAAAGCTGGTATAGGAGGGATTGGATGAGATTCCTGAGGCACTGGGACCAGTTCTAGAAAACCAGGTGCCTTTACAGGATGGGCGGTCTGCACCTGATCAGAACTGGGAGGTACATCTTTGCAGAGAGGTTTGCTAGAGCTGTTGTGGGAGCCGTGTCCATGTGTGTGTGTGGTGGGGCAGGGAGTAGGACGGGGGTGGGGGGGGAGGTGGTGGGGTGGGGGGTGGGGTGTGGGCAGGGTTTGCCTTGGATTACATTTAAACTAGATTGTCAGGGGAACGGGAACCTGAGGGCAAAGTCAGAGCAGGGAACGGGAGATGGAGAATTGGTGAGTGAATCTGAAAGCGAGAAAAAGCACAGTTTCGAAGGTGTACAGTACATGATATTGACAGTGTGAGAAGGTATTTATGTATGTGAAAGGGGTATAGAAACTAAATCCAATGAGCTTAGGGCGCAGATAGACACATGGTAACATGATACCGTCGCTCTAACGGAAATTTGATTTAAGGATGGGCAAAAATGGCAGCTCAACATCCTGCACATGTTGTTGTCTGTGACACCAGTGGTGCCCACGACCTCCCACATATTACAAGACACGCATTCCACACGAGTGAGGTGCCCTTCTGTGGCTTCAATCTACTTCCCTTACGTTAACTTCATTTTAAATTGGCTTACTTATGCAACTTTATTTTACCTGGCCTTGACTTAAATTTATTGCCCTCTCACTTGTGCTTCTGACCTAACAGTAAGGAGCCCCTTCTTTTAAAAATAACGTGTTTTTCTAATTCTCAGCAAAGTGTCGATCCTTCCATACAGCAGTTTCTCACCAACCAATGACCTTTAGTTCCTCGTGTGATGTTAAGCGCTGGCTGCTAACTGCCTGCTCGAGGTACTCCTCTCGCATCCTGTTCTAGGTGTTGCTGACTGCCTGACTTAGTGTCTTCTTCTCCCATTCCTCTCTAGATGCTGCTAACTTTTTCTCGGAAAAATACTTTATTCATAAAATATCTGAAAGAACGTTACAAAACATTTCCAAATGGCCATCAAAAAAGTGCAATCGAATTCAACATTTATATATGGAACACGAGGTGCTTCAATACAATCCACGAATATTGCAGTCATTTCAACATGGTCATATCAGAGAGTCATACAGTGCAATGGCATAGGATTTATTGACATACATCATGTTGCATTCTGCAGTGCTTCAATACAATTATGATACATTTAGTATTCACTACATATACTTATTGTGAGTCATAAATCCAGTGGGATCTATACAATTCCCAGCTCCTCGGTGCAATACGTGCTGCTAACTGCCTTTCCCAGCGTCCTCCTCTCGCACTCTTCTCAATGTGATGCTGAATTCATGGCTCAGTGTTGTCCTTCCGCACTCTTCTCTAAGTGCTGCTGACTGCCTGTCCCTGCGTCCTCCTCTGGCAATCTCTCCCAGGTACTCCTGACTACCTGGTTTGTTGCTGCTATGGTGCATTCTTGGTAATTTTTGTGTTGGCGTCTGGAGTCGCATTACCTTTCAAGTGAAAATGTGGGTTAGCCTTAGAGAATAGTCTAGGAAACACAAGTGTAGATGCATTTGGACAATAAATGCCCGAGGATGTAAGGTTAATCATCATCCATGTCTTCGTTTCCTAACTGAGCCTCCTTCCAAGCATTTCAATATAATTTACACAGGCTTTTTCCATTAATTCAGTAGTTAATATTACTATTTCCATATGTGAGATCTCACTTTGAAATGAGAATCTCCGATATCCAACACCAGTAGGCTAACTTATGCATATTTTACCAGATGTCTTAAGACTTCATATGTTCAACAATAAATGTTGAGAACTCCCAAAGGCTCTCCCTCCTACTATCCCGTCGGATAATAATGCTCTCCCTAAATTTTTCAACAAAAGTGCACCAATTCACAGTTATTTGCATTAAATTCTAACTGTCATGTCCCTGTCATTTTATTAAACTGTCCTGAAGTCTCCTAACTATCCTGTACTCAATCTAACGCATTTCCAAATATTCTGTAATCTGCCATCTCAAAAATTTTAACCTGTGTTCCCGAGTCCACTTAATCAACAGAGATCACACATGGCAATGGTCTTACTGTCTATCCTCGAGGAATACCACTGTACACTTCCTTCCAGTAAGAAAAACAACCTTATACAGCTATTACCACCCTCTCTACTAATTCATCGAAGTGGTCAATCAAGTTTGTCTGTTTTGTCTTTTATAAAGCTGTGTTGGCTGTCATGCATGAATCCATGGGCAGCAAATTCACCATGAAATTTGTCCTTGATTTTGCTCATTAAACGTTCACCTGGCACCATTGTTAGGCTGACTGGATATAATACAGCAATGGTTTTCATACAGCACACGAAATGTCTCTGAATTGAATTTGTATGGAGGCTGCTGGGTTGTAACGTGACTTCCAATGTCAATGTGTTTAATTAACATCAAAGGGTTTTACGTGAAAAATATTACACAGTTTAAAGATATTTTTATTACTGCTTTGAAAATGAACATTGTTTCCTGCTGTATGCATTATTCTTTAATCCAGTTTGAAATACAGAATCTAAAAAAAAAACAGTGGTCTTCTTTTCAAATGAAAATGCATACTTAAATTGCTGTAAATAAAAATATGCCACCGAAAAATAAAGTCTTCAAATTTGTTATGAGGCCGAATGAGTTCCTGAAGAGGATCTGAGTCCGTTTGAAACAGATGTAAATGGACACAAACACAACTTTTGGCCAATCGTCCCATAATGTTTCTGCTGCATCACAAAGCGACATTGCAGCACCGTCATCTTGCTATTCTCCAGAATCCATTGGGACCCACCGAAACTTTTCAGCAATCAGCAACATTCAGACCACAATATCCTGGCCAATAATTCAATAAGTGATCGATTTTTTGGGCAGATTTCAGAGAGACACAAGGAAACAATTGATATTGACCCCTGCAATGTAAAATCAACTCCTGCCACCGTCAAGGAGTCTGGCTCCAATTTCACAGAATGCATTATGCAGGTGTAGTGGTGCAGAATAGAAGAATTGCAACCACTGGCCCTGTTGCAATGTTTCCCTTGAACACATCACCAGGTTCAATTCTCTCCCTCTGATGATTTAGAAAAAAAATATTCATTGGATGTGGGCGTTGCTGGCTATCTCAGCACTTATTGGCCATTCCTAATTGCCCTTGAGAAGATGATAGTCAGCTGCCTTCTTGGGAAACTGCAGTCCACGTGGTGTATCTACACCCAGAGTGCTGTTAGGGAGGGAGCTCCGGGATGCAGCAAGACATTGTGAGAAATGCAGAATCTCATCATAAGGCTCCCCCCTGCCCACCACCCACCACCCCCTCACCCCCCCGAAACACAAGCCAAAGTATCTTCATATGGTCCACAACAGCAGAACTTCTTTACATTACATTGCCTATTAGTAAGCTTCTAATGCCATTAAGGGGCGCTGGTGCAGGGTTTATTATGCAACAGTGAAGCTTCTGTTTGCTGGATGATGTATGAACATGTTGTATGGTCCACATTAGCTATCCAGCCTTCACTTCAGTAGTTCTGGACAGGACACTAGCTAAGAGCATGTTCCTATACTTTATTGTGCGCTGATATGTCGCACCTTAAACATTCTTAAATTCACACAGTGGAAATGGGCCTCAAATCGTGTGACTGTGTACCTAGGATGGAAGGCCATGGATGACATGGACAAGAAGAGGAAAGGATAAATATTGGGTACAATTCATTCTGGACTTTAATACCTTCATCATTTGACAAAGTTGACAAGGAGATGCAATGGATATTTAACCCCATTCTTTAACTCTTCTCTGAATTTACTTTGGGTCACTGCATAAATAAACGGGTTGATGCAGGAACTCAAAAGTTGAAGCATGTATCCATTTTCCTCCAGAATAAAGTTTGATTCAACAATATTAGAACCCGAGAAATAAGTAACGTTCGTAATTTGAACACAGAGGAAAGTCACAGGAAGTAACAAATATAACAGAATAAAACTTCCTGATACACAGAAGAGTAAAACAATGGACTTTCTCCACTTCGCCATCTCTGGGTCAGCCTGATTGTCTCCATTGTTCTGGGCCCGGAGTCTCCTGCGGGCTTTATTGGCGGCTAGAATGTGTCTGACGGTCAGGATATTGAGCAGTAAAATCAGAACGAATGGGAGACAAGGGGTTAAAATGTGATGCATCCAGTCATATGCAATCCATGCAGGTGAGGTATAAAATATTAACTTTATGTTGCAGAACCAGGGAACATTGTTAACTATATGCAAAGGTTCATATATAAAATACAAGAAGGTGTTTTTAAGACAGCTAATTGTGCAGATAATACCTATCACCCGCATCGCCATTGTTTTGGAACAATAATTTAATTTGACTTTCTGGCAACAAATGGCTATAAATCGATCAAAGGTGAAAGCCACCGTTAACCAGGCAGAACTGTCTATCACTGGAAATATTAGTGCAATGCGGGCACTACATGCTGGTGTGATGGAGAGGAAACTGACTGGGAAATAAATACTAGCAATCCGGTTCAATATCACAGCGGTGATAATAACCAAGAGATCTGTCACTGCCATCGAAACCAAATAATGACTTATACATTTGGAGAGACCACATCTTCCTCGGGACAGCATCACAATCACCACCATGTTAGCTGCAACAGAGGGAGAGACAGGAAAGAGACTGGCTATGCATGAATTTGTGGCGATACAAGAGCAAGAAAGTTAAAACTCCAACTGTAAACAAAATTAGCAGTTTTACAGGATTCTGCAAAATGTTTGCTTTTCAGATGTTGTTCCGAGTTGGACAATTTCTAAGGTTAATTGTTTTTGTGTCAGAAATGGTCATCTAGAGTAAATACTAAGGCAGCTCAATTACATGAAAATGTAAAATAATATCATGCAAACTAACAGAAAACAAAAAGGCATCAAAACAATGGAGAAACAAACAGAACAGCGTCGAATAGACAAGGGAAACACATCAGCGAAACATTAGAGAAAACGTTTTTATTGCATTATAACAATACAAAAAATAAGAAATGAGGAAACTAACAAGAACAAAGCTTATATCACGCTGAGGATCAAAAACTTTCTCTTCCAATTAATTACCTTATAATTGTTCACCATTGGAAATTTTGAGCATCAACCTGCTCAGAAATATCATCGAACAGTAAGGAGTGGAGGGACAATGAGTGTTTCCGGAATTTGCGGTGGAATGTTGGTGAACAGATAAAGATATCTCCGAGATCCTCACCGAATACTCAACTGAAAGTTGGGTATCGATCTGAGTCATGGAGTTGGCATGAATAAGTGACCAATTTTGTCCTTTAGTGGATATTTTTAATTAAATATTTGTGACTCAGATGTGTGGGGTTCTATCAGTCAGGCCGCCTCACTCAATGTGGAGAAAATAGTAAAGACTGGAACAGTCTGGGCCATTGCCAGGTGCAATGTGCAGACAGAAATTTCAGAGTCAATAGTCGTGAAAGTAGAACGTTAGCTGTAGGTCATGTAGAAGAGGAGAAACATGCTGAGAGCGGAAACACTGCTCTGTGAGTTTGGTGCAAATACCAAGCATTCTTCAAATGGCCTCTGTTACAGTGTTTATATATCTGTCAAAACCCAATGCCTCGTCATGTTCTTTCTACAAATGCCTTCAGTAAATAATGTCAGGAATTGTTCAATTGTTCAATTCTCTTGATCAATGAGCCATTTGTTAAAATTATTCTGTCACTGTCTTTATGAAGAACACAATAGGTTTACATCGTGATGACAGTGTGATAACTCAAACACTGTTAGACCGTCATTAACAAAATGATCATATTTACACCGTGATCTGCCCCTGGCAATGATGCCGATAACACAATAGGAATGCATTTGCACGTTGATAACAGTTTGGTAACTCACCCACAGTAACGGTGACAATAAATCAGCAGAACTACATTTACACCGCGATAACAGTTTGACAATTCACCCAGAGTAATCATATCAACAAAAATATTGAACTGCATCTATGCCATGATATGCTAGCAGCAACTGGAAGAAATTATAATATTAAATGGAGAAAATAGTATTGGACTATATGATGACAGCATATAGTTAAACGGAGGAAGTTATATAGTTAATGTGAAGAAACTGTGATGGTAAAATTAAAATTGCATGGTCATATTATATCGCCAGTCACGAGAAATTGCATACTTAGGGTAATATTATACCACTAATAAAGAAAAATTACACTTTCAACAGCGTAACATTACACAACTAACAGCGAGGAATTAGACCCTTAAAAGGACGCCAGTCACGAGAAATTGCACACTTAACAGGGTAATATTTTACCACCAACAAAGAGAAATTGCACCCTTAACGTTGTAAAATTATATCACTAACAAGTAGAAAATATACCAGAGAAGAGAACATATTCTGCAGATAGAATTTGGGCTTTATACCGTTAAAGTTGAAAAAAATGCTCCAAAAGGGAAGAGGTTATGCCAGGGAAAAGAGGAAATTGACCCGTTAATGGGTTGAATTACACAGGTGAAGGGGGATAACATTCCATTAAATAGGAGAAAGGATATGTGCATCGTGGAAATGCTGCACTTTTACATGATAGAAGTGAGGCATCTAAACGATGATTCATGTATCCAATATTTAACTACAACACTTTACCTGGAATCCCGATAGCTGCGAGGACGGGGAAATAAATGGCAAACACCAGATCTTTCGGTGATCCGTGCATTTCCAGCGAGAGCTCAGAGCGCGTCCTGCAATGCACTGAAAGATCCTCATATTTATAACCGATATCAAGCTGCTGGGAGATAATTAGGTGGTTTGATCCTTTACATTAATGGTAAAAAAAAAGATTAAACCAGCTGCGTCAGGACTGCTGTTCATGTTTTGGTGGAATAGAGTGATTTTTTCAAGGGACCTGACAGGACTGACAGGAGATTGTAGTATGATCCAAGTAGATTTTCCTTAACACAAGACACAGTCGTGGATTTTGAGATCAGGGATGAATCACAGGCATTTGACACAGACTGTTCTGAGCAATGCGAATTTGACTAGTTCATTGACTGCCTTCAGAATTTTAAGCTTTGGCTGCAGCCAGGCATAGGGACAAAAGGATCTGTGAAACGCTGTAGAGGCGTGAGTTTCCGGTGAAGTCGCGGGCCTCATGATGTCACGAGACGAACGCTCGCCCCATGGGTTCCGTTTTCAGCTGAAAGGCAGGTGTGGGTTTTCATACGAGTTTACATACTTCTCAGCGCCTTAAAACTTTCCAAAACTTTTAAACATTTTTAAATACTTGAAAACACTTTTCAAATATTTGAAAAATATTTATGAAAGCATTTACATGCTTTTAAATATCCGTGATGCAGAAGTAGAACACGCCCCGAGACAGGAATTTTCCAACAGGACAGGAAATGTGTATGGAGGCTATTGAATTATCACGTGACATTCGATGTTAATATGCTTGCTTAACGTTAAAAATTGTAATGTGTGTATTTACAGCAGCCTAAAGATCATTGCGCAGTCACTGTATGAACGGCATTAACCACCTTCTCAATGATTATTGCATTAACCACCTTCTCATGTGCACTTAGGGATGGGAAATAAATGCTGGCTCAGCCAGCGAAGCCCACATCCCGTGAACGAATAAAACATTGCATTACCTTACCGCAATATTCTCACAAAAAAGGCCACGCGGCTTCAGATTTGTCTTTTCATAGCCTTGCCGTTCACAACAGGGTGAATCAGATCTGCACCGCGACCTTTGACGAGATTTTTTTGGTTTTAACCTTTCTTCCGCACCAGTGTGACTCTCCGGGTGATTTGTTTTAATGCAGAAAAATTCTCTGAATGAAGTTCTTCAGTTTGTAACGGCTCCCCGAATGAAGGCCTCTCTGCATCGATGGGAGAAGTGGCTTGTACGCCACTTTGCTCGAACACGAATCTGGATAAAAATTGATTTCCAAATGTGCTTCTCCATTTTATTCTATGATGTAAATAAAAAAATAAGAAATGGAATTTAAAACGGAGTTTGCAACACGTTTTCTGCGAGATCCTCAATATTTTGAAAAGTTGCATTTTTGTTCCAAATTTGCACTGAAAATGTATAATTAAGTTGATTTAAAAAAATGCAAATCCAACAGGACTGACGAAGCCATTAATGTGGGGTTACTAAGGCTGCTTCCTAATCGTGGCTGCCCCCCCACCCCCCACCACTGACCACCCCCCCCCCCCCCCCCCCCCACCCCCACACCCCCAGCAGGCTTTTAGCTGATCTCAGCTCCCAGTCCTTCAACTTTAGCACCTACTGAGCCATCAACTTGAATTGTTTAATGACACTTCCAGCCGCTTTTGAGGCGACCCAGCAGGGCCACCTTCGGAGGAGAACAGTCCTGTCATCTGAAAATTCCTGATGCACATTAAGTTTTTGCATGTTCGTACGTTGGCAGCTGCGACTTAATAATAGTGGCGAACTTCTCAGCGTTCGACACTATTGGAATCGTAATATTGGGGCTATTTACATAGGCCATAGCAAGGACGGTACTGTGCAGAGACCCGGTTCTTCATGATTTCATTCAGTGCCGACCTGTCCGGACCAGTGTCGTTATATTCAATGTGGTTTCAGGAGGTCCCGGGTGCACCCAGGAGATCTTAAGAGCTTGCCAGTGTTCCCTTGAGCTGTATTGTATCTAGTTTATCCAAATGTTTTCATTAGTGCTTTTAAAGGGGTTTTCAATGTTTACAGGTGTTAGCAAGAGATTACAAGCGCTAGTAAATGCGTTGACCTTATTTGAACGTATTCTTAATTCAACTTTTTAATTGCAGGCCACCCTCACCCACCCCTCACACACTCACTCACAACCCGGATGCTACTCACCCCTCGACCCCTGAATGTTTGTCTCTGTGCAACCTCTCTCCCTAGTCTTTGCTCATCCCGCCCCACCTCATTCCCAGTGAAGTCAGTCAGACTGAGGATCCGTGGATGTTTTTTTTTATTCGTTCATGGGATGTTGGCGTCGCTGGCTAGGCCAGCATTAATTTCCCATCCCATTTTGCCCCTTTTCTGGGGAAGTTTAAGGGTTAAACATATTGCTGTTGGTCTGGAGGCAATGCAGGCAAAACCAGGTAAGGACGGCAGATTTCCTTCCCGAAAGAACATTGTGAACCAGATGGGTTTTTTAGAACAATCATCAATAGTTTCATGGTCATCATGAGGTTTCTAATTACATATTGTATTCCAATTTTACTATCTGCAATGCCGAACCCTTGTCTCCAGGGCAATACTGAATGTCTCTGGAATACTAATGCAGTGATAATACCGTGGTGCCGCTGCTGCGCAAGTGCACGGATGCCAGAAGAGTTTGTATAGTCAACAGAGCCATATGTAAGGGACTGAGGGGCCAGAGGTCCTGCCCTGTGTTTATGAGGTTGATACTGAATTAAAGGGATGCGCTCTTGGAACAGGCTGTACAC
This sequence comes from Isurus oxyrinchus, assembly GCA_026770705.1. NCBI lineage: Eukaryota > Metazoa > Chordata > Chondrichthyes > Lamniformes > Lamnidae > Isurus > Isurus oxyrinchus. The sequence goes on along the minus strand of JANJGN010000020.1, from coordinate 75,925,959 downwards.
CTGCTAGAAACAAGCTTAAATAAGTCAGTGAAAAAGCGAGTGTATTATCCGGCAAGTAACCCAAGCCTGCTCGCTGCCGGGCCCCAGCGGAACCATCAGCACGGGCTCACAAGGAGCCATTTCTGGTTAAATGCAAGTTCCACATTCCACTGTAAGTGGGCCTTCGGGAAGTTGTGGTGTTATTGTGGCCTTTAAATAGTGTATTTGGGCAGGAAAATCGGCATTATTAATTAGTATTCCCTATGTTTAGATACCGAACATGCAGGATACGTTTTTGGAAGGCGAAAAGATCTACCTCTCACATACCTAGGTACATGAATGTGGTAAAGATAGATAAGTCAACATACATGCATATTGACACTTTTACGCACTGTTTCCTACAAATATCCAAATCGTATCTGTATCTTATCCCGTTACGGCAATAACGTAGAAATCTTTGAAAGTACAATTTCAAGTGAACTTTCCTGTTTCGCTGCTTCATGATGGATCTGTCCTCGCAGGAATTATGGGACAGTGCGGTATGAAATCTGGGAAGTGCAGAGGGAGCTTTGTTTTTAATCGTCCCTGTGTTGTACCCAATCTGATCGATTTAGAGGCGTGTTGATTGCATGTGTATCCAGCCCTAATGGAGTGATTCCCTTTGTTGAAGCTCCCCGTTGGTGATTAGAGTTGTTGCAAGAAGGTTCATTCTTACAAAAGTACCGAATTATTAAATTGAAACACCCCTAGTTTTTGGAACTAGTATTGTTGTCGTAAATTGAGACAAATAGTCACAGAAGCAAAACACAAGAGCAAAATTTGCTCAGCACAAACGCTACATCAATAGAATAAATAAAGTAATACTAATTATTTCAGTCTGTAATAACAATCCAACAAAATCACGCCGCAATATTTGGAAATAATTTAATTTACAGTCGATGCTTTGCAGATAAGATTCCATTGGATGGCGCTCGGGTACCTCATCTCTGGTCAAAGTTTCAAAAGTCGACAATTCGCCCTTTTTCCTGGAAACTTTGACATTTGTGAAGGGTGTTCAAGATCTTTTATATTTCAACCAAATCACCCCTCACTCTTCTAAACTCCAGTGGAAACGAGCCCAGTCTGTCAAACCTTTCCTCAATAGACAACCCACTCATTCCAGGTATCAATCTGCTAGACCTCATTTGAACCACCGCCAATGCATCTACAACCTTCCTTAAATAAGGAGATCAAAACTGTGCACAGTATTCCAGACGTGGACTCACAAATGCTCTGTATAACTGAAGCATAACTCTTTACTATTATGTTGAACCCCTCCCGCGATAAAGGATAGCACTCCGTTAGCCTTCTTAATTACTTGCTGTACCTGCAGCCTAACTTTTTGTGACTCATGTACTAGAACACCAAGATCCTTCTGCACTGCTGAATTACGCAGCCATTCTCCATTTAAGTAATACTCTGTTTTTTTCTTCTACCTGCCAAAGTGTCTCAACGCTGTAGCGCACACAATGGTGTATTTAGGACGAAGGCCTTTCCATAAGTTGAGTGCATTTTGGAAGGGAGACTAAGGTAGCGAACTCTCGAATTCATGGCCCAATTAGTGTTGACATTGAATGGACCTTTCCATGAGAACTGAAGTTCTTTTCAATCAAACTTTTTACGATAAAAGGCAGGTATGAGCAGCATATGACGTCGCACTAACATGGAGTCGCCTATTGGCGCTGCATTGGATGACAGCACAATGCTTTCCCATGACACTGCAGCATGATTGGTTGTTGGGCGCATTGGGGGATGGGTGACCTTTAGGGGCCGCCTCCAGCCTCCATTCAGTGGTGAAGCTTGTGCCGCCTCCGATTCCGAACTCAGGGCTGTGACCCTGAGGGAGTGAGTCCTTGCCATCTCAAATGGGCCGTGCGTCCAGTGAGTCTCTCCGAGCCTGGGGAAAGGACAGAGAAACCGGGAAGCACAGCAGCGGTGGTTAAATATAAATGCAGCTTGGGGGGGGGCGGAGTGTCTGGAATGGGAGCGGCGTTGGGGGTGGGAGAGGGATTGGTCAAAGACCGAGTTTAAGCATCAACTCCACCCATTCCTCAATATCATTCAGAGCCCTTCATACGGGTCTGTAATTATGAACTTAAGAAATAGGAATAGGAGTAGCCCCTCGTGGCTCCACCATTAAATATGATCATAGCTGATCTTCTTGTGTTTCGATTTCCAAATTCCCATCTAACCCCGAAAACCTTTGATTCCCTTGCCTAATAAGAATCCATCTATATAAAACCAAAAAACTGCGGATGCTGGAAATCCAAAACAAAATCAGAATTACCTGGAAAAACTCAGCAGGTCTGGCAGCATCGGCGGAGAAGAAAAGAGTTCACGTTTCAAGTCCTCATGACCCTTCAACAGAACAGTTCTGTCGAAGGGCCATGAGGACTTGAAACGTCAACTCTTTTCTTCTCCGCCGATGCTGCCAGACCTGCTGAGTTTTTCCAGGTAATTCAGTTTCTTGTCAAGAATCCATCTATCTCAGTCCTAAAAATATTCAATGACCCTGCCTCAACCACCTTGTGAGGCATACAGCTCCCAAGCCCTCTGAGAGAAAAAAAGATCTTCTCATCTCTGTTCTAAAAGGGCGACACCTAAATTTAAACCAGTGCCCCTTTGCTCTGAACTCACCCACAAAAGGAAGTATCCTTTCGACGTCTATCTTGTGAAGGCCGTTCAGGATATTAAACACCTCAATCAAAACACTCCCCCCTCTTCTGAACTGCAGTGGAAACAAGCCAAGTCTGTCCAGCCTTCCATTGTTAGACAACCCACTCATTCCAGGTATCAATCTGCTAAACATCTTTTGAACAGCCGCCAATGCATTTATATCCTTCCTTAAATAAGGAGGCCAAAACTGCACACAGTATTCAAGACGAGGTCTCACAAATGCTCTGTATAACTGAAGCATAACATCCTTTATGTTCAACCCCTCTCGTAATAAAGGATAGCACTCCATTCGCCTTCTTAATTGCTTGCTGCACCTGCATCTTAACGTTTTGTGATTCATGTATTGGAATACCCCTCTCCTTCTGCACTGCTGAATTATGCAGTCGTTCTCCATTTAAGTATTACTCTGCTTGTTTGTTCTTTCTGCTAAAGTGAACGTTCACAATTTCCAAACCTTAAACTCCATTCGTCAGATCTATGCCATGCTCACAACTCGTCTATATCCATCTGAAACCTTCTCAGGTTCTCCTGAAAACGTACTTTCCTCCCTCTCTTTGTGTCATCTGCAAATTTACCTACCGTGTCTTCACTCCCCTCATCAAAGTCATTGATGTAAATCGTAAAATGTTGATGCCTCAGTACAGGCCTCCACTCGTCACATCCTGCCAATCCGGAGATTACTACATTTGAGGCTCTTCTTCCTAATTTTCTACCTAGCTGCCGAAATTCAGACAGCAGGACAACATTCCTTTTTCTGCCTATGTCATTGGTAAGGATGTGGGCCACGACATCTGGTTGTCGCCCTCCCTCGGGGGCTCTGCCACCGCTCAGTGACCCTGGCACCAGGGGTAATACACCATCCTGGATTCATGTCCGCAGGCACGGAAACGACCATCTATTCCCTGAACTATCAACTATGCTGCAGTCTCCTCTGCTGGCTTTGTCTACATATAGCGTGATTAGATTTGCACCATTCTTGTCCTGTGAAACAGATCCTAACCTCCCGCAGAGGAGGAGAAAGTTTACAAGGTCACAAAGATGAATTATTAAATTTGTACATTATCACTAATTTACAGAGATAAATCAATATGCTTGCCAATTATTTTCGGCACTTTATTTTGTTCAAAATATATTTCAGTTTATATAACATCATTAAAGGTTATTGAGATCCCATTGACCAATCTGACACCAAGGAATCATATCTGACCCAAGTGATCTGTAAAAAATGTAGCTAGGTCAAATGCAGACGCTGGCGCGTGCTCGAGTGGAGCAATCAGTTAGTGCACGGTACTTATAGAGCAGCACTGTCAACAGGCTATGTCGAGGTCGTGAGCTTGAGCCTGACCTTGAGCGCAGGTTTTACTTGAGTTACTACATGTGCAACCACATTTGGATCATATATTCTGGAATTAATGGCACGGTTTTCAACTGGCAGCATTGCAATAGACCTGCAATGACAGAGCATAAGCGCACCCTCGCTCCCCGCGCTGGTTTGTTAAAGTATGTTACACAGGGGTGCACAAGAAATCTGGAAAACCAACAGCTACTCAATTACCGTCTCACCCATGCTTGTAACTTGTTCTGCTTGATAAAAAGTGTTAAGGAAACTATGTTTAAATGGCAAGGTGTTGCCACTTATCACACAAGATAACACAGGGCTGGAAGTGGTTAGTAAATACATGTTAGTAAATCCACATGTTGCACAGTGACAGACAGTCTGCTCCTTGATGCAGTTCCTGATACATGCACGAGGAAAACAGATATCACCTGGCTCATGAAATGTGCAGGAGTAACATCAAGCTGTCCTTTGGCACCAAGCTGATGGTGTGTTAGGCCTCTGTCCTCAGTACCTTGTTGTCCGGCTCTGAATCATGAACGACTTACAGCTATCAAGAAAAGAAGCTCCACAATTTCCATCTGCTCTGTGTGAGGTGGTTATTGGGTATCTCCTGGCGGGACACAATCAGGAAGCAGCAGTCCTCCCAAAGTCAGAGCTCCCAAGTTTGCCAAACTCATCAAACAGAGGGAGGTTGGTTGGCTCAGGTCCGTCTTCAGGGTGGACGATGTTCACATAGCTAAGGGCCAGGAGGCCAGTGAGAAGCTCAAGTTTCCGATTCTAGGACGTTGTAAGCGTGAATTGAAGGTCCTGAATGTTGATTATCATCCGTCAATGTCACTGGCTGACCACAGAGGAAAATGGCAACACATCCTGTGGACTGTTTTGCATCACCATGATGCCCATTGGCTACAGCGGCTTGACAACAGTCGCCAAGACTGCGAGCAACAACCCATAACATCACTTGCACCTTTATGTGAGGCACTTGTGATGGAAACTGCCTCTCAAAGATTGAGCAGCTCAGCCATCAGGAAATGTGGAGACAACCCATCTCAAATAGATTCTTTTGCTGTGCGTTCATCATCTTTCATGAATGGAAGGATGATGATAATTGTGGAATTCACTTGCAAACGATATGTGTTTCACACACACACATACAAGACACACACACACTCAGGCACAGACAGGCACAGGCATGCATTCACACCCACGCACACATAAACAAATGCACAGACGCACACAAATGCATACAGACAGACACGCACCGGCACAGACACAGTCATACAAAGGCGCAGACAGACATACATTCTCACATGCAAAAAGACACATACACAGATGAATGCACGTAGACATAAATACACACATACACAGAAACGCACGAGCACACACAGACACGCACACACATACACAAAGACACACACGTGCACAAAAGCACACACAGACACGTTCACATACATAAATACACGCACAAATAGAAACAAACACAAAGACACACACACACACACACACACATACACACATATGCATAAATACACACACAAATACACACATGCAGACACACACACAATCACAGATACATTGTCACACAGATGCAGGCACATACACACACACACAGAAGCGTGCACACACACACACACGCTCACACTCACAGGCACACACATGCCCACACATGCATATACACATACACATATACACATGCACACATAAACATACACAGACACACAGACATACACAAACACGCACAAGCACATGCACACGCACACACACACAAACACATGCACACACACTGACATACACATATACACACACAAACACATGCACATACAAACACACACACATACACACACAAACTGACACACAAACACACACACGCAGACGCAGACACATATACACAGACACAGGTATGCACAGACGCACATGCACACACACACACACACACACACACACACACACACACACACACACACAGAAACACATGCACAGACACACACCGATGCATACAGACACACATGCATATGCACAGACATACACAGGCTCACACAAACATACATACTTGCATTCAAGCACAAAGGCACATATACAGACACACGCACTTACAGATAAACACACAACACAGAAACACACACACACACACAGACAGATACAAAGGCACACACACACACAGAAGCACACACAAAAACTGATGCACACACACGCACATCCACAGAGACACACAAATAGGCACACATAAATACACACATAGACACTTAATTAAGCACGCACACATACACAAACACACATGGAAGAACGCACGCACACACCAACACACACACACACACACACATACTCACCAATATGGCGTCTTGATCTAAAGGCCGGAAAAACCGCATTTCAAATGAGTATTCCCATATTGACGATGTGTGTGGCTCCGTAGCACTTAAGAATCAGAGCAATGTGTACCATCTACAAGATGCACTGCAAGAATTCACCAAGGCTCCTTCTACAGCCGTGATACATGGGAACACCAGTGCCTGGAGGTTCCCCTCGAAGTCACTCACCACCCTGACTTGGAAATATATCACCTTTCCTTCGCTGTCGCTAGGTTAAAATCCTGGAACTGCCTTCCTAACAGCACTGTGGGTGCAGCTGGGACACAGGGACTAATGCGGTTCAAGAAGACAGCACACCATCACTTCCTCAAGGGAAATTAGTAATAGGAAATAAAAATGTTCGAGTAACCAACGACCCCCACGTCTCGTGAAATAATGAAAAAAACAAACTTTCAAATAATCATCGGGAACAGAAAAGCCGATTCTTGGAAACGAAATGATCAGTTTGACATCACTTTGTAAACAAGGGAACACGGCCGAATAGTTATCAATACATAGTTGCATTATTAAGCTATCTGCAATTAAATTACAGGAGCTCTTGTGGTTTTAACATATTCACTGAACGTGGAGATGGACTAAAGGTTATCACTGAGTTTAATATAGGGGAATTATACTTTTTTGTTTTTTTCTTTCAAAAAAGCCTTATTAGAAAACTGGAGATTTAAATGAATGAGCAATTTCTCAGAGATAGAGAGGGAGACGAGAGGGAGAGAGAGAGAGAGAGAGAGAGAGAGAGAGAGAGAGAGAGCAATAAGTTTCAGTGAGTTAGACGCTGTCTCAGGTAGAGAAATGACCTTTCAACTGATACCCAGATCTAACATTGACATTGTTACCTGGATAGCCTGGCTGAAAATGGAAAGTCCAAGGTTGGGCTCGGGTGGGGGCTGGGTCTGGGGATGGGGTGCCAGTAACATGTAAGATAAGCAGATAAAGAGTATGAGAAGAGAGAGAGAGAGAGCGAGACAGGGAGAGAGATTGGATCAATGTGTTTCAAGTCTTCGAGGTTTTCAACAGACTGACTGAAGTCCAAATCCTTCCAGTGCCTGAAACTACCGTAACCAAAGGGAGATACTTAAAGTGATTGGACAAAGAAAACAAAGATGCATAGGTGCGAGGAGGAAGAGAACAGAAAATGTATTTATTTGATGCAACGAGTTCTTGAAATTTGAAATGCACCGTTTGAGGATTTGGATTCATTGTTAGACTCAAACAAAAACAAAACAAAAAAAAACAGGAAGCAGGAGTACATGCAAAGGTATGGAGATTGAGCTGGATGTTAGACTAACTGGTTAAAGTAAAACAGATTAGACTCTTTGGAAAGAACGACCTCATTTTTCTTGTGCTATTCTATCATTCCATACATCCTACTGCACCGAGTTCCTTTGAAAAACAGGAGTGTTTGATGAAACACTGCACCATCGACTTGATACCAGTTTCGAATCTCATGTGATGAAATGGGACAGCAGGAAACGCAATTTACTAAGAGGCAGAAAGCAGAGAAGAGAAGTGAACTGCTGTTTTCAGGCCTGGAGAGAAATGATGTGATGTTCCCTAGGATGTTGGTGGGCATCAATGTTCTTTTGATCTATATTTATGCCATGGGGCTGGGAATGCAGACCATAATTGCAACGTTTCCAGGTGATATGAATCTTATAACTTTTAATGAATAGTAAGAGATGTATCAGCGCATTTCACGAGTACAGAGAGGGAATCGTGACATTTGTAGAACACGTGACAGATCCGATTTAATACAGGGAATGTGAAGTCTGCCATTACGGTGTGAAGTTCCAGACTTGCAATATACAGAAAAGTAAAGAGCATTTAAACAGGGAGCAGGGACTAAGAGACATCTGAGTCTACGTTATCAGATGTTTGAAAGTGGCAAGAAACTTTTGAGAAGACCACTGAAATACATACGGTGACTATGGCTTTACAAACTCAGACAGGAAAGAGGCAGAAACACAAAACCTTCATATCCCATGGAATGGACACCAGCTGGACGAGTGTATTCATGCCAGAGTTCAACACTTTGCCAGGGATGAACAGGACATCAGGAAGTTCAGAGCAGGTTTAATAAAATGATATCAAGAATTTTGGCTATTATTAGGTGGAGAAACTATAGGAACCCTGAAGAACAGTGAAGATAAGGGGGAATTGTTCTTGGCCTTCAAATCTTGAACTCAAATCATGATCCACTTAACGGCCCTAGGTGGCGACATAGTGGAGTTGCCAAAGGATTAGCAGTCCAGAGGCCCAGAGCACTGCTTTCGGAACATGTCTCCAAACACCACCATGGCAAACCTGAATTCAATGAATAGTTCATTGCCATGCTGAAGCCGTTGTCGTGATCTGCTTCACGTCCTGTAGTGAAGGGAATCTCCTTACCTACGCCGGACTACATGTAATTTCACACCCTCTCAGCAACGTGGTTGACTCTTAAATACCCCCTTACCAAGGATAATAAATGAGGGTCTAGCTAGTGACGCCTGTATGCAATGAATGAATGAAAAATTAATCACTTGGCTGAAGCAAAATGAGAAAGTTTTAAAGCAGTTGTGGAAAAACTCAGAACCAAAATTGTTAGAATGTTATTTACGCGTTTCGCTTTTATGATCTGGAGTTCACTGGTGTAAGCTCATGTAGAATATTTTATGCAGTTCGACACCCCACATCATTGAAAGGCCAAAACATTTACTTGATTACGAAAGAATGAGATCTGGATGTGCCGAATGGCAGCAACGAGTTAAGATAATCAGACTTTGGAATGCATTGGAAGATCAAAACTGAGACAACATTGTGACCTAATCCGGCCACTTCATAAATCACTGGTGTCACCTCCACTTCGTGTACTTCACGAAGTTCTACAACATACAGGGTATTCAAGCTTTTGAGTGCAAGCAGAGGAGCGTCATCAGAATTATTTAAGGGGGTGACTTGAAATGGATTTTGAGAAGTAAATACTTTAGATTCTTCTGCAGCTCATCCTGTTCAATTTTGCGTACTATCACCCACACCAACTTTGTTTCGTCTGCAAACATAACATTTCCTCTTCTGGTTACTCATCCCCATGCATTTGTAAAGAAAGGTGATCTGCTTGCAGCTCTGACTTTTAGGATAAACCACTGATTAGGTTAATTAGAACGCGACAGGTTTTGTCACATTGCTCATAACAGGAGAACTAAAGGACACGCTCTGCACTTAAATGGGAGAAATCAGAACCAATCTGTAAAACCAACGTTTCCGTGTGTGAATTCTCAGCCTATGGAACAGGCTTACTACAGGCACAGTTAGCATTGATTCCTGCAAAGAAGGTAGGCATCACCCATTGTTAGAGTATTATTGTAGGCCACAAAATATGAACAATTTGATACAAAACAAATCGCATGTGGGGCGTGCTTTGGACGAACAGGTGATGTCAGCACTTTGATTCAAAAAGCATTCCTCAAGTGGAATTTTCCACACTGAAATAGAGAGTCAGTGTTGTTTTGGATCAGCAACTTTCCAGGCATATTAAGATTTTGCTGTCTGAATCCTATAATGCAAAATTTCTAAATGCAGAATAGCCTGTGAAGGCAATATACTTTATTGAGATGTTATTTTTATTATTATTTGCTTCATTATTGTTTGCATGCCTTTAGATTTTTGGTTTGCAACGGATTCTGTTCTGCTGGTTTGGAACGTGTGGATGTGAGTGAAATAGAGTCGTTGTAGTGGGCTGAAGAAAGGAGCGAAAATGAACAGGATGGCCATTTAACTGGGATGGGTATTGAACCAGAGCTGTCGCGTTATTCTGTAACACACGCCAGCTATCCAGCCAACGTAGCTAACCGACGCCCCCAGCACCATCTCCCTTATATGATATATGATTCATATCACGCGATGAGCAAGGATCTTAAAGCGAAAGACTGTGACAGAAAGAGCAGCAGCAAAGGGTAGGATACAATGAAAGTTCATGTTTTATTTTAACTACTTTCAACATTTCCATAATCTAACAATTAGATACAATGGATATTTCACCCCATGCTTTAACTCCTCTCTGAATTTACCCTGTACCCCTGCATAAATAAACGGGTTGATGCAAGAGCTCAAAAACTGAAGCATGAAGCCGCTTTCCTCCAGGATAAAATTTGATTCATTGAGATTTGAACCTGAGAAATAAGTAACATTCGCAATTCGGACATAGACTACCGTTATAAAAAATAATAAGTACAACAGGATGAAACTTCCCGAGATGGTGAAGAGAAAAACAATGGACTTTCTCCGCTTCTCCATCTCTGGGTCACTCTGATTCTCTCCATTGCTTTGGGCCCGGAGTCTCCTTCGAGCTCTATTGGCCACTAGAATGTGTCTGACGGTCAGGGCATTGAGCAGTAAGATGAGAATGAATGGGAGACATGGGGTTAAAATGGTGAGAATCCAGTCATATATGGCCCATGCTATTGACGTATAAAATGTCGACCTTATGCTGCAGAACCAAGTGATGTTTTTAATGATGTACAAGGGTTCATATATAAAATATAAAAAAGCATTTATCAAACAACTCAGTGTGCAGACGATTGCTATCACGGTGGCAGCAGTTTTCTCCGTGCAATATTGTCGTTTCAGATTCTGGCAGCAAATGGCAACAAATCGATCAAATGTGAAAGCGACTGTTAACCAGACAGAACTGCTGAATGTTGCATAGTTTAGTACAGAACGAAGACTGCAAACCGCCGTGAAGGAGAGAAAACTGAGTGGGAAATACATTCCAGCGACCCGGTTTAATATCACAGCGGTGATAATAACCAGGAGATCCGACACTGCCATGGAAACCAAATAGCAAATAAGACACTTAGAGAGGCCGCATGGTTTTCGAGACAGGATCACAATCACTGCCAAGTTAGCTGTAAAAGGAAGAGAGAAAGTTTTCGTGAAAGAGGGATAGTGTGTCTGTGTAAGGCATGGAGAACAGGAATATTACTGTATGCATTCTCCACAAAGTTTTTCTTTTCCCAGGGTTCCATGTGAATTCTGAATTTGACCCTGAATTGAAAAATATCGGCTATGCTGCGACCACTTGTTGCTTTGTTATAACCAATCATCCGAATTAAAAGTCAGACAAACCAATGACATCAGAATGTAAAATTACACAATGAAACATAATGGAGAGCAAGGGAGCTTCGAAAACACATTGAAGCCAACACACCACATCATTAGAAGTGTTAAATCACGCAACAGAGCTACATGAACCCTCGGATGATTCACCTATATGACGAGTGACAATAACTTAATGGAACTACATTGACACTGCGACACCGTCCTGACAAGGGGCGGTTAGCATAATGGCCTTGATGTCCATCGTGTGATTCACAAAAACACCTGCGCGGTTTCGATTCCCGTTCGGGTCGAGGTAGATTTGGGGCTTGACTCTGAAAGGGGTAGGTAACGAGGAAAGAACCACTGGGGAAATTAATCACTCACAGAATCAGTTCAGGATGCGACATCATTAGACAATAAAAGAAAGGATCATCCCTCAGGTAGATCAAAGATCCCTTGGAGAAGGTAGGCAGGCCGAGAAATTTAGTGAACCATTAACTAGGAGAAATTGCACCTGTTAAAGAGGCGAAATGCCTGGTAAAGGGGGGCAATTATTCCATTAACGGGGAAAAGGGTATCAGATACTATGAAGAAGAGGGAATTGTAAATGAGAACAGTCATAACATCTCACGAATGATCCCTCTTAAGAGCAACTGGCCACGGGACCTTACCTGGAATGCCCACAGCTGCAATGACGGGGTAGTAAATGGCAAACACCAGACCCTTTGGTGATCCGTGCATTTCCCTCAGAAGCTCGGAACACGTTCTGCCTTGTTCTCAGCGATTGTTACATTTATAGCCGAAGTCAGGCTCAAGGGAAATAATTATATTCTTTGAGCTGCTGCATTAATTACAGTATCTGAAACAAACAGATTACTGAAGCTGCTGCCAGGCTCATGTTTATATTTCCACGCGCTAGAAATTATTTTCCAGTGGTCTGACACGATACTGATATGAAAAAACATGGTCTACAGTATAATACCATTTGGGTTTCTTCCAAAAAATATACCGAAAAGCTAAAGAGTTAGTTGCCATAGTGAAAATGGATATTATAAACCAGAGTTGTCAGGTTTAACAATTGGAAGTTGAAAAAAGTGATCGCAGAACAAAGGGCAAAGTGTCATACATGTACGGTTCCCAAAGGAAATGAAGATGTGATCGTGGGTTAGATACAACGTGACTGAAACTCTTCCTGAATCTGTGTAATGACTTGAAAGTAAAACTATCCGCATTTTAGTTGTTGACTGGTCCAGTTCAGCACCAGTTACATTTAGTGAACACAGGCTCAATTCGCGATTACTTTTTATGCAGACTTAGCCAAGACATTAGGTGAGGTTCAACGTGGGCAGGTCCTGTTCACCGTAAGTAATCTGGTTCTGTATTGTTAGGCTCGGTATGGACCCTGATTGGAGCTCTTTGAGGAAGCAACAGTGGATGTGTTGTACTTAGAATATTAAAAGGCATTTGATAAATGACAAATCAATGTTAATTTCGGAAGTTAAAAGCTCACAGTGTAGTGGATAATACATTGGCTTGGATAGAGATTGTCTAGCTAAAAGAAAACAGAGAGTAGGAATAAATGTGCCATTTTTGGTTAGCTAGATGTAACGAGTGGTGTGCCACAGAGATCGGTGCTGGAGCCTGAACACATTATAATTTATAAAATGACTTGTTTGAAGGGGCTGAAGGAATGGATGCTAATTTGCCGATGATACAAAGATTGATAGGAAAGTAAGTTGTAAAGAGGGCATAAGGAGGCTACAAAGGGATATTGATCGGTTAAGTGAGTGGGGAAGGATCTGTCAAAAATGGAGTATAAAGTAGGAAAATGAGAAATTGTCCATTTTGGCAGGAAGAATGGTAGAGAAGCGTATTATCTAATTGGTGAGAGATTGCAGGGCTCTGAGACGCAGAGAGATTTGGGTGTCCTAGTGCATGAATCACAAAAGGTTAGCATGCAGGTGCAGAGAGTAATTCGGAAAGCTAATAGAATATTATCATATATGGCGAGGGGTATTGATTAGAAAAGTAGAAACGCTCTGCCTCAGTTAGGCAGGACACTGGTGGCACCACAGCTGGAACGCTATGTACAGTATTATTCTCCTTACTTAATGAAGGATGTCAACACTTTGTAAGTATTTCAGAGAAGGTCTACAAGACCAATGCCGGACACAGAAAGGCTATCTTATGTGGAAAGGCTCGACAGGCTATGCTTGTATCTACTGGAGTTCATAAGGTCAAGAGGAGATCATGAGGCGGCTCGAAAGGGTGGATGTGGAGAGGATGCTTTCTCTTTTGGGAGAACCTAGAACTAGGGGTCAATCCTGCCCTGCAAAATCACATTCTGTGTTGACATGATTCTAATCAGTATAGTTAATTTCAACGTTCCACAGGTCCAGCTTAGCATGATTACAGTCAGTGTGGTTTGATGCACTTCAGCAAGATTGGATTTCGTGGGGAATAAAATGATAAAATTCTAGAAATGCTCAGCTCTGATGCTGCCAGATTATACCGAACAACGTATGTATTCTTTTCGTGCAGATTCCTGGTATCCAACGTATTATGTCTTTAGTTTTAGTTTAAAAGGACCAGTTTGGCCAGCTTCCATTCAGGGAACACATGGTTCGATCAGTTCATTTATTTTGGCTGTGCACATAAGCAAGGTAAATACGCCCTTTGATCCTCTATGGACTGGTCATGTTCATACATGTTTACAGCTATTGTGAGCAGCTGTCATTCAGACTCTTCCCACTAATAGCTATGGCTCATCTGATGCCCTCCGTTATTTCAACAGCTTCTAGTTTCCAGCCAAAGCCGTCTCCTTTTCACCATTGGGCATCGAATCTCTGTATTTGTCTATTTCCCACCAGGACAATCTGAGGGCTCTCTCAACCTTCACTCTCCACCATCTGACTGAACTTGATCTAAATTTGAAGAGCAACACCTTTAAGCCCATTCAATTATCCCAAATAAATATCATTGTGCTGGAATCCGCATGTGTCCTAGTTAAAAGCAAAATACTGTGGATTCTGGAAATCTGGAACAAAAACAAAACCATCTGGAAAAACTCAGCAGGTCTGACAGCATCTGTGGAGAGGAATACAGTTAACCTCTCGAGTCCGTATGAATCTTCATCAGAACTAAGGAAAACAGAACTGAAGTGAAAAATAAGCAGGTTGAGTGGGTGGGATATGTGGAGCTGGATAGAGGGCTTGTGATAGGTGGAGGCAAAGAAGTGATTGACAAAACGACAAAGGCATGTTGCCGGTGGTGATATTAGCTGAGAAATGTGCTAATGGTGACATTAAGGGTAGAAAACAAGACGAACACGTGACAGATAGCCCCAATGGGGGCGGGGCTGGGGGAAAGGATCGAAATAAGCAAAAAGGTAGAGATAAAACAATGGATGTAAATACATTTAAACATAATGGACATAGGTGGGAAAAGAAATATATATATAAATTATTGGAAAAGGTGGGATCGGAAAGATGGTGGGGATGGCGGAGAGAGTTCATGATCTGAAGTTCTTGAACTCAATATTAAGTTCAGAGGGCTGTAAAGTGCCTAGTCGGAAGATGAGCTGCTGTTCCTCCAGTTTGCATTTAGCTTCACTGGAACATTGCAGCAGGCCAAGGACGGACATCTGGGCGTGAGAGCAGGATGGAGTGTAGAAATGAGAAGCGATAGGGAGGTCCAGCTCATGTTTGCAAACGGATTGAAGGTGTTCTGCAAAGCATTCACTCAGCCTGCGTTTGGTCTCTCCAATGTAGAGGAGACCGCATTGGGAGCTAAAACTCGGATTTTATATCTGAACAAAGCAAATATTGTAGGTATGAATGGCAGGTTGGCTATGGTGAATTGGGAAATGCATTAAAAGGCTTGACAGTAGACAGGAAATGGCCAATTTTTAAAGAAGTATAATATGGTGTGCTGCAAATATACATTCTCTAAGGCACAAAACCCAAAAGGGAAGGTGATTTGAACCACCACTAAATCTTGTATTAGATCAAAACAAATGGCTTATAAGGTTGACAGATAAAGTGATAAGCCCGAGGGCTGGGGGCATTTATAATTCTGCAAACGATGCCCATGGAACTGATAAAGAAAGCGACAAAATGTGGGAATGCAAGCTAACAAAAAGCATAAAGGCGGACTATAGAAGTTTATTTTGACACAGAAAAAGTCACAAAAGAGCAAGGAAAAATGTTGGTTTCATGCGAAGGTGGGAGGCTTTAAAGTCGCAAATTGGAAAACGGTATAGGAATTGAAAAATTGCTTTGTGTTTGTCATCATGGTGGAAAATACAGAATTATGTCCCAGAAAAAATAGTGGACCAAGGAACTTGTCAAAATGAGGAACTGAAAGAAATTCGTATTAATAAGGTAATTGAACCCAAGAAGTTAATTGGTTGCAAGATTAACAAATTCCCAGGACCACATGAGCTACATCCCAGGGTGTTGAAGTAGGTGGTTACAGAGATAATGGCTGCACTGGTGGTTAGCTTTCCAAATTGCACAAATTCTGGAAAATTTCCTGCAGCCCGGAAATTAGGATATGCAATCCCACTAATTAAGACAGGAGGGAGGGAGAATGAAGAATTACATTTGATATCAATATTCTGGAAGCTGTTAGATTCTAATGGAAAATGTGTGATAATTGAGCACTTAGAAAATGATGACAGCACTTGACAGAGTCAGCATTGATTTATGAAAGGGCAATTATGTTTGACAAACCCACTAGAGGATGTTGATGACGTTGCGTGCAGAATACATAATGGAGAGCCCGTGCATGCGGTGTATATGGTTCACGGACAGAACAGGGAGCAGAGGAATAAATGGGTCTTTGTCATGATTGCGGACTGTTACTATAGGGATACAGGAAGGATCACTGTTCAGGCCACCGCTGTTCAAAACCCATATAAATGTTTTCGATCAGGCAACCAAATTAATATTTTCAAACCTGTTGATGAGACAAAACCTGCTGCGAATGTACGTTGTGAGAAGGATGCAAAAAGGCTTCAAGGCGGCTTGGACAGGAGAAGTGAATGAGCAAGAACACGGAAGATGAAATGCAATGTGAATAACTGTGATGTTTTCCTCTTTGGCAGAGAAATAAACAGAAAAGCAGTGTGTTTTTCAACTGATGAGAGGTTGGGATAGATAGATCTTAGAAGGGCCCTGGATGTCTTTGTTCATGCATCACCAAAACCTGGTATGCATGTGCAGCAAGAAATTAGGAATCCTTTCTCGGGTGCTATCTCAAAACTGGTCATTTACTGTGTTATCTCACAACTGGCAAGACCATTGCATTCCGCTTTAACTTTTATTAACCATTTACTGCTATTCTGGGGTCTCTGTTGACGCTGTGACGATTTTATATTTGGAAATACTGCACAGAGTCTTTCAGTACCGTTAATGCATTTTAATTGAATCATTCTATCAACATATTTTTGAATCAGCTTGTCTCTTAACATAATCAAATATATATGAGGAGTTTTTACAAACAAGGGCAATTATGGAATTATGGCAAACTGTTCCAGATTATGAAATAACATCACTTTCCACTGTATCACCCCCAACACAAAATTTGCAATTTAATTGGCACGTTATAAACCATTTCAACTGCACAAGGCCCAAAAATCATAACATAATTTAAAATCACTTCATGCATTTGGGAAAACACACATTTCGCATCAGTAGCTGCATTCATTCATTCTGATTAGCAAACATCCTGAAGAAGGGTCGAAATGCTTTTCTGACAATAAGTCCTCAACCGAAACAGTATTTCTCATTAGATGCAACGCCTTTCTAACAAGTATCACATTTTGGTTCAGCTTTCTCTCTGGAAAACCCTATCGCTTGTACAAGTGCCACTGATGGAACACCCATTGCATTTTCTGTGGCAACTTATTCTGAATACTCCACAGGCATGCTTATCATTGCCACCAGTTTACCATTCCGCCTCCAACTACTTGTTTATAACTGCCCTGTGTTGTGGCAATAAAACACGTTGTTTTCTTTATATAATTTTTATTCTCTGTTGTTATGACACGGCAGATGGTGTGTGCCAGGTGAACCAAATCCAAACGGGAAACTTAGTCATTCTATTGCAACGGCTTCGCAATTTCAATTTATTTATAGATGCATGCACTGAATTCAGAATTAATAAGTCTAATAAAACTTTTAGAAATTTAATTTGAAAAATAAAATATTTATTAACAAAACAAGATTTCAAGAACATACATGAGATTACAAATTACTACTGTAATAACTGCTAACATTACTAGATAACCTGATTCCCAATTACACAGCCTTCAAGGCAACGGTGCAAAAATAGTTTTGATTTTAAATAGGTCTAGCCAATTAACACAATACCCTGGGTAGTGGAATTCTATTTTTTTTCCAGCTTCAGTTTGAGTAAACAGCAGGCTGAAGCACAAATGCTAGGGGCTTCATTAAGGCTATTCCACACAATTCTGTTAGATCTCACAGGGCCTTCTTCTGCCTCATTCGCCTTGACATATGATTCTCTCTTTTAATATGTAAACTCTATATTCATATGTCTTTGAAACTGCATGTTCCTCATGATATAAACACTCCCATGTTCCTACTAATTACTGTCAGTAACCTTTGAGAAAAAAAAAACAAACACATTCCTTAGCTTTGCTTACCTGACTGGATGTAAGGACTGAAATCCCTCATAAATCCTAACCTCCTTTCCTTTAACTAAAAATACAAATTCCCTTCACGCAGTGCATGCCAAGCCATCAACCATGTTTATTCATTCGCATGTCAAGCACTTAGCTTCTTTTGATTAGTTAAAGTTTGAGTCAACTCGACTGCAAATGTAATTAAATGGTAGACAGCCAGCCTCTCCAACTAAACCTCCATAAAGCAACTTCGCAATCAACCAAGAAAATATTGTGAACTTGATTATGTTTTCTGACACTATGCTAGCATTTTCATTGTCTGGAACAATTTCATTGTCTGGAACAACTGTTGCCTTCTTTTGTCTTCGCCAAGAATTCCTGAGGTCATCCATTGCCCCCTAGTGGCTTTTGTGACATATCCTGCCATCTGCCAGCACTGCTGCTTCTCCTGCCTGAGAGAGTGTGCAGTCTTCCAGGTCTGAACTGGAGGCTGATGGGATGCTGTTTTAAAATTCTACCATTATAGTTACCCCTAAGTGATTCTGAAAATTCTGTTCAAGTGTCCGCATCTGAGACCACTGGCCCCACATTTCCTTCTCCAAAGACGATTTTGCAAATTTTTTATTCAATCTTATTTTTTACAGTCCAAAATTTTAACTGACAGGACACGGTGACAATTTTTTAAGCACGAAATACTGCAGTTTTAAATGACTCAAAATCTGAATATGGTCCTGCCGAATGGCTAGAATAAGCATGCATATATTGCTTGGCCAAAAGACTCTGCAACGTTGGAGTCTATGTGTCTTTTGGCTACGTTAAGTTTATTTTCATCTTTTTATTGAGATGAAATATCTTTCAACTCAGTTCTCAGCCAATTTAGGCATTAGACGAAGGTTCAATGAAGACTGTAGGAGGGCATGCCAGGAACAGCACCAGGCATAACTAAAAATGAGGTGCCCACCTGGTGAAGCTATAACACAGGACAACCTGCATACCAAGCAGTATAAGCAGCAAGCGATTGACAGAGCTAAGCGAACCCACAGCCAACGGATGTGCGCTAAGTTCTGTAGTCCTGCCACATCCAGTCGTGAATGATGTTATACAATGAAAGAACTCACTGGAGGAGGAGAAGGCCCCATAAGTATACCCTTCCTCAATGAGCGAAGAGCCCAGCACAGCGGTGCAAAAGATAAGCCTGATGTAATCGTGACAATTTTCACCCAGAAGTGCCGATCTTCATTGGCATTAACATTGATGGAATACTCCCCACTTGCCTGCATGAGAACAGCTGACCCAATACTGAGAAAGCTGGACACCGTCCAGGACAAATAAGCCCGCTTGTTTAGCACCCCATCCATAAGCATTCATTCCATCCACCACTGAATCACAGTAGCAGGATTGTGTACCATCTACAAGGTGCAGGAATTCACCAAGGCTCCTAAGTCAGCGCCTTCCAAACCCATGGCCACGACCACCTAGAAGGAGAGTGCAGCAGATAAATGGCAAAACTACCATCTCGAGGTTACCCTGCAAATAACTCACCATCCTGACTTAGGAACATAGCGCCATTCCTTTGTTGTCGTTGGTTCAAAACCCTGGAACTCCCTTCCTAACAGCACCGTAGGTCTTCCTACAACAGATACACTGCAGCTGTTCAAGAAGGCAGCTTACCACAACCTTCTCAAGGGCAACTAGGGATGGACAATAAATGCTGGCCCTGCCAGCCAAGCCCACATCCCATGAATGAATAATACTTTTAAAAATAGCAATGCGTCAAATCTCAAAGTCTGAAGCATCACCTCAATTATCTCTTCTCTCACCCAGTAACATAAGCCTTTCTTTAGTCAGTTCATACTGTCTGATTCATCTCTCTCTGTCTCTCTCTCTTTTTCTCTCTATTTGAAAGTAGCCCTTTCTTTCCATTAGCACTTTCTTCTCTTGCTGACATCTCTGCCCGAGTTCAGCTTCAAGCATTTGCATTCTACATGTTCAAGGCTTTTGTGTTTTGCTACATACCTCAACTTGCTTCGTCTGCTATTGAATTCTGATTAAATCAACATAGTTTGTTACGAAATTAACTTCACTTCGTGTAGTTTCAAATACTCCGTGGTTATCAGTTTTATTAACCCTTATTTTAATTCTAACTTTAATCCTTTTCCATATGCATTTAACCTAAACTTGTTTAATTATTGCAAATCGCTCAAGGGTAAACCTTCCCTCTTCTGAGAAGTCAAGCTAGCTGACAAAGCCATTCTGCTTTTTAGTAAATATGGTAAAAATCACTGAGGAAATCTGGTTAGCTGTCTTTTTCTTTGGGTTCGAAATCCCTAATTTTTTTATCATCTGTTTCGGGCCCAGTAAATGGTCGTATATATTAAACGAACATTGACATCCCAGGCATAGAGTAAGAACATAAAGGCATATGACTCCTCTGATTCAAGCAAACCAATTAAACTTCATCGCACATAGAATAATAAATAATTACCTTGTAACCAGTGCTCTGAATGAAAATGATGTACAAATGAATTAACAGGGCAACTCAGGCCGTTCACACCACACTGCACGTGAAATACGGCAATGACCGATCAGGCGGATATTTTGCATCCCAGGCAACAGTAAATACTATGAGTCACAAACTCTCGTTAAAACTCCACCTCCCTCATGAGGTGTTTCAAATGTTCTCGTTGAAGGTACAGATTCTGAATTCTTTCAAAAGACGTTCTGACTTAGACGTGCTGGACGGATACTCACCTTCGAATAGTTCATTTTCTTCTCTTACCACTGCACTTTTGCATCTCATTACTCGCGCACATTCAGCTTTTTAAATTACAGCTAGCTTCACTGCAGGCTCTTCCCCTGGATTTCATAGAACTTCATTATCCACAGCTGAACCAAGCTATCAATGCTTCTCAGGGATTATTATGAACCCTTAGCCACTCAGCAGCATTGAGCCCGCAATTTTCTTCCGCCTTCTTGGCTGTCCAATACTTCTCCTGAACCAAAACTGCACAAAGCAATAAAAAGGCTGCAGGGGTTTCTCCTGAGACCGAGTTGCACAAAACCGCCAACAAAACACCTTCTGCTGCCTGGGGATTCTTGTTCTGCCTCCTAGCACACCCAGTCATGTGGAATTGACCTATCAACCAACGAGTGTCTGGAGATCCGGTATCCGCGTGAACATCACGTTGCTGGCTCTATGGTGATCTCTGCAAGCGCCCCTGATGAACCAGGAACACCATGCTGTGTATTGGTAACCCGTCCCACTCTGTGCATGCGGCGGAACGCCCAGGGCATGCTGGGGTTCGTAGTCCTGAGCTTTCGCCACAAAAGCCCCGGGGATTTCGCGTTCCTTAACAAAGTCTACACTGATTTTAAGATTGCTGAACTGGACTTGCCCTCATTGAAATTAACTGCACTGAAATATGCCTCTTCCACCTAAATACAAGTCTCTGAACTGCATTCGAATCTGGCGTTAGTGAATTTAATTATAGTGAAACGCATTGGCCACTCTGAATTTATTCATGCTGAGGTCGCCATTTCCACAGCTATAAAGGACATTGCTGTAATGAATGTCGTTTATGCTGAACGGAGCCATACTAATCTGAACATTTTTACTCTCAAAATCTAACTATGTTGAGATACATTAGTTCACATTGAAGTTACACGTGCTGAAAAGGGCACGTCGACCCCGAATGCAACTGGACTGGGCCTGTTCACGCTGAACTGGGCCCATCCACAATTAATATACTGGCAATGGCTCAAGCAAGTCCACATTGTTCGGAATCCTGTGGACAGTCTATGCAACGTTTCTTATTTCGGCCAGGCCATAATGAGATGCAGTCCGTTGTAATAAGGTGGGTGTGCAGTCTCCAATAGATTTGTAATAATTGTTCCCCTTATTTAAGATTACAGAGTTGGAATGATGATGTAAGAAAATCGCAGTGTTTTCCTTGGGAAAAATTCCAGTTCTCGGCGCGGTCAGTAATGGAAGCAAATGCTTTGGACTGACCGCAAAATACAAGCAGTTATCGTTTTTATTTCCACATAAAGAATTGTAAGCCCGATCCTTCTGTATTCTCAGGGTGTTTCGCTTTGGAACCATGTTAGTCCACATTTAAAAATAATAATTCCATCGAAACGTAAACAACAACTGAGCAGCAGTTAATCTGTTTGTTACAATAAATGTAATAATTGTATAATGTCAAACCATTTAACTGCCTCTCTAGAGCCTGACATCAGGTATAAATGTGACGATTTTACAATGAATTGCAGAACGCTCTTTGAGTTTCGGACAGTAATGCCCGCAATACCAAAAGATCTGGTGTATTCCACTTACTAACCCGCCCTTGGAGCTATCGCGGTTCCAGATAAAGTATTGTAGTTAGTTAGTAAGTAGCTGCATTAACTATTGGTTGGCTACATCATTTCTTCCATTTTACCAGTGTCGTTGCTCCACTTTAGGGTCAACCTTCTTTTCAATTAAAATGATATGATTTCCGCCTCCACAGGATTAGTTTGTTTCCTTTAACGGGAATAGTTGCTCCTCGTGTACAGTATATTTTATTTCCATGTTAATAATATTAATTCGCCATTTTAGAATTATGATTTCGTCCGTTTGCCGACATAATCACGCGTTATTAATGTTATAATTTCACCTCTTTAACATTGTCATTTCACACCTTTACAGGCATACTTTCTTCATTTGCCTGCACAATTGGTCGCCTTTAACAGGGTGCTATCTTCCTCTGACAGGAATCATTTCATCGTTCTAATTACATAACTTCTCCTGTTTGCCGATTACATCTCATGATGCACATGTATTTGTATTGTTTATTGGGGACTAGAACTGTCGGTGAATTAGCATGCTTTTAAAAGGGTGCAAATGTAATTTCATTGTTCTGTGGTCAAAGCTATGTGCCTGAAATAATGGAAAGTTATTATGTTATAAAGTTATTTCTATTGCGTTATTGAGATTGTTGCGGGTGAGTTCTCACACTGTTATCAGGATGTAAATGAAGTTCCATTGTGCTATCATCGGCACTGTTAGTTGGAGTGAATTGTCACACTGTTATCGCAGTATATATGTAGATTTTTTGTGTTATTGCCTTTGTCAGCGATGGAATAATTCACAGATTGAGAGGATGAAACCATTGAATAATCCAGACTGAAGTTAACGAATTAAATTATTTAGGTAACATTATTATCATGCAACGAGAGGGAAACGTGAGCAATGCTGTAGTTTCCATTTAATGGATAGTTGGTATTTACCCTAAACTCAAAGAGAAAAGTCTCCAAAAGCCACTGTTTCAGCCAATTCTCTTCCACATTCGCTGCTGCTGATAGTTCTAAACTAATAATTGCTAAGTGCGGGATTTTCTTCTACTGCTCACATCCAGCAATGTCTCGGACTCTTCCCATCTTCACTATTTATTCCATATGGAGTGTATTCCCAGAACTGGTGATAGCTCTCGCGTCTCATTTACAAAGTCACTATTTCAAATATCCACTACACGGTGAATTTGAACAGTTAGCTGACAGCGCAGTGCAAAATTGTTGGTGGGTCCTCCTTCAAATGCGACATCAACATCTGACAGGTCCAGTGGTTCAGATCAACACTAAATATAAAGAGTGATGATAAAGTGAAGAGTTCAGATTTAACATTGTTTTCAGCATAAAATGACTCAAGCGAATTCGGAGGAATTCTAATTGTCCTCCCGATTCCTGTGTCTGATTATTTTTTATATATATACAGGAAGTATACTGCAGACTTCTCTAACATTGAATAATTTTACGATAATTAATTGAAGGAAATCACTTTGCATCCTTTAAGCTTGCAAACTCATTCTTGGTTTTTTTTTATTCAACTACATTGACATTTTCTACATTGTTTTGGTGGGGGGATATTTTCCTTTGCATTCGGTGCCTCTGTGTTGGTTAACAGGTTTGTTCTATTTCTTCTGGTCCTCTGTTCGGTCTGATATTAATTTTCATTGTTATACTTTTGACCCGTCTTATTTTTTACTCCATGTGTCTAATCCTCCCGAGTATTTGGAATAATTAAAAACTTAAAATCATGTCAGATACCTTTAATATCACAAAGCAATCCTCAGGAGCTAATGTTTTTGTTGGCAATCAGACTAGTAACGTTTCTGTTCTCTTTCTCTCTCTCTCTCTCTCTGTTTCTCTCTCTCTCTCTGCCTCTCTCTCTCTCTCTCTCTCGCCCTTTCTTCCAGCTAACGTGACAGTGATCGTGATACTGTCTAGGAGAAGATGCGGTCTCTATGGATGTATCACTTATTACCTGGTGTCCATGGCGGTGACAGATCTCCTGGTCATGGTGACGGCTGTAATATTAAACCGGGTTGTTGGAATACATTTCCCATCAAGTTTCCTGTCTATCGCACCAGCTTGCAGTTTTTGTGCTGCCTTAAATATTGCAGTCATTGACAGTTCAGCCTGGATAACATTCGCTTTCACCTTTGATCAATTTCTGGCCATTTCTTGTCAGAAGCTGAAATTAAAATATTGTACCGAGAAGATAGCAGCATGGGTGATAGGAATCGTATCCACGTTGTCCTGCATTAAAATAACTTGATATATTTGCAATTTGAACCTATGTACATAATTAACAACGTACCCTGGTCCTGCGTCATAAAAGTGGTAATTTATACATCATCTGCATGGGCCGCATACGACTGGATTCGTTTACTTTTAACCCTTTGTCTCCCATTCATTCTGATTTTACTGCTCAATGCTCTGACATACAGATACATTCTAGTGGCCAATCAAGCTCGCAGGAGACTCCGGACCCAGAGCAAAGGAGAGAATCAGAGTGACCCAGAGATGGAGAATTGGAGAAAGTCCATTTTTTAACTCTTTGCCATCTCCGGCAGTTTCATCCTGTTATATTTGTTATTTCTTGTAAACATCATCTACGTCCGAATTACGAATGTTACTTATTTCTCAGGTTCCGATGTCCATAATGTAACATTTATTCTTCAGTAAAGTGGGTATATGCTACAATTAATGAGTTTCTGCGTCAACCCGTTTAGTTATGCCGGGACCCAGAGTAAAAACAGAGACATGTTAATGAATGGGGTGAAATACCCATTGAACATTTTTCTTAAAATATTTAAATATCGAAAATAGGATAACCCAAATCAGCTGTACCGTGTATTGCAGCATGACCTCTTCTTGTCCATGTAACTCACAGACCCACCTCCAGAGTGCACTCCCTTTTGAATCCTTTCCCAGTATGTGAATTTAAGATGGCATAAAAAAGTTGGATTACCACATACAACAGCCTTGTAAATTAATATCCGTTAGTTTCCAGTTCTCTCAGTGGTGATGATGCAGCACCCTTGCATTCCCGTGAGTGTAAGTGCGCTGGAGGTAAGTATAGAGTTGAAGTTAGCTCGTGGTCATTAATATTATTATTATTAATATTATTATTGTTATTATTTTCTGGGATTTGAGCGTTGCTGACAGGGTCTCCTGCCCATCCCTAATTTCCATCCTCGAGTCAGAGCCCTGGCTGCATTCGTGGCCTGATGGACTCCACCATCAACCTAAGGCGTGCATAGTCTCTTCAAGCAGCACCAGATGTTCACACAGTTCCTTCTGCAGCACATGCCTGACTCTAACATTGTCATCAGCCTGAATTTGATCATCGCACGGCATTCCCACAGCCTTTTCAATGGGAGCAGAAGCAACTGTCAGCTGCTCCAGAGCTTCTGTGCTGCCCTCACTGGACTTTGGCCCTGTTAACGCTCCCATGCCACCACCTTGAGTGGATCTGCGCTTGTGGATGGCGCCGCACCCGTCTCACGATTAGAAATTGCTTGTGCTGCCTCCATGCCTCTCAGATCAAGAGCCTCTTCGCACATACCAGCGATGATAGCCTTGTTTCCCGAGAATGTTTCGTTCCCAAGTGTTTCCAATCTCATTTCCTGTGAAGAGATGAATTTCAATGGTTGCACGCCATCAAAGACTCTATGATGCTGGAAGACTAATTGTTGTTTATAATATGACAGGCACAGCTCTGCAGGCACCCATTCAGTACTGACTGCAGGAGTCACGAATACCTCATCAGTGCCATCGCAAAGACATTAGAGCATCTGTGACAGGCAATGCTGATGCTTGGGTGTCTCCTAGGTGGGAAGCCCCTTCATAATTATTCACAGTTAATGCTGCCAGCTAATATAATGCGCTGCAAGACAAGTCATGTCCTTGATCCTGTTTCAGCACTGCAGCCAAGTGGGTCAGTGGGACCAGTACAATGTTCCTCCAGTACAATGCTCCTCCTCTCCTCTGCTATCGCCATCTATCCCTGCACACTTTGGCTAGCTAACCTCCTCAGGACGCCCCTCAGAAAGTTTACAACCTGCAAGAGCACATGGAGGGGTGTGGGGGGGCATCAGGGAGCCTATGTGTATCTTTTCCTCATGACTCCTGACATGTTGTTCTCCGTCTCTGTACCCTCCCTGCTACAGCCTTCGGTAAAAATGCTGGCTGCCATTTGAATATGACAACAGGCATGTCATCACTGATACTCCCTCCGCCCGAGACTCCTAACGAGGTAGATCCCTCATCTGTTCACCCTTCATTGAATGGCCTTGAGAAGAGTGTTTTCCCACAGCAGCCCAGCCGCCACGCCACCCAATTTACATCTCGACATCGGGACTTTACAGGTACCGGTAAAATCTGGGCCTATTTCATCAGGAACTGTGCTTCCTGTATAGTGATGGGCAATTGAGAGGGTTGATTGAATGCCAATTTCCTTTAGGAATAGTTTCATGTAGCGCTCGAGGCTGCTGAACAACTCGGGAGGTGGGGGAGAGTGGACGGGGAGCTCTTGTCCACATGGAGTGGAGATCATTTGCCTGCCCGGAGTGTGTGAAGAAACCCATCTACTGCTGAGGCACAAGTGGGTCCACGGGGACGGGAAGATTGTAAGAACCATTGGTTTCCCCGCAATGCTGGCAGAAGTTATAAGAACATAAGAACTAGGAGCAGGAGTAGGTAATTCAGCCCCTCGTTTCTGCCCCGCCATTCATTACGATTATGGCTGATCTCATTTTGGCCTCAACTTCGATTTCCCGCCTTCTCCCCATAACCTTTCAACCCATTACTAATTCAAAATCTGTCCATCTCAAATTTATTCAGCGTCCCGGCATCCACTACACTTTCAGGCAGTGAAAATCACAAGTTTCCGACCGTTTGAGAAAGTAATTACTCCTCATCTCTGATTTTAATCTATCACCCCTTAGCCTAAAACTATGGTGTCTCGTTCAATAATGCCTCACAAGGGGAAACTTTGTCTATCTCCTTTAGCATGTCATATACCTCAATTAAATGTCCTCTCATCCTTCCAAACTCTAGCGAGATCAGCCTAAACTGCTCAATCTCTCCTTATAACACAAACCCGGCATCTCTGGAATCAATCTAACGAACCTCCTCTGAACCGCCTCCAATGCAACTAAATCCTTCCTCAAGTAACGGGACCAAATCTGTGCACAGTACTTCAGTTACGGACTCACCGAAACCTTGTATAGTTGAAACAAAACGGTGACCCATAATCTGTGATGGGGCAGTGAAGGGGTTCCTCCACATCGTCCCTACTAGTTTGTGAGGGACATACAACACTGAGCATTGCAATTGCACATGTTTTGAACCTGAACCTGAATAGATTCTGTCCTTGTTCCATAAGACCATAAGAAATAGGACCAGAAATTGGGCTATTCGGCCCATCGAGTCTGCTCCGCCATTCAATCATAGCTGATAAGTTTCTCAACCCCATTCTCCCGCCTTCTCCCCGTAACCTTTGATCCCCTTACCAATCAAGTACCTATCTATCTCGGTCTTAAATACACTCAATGACCTGGCCTCGACAGCCTTCTGTGGCAATGAATTCCATAAATGCACCACACTCTGGCTAAAGAAGTTTCTCCTCATCGCTGTTCTAAAAGGTCTTCCCTTTATTCTGAGACTGTGCCCTCGGGTCCCATTCTCTCCTACTAATGTAAATATCTTCCCCACGTCCACTCTACCCAGGCCTTTCAGTATTCTGTAAGTTTGTAGCAGATACCCCCCCATCCTTCTCAACTCCATCGAGAATGGACCCAGAGTCCACAAACGTTCCTCATATGTTAAGCCTTTCATCCCTTGGATCATTCTCGTGAACCTCCTCTGGACCCTCTCCAGGGCTAGCACATTCTTCTTGATATACAGG
Source organism: Isurus oxyrinchus (assembly GCA_026770705.1). Taxonomy (NCBI): domain Eukaryota; kingdom Metazoa; phylum Chordata; class Chondrichthyes; order Lamniformes; family Lamnidae; genus Isurus; species Isurus oxyrinchus. Next base: position 75,897,604 of record JANJGN010000020.1, on the reverse strand, counting down.
GCCCAGAATTGCTCACAATATTCTAAATGTGGTCTGACCGGAGCCTTATAAAGCCTCAGCAGCACATTCCTGCTTTTATATTCCAATCCTCTCGAAATAAATGCCAACATTGCATTTGCTTTCCTAACTACGGACTCAACCTACAAGTTAACATTAAGAGAATCCTGGACTAGGACTCCCAAGTCCCTTTGCACTCCAGATTTCTGAAATATCTCCCCATTTAGAAAATAGTCTATGCCTCTATTCTTCCTACCGAAGTGCATGACCTCACATTTCCCCACGTTGTATTCCATCTGCCACTTCTTTGCCCATTCTCCTAACCTGTCCAAATCCTTCTGTAGCCTTGCCGGCTCTTCAATACCAGCTGTCCATCCACCTATCTTTCTTCCCTCTGGGACATCCCGCTTCTCCAGCTTTGGAATAATCTCCTTAATCAATGCAACATCTGCCTTCTTTTCAAACATTTCTAATGTTCCTTAGCTCTCTCTATTCAAGGAGATTTGAAACCCAGTCCTGCCCTTCTTTGTGTCACGTCTCTGATATAGCCAAAACAATGCATTTCCACAGTGCAATCTCCGGCTGTAACTCACCGATCTTATTTACCACAATATGTGGATACATATAAATGCACAGTAACCCTGTTTTGAAATCCATTACTTTCACATTTTTGCCGGACCCATCTATTAGCTTACTATTCCTTATTCTAGTGCTTCCTGTATCTCAATTTGTGCTTTCTAACTTGATACTCCTACCTAAGTTCGCCGCCTGGATCTGACACCTCTTCCTCGTTAATTTGAAACCATCACAACTGCACTAATAAAACTCAGTCAGGTGCAGCCCGTTCGGCCAACTGGTCCAATCTCCCTCAGGGTCGTTCCCACTGTCCCAAGAATATAAAGCCCTCATTCGTGCACCCTCTTTCAGGACACACATTCATTTGTTATATCTTTATATTTCTGTATTCACTTGCGCTGGGTACTGGGAGTAATCTGGATTCTTCTTCCTAATTTTTTACATAGCTGCCTAAATTCAGCCTGCAGGACCACATCCCTCTCTCTACCTATGTCTTTGGTATGGCTGTGGACCACGACATCTGGTCATTCGCCCTCCCTCAGGGGGCTCTGCCACTGCTCAGTGACTCTGGCACCAGGGGGTAATACACCATCCTGGATTCACATACGCGGGCACGGAAACGACCATCTATTCCCCGAAATATCAACTATGCTGCAGTCTCTTCTGCTTGCTTTGTCTTCATATAGCGTGATGATTTTTGAACCATTCATCTACTGTGGAACAGGTCCTATCCTCCAGCAGAGGAGGAGAAGGTTAATAAGGTCACAAAGATAAATTATTAAATTCACGAACTATCACTAATTCAAAAAGATCATTTGAATATACTTATTGATTATTTTCGGCACTTTATTTTATTTAAAATATATCACAGTTCATATAATATAATTAAAATATATTGAGATCACATTGACCATTCTACCACCAAGGAATCGTAGCTGACCCCAGTGACCTGTGAAAAATGTAAGTAGGTCAAATGCAGGCACTCTAGTGTTCACTCTAGTAGCGCAATCGGTTAGCATGTGATACTTATAGAGCAGAGCTGCTGAGGTTGCAAATTCGAGCCTTACCTGGAGTACATGTTTCACGACTTGTGGAAACACATTTGTATAGTAGATTCTGAAATTAATGGCATGGTTTTCAGCAGACAGCATTGTAATAGACCCGCAATTTTAGAGCATAAGCGCAGCCCAGCTCCCGGTGCTCATTTATTAAAGTATGTTACACAGGGGTGTACAGGAAATCTGGAAAACCAACAGCGACCCATTTGCCACCTCTCCCATGCTTGTGACTTGTTCTGTTTGACTAAAATCGTCAAGAAAACCATGTTCAAAAGACAAGATGTTGCACTTCCATCACTGATCACATTAGAATACACTCAGCTGGAAGTGGTTAGTAAATCCTACTCCCCAGGTTCCATGGTGACAGACAGACTGCCCCTTGATGCAGTTCCTGATACACGCAAGGGGAAAACAGATATCACCTGGCTCATGAAACGTGCATGGATTATATCAAGCTGACCCTTGGGACCAAGCTGATGGCTTAGGGCTGTGTTCTCAGGACCTTGTTGACAGGTTGTTAAACATGGACGACTTACAGCTGTCAAGAAAAGAAGCTCCGCAATGTCCATCTGCGATGTGTGCGGTGGTTATGGGTATCTCCTGGCAGGACATGATCAGGAAGCAGCAGCCCCCTCAAAGGCAGAGCTCCCAAGTTTTCTGGACTCATCAAACAGAGGGAGTTTGAATAGCTCGGGTCCGTCTTCAGGGTGGAAAATGGTCATTTAGCTAAGGGCCAGGTGACCAGTGAGATGCCCAACCTTCTGCTTCTAGTACACGTGCAAGCGTGACATGAAAGCCCTGAATATCGATTATCACCCCTCAATGTCACTGGCTGTCGACAGAGGAAAATTGCGACACGTCCTGTGGGCTGTTATACATCATAATATCCACTGGCTACAGCGGCTTGGCAACAGGCACCAAGACTGGAAATAACAAATAGTGACATCACTTGTAGCTTCATGTGAGGCACCTGTGACAGCAACTGCCTGTCAAAGATTGACCATCTCAGACATCAGAAAATGTGCAGCATGTGGAGACAACCTACCTGAGATAGATTTGATTGCTGTTGTTGGTCATCTTTCATGAATGGAAGGATGCTGATCGTTGTGAAATTCATTTGCAAACAATGTGTTTCACACACACACACAGACAGGTCACACACACACTCAGACAAAGACACACATACACAGATAGAGACAGGCACAGGGGCATATACACACCCACGCACACCTAAACACATGCACAGACATACACCAATGCATACAGACAGACACGAACTCGTACAGGCACACACATACACAGGTGCACACAGACATACATGCACACACGCTAAAAGACACATACACAGACGCACACACGTAGACATCAACACACACACACACACACACACACACACACACAGAAACGCACCTACACACAAAGACACACACATGCAGAGAAGCACACCCACAAACACGTGCACACACACACAAAGACACACACAAAGACACGCTCACACACATAAATACACACACAACCACACACAAACACAAATGCACACACACACGAACACAGACAGAAGCACACACATACACACATACACATAAATACACACACAAACACAAACACACTTAAATATACACACAAAGACACACATGCAGACACACACACAAACATAGGCACACACACAGACACATACACACACACAGAAGCGCGCGCGCACACAGACACTCACAATCACAGTCACACACATGCCCATGCACACATATGCACATACACACATACACTTGCACACATAAATAAACATACACAGCCACGCACACACAAACACATGCACACACAAATACACACCAACACATGCACACACAGACACACACATATATACACACACAAACACATGCATACATAAACACACACAGACACACGACCACACCCTGACACACACACATACACACACGCACAAACCGACACCAACATACAAACGCAGATACAGACACATATACACGGACACAGAGACCCACAGATGCACACGCACGCACACACACACACACACACACACACAAACACACACACACACACACATAAACACATGCACAGACACACACCGATGCATACAGACAGGCAAACACATGCACAGGCACAGACATACACAGACGCACACAGACATACATACATGTACTCACACAAAAAGTCACATACAGAGACACACGCACCCGCAGAAACGCAAGCAAACACACAGACAAACACAAAGGCACACACATACAGAAACGCGTGCACACACACATAGGCACACACGTACATAAATACACACACAAACAGACACGCACATAATTAAACACACACAGACACGCACACATATACAAAAGCTCCCAGAAGCACGCGCACACACACCAACACACACACACACCAATATGGCATCTTTCTCTAAAGGCTGGAAAAACCGCATTTCAAATTGGTATTCCCAATTTGACGGTCTGTGTGGCTCCATAGTACTTAATAATCAGAGCAGTGTGTACCATCTACAAGATGCACTACAAGAATTCACCAAGTCTCCTTCTGCAGCACCTTCCAAACCCGCGATAGATGGGAACACCGTCGCCTGGAGGTTTGCCTCCAAATCACTCACCACACTGATTTGGAAATATATCAGCCGTTCCTTCACTGTCACTGGGTTAAAATCCTAAAACTCCCTCCCTAACAGCGCAGTGGGTGCAGCTGGGTCAGATGGGCTGCAGAGGTTCAAGAAGGCAGCTCATCACCACCTTACTCAAGGGCAATTAGGGATGGGCAATAAAAATGTTCGAGAAACCAACGACCCCCATGTCTCGTGAAATAATGGAAAAAAAAAGTTCCAAATGATTATGGGGAACAGAAAAGCTGATTCTTGGAAACGAATTGGTCAGTTTGACATCACGTTGTATACAAGGGAACACAACCGAATAGTTAACAATAAATAATTGCATTATTAAACTATCTGCAATTAAATTAGTGGAACTCTTGTGGTTTTAATATATTCTCTGAAGGTGCAGATGGACTGAAGGTTATCACTGAGTTTAATATAGGGGAACTATTCTTTATGTTTTTTTTTCAAAAAAGCCTTATGAGAAAATAGGAGATTTAACTGAATGAGCAATTTCTCAGAGAGAAAGAGAGAGAGAGAGAGGGGGAGAGAGAGAGAAAGAGAGTTCAGTAAGTTTCACTGAGTTAGACACTGTCTCAGGTAGAGAGATGACAGATATTAAGTGAGTCCAGTGACAAACGTGCCCGTCTTAGCAAAGAAATGATTGGTATGACATGAATTTCTAAACAAGTGCACACAACAGATTATGCTATCAATAAATATTTACTGGGTTTTATGATCTGTAGTCACAGTTTGAATAAGAAAAAATAAAAATAAAACTGAAATTTTCTGGTGAAGATAAATCTTTTATCTTTGTGGAACAATGCAGCATGATTTCTTTTCACACAGAGACACAGAACAGGAGATGTTGCATATGTAATACTGTCGGCTGTAATGAAAATGAATATCAGCGGCTGCACAGAACAAACCTATAGTTTTAGGCCAAAGCCAGAGGCCCATTTCTAACTTAACATCCACCTTATAGAGACATAGGCTAGTGCAGTAACAGCAAAGACAGAGTTTGGTGTAATAATTACTGAGACAGGGCCTGGTGCAATTTAAGCAGAGACTTTAACAGTGCAGTAATAATAGTGACCGCATCTAATGTTAATTAAACAAAGACGTGACCTAGTGCAGCAATGTCAGGGACTGGGACAAGTGCAATATTAACATAGACAGTGCCTGCTGCTTTAATAACGGAAATGAGGCTAGTGCAGTAAGTACTGATACGGGGCATGGATCAACAGCAAGAGAAACAGAGAATAGAGCAGTAACTACAGACACAGGGCATAGATTAATAACTTCCTTGACAGAGTCTAGTGCCGTAAGAGAGACAGATTTGATCTCGTGGAGTAAAAGCTGAGATTGGGAGGGTGGAAAAGAAGCAGAGACAGAGGGACAAAGACAAAGTCTCTGCAAAGACAGGATCCATTTTAATGTAAAAGGGCAGACACATTCGCTGATGCAGAGCCTAATGTAAATTAATCTGAAATAAGATCTAGCGGAATATAAGTGCAAACATGTTCGAGTGCATTACAGGGAAGGCCGTGATCTAGTGGAACATAAAATGAGGCAGTGCCGAATGCAGTAATAATTGAGACAGGATCTTCTGTAATACGAGCAGGTCTAGTGTAGTAATAACACAGGCAGACAAGTTAAGAAAGCTGAAAAAGGGTCTATTGGAGTTTTACCGAATTCAGGGCCCTTTGTAATATAAACTGACGCAGAGCCTGGTGAAGCAAATACCGACAACGGTACGAGATTAACAGAAACAGTGACATGGACAGGGATAGCAATAATAAAGTCACGGCATCGGACAATAACAACAGAAAAAGAGGTATCATGTGGTATGAATGGGGGCATGTATTGGTGCAGCATTAACTGAGGCAGGCACCAGTTTGATAGACACGTGGCAGATTCTACTGGAATAATAACTGAGACAGAGCCGTGTGAAATGTAAATAGAAACATGTTCTAGTTTAGTATAACCAGATAAAAGTTCTTGTGCAGTACCAGCTGAGACATGGTTTATTGTAATTTTAGCGGAGGCCTGCTTCAGTGCAGCCGTAACTGAGATAGTGCCGACTGTAATATGGCCCTAGTTCAGTATATTGACAACTGTGATTGAGCCTATTACAGGAACAACTGAGAGGTGGCTTTCTCTAAACCGATCAAAGATATGGCTTAGCGTAATAGAAACAGAAACGGCGTATAGATAAGTACGACCGAAGACAGTGCCAAATGATGTAACAATTAGGACAGGGCCTACTTCATGTGATGTCAGCAATCAGGATTTCACTGCCATCTACTGGACAGGCTTTGCTATTTCAGACGCTGTGAAAATGTCCATTTCATTTACCGTTTCTGAGATTAATTATAGACTCACTGAATTCTTACAGCATATGAAGCTATTCTTCCAGTCGTCTATGTGCTGATCCTCTGAAGGAGTAATTCGCCTAGTGCCACTCTATTCCCTGTGGTCCAGCAAATTATCCTTTTCAGATAATAATATAATTAAATCCCTTTTGAAAGCGCCATTTCACCCTGCACCCACCAAACTCTCAGACAGTGTCTTCCAAATTCTAACTACTCGCTGCATGAAAAATCTTTTCCTCATGCCACCATTGCAATGTTCTCAATTACCTTAAATCAGTGCCCCCTGGCTCTCGATCCTTCCACCAATAGAAACAGTTTCTCCCTATTTGTACTCCGGCCAGCCCCCTCATCATTTTGAATACCTCTATAAAATCTCCTCTCAATCATTTATTCTCCAAGGAGAACAGTCCTGACATCTCCAGTCTTTCTATGGAGCTGAAATTCCTCATCCCTGGAACGTTCTTGTGAATATGTTCTGCAATCCCTCTAGCGCCGTCACATACTTCGTAAAGTGTGGTGTCCCAAACGGGACAGGACACACAAGTTGAGGTCAAACCAATGTTTTATACAGAGTTACCATAGTTCCTTTGCTTCTGCACTTTCTGCCCCTATTGATAAAAGGCATGATGCTGTTTTCCTTATGAACACGTCTCTCAATTTGTCCTGCCACATTCAATAAATTCAGCATAAATACGCTTAAGTCGTTCGGCTTCTGCACCACCTTGGGGTCGTGCAGTTGATTTTACATTGTCTCGCTGCCCACATTCAATAAAAGTAAATTACTTCACACTTCCCTGAATTAAATTGCATTTGCCTCTTGTCCGCTCATTCCACCAACATGTCCGCATTCTTTTGAAGTTCTGCACCATCCTCTTCACAGTTCTCAATACTTCCATGTTCCAGATCACCTGCAAGTGTTGAAATTGTGCTCTGTACACCAAAGCCTTACGGCCTTAATATACACCAGGAAAAGCAGGGGCCCTAACACATATCCCGGTGGAACTCCACTATAAACGCTCCTCCGGTCTGAAAAATAACTGATCATCAGCACTGTTTATTTCCTGACACTAAACCAATTTCGTATCCTTTTTGCGACCATCCTTTTAATCCCATGAACTGCAACTTTGCCCGCAAGTCAAGTGTGAAACTCGTTATCAAATGTCTTTTGGAAGTTCATGTACACTACATCAAGAGCATTACCCTCATCAACCATTTCTGCTTCCTCATCAAAAACTCGAGCAAGTTGACTAAATACAATTTGTTCTAAACCAATCCTTACTGGCTTAATGTATCATGTAGCCACTTCCACCAATGTGCCAGCTCATCAATATCTGCGTGAAACCCCAAAATCCAAGGTACACCAAAGTGCAGTGGATGTGGCTGATTGGGGAACCTTCTGGTTATTATACTAATAATGTGTCTAAATTCAGGTTAACTTAGTCTTGCTGATCTTGGTTAAAGGTAGTCATGTAGGCCAGGGAACAGTGGAGACAATAGGAGCTTTAACATTCACCTCAATAGACGTGATGTGGGGATGATTATTGGTTCAAGATACAACCTAAAATATGGGGTGTGGATGGGAGGGGGAATTTTCCCTCTACTTCAGATGTTACAGAGCCTGCGTGGCGGAATAGTATTTTCAATAATATATTTTATTCAAAATGTAGTTACAGTTAATTTAATATCATTAAAATTTATTGAGATGACATTAGTCATTCATTCACTGGGGAACAGTTCTGTCCCTTGTATTCACTTGAAAGTGGGATGAAATCAGTCCGAGGATAGTGAGCAGCTGCCCACTTGTCTCTGCGCTTTATTGTTAAGTCATAAGCTCAGCATTAAATAGATGCTCCTCATATATACATTGATTGTCAGATAATGTGAACAGATGATGCCATAAATGAGACGATTTATAGCAGACGTGAAGTTTTTCAGGCTTAAAATCTCGGTTTATTTCTTCCATGGCTTGGAAAAGAATGAAACATTTGTTGTTTTCCAGCGAATTTCACACTATTTCCATTTCCACATTTTTCCTTCTCACCTTGTCACATTCATTCTTTCCTGCCCAATATCTTCTAATATCCTTGGGAATGAAAGTCTGCCCCTCAGGTTAGTGTCAGAGGGGTAACTGCTGCCAACTGAGCCATGGCTGATAATCACTGCTCTTTGTGAATGAAACAATAGAGCAGGAAGACTTCAACTAATGGAAACCGAGACACACAAGGGTACAACATTCAAAGTGGATACATTGATAAATCAGGCTTGCTCTGGGCCACTTATGTATCCCCTCCCCCTCCGCTCCACTCTGCTGTGCATTCCCGCCGGTGCTACTGACGTTGACTGTGGGTCTTGCCGTGAATTATTTTATTCATTCATGGGATGTGTGCTTCGCTGGCTGTAACAGCATTTATTGCCCATCACTAGTTTCCCTTGGGAAGGCGGTGGTGAGCTGCGTTCTTGAACCGCTGCAGTCCATTTGGTGTAGGTACACCCACAGCACTGTTAGAAAGGGAGTTCCAGGGTTTTGACTCATCGACAGTGAAGGGAAGGCGATACATTTCCAAGTCAGTTTGGTGACTGGCTTGGAGGGGAACTTCCAAGAGGTGGTGTTCCCATCTATCTGCTGCCCCTGTCCTTCTAGATGTTAAAGGCCGTGAGTCTGGAAGGTGCTGTCTAAAATGACTTGGCCACTTGCTCCTGTGCATCTTGTAGATGGTATACACTGCTACCACTGTGCAGTGGCGGAGGGAGGGAATGATTGTGAATGGGGTGCCAATCAGGTGGGCTGCTTTGCCCTGGATTATGCCAAGCTTCTTGAAAGTTTTTGGAACTGCATTAATCCAGGAAAGTGGAGAGTGGATAGGCTTTGCGGAGCGGTCAATGGTAACCATGAAATGTTGGCAGTGGGCGATTCAGCGATGTAATGGCATTGAATGTCATGGGGCAATGGTTCGATTCTCTCTTGTTAGAGGTGCTCATTGCATGGTATGCATGAGGTGTGAATGTTACTTGCCGATTTTCAGTCCAAGCCTGTCTATTGTCCAGGTCTTGCTGCACTTGGACATGGTCTGCTTCAGTACCTGAGGAGTCGCAAAAGGTACTGAAAATTGTGCCATCATCAGCGATCATCATCCCCGTTTCTGACCTTATGATGGAAGGAAGATCATTGATGAAGCAGTTGAATGTGGTTGTGCTTAGGACATTACCCTGAGGAACACCTACAGTGATGTCCTGGAGCTGACATGACTTACCTGCAGCAACTACAACGATCTCCCTTTGTGCTAGCTAGGACTCCAACCAGCGGAGAGTTTCCCTCCTGATTCCCACTAACTCTAGCTTTGGGCGACCTCCTTAATGCCACACTCGGTCAAATATGGCCTTGATGTCAAGCGCAGTCACTCTCACCTCACCTCGAGAGTTCAGCTCTTTTGTCCATATTTGAACCAAGGCAGTAATGAGATCAGGAGCTGAGTGGCCCTGGCAGAACACAAACCGAGTCCCAATGAGCAGGTTAATGCTAATCAAGAGCCGCTTCATAGTACTGTTGATGACCCCTTCTTTAACTTTACCGATGATAGGGAATAGGCTGATGTAGGGTAATTGGTCGGGCTGTATTTGTCTTGCTTTTGTGCACAGGATATTCCTGCGGAATTTTGCACATTGCTGGGTAGACGCCAGTGTTGTAGCTGTACTGGAACAGCTTGTCAAAGGGTGTGGCAAATTCTGGAGCACAAGTCAATGGTGCTATTGCCAGAATGTTGTCAGGGCCTCTAGCCTTTGCAATATCCAGTGCCTTCAGCCTTTCTTGACATCAGTTCGAATGAATTAAATTGGCTGAATGCTGGCATCTCTAATGCTTGGGACCTCGAGAGGCTGCCGGACTTGATCACCCACTCTGCACTTCTGGCTGAAGATTGTTGCGAATGTGTCAGCCTTTTCTTTTCCACTGATGTACTGGACTCCTCTATCAATGAGGATAGGGATATTTGGGAAGCCTCCTCCAGCACTGAATTGATGTAATTGCCCACCACGAGTCATGACTGCATGTGGCAGGACTGCAGAGCTTGGACCTAATACGTTGCTTGTGGAATAGCGTAGCTCTATCTGTTACTTGCTACTTATGTTGTTTGGCACGCAAGTAGTCCTGTGTTATAGCTTCACAAGTTTGATACCTCATTTTTAGGTATGCCCTGGAGCTGCTCGTGGCATCCCCTCCTGTACTCTTCGTGGGTGCAGGGTTGATCCCCTGGTTTGATGGTAATGGCCGAGTGGGGTATATGGCGGGCCATGAGTTTACAGATTGTGTTCGAGTATAATTCTGCTCCAGCTGATGGCCCACAGCGCCTGATGATGCCCAGTCTTGAGGTGCTGGATCTTTTTGAAATCTCCCCCATTTAGCATGGTGAAAATGCCACACAACACTATGGAGGGAATCCTCAATCTCAAGACAACGCTTCACCTCTATGAGTACTGTGCGGTGGTTACTCCTACCGATAGTGTTATGGGCAAATGCATCTACAGAGGGCAGTTTTGTGAGGATGAGGCCAAGCATGCTATCCCTCTTGCTAGTTCAATGGTACAATAATGTTCTGCAAGTTGTCTTCTGTTCTTATGTTCTACAAGTCCAAGGAGTACTTTAAGTCGGTATACAATGGTAAAGAGTGCGAGCAAGAGGAGCTGGCCCAAAACTCACAGCACAAGAGATGCCCGCAATACCTACTTTCTCCAGTGGCGGCGCTGCAGCCGTCCACTCAAACAGTTCAAGTTCATATTGACTTAACAAACTTACATCACCATTCAGGCATCACAACATCCAGGATACAAGACTGCTCTGCTTTTCGGCTTAACATTTCAGAAAACAAACGCACAAGGTGGTTACATTTGTCTTTTAAATGCCGCATGGTTATCAAAATCACCATTACATGTTCAATGACTATTGTCACACTGGAGTCAACTGGAGATTTGCCAGAGTAAGTTTAATGCCAAATGGACAATCTCTGTTTGCCCCTGGGGCTTTATATTTATTTTGGTTGAGAATTATTTTGGCCCATGGCATGTTGGCCTCTATTACAAGGGGATTGGGGAGCAGGAATAAAGAAGTCTTGCTACAGGGTTTTGGTGAGACGGCATCTAGAATCCCGTGTGCTGTTTTCATCTCCACATTTATAAAAGAATATACTTGCATGGAGACGGTGCAGACGGTTCACAAAATTCGTCTCTGGAATAAGCTGGTTGTCCTCCAATGAAAGGCTGAATAAATTGGGCTTTTATTCTCTGGAGTTTAGAAGAATGAAAGGCAATCTGATTGAAACCTGTAAAATTCTGAGAGGGCTTGATAGGGTGGACACAGAAATTGTTTCCACTGGTCAGGGAGTCTAAAACACTCTGGCACTGACTCAGGGTAAAGTGTTGATAATTTAGGGCTGAGATGAGGAGAAATTATTTCATCCAAAGGGCTGTGGATGTTCCATCATTGAATACATTTAAGGTCGGGATGGACAGATGTTTGGTCTCTCGGGGGTCTCAGGGATATGGCGAACGGGCAGGATATTGGAGTTGAAGCCCAACATCAGACATGATCGAATTGAATGATGGAACAAGTTCGATGGGCCCTGTGGCCTACTCCTGCTCCTATTTCTTGTGCTCATGTGTATGATAAAGACAGTAATTCATGTTATAATAAAAACAGAAAGTGCTGGAAGTTCTCAGCAAGTCTGACAGCGAATGTGAAGGGAGAAACAGAGCAAAGGTTTCGAGTCAAATTTGACACTTTTTCAAACCATAAGTTGGCTGCTAGTTATGACATTTTGCACAACATCAAGACACAGAATTGAACCCAGGCAGTGAAAGCACCGAGACTGAACCACTAGAATGTTAGCTTCTAACTGAAGACTGAATGGTTTAAGACAACATAGGGTCAAGTAGACTCTCTCTCTCTCTCCCTGCTTCTACTTATATTACCGACATAATTCTGCTTTGTGTCCTTTGCTACTAGGAAATATTGTCCAAACTTTGCCAGCACTACTGTTATTCGGTAAATTCCCACACAAATATTGCGTGTCTCCAAATATTCCATGCAGTACTGGAATCTGCATCATAGGAAGGGTGTGATTGCACTGGAGAGAGTGCAGAGGAGATTTACCAACATGTTGCCTGGGCTGAAGAATTTTAGTTATGAGGAGAGATTAGATAGGCTAGGGTTATTTTCCTTGGAGCAGAGGAGATTGAGTGGGGACATGATTGACGTGTATAAAATTATGAGGGGCATAGATAGAGTAGACACAAAGGAACATCGCCTCTTGGTAGAGGGATCAATAACCAGGGGGCATAGATTTAAGATAAGGGAAAAGAGGTTTAGAGGGGAGGTGAAGAAGAATCTTTTCACCCAGAGGGTGGTGGGAATCTGGATCTCACTGCCTGAAAGGGTGGTGGAGGCAAAAACCCTCATAACATTCATGAAGTATTTGAATGTGCACTTGCAATGCCATGGCATAGAAGGCTATGGGCCTCGCGCTAGAAAATGAAAAAAAAACAGGTAGGTACTTGTTTGACGGCAGAGATTCGATGGGCTGAAGGGCCTGTTTCTGTGCTGTAGACCTCTATGACTAAATAGATTTATGAATATTAATTTCAAATAACGTGAGAAACTGAAAGAAACATGTGCATAACATCCAAACAATCAAAAAGATTGGGTTCAAAGCAACGAATAGAAATTGACTGTCAAATTGCATATATAGAACAGGAACACACCATCACAACGAATGAATCCATTGTCTGTTAAAATGTTGCTCAGTGAAAATTTCAATCATCCTCCGCTGTGTAACATACAGGCACTGGGTCAATAAGCAGTCTCCACTCAAATAAACACGAAGGGTCAATCTCCACTTGCAACTTTTCAACCTGTTGTTATTCTCTGTATCATTTACCATGAAGATATATAATGAAAATGAACAAGGTTTCCGATTGTAAAAAAATGTGTTCACCCCTTGGGGAACTGAACCACATTGACACACACAGAAATATACAAGGTGAGTGGTAGCAAGCAAGGGTTTATCTCTAGGGAGAGAAAAATTCTCAGAACTCAAGTATGGTACAAATTAGTTCAGTTTTGTATCATTGCTGACTGCAAATTCTGTGAATGCTTATGGATCAACAGAAATGAAGCAACACCGAAGTGAAACAGGAAAACCACACGGGAGTGTTTGGAAGCTGCTGATTCCATTTAACCAATAGTTAATTCTGGAGGCAGCAAAACGAAGGAACAGCGAGAAGTACAGTCAGCAGCACTCTAACCCACGTGGGGAGGCCCCAGTGGATTTTAAATCCATTCCTTTAACCACTCAGTCACGGCTGCAAGCCTTATTCTAGCGTCATTGTTGTTCCTGTAAAATCCTGGAATGGTTACAGCAGAGAATGAGGGCATTCAGCCCCACCTATTCCCAGTCACCTGCAATTACGACAGCCTCCCTTGTTCTACCTACCAAGACGAACTACATCATATGTCAAATACCCCGAGCCTATTCTAAGGGATTTGATAAAATGTCTGAAAGACAAACCAACTGAAACTTTGGCAATGGTGGGATTAAAATCCATAACTTAATAGGAACTGGTGCTTAAATCCAGCGCCTGAGACCATTTGCATACGCTACTGCTGGCAATATGATAGTAACCATCACCTTGATTGGTAATGGTACTGAATTGGAACATAACAAATAGCAACAGGAATAGACGATTTTGTCTTTCGGGCCCCTCACAGTACCATCAAATCAGACCCAAAAACAACATATAGAGACCATTCAGCCGGGTCAGAGGAACACAGCCCATTCAGCCCTTTGACCCTGCTCCACCACTCAATAAGATCAAGGCTGATCTGGTTGTGGTCTCAACTCCACTTTCCTGTCTGTCTGTCCGTCCCCCCCCCACCCCCACCCCAACGCCCTCACAACCCCCCATAACCCTTGACTCCCTTGACCATCAAAAATCTGTCTAAATCAGCCTTGAATAAATTCAGTGACCCAGCCTCCACTACTTTCCTCAGGCTAACGACCCTCTGAAAAAAAAATCCCCTCATCTCCGTCTGAAAAGGGAGACCTCTTACTCTTCTGGAACTAACTCACCGGGTCCCTCTCCTCTGCCTTTACCCTGGACATGCTGCAGCTTTTGGTCCAATTCCCCTTTGAATTCTATGACTGAATCTGCCATCGCTACACTCTATATCTAACCCAGCCGCCAGATCCATCCCACCCAGGTCGTCTTGTGGAAATGCATGGTGACCCTGCACTGAAGAACAGATCCCAGACATACTCAGCTACTTGACAACAGAACAACATGAGGTGATTATTGTGGAAAATTGAATGAGACAACATTTTAAATCATCATGACATTGACACACACTCCTTAGATAAACTGACTTTCAAATGATCAGGGTAGAATTAAACACGCTGGTACCTTTCAGAAGGAGTAAAATTAAAGTGAAGAGGGAAATAGAATCTGGATTTAGAAAATATCCACAAGGTGGATGCAGGTGAATAGAGAGCTGGAGAATCTTTAAAGTTCGTGCATGAACTTTTGTTTGACCCAGATGTATTTACAACATGCCAATAATTTAGAATTGTGAGAGATGATCGGAAGGTGGCAGCTCAAGGGTTTGTGTTGCTGATTCTGATAATTCTAGTAGCTTTAGTATGTTATCCACGGTTTGCCATCAAAAAATTAGGAAAACAAGCTGGTAGCTTAGAAATAGTGAGGTTAGCCAAAAATCAGTTGTGAGAAGTCAATAAGAATATTCCCTTCTCAAGGTAGGGCGATCTGTAAGAAATCACTGTCTAATAACCTTATAAAATCTTCAGAAATGTATTGAATATTATAGGAATGGCTCTCCCTCCCCCTCTCTCTCTCACGTAGGAACAAAGATTCCTGGCTTGACAAACATAGGGCAACACATCCCAATGTTACCTCATAGGGATGGGCTCAGGAGTTAAGAAATGAAACTTGTACTGGTGAGTGAAGACAATGGTTTTGATCTTAAAAGGAGCAAGTTTCTACTCATCCTGCAATGGTTGTGGAATAAGCAGCTTGATAATTTAGGGACAGTGGAGGAATGGAGAGGGATAGTGCTGAGGTTGAGCTGAGCATTGTCAGTGTCCATGTGAAAACTAACACAGTGCTTTTGGATGATGTCGCCTAGTGGTAGCATGTAGATAAGAAATAGGAGGGATCAAGTATAGATCTTGTTTTTAGGATGGATGATGACAGTGGATTTAAAGTGTGAGGAACAGTACCAGAAGAGAGAAAAAAACATGAACAATATCAGCCAATATGCCGAAGTTGAATGGTCAGCAGTTCAGTGGAAATAGGCTTACTGGAGCAGAAGGCAAGTCTTATGGACAAGATGAGCACAGGGAGGCTGTGAAGGGAAATAGGAAACTGGAGAAAGATCTGAGTTCAGAGCACGGACATGGGGAATCTTTAGGACAGTTGACATGGTGGGCTAGTGGAAGGGAGCAAAGCAGCTGATCGGATTGACTTAATCTTAGTGACAAAGAAGGTCCATGAGTTCCTTACACTTGCTGTTGGAGATGAGAACAGAACAGAACAGACAAGGGAGAGGGAGAGCATTTTAAAAGGAACTAACTTCTGTAGAGAAATGAACAAGACTCGACACACATTGTGTTTTGCGCAAAGCTGATTTATTTGACTTTTATCCAGTATTTTAACCCGTTTAACTGGGATGGAGTTTATTAACATCAGCAGAAACAGACCATTGAACATGGTTCAGTCCCAAATGTGATTAACAGCAAAATCCAATCACTGTAGTTACTTGTCAACTTGAGTTAATGTTTTGAGTCCATGTGACTTTTCTGAAGACGAGTCCATACAGATTCGAAACATTTAACTTTGTTTCTCTGTTCACAGATGCTGCCAGACCTGCTGAATCTTTCCACGTTTTGTTTTTATTTCAGATTTCCAGCATCTGCAGTATTTTGCCTTTATATTTGTGAACTGGTTGGTGTCTCTGCAATGTAGTGAACAACAAAATCCGTTCCCACACTTGGAGCATGAGAACAGCCTCTCCCCACTATGAATTCACTGGTGTACAGTGAGGTCAGATGATTGCCTGAACGCAGACCCACAGTGAGAGCACCTTAATGGCCTTTCGTCAGTACAAACATGTTTGACATCAGTTCCCTGGAACATTTCCAGCACTTCCAGCAATCTGGGCATTTAAAAGGCCTGATCAGTGTGATCTCACTGGTGTGTCTGCAAATGGGGCAACTGAGTGAATATCTTTCCACACTTGGAGCAGGTGAATGGTCTCTCCCAAGTGTAACTGCACTTGTCGAATAAGGTCCCTTGACTGCCTGAACCCAGTCCCACAGTGAGAACATTTGAATGGTCTCTGGTCAGTGTGGGCACATTGATGAGACATCAATTCCCCACACCTTTGAAAGCACTTATAACACTCTGAGCATTAAAAAAAGTCTCTAGTCAGTGTGAATGCGCTGGTATCTCAGCAGGTGGAATGATGTCCTGAACCTCTTACCACACTGTGAGCGATTGAACAGCCTCTCCCCAGTGTGAATTCACTGTTTCAGCAGGTCAGTCCAGGATAGAAATTGAGAAGAGACAAACATAAATCTTGGTTTGAGTTTGCTGTGTGTAAATCCTCCCCTTCTAAACCCCTGTAAAAGGAGTTTCCAAACACTCGGTGTAAACTCGGCTCCCGGAGTTTCTAAGATAAAGGCAAAATACTGCGGATGCTGGAAATCTGAAACAAAAACAAAAACAAAAAATGCTGGGGTAAAACTCAGCGGGTCTGACAGCATCTGTGCAGAGAAAGACAGAGTTAATGTTTCGAGTCCGTATGACTCTTCTGCAGAGTTTCTAATTCGGGTTTGCAGTCCTACACCGGGTGTTTGTGAACCCTCCCAATCCACCGTCCAGCTCCATTCCTCTCCTGCACTCGGCACTTTCTCACCGGCTGGACTTTCCATTCCGGTTCCCCCGCCGTCACTGCGCATGCTCCACACTCACCCGGCTCCGCCCCCTATTCACTCTGATTGGGTGGAGGCCCAGCCTCACCCGCACCGTTCGTCGGCCCCGTCCCTTCTTCCTATTGACCTGGAGCTGCCGTCAATCATTGTGAGCTGGCACATGCGCAGTACGTGGAGGGAAACGGGGAGACAACTCAAAGAATGGATTTAAAGTGCGGATTTTAGAAAGAACAAGTGTGGATCCAGAGCCGAAAACAAAACCGTGAACAGAGAGAGGGCTGGCGGGTGAGTTGGGAAGATTCATAAAATCACGGTGTCGGCCCCAAATCCTCAATAAGGTTTCGCTCGGCGCTGCGGGAGAAAGACCCCAGATTACAGCCGCAATCTTTATAGGGGCAATGTAATGATGGGCGCATGCGCGACCACCATCTTCATAGCGGCAAGTGCAGCAATGCGCATGCGCCCACCATCCCAAGGAGGGAGGTGCAATGTGCTACAGGGCGCATGCGCATTTTGTGTTTGGTGACAATGAGACGGCCTGAGGGATACATTCATAAAATGTGCGATCACCGGGACATTTAGATCAGCAACAATAGAATTATAAACCCAAAGTCAGTCAGTAGTACAGAATTTACTATTGCTTAAAAAAGAGACATGCTGTTGAAGGTTTTCATATTGCACTCATCCGGACAGATGCAAGAAAGCCAAATGTCAAAGTGAGCAACAATTTATGCTGCATGAGGAAAGGGTGATGACTGGTTTGGACAGTCAGCTCTGATTGGTTAAGGCGTTGCCAAGGAGAATGCACCAGGGAGCTATCATCTCCTGTGCTTTTGTTTAATTCAACCAAAGGCCCCAAGCCTGGACATGTTCCTTCTGTTTGCAGAGGACGGGTCCTTGTGTATGAATACATGCAGCTTCCGGCAAGGATAAGTGAGCCACATTACGAGGCTGACTGACTGAAATTTGGTGTTCTTGCGTCTTTCCTGATGTGTACACAATTAAAAAGTTTTGGCAGAATGTCTATTTTTTAATCAGTACTCAAGTTTCTTAAAGGGGGGAAACGTGGTAGACAGATGGAGAGACGTAGGGAGAGATTTTCAGAGCTTGGGGTCGAGGAAACTGAAGGCACGGACAGTAATGGTGGAGCGAAAAAAATAGGGAATATACAAGACCAGAATTAGAGCAATGCAGCTATATCAGAGGGTTGTGGGGCTGGAGGAGATGACAGAGATAGGGAGGGGCGAGGCCATGGAGGGATTTGAAAACAAGGATGAGAATTTAAAAATCAAGTTGTTGCTTGATCGGGATCCAAGGCAGGTCAGGAAGCAGAGGGTGTTAGGGCAATGGGCCTCAGTGCCAGTGAATACACCAGGGATGAGGGTTTCAGCAGCAGATGCACTGAGACAGGGTGAGGTCAGGTGATGTTACGGAGGTGGAAACAGGAGATCTTAGTGATGGCACAGATATGAGGTCAGGAGCTTATCCCAAGATCAAGTGTAACACCGAGGTTGTAAACAGATTAGTTTAATCTCAGACTGTTCCCAGGGAGAGGGATGGAGTTGGTATCTGGGAAATGGAGATTGGAGTAGGGACTGAAAACAGTGCCATCAGTCTTCTTAGTGATTAACTGGAGTTAATTAGTCATCAGGAAGAGAAGCAGGAACTGGAATGAACTATGAGACTGATCCCAGGTTTAACTTAGAGAGGGAGAGAAAGAAGGAAGTAAACCCTGGGAGGTTTGGAGAAACAACCTTCACAATCATTCATGAAATCTCCACACTGTGAGTTTTGGACACAAGGTTAACATCTGCTATTCTGTATGGTTGGCCAGGGGGTTTCAGATTAATGTTTTGTCATGAGTAATGACTGAAGTAAATGATTAAACATATTGTCACCTCTAGTTGTACAAATTTGTTAAAAAGATACGGAAAGAGATCTCCAAAACTCTCACTGGATTTCAGCACAGGGAGGAGAGAGTGTGTGTGGGACAGGGATTTGAGGCTTTGGGGGAACAAGAGAGGAAAAAGTGTTCCATAGGAACTGGAATTGTTTGTTCTGAGTTTCTATCCTGTTCTTACAGTAATGACTTTTGTAACTCCTTTTACAGAGATTTAGAAGGGGAAGATTTACTGACAGGAAACTCACACCAAACATCGCATCAAGATCTGACAGAGTCATTCGATTCATGAGGACCTGCGTATCATCGGCCTTTGACTATGGAAGGAGAAATGTTGGTCTGTTCTGTCTGTGGGAAAAGATTTCAAACATCAGCGAATGGAAAAGCACCCAGACACACATACAACCGAGTGAAAGTGTTCCAGTGAACTGACTGTGGTAAGAGCTTTAACCTGAAAAAACAAATCACGGCATTCACAGTGGGGAGAAACTGTACATGTTCTCTGTGTGGACAAGGCTTCAGCTGGTTATCCAACCTGGAGAGACACAGGCACACATGCACCATGGAGAAACCGTGGAAATGTGAGGACTGTGGGAAAGAATTCGATTACCCATCCCAACTGGAAATTCATCGACGCAGTCACACTGGGGAGAGACCATTTACTTGCTCTGAGTGGGGGAAGGGATTCATTCAGTCAGCTTACCTGCTGAGACATCAGCGAGTTCACACTGGGGCGAGGTCATTCACCTGCTCCGAGTGTGGGAAGGGATTCACTGGGTCCTCTGACCTGCTGAAGCACCAACGAATTCACACTGAGGAGAGGCGGTTCAGCTGTACTTCCTGTGGAAAGAGATTCGGGTATTGCTTCCACCTCAAAGTACACCAGCGAGTTCATACTGGGGAAAGGCCATTTACTTGCACTCAGTCAGCCTACCTGTTGAGACATCAGCGGGTTTACACTGGAGAGAGGCCGTTCACTAGCCCTGAACGTGGGAAAAGATTCACTGGGTCTTCTGATCTCCTGAAGCACCAGCTAATTCACACCGGAGAGAGACCATTCACCTGCTCTGACTGTGGGAAGAAATTCACACAGTTATCTCACCTACTGACACACCAGCGAATTCACACTGGGGAGAGGCCATTCACCTGCTCCGAATGTGGGAAGAGATTCACTCAGTCTTCCCACCTACAGGCACACCAGCGAGTTCACAAGCGACTGTAGGGGTTGGATTCTGCTGTGATTGCTGCTGTTAATCACATCCAGGACTGAGCCATGTTCATTCTGACAGTTGGGTGTTGTTTTTGCTGATGTTCACAATCCCTGTTACTGGGCTGGAGTTTAATATTCTGGATCTGTGTTCTCGTGGCTGTAGTGTCCCTTTAACAACCGCTGTCTCTGATCTTTCCCCAGAATTCAGGAACTCTCATCAGAAATTAGTTTACAACAAGATTTTGAACTTGTACTTCAATCTCAAATTGATCTTTGGTATCTCTGCCAAGGACATGTCTCCAGCATAGGCCCTGAAACAAGACATTTCTAACCCTGATACAATTGGATCTCATGAACCATACGTAAACCAACTGCCTGTGTAAAGGTTAAAACAGGCTCTCGAGAGCACGGAGATATTGGCGTGATCCACAATGGCTTCAGCCCAACACCCACACTCTGGCTCACACCAGTTAACCGTTCAGAGGAGACTGACGCCACCAGCTACAGAGACCAGCACTCTCTCTGCGTCATCCGTCCATTTGTCCTCCGGTACCGGTAAACCATTCTCACCTGTCACAGGTCGTGTGTTGTATCTATTTAGCCCACACATCATATTTAAACTGTTGCTTCTCAATAAACTACTTTAATATCTCTTCTGAGCTCAATCCTCTTTTCGAGTAATCTGTGACTCCCCAACCTAAATCTTACAAGTGGTGTTAGGAGTGGAATCACAGTGATCGAGATCATAAACTTGAGAAGCAACAGTCATGGTTAAACATGAATGGAGAAGTTCCTAAGTGAAGCCAGGAGTATACAATGGCATTGACACATTACAGGGGGCGACTGATAGATAGTCTGACAGAGAAAACAGGTGGGCTGGCAGTGAGAGAGATCCTGGGGCTTGGAGAAGATTGTGATAGGGATTACTAGTATATTCTCAATAGGATTTCTAAAGAGGGTTAGAAATGACAAATTAAGTTGAAGAAGGTCCAGAATCAGTTAGAAAATATCCACAAGGTGGAGGCGGGTGAACAGAGAGCTGGAGAATCTTTAAAGTCCGTGCATGAACCAGATGTATTTACCACATGCTAATAATTTAGATTGTGTGAGATGATCAGCAGGTGGGGAGGATGAATCTAAGTCGATAGTTATCACATTTAGTGGAAAAGTTTTGACATTTATTCTTGGTGGCAGCTCAAGGGTCTGTGATTCTGATAGTTCCAATAGCTTTAATATGTTATCTATGGTTTGTCAGCAAGAAATTAGGAAAACAAGCTCGTAGCTTGGAAATAGTGAGGTTAGTCATAAATCCTGTTGTAAGAAGTCAATAAGGATATTTCTGGCTTGACAAACAAAGGAAAATGTATCCCAATGTTACCTGATAGGGATGGACTCGATAGTTAGGGAACGGAATTTGTAGTGGTGACTGAAGGCAACGATCTTCCCAATTTTTAATTGGAGGAAATTTCTGCTCATCCAGTACTGGTGTGGGATAAGCAGTTTGAAAATTTAGCAACAGTGGAGGAATAGAGGCATGGTGGTGAGGTAGAGCTGGGCATTGTGGGTATACATGTTTTTTTTATTCATTCGTTGGATGTTGGCTTCGTTGGCTGGGCCGCATTTTTTGCCTATCCCTAATTGCTCTTGAGAAGGTGGTGGTGAGCTGCCTTCTTGAACCACTGCAGTCCATGTGGTGTAGGTACACCCACAGTGCTGTTAGGGAGGAAGTTCCAGGATTTTGACCCAGCAGCAATGAAGAAATGGTGATATGTTTCCAAATCAGGATGGTGAGTGACTTACAGGTGAACTTCCAGGTGGTCGTGTTACTATCTATCTGTTACCCTTGACCTTCTAGATGGTAGTGGTCATGGGTTTGGAAGATGCTGTCGCAGGAGCCTTGGTGAATTCCTGCAGTGCATCTTGTAGATGGTGCACACTGCTGCCACTGTGCGTCGTGTGAAAACTAACATGGTGCTTTTGGATGATGCCGCCTAGTGGCAGCATGTAGCTGAGAAATAGGAGGGGTCAAAGATAGATCATTTTTTTAAGATGGGTGATGACAGTGGAATTGAAGGTGAGAGGGACAGTACCAGGAGAGAGAACCGTTAACAACATCAGCCAACATGGGGAAGTTGGGTGACCAGAAGTTCATTGAGAATAGAGTCAATGCAGCAAAAGATGGGTCTCACGAACAAGGTAAGCACTGAAAGGGTATGAGGGGAGATAGGAGAGAAACTGAAGAAAGATATGAGTTCAGGGCTCAGACATGGGGGATCTTTAGAGGTACTTTGGCCCGGTGGGGTAGTGGATGGGAGGGAAGCAGCAGAGGCAGCTGACTGGATTATCTCAATCCTAGTGACAAAGAAGCTTCATGAGCTCCTCACACTTGTTGTTGGAGGTGAGGATGGAGGAGACAGGGGAGAGAGAGAGCCTTTCGAGTGGAACTAACGTGTGTTAGTGATAGATAATAAGAAATAAATAATTACAATTTAAAACCATTACGGAGACATGGCTGCAGGAGACATGGATTGGGACCTGAATATTGATGAGTATAGGATATTGAGGAAGGACAGGAAGTGAGGAAAACTTGGAGGGGTGGATCTGTTAGTTAATGATGGTATTAGCACAATACAGAGGGAAGACCAATGTTCAGGAAACCAGGATGTGGAAACAGTTTAGTAGAGATGAGAAATGGTAAAGACAAGGAGTCACTTGTGGGAGTTGTGTACAGGCCCCTTAACAGTAACCACATGGTAGGGTTGAGCATAAAGGAAGAAATAAATGGAGCTTGACAGAAAGGCACGGTGATAATCATGGGAGATTTTAATTTACATATAGACTGGAAAAGTCAAATGGGCTAAGATAGCCTAGATGAGGAGTATATTGAATGCTTTCGGGATAGTTTCTTGGAAAAGCGTGTTCTCGAGCCAACCTGAGAGCAGGATATACTGGAGCTGTTATTGCGTAATGAGATCGGAGTAATTATTGATCTCGTAGTGAAGGTGCCCCTTGGTAGCAGCGACCATAATGTGACTGAATTTTACACTCAGTTTGAGGGGGAGAGGAGTGGGTCTGAGACTAAGTTTTTAAATATAAATAAGGGCAATTATGAGAGCATGAAAGCTGAGCTGGCGAAAATGACTTGACAAATTAGGTTAAGGGATAGATGAATAGAGATGCAGTGGCTAATATTTGAGGGGTATTTCAGAATGCACAGAATAGATATATTCCAACGAGTAAGAAAAAGCCCAAGGGATCGGCACACCATCTGTGGTTAACTAGAAAGGTTAAAAGATAATATCAAATTTAAACAAAAAGCAGATAATTGTGAAAAGATAGGTGGAAGGCCAGAAGATTCGACAGAATCTAAGGGACAGCAAAGAATAGCTAAAAGACTAATAAGGTGGGAGTGGGGATTGAGTGAGGGAAAGCTAGCCAGAAATATAAAAGCAGATTGGAAGAGTTTTTATGAATATTTAAAAAAGAAAACAGTTAACAATGTGAGCGTTGGCTCTATAGAAATTGAATCTGGAGAATTGATAATGGAAAACAAGGAGGGCAAATTTTGCCTCGGTTTTCACTACAAAGGATACAAGTAACATCCCAGCAGCAGCTATAAAGCAGGAAATGGAAGTGGGAAAGGAAGTCAGGAAAATTACAGTCACCAAGAAGTTATACTGAGTAAATTGTTGGAGCTGTGGGCCGACGAGAGCCCAGGTCCTGATGGACTTCATCCTCGGGTCTTAAAAGAAGTGTCCTGTCAAATAGTTGATGCATTGGCTTTAATTTTCTAAAACTCCCTAGATTTGGCGAAGGTCCCATTAGATTGGAAGATAGCAAATGTAACTCCTTTATTCAAAAAGGGAGGGAAACAGAAAGCAGGAAACTGTAGGCCAGTTAGTTTAACATCTGTCATAGGGAAAATGTTAGTAGCTGTTATTAAAGAGGTTATAACAGGGCACTTGGATAAGCTCAAGGTCACCAGGCAAAGTCAACATGGTTTTGTGAAAGGGAAATCGTGTGTAACCAAACTGGTTAAATTGGTGTTCTTTGTGGCAGTGACATGTGCTGTGGTAAAGGGGAACCAATGGCTGTGTTGTACTTAGATTTCCAGAAGGTAGTTGATAAGGTGCCACATCAAAGGTTAGTGTGGAAAGTAAAAGCTCATGGTATAGAGGGTAACATATTGGCATGGATAGAAGATTGGCTGGCTAACAGGAAGCAGAGAGTAGGCATAAATGGATCTTTCTCAGGTTGGCAAGATGTAATGAGTGGTGTGCCACAGGGATCAGTGCTGGGATCTCAGCTCTTCACAATTCATATAAATGATTTGGATGAAGGGATGGATGCTGAATTTTCTGATGACACAAAAATAGGTAGGAAAGTAAGTTGTGAAGAGGACATAAGGAGGCTACAAACAGATAGGATAAGTGAGTGAGCAAAGATCTGGCAGATGGAGTTTAATGTGTGAAAATGGAAATTGTCCACTTTGGCTGGAAGAATAAAAGAGAAGCATATTATCTAAATTGTGAGAGATTGCAGAGCTCTGAGGTGCAGAGGGATCTGGATGTCCGAGTGCGTGAATCACAAAAGGCTAATATGCAAGTACAGCCAGTAATTAGGAAAGCTAATAGAATGTTATCATTTATCGCAAGGAGAATTGAATACAAAAGTAGGGAGACTCTGCTTCAGTTGTACAGGGCCCTAACGAGACCACATTTGGAGTATCGTATTGGTCACCCTATTTAAAGAAGGATGTAAATGCTTTGGAAGCAGTTCAGAGAAGGTTTACCAGACTAATACTAGGAATGGATGGGTTGTCTTGTGAGGAAAGGTTGGAAAGACTAGGCTGGTATCCGTTGGAGTTTAGAAGAGTAAGAGGCGACTTGACTGAAATATATAAGATCCTGAGGGGATATTGGCAGGGTGGATGT
Organism: Isurus oxyrinchus; assembly: GCA_026770705.1. Classification (NCBI taxonomy): domain Eukaryota; kingdom Metazoa; phylum Chordata; class Chondrichthyes; order Lamniformes; family Lamnidae; genus Isurus; species Isurus oxyrinchus. Next base: position 75,871,961 of record JANJGN010000020.1, on the reverse strand, counting down.
GGAGAGGATGTTTCCTCTTGAGAGAGAATCGAGAATGAGTGATCACTCTTTAAAAACAAGGGGTTGCCCATTTAAAACAGAGATGAGGTGAAATTTTTTTCACTGAGGGTCGTGAGTCTTTGTAATTCCTCCTGAAAAGGTAATGGAAGCAGAGTCTTTGAATATTTTTAAGGTAGAGGTGGATAGATTCTTGGTAAGCAATGGGGTGAAAGGTTATCGACAGTAGGTGGGATGCAGATTTCAGGTTACACTCAGATCAGCCGTGATCTTACTAAATGGCAAAACAGATCCGAGGGGCGGAATGGCCTACTCCTGCTCCTTGTTCGCATGTTAAAAAACTTCACAACAAAATCCAATCAGTGTAGTTACTTGTGAACTCGCTGGTGCCTGAGCAGGTTGGATCACTCAGTGAATCCCTTCCCACACTTGGAGCAGTGTGAGTGCATCAGTGAGTTTCCAGCTCAGACGAATATCTAAATCCTTTCCCACAATCCCCACATTTCCACAGGGTCTCCCCACTGTGAACGGTACTTTGTCCATGTTCAAAATCCAATGATATTCGGGTTACGATAAATGGGCAACTCTGTCAGATCTTGATGTGATGTTTGGTTTCAGTTTCCTGCCTGCAAACCCTCCCCTTCAAATCGCCTGAGAAATTAATTTAAAACAAAGAAAGGGAGTGAGAGAGACCCCACACAAAAGCAGGTTGTGAAATATAGCTGAATGAATCTGGGAATTTGTGGGGCCGGCACTAGGAAAAAGTGACCATGAAAACTGCTGGATTGTCATAAAAACCTAACTGGTTCACTAATGTCCTTCAGGGAAGGGAACCTGCCACCCGGTCTGGACCTGCACAAAACTCTCACCTACAAGGCAAAAGAGTGAGGGAGAGGCAGGGGGTGAAGGGATTTGTACAACACAGCAAGAACTTTAACAGAATCTTCCAAACCCTCAACCTCCACCACCTGGAAGGACCAGGGTAGCAGGTGTATGTGAACACCATCACCTCCATGTTCCCCTCCAAGTCACACTCCATCCTGACTTGTCTGGCACCCAGTGCTGGATGATCGGAAATTTCCTCTATTTAAATATTGGGAACACTGAAGCCATTGTCTTAAGTCTCTGATACAAACTCCACTACTAAGGCACCCACTCCACCGCTCTCCCTGACAACTGTTTGGGGCTGAACCAGTCTGTTTGTAGGAACAGAGGAGCAGGAGTAGGTCATTCAGCCCTTCGAACCTGCTCCACCATTCAATATGATAAATGTCTTTTCCTCACATTATCCCCATATCCCTTTATGCAGTTACTCAATCTGCAATTCATTCATTTGTTACCTCTAGACTTAACTATCCTAACACATCCCGGCTGGCCTCCCACATTCAGTCTCCCTGGAATCCAAAACTCTGCTTACTCACAGCAAGTCTTGTTCACCCATCACCCTGGTACTCACCAACTTACAATGGTTCTGAGTTAAGGAGAACCTCAGTTTTAAATTTCTCATCCTTGTTTTCAAATCCCTCCATGGTCTCTCCCTCCCTACCTCTATAATCTCCTCCAGCCTCACAACCCTCCGAGATACCTATTGTTCTCTAACTTTGGCCTTCTCAGCATTCCTGATTTTAACTGCTCCACCTTTGCTATCTCCCCCATCAGCTTCAAAGGCCACAAACTCTGAATTCCCCCCCCTAAGCATCTCCACCTTTTTTTCCTCCTTTAAGATATCGCTTAAAACCTAATTCTTTTAGTAAACTTTTGCGCACTTGCCCTGATATCTCTTCATGTGGCTCAGTGTGAAATGTTGCTTTCTAACACTCCTGTGAAACATGTTGGAATGTTCTATTACACAATAGAACTAATTAATTAATGTTTCAGGGCGGGCAGTGTGTGATGGTCAATCTAAGCTAAGAAGTGAAAGAGAAATGGAATCTTGCACAGGAAAAACAATTCTTGATTATGAAGATATAGTGGGAAGATAAAGCTGGTAAGCCAGCAGCACACAGTCGGGGGTTGGGCAGCGGTGGAAACCTCATTTAGACACAGTTGGAGATTTACCCGAATGGTTCAAGGGATGAGGGATTTTAGTTGTAAGGTTAGTTTGGAGAAACAGGAGTTGTTCTCCTTGGAGCAAAGTAGATTGATGGGAGATTTGATAGAAGTGTACACGTTTATGGTTGGTTTAAAAAAAATAATGTTCACATTATCTGATCGTAAAAGGATTACATACGGAAGGAAGAGAAATCCTAAACAGAGCTAAACTCCGATTGTTAGAGACAGAAGGAGTTAGAAAATGGCAGAGTGTTATTCAGGCAGAGGTGAAACCGAGAAATAGATGAACATGGATAGAGATCTACAGTAAAGGAGTCACACCAGCCGCAGAGCCATGGAACCTCTCACAGATAACAGAGCATAGCAATAAAAGGTCCAAATTGTAGGTGAATGGTCAGAACTACTCAGCTCTGAAACAACTTCTGTTTTCAATTTTAAATTCTCCTTCCGGAGCCTGCAGCAGGAAAGATATCAGAGGCACTGGAGTCAGAGAAAAATCTCCCAGTTGAGGAAATACCTGGGGAGCGGGGTGATGTCACCTTATAATTGTTGATGTGTGATGATGTCACCATGTAATTGTTAATGTGTAATGATGTCACACATGGACACAGAACATCTGGGTCTGTGCAAACCAGTGATCACTACACATTATGAAGAATTTAATGGTCCAAGAGAGGCCGCAGAGGCGATTTACCAGAATGGTTCAAGGGATGAGGGATTTTAGCTGTAAGGTTAGTTTGGAGAAACAGGAGTTGTTCTCCTTGGAGCAAAGTAGATTGAGGGAGATTTGATACAGATGTACATGCTTATGATTGGTTTAAAAATGATATTCATATTATCTGATTGTAAAAGGATTACAGAACACAGATTTAAGATTTGGGGCAAGATCTGCAATGGGGATGTGAGGAATAAATTTTACACAGTGAGTGGTAATGTCCAGGAACTCAATGCTTACACTTACAGGCCAACAATCTCCAAGTTCCGATGAAGTGAGTGACTCTGTCAGATCTTGGTTTGAGTTTCCTATCTGCAAATCCTTCTCACTTAATATCCTGTAAAAAGCAGATTATATAAAAAATCCATCACTGTCAGTCCAGGACAGAAATTGAGAAGAGATAAACATTTCTCCTGGTTTGAGTATGCTATGTGTAACTGCTCCCCTGCTAACCCCCTGTAAAAGGAGTTTCCAAAATCCATCCCTGTCAGCCCAGGATAGAAATGCGCAATCTTCTCTCCTCCTGCCTCCTGGACCAAATCACCGCGCATGCACCCTTCTGCATAATCATTTCACCCGGCCGAGCAGGGAAGAAACCCAGACGTTGCCGGTCTGTTCGCTGCAAACGCGGGACCGTTAGTTTCTTATTAAGGGTCTGCACCTATAATAATTATTATATAATATATATATATTATAATTAATTAGTCCAGCCCAGCCAGAAAAGAGCACATCCCGTGAATGAATTTTAAAAATCCAAGTAATGAACATTCTCTGAATTGTCTCCAACTCTAAACCTCCTCATAAATGTCCCATAACTATATTATCACTTGGTGCAAATGGTAGCAGATGATCTTTCGAATTCTCCATCCATTTACTAACAGGATATCCCCCTCCCTTCCCCAAATAAAGATTAACTGCGACGAAAACAAAAAATACTGGAAAAACCCAGCAAGTCTGGCAGAATCTGTGGAGAGAGACCACTTTTTCTGTTTTTGTTTCAGATTTCCAGCATCCACAGTATTTTGCTTTTATCTAAAGATTAACTGAGACTGGGTCCCTAATGGCGGCCGGATTACCCACAGCCCCATGCGCCGCAGAAACCGCCCTATCTGCCGCGGGTTGTCCGGGTGGATTGCGCATGCTCGGAGTCTCCTGCTCTCTTTACTTGAGGTTGATGCCGTTGAGAAGCCGGAAGCGGCGGACGGTGAGAGTGGAGAATGTTCATTGGTTCAGATTCGGCTCTGGGGCTGCATTTGGAATTTGTAAACCCCGCCCTCCCAACACCTCTCACCTGGCAGCTCACAATGCCTAGCTGATTGACGGCTGCTGGTGACCAATAGGATGAAGGGGTGGCACTGGAGGACCGAGCGGGAGCGGCTGGTCCTCCAGCCAATCGGAGTGAATGAGGGGCGGGGCTGGGACTGAAGCATGCGCAGTGTGAGTAATGGTGATGGGGAGACGCTTCTTTGTCGGGTCCTCAATGGGAAAGGGAGTGACCGGCGGGGCGGAGGGAGCGATGGATCCGGCGGGTGGACCGGGAGGCTCCGTAAACATGTTGTGTAAGTAAAAAACCTGGAAAAGGACTTCCCGGTCCCCGGGGGACCTCCCGCCGTTTGCTCCGAGCGAGGCCGCAGCTTCCTCCCAGTGACAGACCCGGGCTCACATCTGGAGCAATTCCAATTTCAAGTCAGGAATCTGGAAATAGAGGAAGTGAAGATATCTGGGAGGGTTGTGAGGCTGGAGCAGATTACAGAGATAGGGAGGGGTGGGACCATGGAGGGATCTGAAAGGATCAGAAGTTTAACATTTAGGTACTTCACTGAGCACAGGGGTGATGGGTGAACAAGACTTGGTGCGAGTAAGCACACGGGCAGCACAGTTTTGGATGACCACAAGATTACAGGGAGGGTGAATGTGGGAGGCCGGCCAGGAGTGCGTTAGGATAGTTAAGTCTAGAGGTAACAAAGGAATGGATGAGAGTTTCAGCAGCAGATGAGCTGAGACTGGGCTGGAGTCGGGCGATGTTACTGAGGTGGAAATAGGCGGTCTTGGGGATGATGTGGATCTGTGGTTGGTAGCTCATCTTGGGGTGAAAGTTTTCACCATGGTTGTGAACAGTCTGGTTCCGTCTCAGACAGTTGTCAGGGAAAGGAATGGAGCTGGTGCCTGGGGAGTGGAGTTTGTAGTGGGGACTGAGGACAATGGCTTCAATCTGCCCAATATTTAAATGGAGGAAATTTCTGCACATTTAGTACTGGATGTCAGACAAGTCAGGACAGTGTGTGACTTGGAGGTAATGGTGTTCACATACCCTGTGAAGGACCTGCTACCCTGGTCCTTCTAGGTGGTGGAGATTGAGGGTTTGGGAAATTCTGTCAAAGTTCTGGTCAAATTCCAGATATATAAAATCCCTCTGCTCTACCTGGTACCTCTCCCGCCTCTATCTCTCTCTCTCTTTCTATCTTCCCATAGAAGCCAAGGTTTTGCTTATACCCAGACTGGGTGGCAGGTTCCCTTCCCTGAAGGACATTAGTGAACCAGTTGGGTTTTTATGACAATCCATCAGCTTTAACAGTCTATTTTTCCTTGTGCCGGCCCCACAAAATATCTGATCCATTCAGCTCAATTTCACAACCTGTCTTTGTGTTTTTGTGGGTTCTCTCTCACTACTTTTTACTGTTTTAAATCAATTTCACAGGGTGTTAGAAAGCGAAGATTTGCAGTTGGGAAACTCAATCCAAACATCACATCAGGATCTGATGCAGTCGCCCAATTTATTGTAACCTGAATATCGTTGGATTTTGAACATGGAAGGAAAAAGCACCGTTCACAGTGGGGAGAAATCGTACACGTGTTCTGTGTGTGGGACAAGGCTTCAGCCGATCATCTGGCCTGTTAGAACATAAATGCAGTTTAAATGGGGAGAAACCATGGAAATGTGAAGACTGTGGAAAAGGATTCAATTACCCATCTGACCTGGAAACACATCGGCGCAGTCACACTGGGGAGAGACCGTTCACCTGCCCTGAGTGTGGGAAGGGATTCATTACCTCCTCCCACCTGTTGACACACCAGCGAGTTCACACTGGGGAGAGGCCGTTCACCTGCCCTGACCGTGGGAAGGGATTCATTGATTCATCCAACCTGCGGAATCACCTGGAAATTCACACTAGCCAGAGGCTGTTCACCTGCTCCAAGTGTGGAAAGAGATTCATTCAGTCATCCCACTTGCTGAAACATCAGCGAACTCACTGTGGGGAGAGACCTTTTAAATGTCCAGACTGCGGGAAGTGCTATAAAAGCTCCAGAGACCTGATGTCCCATCAGCGTGTTCACACTGACGAGAGACCTTTTAAATGCCCAGACTGCGGGAAGTGTTTTAAAAGTTCTGGGGAAATGATGTTCCATCAACGTGTTCACACTGATGAGAGACCATTCAGGTGCTCTCACTGTGGGGCTGGGTTCAGGCGATCATCTAACCTCACTGTACACCAGCGAGTTCACACTGGGGAGAGGCCGTTCACCTGTTCTGAGTGTGGGAAGAGATTCACTCACTCATTCCATCTGCTGACACATCAGTGAGTTCACACTGGGGAGAAACCGTTCACCTGTTTTGATTGTGGGAAGGGATTCACTCAGTCATCCTACCTGCTGACACATCAGCGAGTTCACACTGGGGAGAGACCGTTCACCTGCTCCGAGTGTGGGAAGAGATTCGCTATGTCATCCACCTTGCTGAGGCACCAGCGAATTCATACCGGGGAGAGACCGTTCACCTGCTCCAAATGTGGGAAGAGATTCACTCAGTCATCCCACCTGCTGACACACCAGCAAGTTCACAAGTAACTACAGTGGTTGGATTTTGCTGTTAATCACATCCAGGACTGAATCATGTTCACTGGGGTCTGTTTCTGCTGATAAACTCTAGCCCAGTTATCAGGGTTAATATTGTGAATATAAGTCAAATAACTCAGCTCTGTATCAAAAGTGCTGTATTGAACATATTAATTAAGAGCAGGAGTGGGCCATTCGATCCCTTGAGCCTGCTCAACCAATCAATAAGATCATGTCTGATCTGATTGTGGCTTCAACTCCACAAGGAGCCTACCCCCAAAAACCTTTACTCCCTTAGCAGTAACAAGAAAGTGCTGTGTAAGCAGGCTAAGTTCTTGTTTTCTTGCAGCTGAGACAGGGTAAATTCACTCTGTTGTGAGAGCTGAGTAGTTAATTCACTAACTGGTAGAATCTGGTTACTCTAGCCCCTGTTCAGTTGGTTATAAATACAGGCCTCTTCAGAGCAGCTAAGGCAAACAAGTGCATACTTGGAGTTTGGTGAGGAGGGGGAGTTCGGTGAAGTGGAGGGAGGAGATGCTCACTTCCTTTTTTTAATCTTTCTCACACTGTTGGAATTGTTTCTTGCTCTACTACAGGGAAAGGAGCTAGCTGTTTGGTGAGTAACTGGTGTGTGGTTAAGGCCTATTCTATTCTTAAGGTTTAAAGTAGTATTCAAATTGGAGGTAAAGTTAATATCTAAAAAAGCAATATAAATAGATGATTAATATAATTGAGTAATTATTTAAAACACATTAAGGACGGCAGGACAGGTGATGTGTCAATCACAGAATCACAGAATTATTACGGCACAGAAGCTGCAGATGCCACAAACCTTCCTCAAGGCTGAAAAATATCCATTGGCCGTTACCCTCTGTTTCCTATTACTCATCCAATTTTGTATCCATGTTGCCACTGTCCCTTTTATTCCATGTGCAATAAGCTTTCTTATAAGTCTGTTGTGTGGCACTGCATCAAATGTCTTTTGAAAGTCCATGTGCACCACATCAACAGCATTAACCTCATCAACCCTCTCTGTTACCTCTTCAAAACACTCCAGCAAGTTAGTTAAACATGATTTCTCCTTTTGAAATCCATGCTGGCTCTGCCTAATCAGCCCATATTTTTCCATCTGACCACTAATTCTATCCCATATAATTATCCCGAGAAGCTTCCCAACCTCTGAAGTTAAACTGATTGGTCTGTAATTGCTGGGCTTATCCTTACAGCCTTTTTTGAACAAGGACATAATGTTTGCAATTCTCCATCCGCTGGAACCTCCTCTGAGCCTGGGGAAGACTGAAAAATTATGGCCAATACCCTTGTAATTTCCACTCTTACTTTCTTCAATATCTTTGGTTGCATCTCATCCGGTCCCGGTACCTTAACAACCTTAAATACCGACAGTTTATCCAACACTTCCTCCTCATTAATTTTGAATCCTTTTAGTAACAAGGTTTCCTCCTCTGTCACCATGGCCTTGGTAGCATTTGCTTCCTTGGTAAAGACAAGTGCAAAGTGTTCATTTAACACTTCAGCCATGCCTATTGCCTCCCTGTGCAAATCCTCTTTTTAGTCCCTGATCAGTCCTATTTTCCTTTGACCATCCTCTTACTATTTTTGTCTCAATAGGAGACCTTGGGATTCCCCATTATGTCGGCTGCCAGTCTTTTCTCATGATCCCTCTTTGTTTCTCTTATTTGTTTTCTCTCCTCGCCCCGAACCTTCTGTATTCAGCTTTGTTCTCAATTGTATTTCTACCTGACACCTGTCATAAGCACACGTTTTCTACTTAATCTTGATTTCCATCTCCTTTATCATCCAGCCAGCTTTGGATTTGATTGCCCTACCTTTCCCTTTGGAGGAATTATACCTTGACTGTGCCCGAACCATTTTTTCTTTGATGGTAGCCCATTGATCAGCTGTTTTTTCCCATCCACATTTGGTTCTAGTCTATCCAACCTCGCTCTGTTCTTGCCCCATTGAAGTCTGCTCTCCCCCAGTTAATTATTCTCACCCTGGATTGCACATTGTCCTTTTCTAACGTCATCCTAAACCTTATGATACAATGATCACTGTCTCCTAAATGTTCCCCCACTGACACTTGATCCACTTGGCCCACCTCATTTCCAGGAATCAGGTCCAACAGTGCATCCTTTTCTGTTGCACTGGACACACACTGCTGTAGAAAATTCTCCTGAACACAATCTAGGAACTCTTGCCCCTCTCCTCCCTTTACACTACCATTGTCCCAGTCTATATTCGGGTAACTAATGTCCCCCATTATAATTACTCTATGATGTCTGCATCCCTAATTTCCCTGAAGATTTGTTCCTCTGCATCCTTCCCGATGGTCTATAGACACCAAAGAATGTAATTGCACCCTTTTTGTTCCTTAGCTCTAACTAAATTGATTCTGTCCTTGAGCCCTCTGGGACATCCTCTTTCTCCAGCATTGCAATGCTCTCCTTAACCAATACTGCCACCCCTCCTCCTTTTCTATCTTTTGTGAACACCTTCTACCCAGGAATGTCTTGCTCTTCCTTGAGCCAGGTCTTTGTTGCCACAACATTATATTTCCACATGGCAATCTGCACTTGTAACTCCCCAATCTTATTTACAATATTCCATGCATTCACATACATGCACACTAACCCTGATTTAGTCTTTATAATGTTCTCCCTTACTCCAACTCCAACTATTAACTCATTATTGTTTTCTTGTGCTATCGGTATTCCTCTCTAACGCTCTCTCCTGGTTCCCACACCCCTGCCAATTTAGTTTAAAGCCCCCCCAATGGCATGAGCAAAACACCCTGCCAGGAACTCAGTCCTGGCTCTATTCACATGCAGCCTGTCCAACTTGTACAGGTGCCATCTTCACCAGAGCCAATCACAGTGTCCTAGGAATCTAAATCCCTCCCTCCTGTACCATCTTTCCAGCCACACATTCATCTGTCTTATCTTCCTATTTCTGTACTTACTTGTAGTAATCCAGAGATTACTACATTTGAAGTCCAGCTTGTTCATTTTTGACCTAATTTTCTACCCTCCATAAATTGAGTTCATCCAAAACTGCTGCCTGTCTTAACTCACGGCAAGTCCCAATCCTCTATCTCCCACGTACTTGCTGACCCATATTGGCTCTGAATCAAGAAATGTCTTTATTTTAAAGTTCTCATCCTTGTGTTCAAATCCCTGCATGCCCTCACCCTCCCTATCTCTGTGACCTCCTTGAACCCCACAAGCTTCTGTGATATCTGTGCCCCTCTAATTCTGGCTCCTTGTACATTCCCAATCAGAATCCCTCCACCATTGGTGACCGTGGTTTCATTGCCGAGGCCCCAAGCTCTGGAATTCCCTCCCTGAACCTCTCTGCCTCTACCTCACTTTCCTCCTTTAAGACTCTTCTTGAAACCTACCTCTTTGCCCAAGCTTTTGTCCATCTGATCTAATGTCTCCTTATGTGGATCAGTGTCATATTTTGTTACATAATTCTCCTGTGAGATGTTTATGTTGAACCAATGTATAAATGTAAGTTGTTGTTGTAGTCGTCCATACATAGAGACAAACCCCTGATATTTTTTTCTCTGTAACATTTTATTACGAAGCTACACAACTGATGTGAATAAAGTTTGTGATGGTAAAAATATGTTCACCCCCTCAGGGAACTGAACGGCATTGACACACACACACACAGGAACACACACAGACATATGCCCCGAGAGTGACAGAGGCCTAAGGAGAGACAAACACCCAGAAAACAGGGATGATACCAACCAGGCCAATTATTGTTCCATTTCAGACTGCAAATTTAATGAATGTTTGGGATTAATGGAAATAAGAAACACAGGGAATTTGGATGGTTTTTATTCCATTTAACCGATAACTAATTCTGCGATTGGTCATAATCAGGAATGATGAGAAGCGGAGTTGACAGGTTTCCAACCTGCGTGAGGAGAACCCACTGGATTGCAAATCCACCGTCTTAACCACTCGGCCACAACTACTCGGGAAGGATGATAGAATGGATACGGAGTGTTACAGAGAAAAACGGTATTCGGTCCATCCAGTCTGTGCCCTTCCCCCACCCTTTCCTGGTCACCTGTAATTTATTATCTCTGTCTCTCCTCATTCTCCCAACCAGAATGAAACACTGCACAGCTCAGCTGCCCCTTGCCCACATGAAGAACTTTCTGGAACAACTGAGCAGAGCAAACCACCCAAAACTTTAGCAGTGGTGGGATTCAAACCCACAGCTCCAAAGGGACAAGATCCTAACTCCAGTACCACACACTGCTCAACCACATTCACATCTGGAACATTCAAAATGGCAAATAAAATCATGAAAGATGTTTTGTGGTGAACTGTGTTATTTGGTAGAATTAGGGTGAAGTGTGGGATTGAGCTAGAGCCTAAGTCACCCACTGAAAGGACTGGAAGAGGGAGAATCTTGTCACAAATGTAGTGTTGTGATGTGGTAGATTTTGTAAAAACAAGCTAATATTTCTTTTAAATGGGTGCAAGGAACCTTAAAAATAGCTGCCAAAGGTCAGCTGACCTTTTACAACTGCAATATTTGCCAAACTTCTAGCAGGCTTCAAGTAAATTGCAAAAGGACCGACCCAGATATGTGATGACATCTGAAATCCAAGGCACATTTCCACAAGGGTAAACTCATTGACAGTGGTTTCCCTGAAGGTGTGAATAGCTCTTTCCCATCTCACCAAACCTCCCAGAGTGGGAGTCATTCAAGTTCATAAACAGATTATCAGTTTTCTTTAATAACACTTATTTTTTCTTTAAGTCTTTCGGTGACATTGTTACTAAATTTGGAATCCACTGTCCCTCTTTGCTCTTCCTTTGCAATGTAAACCAATTTAGATTTGTTTCCATTCTTGTTATTTCCAAAGGGTCTGGTCCATATTCAATAAAATGTTTGTTGATGGCTTCCTGTTCTTTCTTCCTTCTAATGTCACGATGCGAGTCTAGTTCTTAACCTGTTACTTGTCTCTCCCATGTATCAGATTTTGTGATGTTTATATCATATTGCATAGACAACATTGTTGTTCACATGTGATTCTGTGGTTTAAAGGGGTGTTTTCCCTGTGTTGAATTTTTGTCTTGTTTTCAGGACTTTTAAGTGCTTGAATGTTATACAGTTTCTATTTCCACAGTTTGGTGTGGTTTGTGCGCTCACCTTGCTGCTAATGAAAAGATCCTTTCGGTTTTTATTCTGTCTAAAGACTGTTATTTTATTGGTTTAATGAGTCGATTCCTTCATTTAAGTTTTCAAACTTATTTTTAATTACTTTCTTTACATGCAATATCCCATGATAAGTGGTATTTTCGGGGCCTAATCTATTTAATCTTGGAAGGTTGTCTAATTTTTTACAATAATTGTTTTTGATATGTTTAAGGAACCTTTCTGCGTATCCCCTCTGCCACAATGCAGTGAATAAGGTATTGACTACACTGTTAAATCTACCTGTTCTGTACAAATGCCATGGAATCACATCAGGTGTGAATTCACTAATCCATGGAAGGTGTGTTTAGCATGGTGTCTTTTGGTATATAATAGGGTGCGCGTGTCTGTTGGTTTGAAGAAAACCTTTGTTGCTAATGTGTTTTGTGTTATCTTCTTGTGTTAGTTTGAACTCTGGTATCTAAGAAATTCATTTTATTTCTGTATTTATTGTTTCAATCTGGTTATGGACCAGTAACTTTTTGTTTAAAGTAGACAATATTTGAAATCTCAAGTACTAAGGGAATAAAATTACAAGCTTCCACAGTTTTAAACAAGCAAATTAAACTTTATTATACAAAGTCAGAAAAGTAAAACAATTGGCAATATCTATCTTATACTCTAACATTCAGAATTAACATGAGAAAAATATGAAGTAACAGGCAGCTGTGATCAAACATAGTGCACTGCACATTAAATGACAGACAACAAAGATAGATCCCACAGATTTCTCAGCAACCCACCCAGATGTCAGTGTTCACTGTGAGTCACACAATCTCGTGAAAACTCCATCTCCCCCACAAGGGTCTCCACTTTCAAGAATCTAGCCTCTGACATCCCTCAAAGCTGCTCTGACTCAGATTGCCTCAACAACTGCACACCTTCCAATGGTTCAATCTCTGCTCCTGAGCCCGCGCTGCCTGTCGAACTCTGGACACGTGCTGGAACTCACAGGGAATGCTGGGCCTCCTAGTCCTCAGTCTGCAGCCAGAAAACATCACAGAGAGACAGGTAAGTTCACGTTTCTTAACATTGTTGTGATTTTGATAGTCAGATAGTGATTGTTTGTACAGATTCCTCCAGTTCTGTCACTGTGTGGGACCAAACTCCTCACGTATCATCTAGAAATCTGTAATAACATAATGGTAGCTTGGAACATTCTTTGAAAACACTCTCTACCCATTCCCCCACACATTTGTATATTAACATGGGGGGAGGGGGGAGTGTGCAAATTTTTTGCCAGTGGCTGTATCTTTTAATTTGAAGATTGTATTCTCCATCTGAATTCAAAGTTTTTTTTGTTAGTCCCAGATATAATAATCAGATTATGGCTTTGCCTGGTCTATGAGATTGTGGAACTTTATTCAAGATGTACTGAGATGAGGAGAAATTTCTTCACCCAGAGAGCGGTGAGCCTGTGGAATTCGCTACCACAGAAAGTAGTTGAGGCCAAAACATTGTATGTTTTCAAGCAGGAGTTAGATATAGCTCTTGGGATGAAAGGGATTGAAGGATATGGGGAAAAAGCAGGAGCGGGCTATTGAGTTGGATGATCAGCCATGATCATAATGAACGGTGAAGCAGGCTCCAAGGGCCGAATGGCCTACTCCTGCTCCTATTTCCTCTGTTTTAGATGGCTAGAATCCCTCTGTTTCTATGTTGCTGCCCAAACTCTCAACATCCATTGTGAAGAGTAGGCTGTCGGGAGGGTACAGTGAGGGAGTTTACTGAATGGTAAGTATCCTTAATGTAACTGGGGTAATATTGAGCTGGGGTGGGGGTATTCAAAATGAATCAATGTCTTCTGCCATTCTATATGATTCTCTGTCGCAGTCTGTAATAGAAATTTGGAGGATTTCTCATGATACCATCCAGGTGTCCAGCTGTTTAAGTATTTTGTAAAATGTCCTTGGTTGTGGCTGCTGTCTCTTTAGGTATTCCATCTGCTTTCGATTCATGTGGTTGGAATATTTAAATTCTGTTAGTCTGTCCTTAACTTCTTTTTGTCTCTATGGATACATGGATTTAGTTCACTTGGTGCAGTAATCTGTCTTGTTGAGTTGTCTGTTTGCTTCAGTAAGGTTTTGTTGTCTGTCCATATCTATGTTACTGCCTTTGTCTGCTGGTTTTATGACAATATCTGTATTGACTTTTAATTCTCTGATCGCTTGTCTTTCTCTCCTCATGAGGTTTTGTTTATCCTTTACATCTGGGATTCTCTCAATTCCTGAGTTGCTTCGATGAAGTCAGATATTTCCGTGTTCATTTCATTCTCTGAAGGAATCCAACCTGATCTGTGCAATGAACTTGGCCTGTCTGAAACTGAGTAATCAGAAAAGTCGTCTTGTGTGATTTTTCTATGGAATTTCTCTCAGTTTGTTTGGATTTGTGCATTGTATTATTTCACACTGCTAAAAAATGTAGCCTCTGTTTCGGAACTTCTCTGGTATTATTGTGTGTTTAAATGATTTGCCAATGTGAAGAATTGTTTGATTCAGATTAAGGCACTCCTTTTCCATGGCTTGGACACTATCTGGTTTAAATATTTCATCCACCCAGTGATTACAGAGTATTGATTGGTTTTGTGCGGTTAAGTTTCCAGAATCTGTTTTTCTGGCTTGTGCTGGGGTGTCTTGTCATTGTTAAAATCCCCTCTTTCTTGGGTAGGTCTCCACCCAGGTGTTGTGGTTGGTATTGACATTTGCATTTCTCTGTCCCCCTGTACCCGGTTTCTTGACCCACACAGGACCAGTTTGTTGTTAGTGTTTCTCTGTCGCCCTGTACCCGGTTTCTTGACCCACACAGGACCAGTTTGTTGTTAGTGTTTCTCTGTCACCCTGTATCTGGAGTCTTGACCCACACAGGACCAGTTTGTTGTTTCTGTTTCTCTGTCACTCTGTACCCGGAGTCTTGACCCACACAGGACCAGTTTGTTGTTTGCATTTCTCTGTCACCCTGTACCCGGAGTCTTGACCCACACAGGACCAGTTTATTGTTTGCATTTCTCTGTCACCCTATACCCGGAGTCTTGACTCACACAGGACCAGTTTGTTGTTAATGTTTATCAGTCACTCTGTACCCGGAGTCTTGACCCACACAGGACCAGTTTGTTGTTTGCATTTCTCTGTCACCCTGTACCCGGAGTCTTGACCCACACAGGACCAGTTTGTTGTTAATGTTTATCAGTCACCCTGTACCCGGAGTCGTGACCCACACAGGACCAGTTTATTGTTTGTGTTTCTCTGTCATTCTGTACCCGGAGTCCTGACCCACACAGACCAGATTGTTGTTTCTGTTTCTCTGTCACTCTGTACCCGGAGTCTTGACCCACACAGACCAGTTTATTGTTGGTGTTGGGGTCTTCATGGCCTCGCATGGCTTATTTTTGCTTTTCCAGGGATCAAAACCATGAGACACGAACTCTTCGCCAGTCCCATTGTGGTCTGTGAGAGGGGAAACTCACCAGTCCCTTGTTGGGGGTTTGCTGTTTGGGATCAATCACTGTTGGGTGACGTGTTATGTCCAATGACCTCATGGATCCCACTGAGGCACCCGGGGCAGTGCCATTAGAACCTTGTCCTTGTGGCTGGGGTGGATTTCCTGCAAGATGAGGGGCTCCATGGTTTGGATCAAGCTCACGGCTGGTCCGACATGCATTTCCCACGTTACACAGGGATTACACTACAAAAAGACTTCACTGCCTGTAAAGCACTTTGGAACATCCTGAAGCTGTGAAAGGTGCTATATAAATGCACATCTTCCATTAACAAAGGAGAGAAGGACCAAGGCCAGAAAAGTCATTAACAGAACATCAATCAGTCTCCTCTTTTCTTAGAGAAATCATGGACTCGAGCACTGTGTATTTGACACTAAGCTGATTAATTTAACCTTTATCCAGAATATTAAACTCCAGCCCAGTTACTGGGATTATTAACATCAGCAAAAACAAACCCCAACTGTCAGAATAAACATGGTTCACTCCTGAATGTGATTGCAGGGGTTGGATTCTGCTGTTAGTCACTTGTGAACACACTGGTGTGTCTGCAGGGTGGATGAATGACTGAATCCCTTCCCACACATGGAGCAGGTGAGCGGCCTCTCTCCAGTGTGAACTCTCTGGTGTTTCAGCCGGAGGGATGGGTGAATGAATCCCATCCCACACATGGAACACGTGAATGGCCTTTCTCCAGTGTGAACTCGCTGGTGTGTCAGCAGATCCACTTTGCTTTTATAGCTTTTCACACAGTCAGAACATCTAAAAGGTCTCTTTTCAGAGTGAACACGCTGATGTGAAGTGAGCTGGGTTAGTTGAGTGAATCCCTTCCCACATTTGGAGCAGGTGAATGGTTTCTCCCCAGTGTGAATTCTCTGGTGTATCAACAGAATCTTTCTGCTTTTAAAGCAGTTTTCACAGTCAGAACATTGAAAAGGTCTCATGTCAGAGTGAACAAGTTGATGTGAAGTGAGGGTACTTAACTGAGTGAATCCCTTCCCACACTTGGAGCAGGTGAACGGCCTCTCTCCAGTGTGAACTCTCTGGTGTCGCAGCAGGTTGGATAACTGAGCAAATCCCTTCCCACAGTCAAAGCAGGTGAATGGCCTCTCCCCAGTGTGAACTCGCTGGTGTATTAGCAGATTCTTTTTGCTTTTAAAGCTCTTCTCACAGTCACAACATTTAAAAGGTCTCATGTCTGAATGAACAAGTTGGTGTGAAGTGAGGTTAGTTAGTCGAGCGAATCCCTTCCCACAATCGCAACAGATAAACGGTCTCTCCCCAGTGTGAATGCGTCCATGAGTTTCCAGCTCAGAGGGGGATCTGAATCTCTTCCCACAATCCCCGCAGTTCCACGGTTTCTCCATGGTGTCGATGTTCCTGTGCCTCTCCAGGTTGGATATTCAGTTGAATTCTTGTCCACACACAGTACACTTGCACAGTTTCTCCCTGCTGTGCATGGTGAAATCTTTGTTTCAGGTGGTGTAACAGGTTAAAGCTCCTTCTACAGTCAGTTCACTGGAACACAATCACTGTATGTGTGTGTCTTGGTGCTTTTCCAGTCACACTGATGTTTCAAATCTTTACCCACAGACAGAACAGACAAATATATCTCCTTTCACAGTCAATGTCCAATGATATTTAGGTCTTGATGAATTGAGTGACGCAGTCAGATCTTGATGTGATGTTTGGTTTGAGTTTCCCGTCTGCAAATCATCTCCCTCTTCTCCCCTGTAAAAGGAGTTTACAAAAGCCATCACTGTAAGTACAGGATAGAAATTCAAAACAGACAATTCAAGTTTCTTTGGGACATTCTTTCCCCAAACATGTGGTCCAATCAAACTAAAAGAAGCTCAAATCAGCAACAAAGTCCCAATAAAAGCAAAGGGAACCTTCCGAACTAAAGCAGAATGTTTTTTCCAGTGTCTATGAGACACTCTGTACCCTGAAGTGCTCACTGGATGTGGAAGGTATCAAGTGTACCGATGGACACCGCATGTTCCCTCTCCAGGGACACCCGGGCACGGACAAGACCACAGAAGAGAGGTCGTCAGCCAGTGTGACCACCCCCATGTGTGTCACCCATCCTGGATCTGCAAATTCATGTTTTAACCTGGCCCATGAACAGTTTCAGGAGAAGATTACCCACTCCCCCTCCACACTGGTCAGACAAAGATTCAAAGAATGGGACAGCAGTGTCACCAAAGGTTGAGGATCATCCCTTTCAGGTAACTACACAGGGGCTGCAGCCTCTCACTCTGAATATATACAAGGCCCGTGAACTCCTCTCCGCTTCAAACATCACCTGCAGCCTGAAAGTGGGTAAAACTCTGTTGAAGGGTCATGAGGACTCGAAACGTCAACTCTTTTCTTCTCCGCCGATGCTGCCAGATCTGCTGAGTTTTCCAGGTAATTCTGTTTCTGCTGGAAAACCTGTTGCCCAGTAAATGCAACTCCAGGGCACTTGGACCCGGTTGGGAACAGCTGAAGCTCCGCCCACTGTTACGTCATCAAGCCCTGCGCCCAAGGGCCTGCTCCCCTCTGAAACAAGATGGCGGCCGTTAATCTGGGTCTAGTCTCGGTTAAAAGCCCTGGAGCTCAAACCCAGGACCTGCAGGTCTCTGTTTGGGGTTTGAGGCCTTCACCGGGTGTTTAAATACCTTCCCGACCAGCCGCCGGCTCCATTGCTCCCGTCGCGTATCCAAATCCTCGCCGGCTGCAGAGGAGCTTCTCTCCCGTCGCCATCACTGACACTGCGCATGCTCCAAACACTCCGGCACTGCGCCAGCGCACCGCTTGCTAGTGGTCTGGATAGGGCACATTCACCATCGCGGGGAATACTGGGAAAAGGCATCGCCATTGCCTGTCCAATGAGAAATGGTCACTTTGTGCTGTGATGTGGACATTGGGGTAGTCATTTAAAATTTGGGGCACTCAATAAAATTAACAATCAAATTATACAGTAACCTGAATGTATAGACCAACTATACACCCAAAAGAAGGGAAGTGGGAATTGTCCATTTAAGTGCCATTGATACTTAATGAGGAGGACATTATTCTCTGTGTCTTTAATGAACATTGACATGTAAAGGGAGAAATGAATGATCTTTAAACACCTCGTCCACTTGGCACAGAACTGTCTGAAACTCATATTAGAAACCACATGAAACAAAATAATGACAAATATTAAACTATGTACAAAATAATTAAAATATATATTTATTTGGGGGGGGGGTGCGGTGGCATCGTACCGATGTCACTAAACCAGTAATCCAGAAGGCCAGCTAATACTCTATGGACTTGGGTTCAAGTCTCACCACAGCAGCTGGTTCAATTTAAATTCAGTTAATAAATCTGGAACTTAAAGCTAGCCTCAGTAATGGTGACAATGAAACCATTGTCAGTTATCATTTAAAAAAAAACATCTGGTTCACTCATGCCTTTTAGAGAAGGAAATCTGCCATCCTAACATGGTCTGGACTACATATGACTCCAGATCCACCGAAATGTGTTTGACTCTGAATGGCCTTCTGAAGTGGTGTGGCAAGCCACTTGCTTCAAGGGCAGTTGGGGATGGGAGCAAATGCTGGCCTTGCCCAAATGCTATGAAAGAAAGTTTCTAACAACCCCGCCACTGAATGGCTACAATTTCAGAAGGAAGTGAAGACAGAAGGTCCAGAAAATATACAAGACAACCATTCCCCTTCCAAGGAAATCAAACCCAACTTCACCTAACCTAATTGAAGTTCCTCATCTCTCGTGAATCTTCTCTGCACACTCTCTAATGCCTCACATTCTTCCTGTGGTGAGATGCTCAGAATTGGACCCAATTCACATGTAGACCACACAACCTCCCCATGCCTATGACATTCACAACCGTTCTCTCTTTTTCAAGTACTGTCCCGTTCTCCTTTAAATCTTCCATCATTACCACTATCCTTAAAATAACAAATTCTTCACTTCTCCATCTTTGCATGCTGTTGCCCCATTTCCTGCCTCACTTTCCTTTGAAAAATGCTTAAACGTTTTGTAATCTCCCAAATCCGTGTCCATCTTTCTCTGAACTCCAGGTTTGAATCTCTCCAATCAGGTTTCTGCCCCGCCACAATTCCAGAACAGTTATTTTGAAAGCTATATGACTGTGACAAAGGTAAACTTTCCATTCTGGACTTTCTCGACCTGTCTTTCGTGGGCCCCTCTCTCACTGGCCTTAGTTTCCATCTATTGTTCTGAACGATGACAGCATTAACCTTCTCCCTAATCTGTCCAAACCCTTCTGCCGGTTCATTTATTGAAACTAGGGAACCTTCTTGTTCTAATGGTGTTATTTCCTGTCTGCTCATTTATGCCTTGAAGTCAGCCCTTGAATTGTGTGATAAAAACAAAGAAAACTGCGGATGCTGGAAATCCAAAACAAAAACAGTTCTGTCGAAGGGTCATGAGGACTCGAAACGTCAACTCTTTTCTTCTCCGCCGATGCTGCCAGACCTGCTGAGTTTTTCCAGGTAATTCTGTTTTTGTCTTGAATTGTGTTTATTGTTTCATCATGTTCGCACATTTCAGTAAGAAATGTTGAAATGTCTGCTCCACACCCACAGGGTTTCATCTGTTTAAGGTCAAAAACAGAAAGGTCCAGTTTTCTCCTGGAGTTTGAGAGAAATTAGCTTTCAGAATGATGCAGAGTTTCAGCCAATGAGGGAGATCCGGGCTCAGCCCCGCCCCTCATTCACTCCGATTGGTTGGAGGACCAGCCTCTCCAACTCGAGGCTCCTGCCCTATTCCCTCTTCCTATTAGCCCGCAGCTGCCATCAATCAGCCGGGCATTGTGAGCTGTCAAGTGTGAGGTCAGTGCCGGGTGGCGGGGTTTACAAATCCGAGTCCGGCCCCAGAGCTGAATCTGAACCAATCAACATTCTCCACTGTCACTATCCGCCGCTTCAGTCTTCTCTCCGGCACCAACATCAAGCAAAGAGAGCAGGAGACTCCGAGCATGCGCCATCCACCCGGACAACCCGCGGCAGATAGAGCGATTTCTGAGGCGCACCGGATTATGGGTAATCTGGCCGCCATTAGATACAACGCCTAAGTTAATCTTTGTCTGAACCTGGGGAATTGAGGGTGGGGTTTCTCTTAGCATAGGGGCTGAAGAATAATAAATACCATGTTCGAGTTCCAAAGCTTCAGACTAGGGTTGATATGGAGCAAAAAGGGAATTTACACAAGGGGGCAGACATATAGCTGAGGTATTAAATGAATACTTTGCACCTGTCTTTAGCAAGGAAGAAGATGCTACCCAGACCATGGTAAAACTCCAAAGTAATTCGGACACTAGATGGGTTTAAAATCGGGAAAGAGGATGTATTGAATTTGTTATCTGTACATAAAGTTGTTAAGTCACCAGGACCAGATGAGATGCATCCCAGGATACTGCAAGATGTAAATTGAAATTGCGGAGGCACTGGACATAATTTTTCAATCCTCCGTAGATTCAGGGGTAGTTCCCGAGGACTAAAGATTGCAAACTTTACACTCTTGATCAAAAAGGGCTTAAAGATATGCCCAGCCACTACAGACCAATAAGGTTAACTTCTAGAAACAATCATTCTGGACAAAGTTAATCATCTCATGGACAAATGCAGGTTGATTATGGAAAGCCAGCATGGACTTCTTAAAGGAAAATCATGCTTAACTACTTTGATTGAGTTTCTTGAAGAGGTAACAGAGAAGATTCATGTGGGCAATGCTGACATGATGGTGTACATGGACTTCCAAAAGGCATTTGTTGAAGTACTGCACACAAGATTTGTGAGAATAGTTAAAGCTCAGGTTACAAAAGGGACAGGAGCAACATGGATATGGAATTGGCTGCATAACAGGAAACAGAGAGTAGCAGTTAATGGATATTTTTTGCACTGGCGGAAGATTTGTAATGGAGTTCCACAGGGGTCTGTTATGGGACCATTGCTTTTCCTGACATACATTAATGACCTAGACCTTAATGTAAAAATAACATTTCAAAATCTGTGGATAATACCAATCTCAGAAGCAACACAAACTGTGAGGAGGATATTGTAGAACTTCAAAAGTTCATAGACAAGTTAGTCGAATGGGCGGAAAGGTGGCAGCTGAAGTTCAATCCAGCGAAATGTGAGACAATAAGTTTTGGCAGAAAGAAACAGTATATATTAGTGGGTACAACTCTAAAGGGGGTGCAGAAGCTGAGGGACCTGGGTGTATATGTGCCTAAGTCATTGTGGCAGGGCAGATTGAGAGAATGGTTAATAAATGATACAGTATCCTGGATTTTATGAACAGGGGCACAGAGTGCAAGAGCAAGGAGGTTATGCTGAGCTTATACAAGACACTAGTTAGACCTCAGCTGGATTATTGCTTACAGTTCTTGGCATTGAACTTTAGGAAGGATGTGAAGGCATTGGAGAGAGTATAGAAGAGGTTTACGTGAATGGTTCCAGGGTTGAGAAACTTGAGTTATGAAGATAGATTGGAAAGGTTAGCATGGTGGCATGAGAGAAAAGATGCTCAGAGGAGATTTGATGGAGGCATTCAGAATCATGAGGCGTCTGGACAGAGTCTATAGGAAGAAACTGTTCTGACTCGTGAAAGGATCAAGAACAAGAGGGCACAGATTTAAAGAAGTTATTCAAAGAAGCAAAAGCGATATGTGGAGAAACTTCTTATGCAGCATTGCAATTAAATTTTGGAATGCACAGGTTGAGAGTGTGGCAGAGGCAGGTTCAACTGAAGCATTCAGGAAGGAATTAGACTGTTATCAGAAACGCGAGGACGTAAAGGGTAAGGTGGGAGAATGGGACTCGGTGAGTTGCTCTTTGGGAGAGCCAGTGCAAACATGATGGACCAAATGGCCTCCTTCTGCGTCATACCAATTGTGTGATGTGGTAAAAATTGTTGGTTAATCCTGACAGTCACTCTTTATCTCTATGTCTGTAAGAGACCAATAGACCATTGTTCTCCCAGTTTACAGTCTAATAAGAAGTTCCAAATGTTTGCAGCACTGTGATCTTGTTGTGTGGTCAATAACATAGTCAGTCTTCTCTATCAATCTTGTGCAGAAGGGCTGATATCGGTAGAATAACTTGGGCCTGCAAGATACAGTCTGTGTGGGAGTGATTAGAATACGATTGTGTCACAGTTCGGTGAGACCTGATCGCTTACTGAGCGAGTGAGCCTTTATAAATTTAACTCAGGTAAACACAGCTAGTCACAGTCCAGTGAGTTCTGATCACTGACTGAGTGTGTGAGTCTGTATAACTTAGTGATTTTCTGCTAACATAGAGATTGCAAAATAAGAATGATTAATATCCAACTCCTACCATCTGCATCCTGCAAGAATGGAGCTGTTGGCCAATGTTCAGTAATTAATCTGTTTCAGTAAAGTCTGTCATACATTAACACAACATTGTTCTGCTGTGCTCTATTTTTTAACATGAATTAGCAAACATTTTTTACCTCTATGAGTTTGGGTTGGGAACTGGAATGTCTTCACTCTTCTCTGTTGATTTTATCCAGAAGGGCTATTCTGGAAAGAAGGGCTTGGTCCGTAAGATACGGTCACTGTGAGAGTGAAAATGGAACATTTTATATCAAAGTTCAGTAACATCTGATCACTTACCAGGTGAGTCAGTCTGTGAAAATGTAACTCAGGTAATCCCAGCTCCTGTAGGTGATTCTCTGGTTACAATAAGAAAGCAATCAGGAACTTGCAGTCCCACCCAGCAGGGCACCAGTGGAGAGGCATTGGAGGAGGATGGTTTGGTCAATGGTGTCAAAGACTGCGGACAGATCGAGAAGGACTGTGAGGGAGAGTTTATCTTTGTCACTTTCACATCAGATGTAATCTGTGACTTTGAGAAGAACTGTTTCGATATTGTGACAGGGGCAGGAATCTTATTGCATGGATTGAAACATGGAGTTCCAAGAATGATGGGCATGGATTTGGAAGGTGACAAGGGTTTGGGAGAGGGAAGGATGGAAAGAAATGGAAAGATGGTTTGCAAAAACATTGGGGTCAAGGGATGGTTTTATTGAGGAGAGAGTGATGATGGCAGATATGAAGGAGAGGAGAACCCTTCAAAGGAATTAACGTGTGTTTGAGATATTAAAGAGACTCAACACAGTGTGTTTAACACAAAACTGTTAAGTTAATTTTTATTCAGAGTGAGAACCACGATGACAGGGCTGCAGTTTATTAACATCAGCAGAAACAGGCCTGAATGAACATGGCTCAGTCTGGATGTGATTAACAGCAAAATCCAATCACTGCAGTTATTTGTGAACTCGCTGGTGTTTCAGCAGGTTAGCAGACTGAGTAAATCCCTTCCCACACTTGCAGCAGGTGAATGGCCTCTCCCCAGTGTGAACTCGCTGGTGTAAAATGAGTTGAGATGATCGCCTGAACCCAGCCCCGCAGTGAGAGCACCTGAATGGTCTCTCATCAGTATGAACAAGTTGATGGGACATCAGTTCCCCGGAACTTTTAAAACACTTCCCACAGTCTGGGCATTTAAACGGTCTCTCATCAGTGTGAATTTGTTGATGTGTTTGTAGGTGGGATGACTGAGTAAATCTCTTCCCACACTCAGAGCAGGTGAACAACTTCTCCCCAGTGTGAACCTGCTGGTGTCTCACCAGGTTGTTCGAATGGGAGAATCCTTTCCCACACTCAGAGCAGCTGAATGGCCTCCCCTCAGTGTGAGTTTGTTCATGTCTCAGCAGGCTGGATAACTGAGTGAATCCCTTCCCACACTCTGTACAGGTGAAAGGTCTCTCCCCAGTGTGAATTCGCTGGTGCCTCAGCAGGGTGGATGAATCAGTGAATTCCTTCCCACACTCCGTACAGGTGAATGGCCTCACCCCAGTGTGAGTGTGCTGGTGTATGGTGAGTTCAGATAAACGCCTGAACCCAGTCCTATAGTGAAAACACCTGAACGGTCTCTTGTCAGTGTGAACACGCTGGTGTGCCAGCAGGTTGGATGAGTCAGTGAATCCTCTCCCACACTCGGAGCAGACGAATGGCTTTTCCCCAGAGGGAACTCGCTGGTGTATCACCAGGCTGGATGACTGAGTGAATCCTTTCCCACACTTGGAGCAAGTGAACGGTCTCTCACTCGTGTGAACTCCCTGGTGCCTCAGCAGATTGGATGAATTAATGAATCCCTTCCCACACTCAGGGCAGGTGAATGGTCTCTCCCCAGTGTGAACTCGTTGGTGTGTCAGCAGGTTGGATGAATTAACAAATTTCTTCCCACAATCTGAGCAGGTGAACAGCCTCTTCCTGGTGTGACTGTCCCGCTGAGTTTCCAGCTGAACTGTATCAGAGAATCCCTTCCTACAATCTGCACATTTCCATGGCCTCTCCCCATTTTGACTGCATTTATGTTTTGATGGGTCTGATGATCGGCTGAAGCCTCGTCCACACACAGAACATGTGTATGGTTTCTCCCCACTGTGAAAGGTGCTTTTTCCATCCAAGTCCATAAACCGATGATATTCACAACTCGATAAATTGGGCGACTCTATCAGATCCTGTTGTGATGTTTGGTTTGAGTTTTCCGACTCCAAATCCTCCCCTTCTAATCCCCTGTGAAATTGATTTAAAACAGGAAAAAGGGAGTGAGAGAGATCCCACAGAAACACAAAGGCAGGATGACATCTCCTCAGGGGCGCAGGTTTCTGCCCTGGGTCTTCATAGGACTGAAAAGACCCACAGATCTTTGGACATAAGGGGCAGGACGTGCCACGAGGAGCAGAATTCGGGAAAAAGGATTTGCTTCCTTTTCTTTCTTTCTCTGTCGCCGCTCTGCCTCGTCAATAAGACATTGGGACTCAAAGGGTATTGCAACTTAATGGACAAATTGTCTCCATTCTGAACAATGGAAAACAAGCTCCTCCCAGTCATTCAAAACCTTGCCCCTTACAAATATGGCGGCCCCTCATGCGCCTTGCTGCACAATGCCCCCAATAAAGATGGCGGCCGATAACCCGGCCCGATTTATGGGGGTTGCGGCCCCTGCTTCGTGCGTGCAGGCGACTGCAAAGTTCAATTTTGGGGTTTTCTGATTGCACAACAAGTTTACCAATCCGCTCCACCCACCCGCCCAATCGACTGCTCCCTCCGTACAACCATTCACTTTCTTACCGATTATGGGTCCGAGAAGCGTCTCTCCATCATCATTACTCACACTGCGCATGCTTCACTCCCAGCCCTGTCCCGCCCCTCATTCACTCGGATTGGTTGGAGGACCGGCCCCTCCCGCTCGATCCTCCGTTTCCGCCCCCTCTTCTTATTGGTCCGGAGCTGCCGTCAATCAGCCGGGCATTGTGACGGTTTCAGATGGTGAGAGCGGCCACAGACTCAGCCTGACTTGCTGATTCTTGGCAGCATTTTCTGTTTAGGAATCAGAGCTAGAGATGGATGGTCAGTTCCCCTCTGTCCGGGGGGGATTCACACTCATTTCCCTAGTGCACTGATTATCACGTTTACTTTACATGAGAAAGTCCCCGGTTCAATCCCGGCTGGAAGCTTTGTGTTTCCAATTGTTCCTGAGGAGGAACTAACAGTGAGTTTAGTTTCATATCGAACAGACGGACAGTTATTGTCTCATTCTTTAAAAGCCCCTTCCTCACCTTTAAACAGGGAACGATAATTCAGAGAAAAATGATCCACTTGACCCTGAAACAAGATACAGTCGATACTGGAAATCCGACCTCAAAACAGAAAATGTTGGAAACACTCAGCAGGTCAAACAGCTTCTGTGGAGAGGGAACCCGAGTGAATGTTTCCGGTCGGTGATCTATCAACCAAACTGATAGGACTTAAAGATAGGGGATACCATGTCGGGAGACGGGGGCCGCGTGTTGGGAGACGGGGCATGTATGCTGTACACATTGTTCACCTTCATAATTCACAACACTTTTCCTGATGTTCTTGAGCTGCCTCACTTTCCTTTCCATTCACTCCATTTGCTGATCTATCAGTAATGGACTTGCTGCCATCTCGAACAAAACTGTTTTTTCCACTAAGGCTCTGCTGGTATTTAATAGTCTTCATGACATCATCACACTGGGACTGGATGACATCATCGCACTGGGACTGGATGACATCATAAGAGTCCATTGTTTCTTAATGATCCACATCAATAACAAGAGGAAATATTAATAAACCTGAGCACATTATCTAGGCTGACACTCCAGGGTGACATTGAGGGACTGCTGCACTGTCAGAGACAGCATCCTTCAGATGAAGCATGTGGAGGCTCTGGTCACAATCTTCCAATCCTCCTTATATCATAGTGATGTAAAAGCACTGACAGATTGTAAATGTTACACCCCTGTTCAAAAACACAGCAGTTCCAGGACAATCAGCTTCACATCAGTGGTGGGGAAAGGTTGGAGACAATAATCCAGGACAAACTCAACTTGGACTTGGAAAAGTTTGGGTTATTACTTTCAACATTTTCTTTTTTTAAATAGCAATACTTCTCTGGATCCCAAGATGAAAAGAGGCTCTCAGGGAGATATGGGGAGCTGGGACTTGTCCATGAGGGTTACCAGTGGTGTGAGAACTGAAAGAATATAGATTTGGAAGGAGAAAAGATGCAAAAATGGAGCAGTTAGTCACAGGACATCAATTAGTCTCCTCTTATCCTGGAGAAATCAAGGACTTGACATTCTGAGAATTTGAAACAAAAGCTGGTTTATTTAACAAATATCAAGATATTAAACTCCAACCCAGTTACAGAGATTATTATCATCAGTAGAAATAAACCCCCACTGTCATAATGAACATGGTTCAGTTCTGGATGTGATTAACAGTGTCAGTAAAAGCTGCATCGAGCATATTAAGGAGAACAGAGGGTAAATAGAAATTATTTCCACTGGTTAGGCAGTCTAGGAATAGGTGGGATAGTCTAAAAATTAGGACCAGACCCTTCAGCAGTGTAATTACATCTGATACATGACACAGAAAGAGGCCATTCGGCCCAGCCAGTCCATGCTGGTGTTTAAGCTCCTTCAGAGCCTCCACCGATCATTCCTCATCAAAATGTATCATTGTAACCATCTATTCCCTTCTCTTGTGCTTGCCTAGCTTTCTCTTAAATAATATTAGATGTCATTCCATGATTAGACAACACCTACCCAACAATCCTGACTGTGCTGAGAATTATACAAACAACCAATTTAAGATTATCAGTTGGTCTCACACTGTAGCTCACTTACACATGCTAGAAACTACATATATTCACATACAGGGCCCTGTCCTTTGCACAAATAAATGAACACATCCACATAGTGCACTCTTTTCAACTAAACAAAAGTTATACGATTCACTTTTACCACTCCCAGTGGTAGCAAGTTCCACTTTCTCATCACCCTTTGGGTAAAGAAGTTTCTTCTGAATTCTCAATTTGATTTATTGGTGACTATCCAATAGTTATGGTCTCTAAAGTTATGCTCTTCCCCACAAGAGGAAACATTCTCTATCTGCCTGATCAAAATCTCTCAGACAATGAATTGTAGAGTTCTAGCCAAAGATCAATTTGGGATTGAAGTAAAATATCAGAATTTTGTTGTAAACTAATTTCTGACGAGAGTTCCTGAATTATGGGGAAAAGTCAGAGACAGCTGTTCATAAATGGACACTGCGACCCCGAGAACACAATCAGCTATAGTCCAGAATATTAAACTTCAGACCTGTTACAGGGATTATTAACATCAGCAGAAGCAAACCACAACTGTCAGAAGGAATATGCTTCAGCCCTGGATGTGATTAACTGCAGCAACAATAGAATCCAACCCCTGCAGTCACTTGTGAACTCACTGGTGTCTGAGCAGGTGGGATGACCAACTGAATCCCTTCCTGCACTTGGATCAGATGAATGGCCTCTCCCCAATGTGAACTCACTGGTGTCTCAGCAGGTTGGATGACTGAGTGAATCCCTTCCCACACTCGGAGCAGGTGGATGGTCTCTCTCCTGTGTGAATTCGCTGGTGTTCACTGAGATGGAATAAAGACCTGAATCTCTTTCCACAGGAAGTACAGTGGAACAGCCTCTCCTCAGTGTGAATTCGCTGGTGTGTCAGCAGGTTGGATAACTGAGTGAATCCCTTCCCACACTCGGAACAGGAGAATGGCCTCTCCCCAGAGTGAACTCGCTGGTGTATCAGTAGGTTGAATGATTTAATGAATCCCTTCCCACACTCGGAGCAGGTGAAGGGCCTCTCCCCAGTGTGAACTCGCTGGTGTACTTTGAAGTTGAAAGAAGGCCTGAATCTCTTTCCACAGGAAGTACAGCTGAACGGCCTCTCCTCAGTGTGAATTCGCTGGTGCTTCAGCAGGTCAGAGGACACAGTGAATCCTTTCCCACATACTGTGCAGGTGAAATGCCTCTCTCCGGTGTGAACTCGCTGGTGCGTCAGCAGGTGGGATAACCGACTGAATCCCTTCCCACACTCGGAGCACTCTGATTCGGGTGTGTCTGTGCTTCGGTGCTTTTCCAGTCACACTGATGTTTGAAATCTTTTCCCACAGTCAGAACAGACAAACATTTCCTCTTCCACAGTCAAAGATCCATGATATTCAGGTCCTGATGAATGGAGTGACTGTCAGATTTTGATGTGATGTTTGGTTTGAGTTTCCTGTGTGTAAATGATCTCCCTCTTGCACCCTGTAAAAGGAGTTTACAAAAACCATCATGGCAAGTACAGGATAGAAGTTCAAAACAGACAATGCGAGTTTCTTTTGGACATTCTTTCCCCAAACATATGGTCAATCATACTGAAAGAAGCCCAAATCAGCAAATAATTCCCAACAAAAGCAAAGGGAACCTTCCTAACTAAATCACGATGTTTTTTCCAGTGTCTATGAGGCACTCTGTACCCTGAGATGCCCACCGGCTGTGGGAGGTATCAGGCGTACTGGTGGACACTGCACGTTCCATCATCAGGGACACCCAGGCATGGACAAGACCACGAAGAGAGGTTGGCAGCCAATGTGACCAGACCCATGTGTGTGTCACCCATCGTGGATCTACAAATTCCTCTCTTAACCAGGCCCATGAAGAATTACACCCCACCTTCACACTGGCCAAAGATTAGGAGCGTGGGCTGAAGTGTCACCAAAAGTTGAGGATGAGCTCCTTCAGGTAACTCTGCAGGGGCTGCAACCTCTCACCCTGGCCCATGGACTCTTCTCGGCTGCAAACATCACCTGCAGCCTGGGACTGGGTGAAGCTGCTTCAAAACCAGTATCTGTTTTTATTTAAACAGAAAACTAGGACCCGGTTGGGAACCGGGACACTGAGGCCCCGCCCACTCACTGTGACGTCACCAACGTGGCCGCACATGCGCCCTACCCCCTGCTGAAACAAGATGGCGGCCGTTAACCTGGGCCTGGTTTTATTATTTTTTTATTCGTTCCTGCGATGTGGGCGTCACCGGCCGGGCCAGAATTTATTACCCATCCCTCGATGCCCTAGTTCAGAGGTCATTTCAGAGTCAATCATGTTGTTGTGGGCTCGAGAAAAAGATCCAGAGATGCAAACCCGGGACCTGCAGGTTTGTATTCGGGTTTTAAATCCTTCACCAGGTGTTTATAAACCCTCCCCGTCCATCTCCCGGCTCCATCGCTCCCGACGCGTTTCCACATCCTCACCGGCTGCAGATGTGGCCGAAACTTGTCTCCCCATCGACATCACTGACACTGCGCATACCTCCAAACACTGTCCATCACTGCGCCTGCGCACCGCTCCCCAGCGATGTGAATAGGGGTCATTCACCACCGCGGCGAATGCTGGGTAAAGACACCACCATTGAATGGCCAATCCGAAATGGTCATTTTATTGCGGTGATGAGATTGGGGCAGTGGCCACTCAATAAAATGGGGCAGTGGCCACTCAATAAAATTAGCAATCAAATTGTTCAGAAATTTAAATGTATACAGCATCCATTATCCACCCAGAAGAAGGGGAGTAGGAATTGACTATCTGAGTGTCCTCAATTGATACTTAAAGAGGGGGACTGAACAACGACATGCAAAGGGCGAAATGAAAGACCTTTAAACACCATGTCCACTTGGCACAGATCTGTCTGAAACTCATTATAGAAGCTATATGAAGCAAAATATTGACAAATATTAAACCACTTACAAAATAATATTTAAATATATGTTGTGGGAGATGGTGGTATCATGCAAACGTCACTAAACTGGTAATCGACAAGACCAACCTGCAGACTTTGTTTCAAATCCACCGCGGCAGTTGGTGGAATTTAAATTCAGTTAATAAATCTGGAATTGAAAGCTAGCCTCAGTTCTCAAAAATCCTTCAGGGAAGGAAATCTGCCATCCTTACTTGGTGTGGCCCACATGTGACTCCAGATCTACCGAAATGTGGTTACTCTGAATGGCTCTCTGAAATGGTGTGGCAAGCCACTTGCTTCAAGGGCAGTTGGGGATGGGCAACAAATGCTGGCCTTGACCACATTCCATGAAAGAAAGATTTTAACAACCCTGGCACTGAATGGCTGCAATTTCAGAAGGAATTGAAGTCAGAGGGCCCAGGAGAGATGCAAGAGAATGGTTCCCCTTCCAAGGAAAACAAGCCCAACTTCACCTAACTGAAGTTCATCATCTCTCGTGAATCTTTTCTGCACATTCTGTAATGCCTCACATTCATCCTGAAGTGAGGTGCTCAGAATTGGACACAATACTGCAGTTGGGACTAAACCAGTGTTTATTCAGGTTTATTCTAACTTGTTGATTTTCTACTTTTTTCCCCATTCCACATGCTTTATTCACTGCTTTTTTAGTCTGCCCTGCCATCTTCAATGATGTATGCACATATAGCCCCAGATTACGCTACTCCTGCACCCTTTTACAATTGTACCCTTTATTTTATTTTGTCTCTCCTCGTTCTCCCTACCAAAATAAATCACTTCACACCTCTCTGAATTATATTTTACTGGCCACATGTCTACCCATTTCTTCATCCTGTCTATGTCTTCTTGAGGTTTATCACTATGCTTCTCACTGTAAATGCCACTTGAAAATTTGGCTTTGTTTTCAAATTTTGCCCTGCACACACAAGTCTATGTCATTAATATATATCAAGAAAACAGTGGTCTTAACACCTACTCCTTGTGATCCCACTCTATATTTTTCTTCAATCTGAAAAAACAATCATTCACCGTGCGTGTTGTTTCCTGTCACGCAGCTAATGCTGCCTCTGCCCCATGGGCTTTAACTTTGCTGACAAGCCTGTTACTTGGCGCTGTATCAAATACCGTTTAGCAGTTCATGTTCACATCAACCGTGTTACCCTCATGAATATTCTCTGTTGTGAGGAAAATGAGAAAAGTGATGAAATTGTAATAATATTTAAAGACACCGATAACTGATAAGTAGCTCAATAATTAATCAGATTTCAAGACAAAAAGTACAGATAACAAATTAATTTATCAGTAACTGAATTGAGTTATTAATAATATCAGGTAGAGTGCTTGGAATGGAAAAACGAACAATACTGCGATGCTTCAAGTATGAAATGAAAGCAGTAAAAACTGGAAACACTCCAGCAGGTCTGGAAGAATCTGTGGAGAGAGAAACAGAATTGACGTTTCAGGTCTGTGACCCAGTGAAATGGGGCAGGTGGGAAGAGGAACAGAAGGAAAGGTCTATGAAAGGCTGCAGGGCGGTGCAGATTAACTGACAAAAGGTTTCATGATGTAAGGTCAAAAGGAGTGGTAATGGCGCCATTAAAAAAACAAAAGACGTGTCTCGATTGGGTGTGAATGGCACGATAACAACAGTCTGAAAACAATGTGGAAAAAATGATAGAGAAATGAGAAAGGAAAACAAAGACTTAAAGAAACAAATGGAGGCAGAGATTATGAGAGAAAATTGTTGAAGTTAATTTGATTCCCCAAGTCTGTAAAGTGTCTCTTTTTGACCTGGCAATGAACTGTTACATTTCTATATATTCTCAGTTCAGATGAAAGGTCACAAAGCTGTCACATTAACTCTGTTTCTCTCTCCACAGATGAAGACCTGACCTGCTGAGGAATTCCAGCATTTTCAGATTCATGTGAGGATTGTAAACTGTGAGAATTTTTAAAGATATTGTCCCGAATTAATTTACCTCATCAACAACAAACGTCTCGGCCTCATGAAACTCCAGTCTCATTGTTTTATATTCGGGTCTGGGGGATAATGTTCACTGTTTTATATTCGGGTCTGGGGGATAATGTTCACTGTTTTATATTCATGTCTGGGGATAATGTTCACTGTTTTATATTCGGGTCTGGGGGATAATGTTCAATGTTTTATATTCATGTCTGGGGATAATGTTCACTGTTTTATATTCGGGCCTGGGGGATAATGTTCACTGTTTTATATTCGGGTCTGGGGGATAATGTTCACTGTTTTATATTCGGGTCTGGGGGATAATGTTCACTGTTTTATATTCGGGTCTGGGGGATAATGTTCACTGTTTTCTCTTCGGGTCTGGGGTTAAAGTTCACTGTTTTATATTCGGGTCTGGGGGATAATGTTCACTGTTTTATATTCGGGCCTGGGGGATAATGTTCACTGTTTTATATTCATGTCTGGGGGATAATGTTCACTGTTTTATATTCGGGTCTGGGGGATAATGTTCACTGTTTTATATTCATGTCTGGGAGATAATGTTCACTGTTTTATATTCGGGTCTGGGGGAAAATGTTCACTGTTTTATATTCAGGTCTGGGGATAATATTCACTGTTTTATATTCGGGTCTGGGGGATAATGTTCACTGTTTTATATTCAGGACTGGGGGATAATGTTCACTGTTTTATATTCGGGTCTGGGGATAATGTTCACTGTTTTATATTCGGGCCTGGGGGATAATGTTCACTGTTTTATATTTGGGTCTGGGGGATAATGTTCACTGTTTTATATTCGGCTCTGGGGGGATAATGTTCACTGTTTTATATTCGGGCCTGGGGGATAATGTTCATTATTTTATATTCGGGTCTGGGAGATAATGTTCACTGTTTTATATTTGGGTCTGGGGGATAATGTTCACTGTTTTATATTCGGCTCTGGGGGGGGATAATGTTCACTGTTTTATATTCGGGCCTGGGGGATAATGTTCATTATTTTATATTCAGGTCTGGGGGATAATGTTCACTGTTTTTTATTCGGCTCTGGGGGGGATAATGTTCACTGTTTTATATTTGGGTCTGAGGGATAACGTTCACTGTTTTATATTCGGGTCTGGGGGATAATGTTCACTGTTTTATATTCGGGTCTGGGGGATAATGTTCACTGTTTTATATTCGGGTCTGGGGGATAATGTTCACTGTTTTATATTCGGGTCTGGGGGATAATGTTCACTGTTTTATATTCGGGTCTGGGGGATAATGTTCACTGTTTTATATTCGGGTCTGGGGGATAATGTTCACTGTTTTGTATTTGGGTCTGGGGGATAATATTCACTGTTTTATATTCAGGTCTGGGGGATAATGTTCACTGTTTTCTCTTCGGGTCTGGGGGATAATGTTCACTGTTTTATATTCGGGTCTGGGGGATAATGTTCACTGTTTTATATTCAGGTCTGGGGGATAATGTTCACTGTCTTATATTCGAGTCTGGGGGATAATGTTCACTGTTTTATATTCGGGTCTGATGGATAATGTTCACTGTTTTATATTCAGATCTGGGATAATGTTCACTGTTTTATATTTGGGTCTGGGGGATAATGTTCACTGTTTTATATTTGGGTCTGTGGAATAACGTTCACTGTTTTATATTAGGGTCTGACGGATAATGTTCACTGTTTTATATTTGGGTCTGTGGAATAATGTTCACTGTTTTATATTAGGGTCTGACGGATAATGTTCACTGTTTTATATTTGGGTCTGTGGAATAATGTTCACTGTTTTATATTAGGGTCTGATGGATGATGTTCACTGTTTTATATTCAGATCTGGGATAATGTTCACTGTTTTATATTTGGGTCTGGGGGATCATGTTCATTGTTTTATATTCGGGTCTGGGGGATAATGTTCACTGTTTTATATTTGGGTCTGAGGGATAATGTTCACTGTTTTATATTCGGGTCTGTGGAATAATGTTCACTGTTTTATATTAGGGTCTGATGGATGATGTTCACTGTTTTATATTCGGGCCTGGGGGATAATGTTCACTGTTTTATATTTGGGTCTGGGGGATAATGTTCACTGTTTTATATTCGGGTCTGTGGAATAATGTTCACTGTTTTATATTAGGGTCTGACGGATAATGTTCACTGTTTTATATTCACATCTTGGGGATAATGTTCACTGTTTTATATTCGGGTCTGGGGGATAATGTTCACTGTTTTATATTCGGGTCTGGGGGACAATATTCACTCTTTTATATTCGGGTCTGGTGCAGATTTAAATGAGGAACCTCTTCAATTGAGGAGAGTAACTGCATTTTTGGTATGACTTTAAACAAAATGAACTATCCAGGTGTGAGGGACAAACATTTTCCGATTTAGAGCAGTCAGTTAAGGCGAGGTTGAATCTAAATCCTTCAATTCTGTAAATTTAAACTAAAACCAGACAAGCAGGAAGCTGCTGATGGTTAAAGGGGCCGGGATGGTGTTGGGGAGAGGTGTCTGGAGGAAGCCTGACACACACACTGCACAGGGTGAGTAGAGGAAAGGGAGGGATTACTTGATTAAACAGGGAGCCAGGGACAATAGCGGAAGGCGGGAATCACTGGGAATGGAGCAGTGGGATAAAGACACCTCAGAGAATCATTGAATGGTTACAACACAGATGGAGGCCGTTTGGCCCGTCCTGTCTGTGTTGTCCACTGAAGGAACAATTTTCCTCATGCCACCTCAGGGCTGTTGGCCAAGTGCTGGAAAATGGGATTGTAATAGATCGGTGTTGATGGCCGGCACGGACACGATGGGACGAAGGGCCTGTTTCTGTGCTGTACAACTCTGATTCTATGACTTCCCTCCCTTTGCCCCGTAGCCCTGGGATTAAACAAGTCTTAAACAAGACTTGTATGAAACAAGGTGTTTAGGTGATGGGGGAGCAGCAATAAAGAAAAACAACCTTTTCACACAGTGAATCGGGGGCGGTGTGCAGGACAATGTAACTGTGCAGGTTAGTGAGGATCCCCAAAGCCCATCAGCCGTCGGCATGCTGTATATAGAGGGCCCTGGGGGAGGGGAGAATGGACACAGCACAAGGTGGGAGGTCACCCCTCCCCCACTCCCCTGGCTACACAAATGACTCACCTTGGACTGGCCCACACCTGGGCTGGGCGGGGTTAAGGTGCAGGAAGCTGCAAGCTGGTAGGTTGAGCTGTGAACTGGGTGGAGTTGCGGGGTTTGAATGACGGGTCTGGGGCTATATCAATATGTGTTCATACTGACAACAGACTGCTCAGATGCTCTCTCTGTTGGACTGGGTTCAGACAATCACTTAATCTCACTGTGCACCAGCGAATTCACACTGGGGAGAGGCCATTCACCTGCTCCAGGTGCGGAAGTCGATTCACTAGTTCTTCCACCCTGCTGAAACACCTGTTTAGACTGTGACAAGAGCTTTAAAAACCCACATTCATTGATGGTTCACCAGTGCATTCATTCCGGTTCCACTCCATTCATCTGCTCTCACTGCGGGTAGAGGTTCAGGTGATTGTCCATCCTGCTGCAACACCAGTGAGTTCACACTGGGGAGAGGTCATTCACCTGCTCCATGTGTGAGGAGGGATTCTCACGATGGAAGATCTTTTAAATGTGTAGATTGCAGAAAGAGTTATAAAAGTTCTGTGGAGCTGATGTTCCATCAACGTGTTCACACTGACCAGAGCCTGTTTAAGTGCTCTCTCTGTGGGACTGGGTTCAAGTGATCATGTGAACTCAGCGTTCACCAGTGCACTCACACTGGGGAGGAGACCATTCATCTGTTCTGTTTGGGAGAGATTCACTCCTTCATCCCACCTCCATACCCATTAGTTCTGAAGAGGAGTCATACTGACTTGAAACGTTAACTCTGTTTCTCTCTCCACAGATGCTGCCCGACCTGCTGAGCTTTTCCAGCATTTTCTGTTTCTAATTTTAGATTTACTACATGTGCAGTATTTTGCTTTCATCTATACCTATCGACTTGTTTACATGGGTCAGAAAGCTTTTCAAAGTTCTGACAATGAGCCGAGATTTAAAAGCAAAATGGGTGCTGCGACACAAACACATTCACGTTGGGGAGAGGCTATTCACCTGCTATGTGTGTGGGAGGAGATTCACTCAGTCATCTCACCTATTGACACCCCAGTGAGTTCACAAGCGGCTGCAGGAATTGGATTCTGCTGTTATTGCTGTTGTTAACCACATCCAGGACTGAACCATTCTGACAGAGTTGTTTCTGTTGATGTTCATAATCCTTGTAACTGAACTGAAGTTTAATATTCTGGATAAATGTGAAATAAATCAGGTTTATTTTAAACACGTTGTGGATTTTTGCCTTTCCCACCTGGGTATTTAGCATCAACTGGCTGGAGCTCAGGAAGGACAATCTGGGTCGTGGATCATATAGCAGGAACAGAACTTCATCCTGGACACAGTCCCTCAGGGTCACACTGAGAGGGACAAACAGCACTTTGGTCTTTCTCATCTCTCTTCACTGACAGCAAAGCCCCCGTGTGGGTTAATCCTGAGGTGTGTAAGAAATGTGTCCCAGCCACTCTCTTCCATGGTTCAGAGCTCCTAGACACAGATCAGAAGGCTCCTTTACAACTGTGTTTAGAGCCAGGAGGAACAACGGTGTTGTCAAGTCAGAGATTGGTGTAAAACTGTGATCTGTTTCTGACTGAAGGGGAAAATCAGGTTTAAATTTCCAGTCTGAAAATGACTGTGCTAATTATTCTATGAAGATTTACTGTGTTTGTGACAGACCAAAATCGATTACTTTAAGGCAGAATTAAACCCATTTGAAATAAATTTGCAAAATTCTGTATTACAATAGCATGTAGTGATTTCAGAGGTACCTGTTAACTGCTGGGAGAATTGTACAACAGATAAAGAAAGACCTGCAGCACATTTCCTGGAGTTCCCTGTTTTATTGATGTGTGTTAGACACCAGGATAACTAAAAATACTCAACACTGAACATCCATGTGGTTGCGATCCTCAAAGTTATTCTGGGATCACTCCCGCTGTGTAGCTCCAGCACTGACCCTGCTGCAGGTTGGAGGCTGGGGAGTGGGCCCTCCAGGAGTGGATTGGGAGAAAGCAGTGTTTCAGTATCCTGACTAATATACAGTGAGGAACCAGAGGAATCCTTACTGAGGAACTGTCTGGGGCTTTACCTCTCAGTGTAGGTCTAGGGGTGAATGATTCCCGACTCCCTGAACTGCCGGACACTGAACCCAGTTTGGAACAAGATGAATTCAGTGTCCAGGAGAACTGGGACAAATATCACCCACAATTGAGGGAGAGAAAAGCAGCCATTAGAGAAGAGATCTTTGGGAAAGAAGATGGTGAATAATTATGGGAATAACAGCAAAGCTTTCCCAGCTCCAGCAGGAGTGGGAAGATGGTTAAAGGTCGTTTCGAGCCACTGAAAGACAGTTGAGGACAGATTGAATCAGATTGCCAGGCTATGACTGAGCTGTTAAATGACTTTCACATCAGCCTGCACTCCATTGGATGATGCTCAGATTCCAGCTGTGGGATGTGCTGTCAACAATAACATCATCAATATTAAAATAGAAAGGGATTGTCACCCTGGAGAAAATAGGAAATCTCAAACTAGATGGTGCTCCAGGTCCAAATGATATCCACCCAAGGGGGTTTAAAGAGATGTGACGGGTGCCCTGTGAACCTCTTGTCCGTATCTTCAACAGCTCAATAGAGTCAGCGATTGTTCCCTGAGATCGGAAAGTAACTCATGGTGTTCCCACTTTCCAAATCGGGGATAAATCAGAGCCAGGAAATGACAGGCTCATCAGTGTGGCCACGATCATAGGGAAGATGCTTGAATGTTTCTGATTCTGTTTCTGATCACTGGTGGAGAGAAGGATCCATTAGAGATCCTCAATATGGATTCTGGAAAAGAATGTCACACCTTAGAAACCTGTTTGTGTTTTGTGAAGAGGTTGCTGTGCTGGTGGATGAGGGGAACCAGGTTGACATTGTCTATCTCAGGGTGTAATCCAACACCAGCATCTTGTATTTACACAGAGGGTTGTGGGGCTGGAAGAGGTTACAGAGATACTGAGGATCCGTTTGACATTGTCTGTCTCAGGGGTGTCAAACTCCTTGTCCATGGTGGCTCTGATCCGATATTCTGGCACTGGGCGAGGGCCACATTCAGCAGAAGTTATTAAAATGAAACAAGATACTGATAAACTTTATCAGTATTCACTGAAATCTCGATTTTATTTACTGCTCCTGCTGCTCCAGATACCTGGCACCTCTTCACTTGACCCATCACATCAACACTTGGAGCAAATGACTGGGCTGAGGCCTGTCTTGGATAAAAACATGAGGATCACTTGTCAGCACAGAATCAGAGAAATTTACAGCACAGAGGAGGCCATTCAGCCCATCATGTTTGTACTGGTTGAAAATGAGCTATCCAGTCCAATCCCACTTTCCAGCTCTTGGTCTGTACTCTTGTAGGTTACAGCACGACTGGTGCATATCCCAGTCCTTTTTAAATGTGAGTATTTCTGCCTCTACCACCCTTTCAGATAGTGAGTTAAAGTTCCCCACCACCCTCTAAGTGAAAACATTACTCAACTCCCCTCTAATCTTCCCACCAATTACTTTAAATCTCAGCCCCCTGGTTACTGACCTCTCTGTTAATGAAATAGGTCCTTCCTATCCAATCTATCTGGGACCCTCATCATTTTATACACATCAATTAAACGTCTCCTCAGCATCCTCTACTCCAAAGAAAACAACACCCACCTCTCCAAATCCTCCTCAGGGTTAAAATCACCAGTCCTGGCATCATCCAGATAAATCTTTTCTGTGCCCTCTCCAGTGTGATCACATCCTTCCTGTAAAGTGCTGAATAGAACTGGACTGTGCTCTAACTAGTGTTTTTTATATTTCTAGAATAACCACACTCTCACCTTCCATTCACTTCAATGTGAGGGAAACACAGCTGGAACCTGTCAGCATCTGAAAGATATTTACAAATTTTCGAGGGTTCCTTACAGTTGGGGTCTTCCTCTGCTTTGTCCACTCGAGGTGTTAGATAACAGACTTTCTCCTGTGAATATCGAGCTGGAGTTTTGGGCCATGAGGTGTTTCCTTGTTCATCTTGTTGACTCTAAATATTGAATTGTGTGGTTTCAGACACCAGGTAATCAAGCTGACAACAGATTGTCTCACACCGACTTTATTAACAGCACTGCAATCATACAGATAGAGCATATTTCCCCAATCCAGAATAGGGATAATCACAGAATCTTTACAGTGCAGGAGGCCATTCGTTCCTCAAGTCTCCACTGGCTCTCTGAAATTGCATTCCACCTAGTCCCACTCCCCTGCCTTATCCCGTAACCTTGCACATTCTCTCTTTTCAGGTAGCAACCCAGGTCCCTTCTGAATCCCTCAATCGAACCTGCCTCTACTGCCCTTTCAGGAAGTTCGTACCAGTCTCCAACTTCCCTGTGGGTGAAAAAAATGTTCCCTCACATCACATTTAGAGAGGGAATTTAAAAGCTTCACATCAAGGCACAGCCACCAATGATGGAATAATTATAATCCTGGGTATTCAAGAGGGCAGAATGAGGGGCGCAGAGGGACATGTGACTGGAGATTACAGAGATAGGGAGTGACGAGGCCACAGAGGGATTTGAAAATTAGGATACAAATTTTAAAATTGAGGCATTCCTTGACCAGGAGCCAATGTCGGTCAATGAGCACATGGGTGATGAGTGCATGGAACTTGGTGTGAGAAAACTCATGGACGGCAGAGCTTTGGATGATCTCACGTTTCCATATGGGGGTGGGGTGAATGTGAGGGGCCAGCCAGGAATGCATTGGAATCATCAAGTCTAAAGGTAACACGGACATGAATGAGGGTTTGAGCAGCAGATAGCCAGAGAGTGGTGAATCTATGGAATTCATTGCCACTGAAGACAGTGGATGCCAGGTCATTGATTGTATTTAAGACCGAGATAGATAGGTTCTTGATTGGTAAGAGGATCAAAGGTTACGGGGAGAAGGCAGGAGAATGGGATTGAGAAACTTATCAGCCATTATTGAATAGTGGAGCAGACTCGATGTGCCGAATGGCCTAATTTCTGCTCCTATGTCTTATGGTCTTATGAGCTGGGGTGGGGTGGATACAGGCAACATTATGGACATTGAAATATCTAGTATTAGTGATGGTATGGATATGTGGTCAGAAACTCATCTTGGACTCAAATAAGACACTGAGATTGTGAACAGTGTGGTTCAGCCTTGGACAGTTCCTAGGGAGAGGGATGGACTTGGCAGTTAGGGAATGGGATTTGTAGTGGTGACCGAAGATAATGACTTTGGTTTTCCCAATT
This sequence comes from Isurus oxyrinchus, assembly GCA_026770705.1. Classification (NCBI taxonomy): domain Eukaryota; kingdom Metazoa; phylum Chordata; class Chondrichthyes; order Lamniformes; family Lamnidae; genus Isurus; species Isurus oxyrinchus. The sequence continues at coordinate 75,831,041 of JANJGN010000020.1, read as the reverse complement.
TTTAATTGGACGAAATTTCTGCGCATCCAACTCTGGGTGTGGGATAAACAGTTTGATAATTTAGTAACAGTGGAGGAACGGAGAGGGATGGTGGTGAGGTAGAGCTGGGTGTTGTCAGTGTACATGTGAAAACTAACACGGTGCTTTTGGATGATGTCACCGAGTGGCAGCATGTAGATGAGAAATAGGAGGGGCCAAGGATAGATCCTTGGGGGACACCAAGTACAAGGACTTTGGAGAGGAAAGGGAGGTGGGAGATGTGGCGGTAGTTTACAATGACGATTGTGGAAAAAGTTTTTTTTCAGGATGGGTGATGATGGTGGAATTAAAGGTGAGGGGAACAGTGCCAGGAGAAAGACAGAACCATTAGCTGATATTGTTGAGATGGAGAAGTTGGGTGGTCAACAGTTTAGTGTGAATAGGGTTAAGGCAACAGAGGTGGGTCTCATGGACAAGATAAGCACTGAGACAGCATCAGGGGAGATGGGAAAGAAACTGGGGAAAGATGTGGATTCTGGTCTCGGACAAGGGGGAGTTTTAGAGACAGTTTGTCCCGGTGGACTACTGGAAGGGAGGGAAGCAGCAGAGGCAGCTGATCGGATTGTCCCAATCTTAGTGACAGAAGCTCCATAAGCTCCTCACACTTCTTGTTGGAGGTGAGGGTGGAGGAGACAGGGGAGAGGGAGAGGCCCTTCAAAAGGAACTAACTTGTGTTAGAGAGATTAACAAGATTCACCAGACAGTGTGTTCTACACAAAGCTGATTTATTTGATTTTTATCCAGAATATTAACACCTATAACTGGGCTGGAATTTACGAACATCAGCAGAAATACTCCCCAATGAAAATCGTTCAGTCCCGGGTGGAATTAACAGGAAAACTCATTGTATTTACTTGTGATCTTAAAAAGACTCAATATTGTGTGTGTAATACAACGCCGATTTATTTAACTTTTGTCCAGAACATTAATGCCTATAACGTGACATTAATGTCTATAACTTAACATCAGAGAAACAGACCCTAATGATCATCGTTCACTCCTGAATATAATTAACAGTAAAATCCAATCACTGTCTTTATGTGTGAACCTGCTGGTGTATCAGCAGGTTAGATGACTGAGTGAATCCCTTCCCACGCTGGGAGCGGGTGAACGACCTCTCTCCAGTGTGAATTCGCTGGTGTGCAGTGAGGTGAGATGCTCGCCTGAACCCAGTCCCACAGTGAGAGCACCTGAACGGTCTCTCGTCAGTGTGAACACGTTGATGATGCATCAGTTCCCTGGAACTTTTGTAACACTTGCTGCAGTCTGGGCATGTAAACGGTGTCTCCCCAGTGTGAATTCGCTGGTGTCTCAGCAGGTTAGATGAGTGAGTGAATCCCTTCCCACACTGGGAGCAGGTGAATGGTCTCTCCCCAGTGTGAGCTCGCTGGTGTGTCAACAGGTGCGATAACTGAGTGAATTCCTTCCCACAGTTAGAGCAGGTGAACGGTCTCTCTCCAGTGTGAACTCGCTGGTGTCCAGTGAGTTGAGATGCTCGCCTGAACCCAGTCCCACAGTGAGAGCACCTGAACGGTCTCTCGTCAGTGTGAACACGTTGATGGGACATCAGGTCCTGGGTACTTTTAAAGCTCTTCCCACAGTCTGGGCATTTAAAAGGTCTTTCGTCGGTGCAAACGCGCTGGTGTTTCAGCAGGTTGGATGAGTGAGTGAATCCCTTCCCACACTCAGAACAGATGAACGGCCTCTCCCCCTTGTGAACCCGCTGGTGTTGTTGCAGCCCTGTCGACCGAGTGAATCCCTTCCCACACTCAGGACATGTGGACGGCCTCTTCCCAGTATGAACTCGCTGGTGTTGCAGCAGGTTGGATGACTAAGTGAATCCCTTTCCACACTCAGAGCAGGTGAATGGCCTCTCTCCACTGTGAACCCACTGGTGTTTAAGCAGGTCAGACGACCGGGTAAAACCCTTCTCACACTCAGAGCAAGTGAACGGTCTCTCCCCAGTGTGGACTCGCTGGTGTCTCAGCAGGTCAGATGACTGAGTGAATCCCTTCCCACACTCAGAGCAGGTGAACGGTCTCTCCCCAGTGTGGACTCGCTGGTGTCTCAGCAGGTCAGATGACTGATTGAATCCCTTCCCACACTCAGAGCAGGTGAATGGCCTCTCTCCACTGTGAACCCACTGGTGTTTAAGCAGGTCAGACGACCGGGTAAAACCCTTCTCACACTCAGAGCAAGTGAACGGTCTCTCCCCAGTGTGGACTCGCTGGTGTCTCAGCAGGTCAGATGACTGAGTGAATCCCTTCCCACACTCAGAGCAGGTGAACGGTCTCTCCCCAGTGTGGACTCGCTGGTGTCTCAGCAGGTCAGATGACTGATTGAATCCCTTCCCACACTCAGAGCAGGTGAACAGTCTCTCCGAGGTGTGAACTCGTTGGTGTTGCAACAGGTTGGATGAGTGAATGAATCCCTTCCCACATTCGGAGCGGGTGAATGGTCTCTCCCCAGTGTGAATTCGCTGGTGGGTCAGCAGGTTGGACGATCGAGTGAATCCCTTCCCACACTCGGAGCAGGTGAACGGTCTCTCCCCAGTGTGAGTGCGCCAATGAGTTTCCAGCTCAGATGGGCATCTGAATTCCTCTTCACAGCCTCCACATTTCCATGGTTTCTTCCCACTTTGAACAGTGTTTTTTCCCTTCATGTTCAAAATCAGTTTATGATAAATTGGGCGACTCCTTCAGATCCAGATGTGATGTTTGGTTTCAGTTTCACCACTGCAAATCCTCCCCTCCTAATACCCTGTGAAATTGATTTAAAACAGAAAAAAGGGAGTGAGAGAGAACCCACAAAAACACAAAGGCAGGTTGTGAAATTGAGCTGAATGAATCTGGGAATTTGTGGGGCTGGCACGAGGAAAAAGTGACCATGAAAACTGCTGGATTGTCATAAAAACCCAACTGGTTCACTAATGTCCTTCAGGGAAGGGAACCTGCCACCCAGTCTGGGCCTACACAAGACACTGGCCTCCTTAAGATAACAGATAGGAACCGGAATAAACCATACGGTTCATTGAGCTCCTCCACCATTCGAAATGAGCATGGCTGATCTTGGGCTTCAACTCCACTGTCTGAGAGAGAGAGAGAGAAAAGAAGAGAACGGGGTAGTAGGAGCGGGAGTAAAGAAGACGGACTTAATAGAGCTACATCTCACTACATAAGTGTGAGGTTATCCATTTTGGTCAGAAGAATAAAAAGGCGACTTATTATTTAAATGGAGAGAAACATCAGAATGCACCAGTGCAGAGGGATCTGGGTGTCCTTGTGCATGAATCACTGAAAGCTAGTGTGCAGGTACTGCAGGCAATAAGGAAGGCAATTGGTATTTTGTCATTTATTGCTAAAGGAATAGAGTATAAAAATAGGGAAGTGTTGCTGCAACTGTACAAGGCATTGGTGAGATCGCACCTGGATTACTGTGCACAGTTTTGGTCCCCTTACTTGAGGAAGGATGTAGTTGCAGTGGAGGAGGCTCAGAGGAGATTCACTAGATTGATTCCAGAGATGTGGGGCTTGTTTAATGAGGAGAGATTGAGCAGTTTATGCCTATACTCGCTAGAGTTTAGAAGTATGAGAGGAGATCTAATTGAGTTATATAAGATGCTAAAGGAGACAGACAAAGTAGACGTGGAGCGGATGGGAAACAAAGCAGCAGGTTAACGTGTGGGGGGTGGATCCAACTTCATGGAAAATTATGAAAAAACTGAAAAGAAAGGAGAGCCCAGGAGAGGCTATTAAAGTCCCCAGAACACAAAATAGGACAGAGTGTTTGGAAAGGGCTAGGAATCTAACTTCAAGCACATCAGATAAAGGGACGACAATGAGAAAGGGGAAGGGAAATACAAGACTGAAGGAGTTGTTTCTGAATGCACGCAGTATACGAAATAAGGTAAATGAGCTTGTGGTGCAGATTGAAATTGGCAGGTATGATGTGGTGGGCATCACGGAGACATGGCTGCAAGGGGATCAGGACTGGGAGCTAAATATCCAAGGATATACATCCTATCGAAAAGATAGGCAGTTTGGCAGAGGGGTGGGGTTGCTTTGTTAGTAAGAAATGAAATTAAATCGATAGCAAGAAATGAAGTAGGGTCAGAAGATGTAGAATCTGTGTGGGTAGAGTTGAGGAACTGAAAAGGTAAAGAAAACATAATGGGAGTTATGGTCTCCGAACTGTAGTCAGGATGTGGGGCACAAGATACACCAGGAGATAGAAAAGGCGTATAATAAAGGCAAGGTTACAGTGATCATGGGGGAATTTCAATATGCAGGTAGACTGGAAAAATCAGGTTGGTAGTGGATCCCAAGGAAAGGAGTTTGTAGAAAGTCTACGGGATGGCTTTTTGGAGCAGCTTGTGGTGGAGCCCACTAGGGAATAGGCAATTCTAGATTTAGTGATGTGTAATGAGGCAGATTTGATATGGGAGCTTAAGGTGAAGGAACCCTTAGGACCATATTATGATAAAATTTACCCTGAAATTTGAGAGGAGAAAGCTGGAATCAGATGTAACGGTATTACAGTTGAATAAAATCAAATACAGCGGCATGAGGGAGGAGCTGGCCAGAATTGACTGGGAGATGAACCTAGCAGGAAAGACAGTGGAACACCAATGGCAGGAGTTTCTGGGAGTAATTTGGGAGACACAGCAAAAATTCATCCCTAGGAAGAAGAAGCATACTGCAGGGAGGACGAGGCACCATGGCTGACAAGGGAAGTCAGGGAGAGCATGAAAGCTAAAGAGAAAGCATACAATGCGGCGAAGAGCAGTGGGAAACCAGGGGATTGGGAAGCCTGCAAAGACCAATAGAGGGCAATTAAAAAAGAAATGAGGGAGGAGATTAAATATGAGGGTAAACTAGCCAGTAATGTAGAAGAAGATTGCAAGAGTGTTTTTAGATATATAAAGGTTAAGAGAGAGGAAAAAGTGGACATTGGGCTGCTGGAAAATGACACTGGAGAATTAGTAGTGGGGAACAAAGAAATGGCGGAGGAACTGAATAGGTACTTTACATCAGTCTTCACAGTGGAAGACACGAGTAACATTCCCAAAGTTCAAGAGAGTCGGGGGGCAGAGGTGAGTATGGTGGCCATTACCAAGGAGAAGGTGCTAGGAAAACTGAAAGGTCTGAAGGTGGAGAAATCACCTGGATCAGATGGATTACACCCCAGAGTTCTGAAGGAGATAGCTGAAGAGATAGTGGAGGCGTTAGTGGCGATCTTTCAGGAATCACTGGAGTCAGGGAGGTCCCAGAGGACTGCAAAATTGTTAATGTAACCCCCCTGTTTAAGAAGGTTGTGAGGCAAAAGACGAGAAATTACAGGCCGATTAGCCTGACTTCAGTCATTGGTAAGATTTTAGAGTCCATTATTAAGGATGAGATTTCAGAATACTTGGAAGTGCATGGTAAAATCGGGCAAAGTTAGCATGGTTTCATCACGGGGAGGTCATGCCTGACAAATCTGTTAGAATTCTTTGAGGAGGTAATGAGTAGGTTAGACAAAGGAGAGTCAATGGATGTTATCTACTTGGACTTCCAGAAGGCCTTTGACAAGGTGCCGCACAGGAGGCTGCTCAGTAAGATAAGAGCCCATGGTGTTAGAGGCAAGGTACTAGCATGGATAGAAGATTGGCTGTCTGGCAGGAGGGAGAGAGCGGGGATAAGGGGGTCCTACTCAGGATGGCGGCCGGTGACTAGTGGAGTTCCGCAGGGGTCAGTGTTGGGACCACAACTTTTCACTTTATACATTAATGATCTAGATGAAGGAACTGAGGGCATCCTGGCTAAGTTTGCAGATGATACAAAGATAGTTGGAGGGACATGTAGTATTGAGGAGGTGGGGAGGCTGCAGAAGAATTGGACAGGCTAGGAGAATGGGAAAAGAAGTGGCAGATGGTATACAATGTGGGGAAGTGTGGGGTCATGCACTTTGGTAGGAAGAATAGAGGCATAGACTATTTTCTAAATGGGGAGAGAATTCAGAAATCTGGAGTGCAAAGGGACTTGGGAGTCCTAGTCCAGGATTCTCTTAAGGTTAACTTGCAGGTTGAGTCGGTAGTTAGGTAGGCAAATGCATTGTTGGCATTTATTTCGAGAGAACTAGAATATAAAAGCAGGGATATGCTGCTGAGGCTTTATATGGCTCTGGTCAGACCACATTTAGAATATTGTGAGCAATTTTGGGCCCCATATCTCAGGAAGGATGTGTTGGCCCTGGAGAGGGTCCAGAGGAGGTTCACAAGAATGATCCCAGGAATGAAAGGCTTAACATATGAGTAACTTTGAGGACTCTGGGTCTATACTCGATGGAGTTTAGAAGGATGAGGGGGGATCTGATTGAAACTTACAGAATACTGAAAGGCCTGGATAGAGTGGACGTGGGGAGGATGTTTCCACTAGTAGGAGAGACTACGACATGAGGGCACAGCCTCAGAGTAAAGGGAAGACCTTTTTGAACAGAGATGAGGAGAAACATCTTTAGCCAGAGAGTGGTGAATCTATAGAATTCATTGCCACAGAAGGCTGTGGAGGCCAGGTCATTGAGTGCATTTAAGACTGAGATAGATAGGTTCTTGACTGGTAAGGGGATCAAAGGTTACGGGGAGAAGGCAGGAGAAAGGGGTTGAGAAACTTATCAGCCATGATTGAATGGCAGAGCAGACTCGATGGGCTGAATGGCCTAATTTCTGCTCCTATGTCTTATGGTCTTACAGATTCATCCTCCCCACCTGTTGATCATCTCTCACAATTCTAAATTATTGGCATGTCGTAAATATATGTGGTTCAAACAGAAGTTCATGCACGGACTTTAAAGATTCCCTGGCTCTCTGTTCACCTGCATCCACCTTGTGGATATTTTCTAAATCCAGATTCTATTTCCCTCTTCAATTTAATTTCATTCCGTTTAATAGATACGAGTGTGTTTAATTCAATGCTGATTGTTTTTTAGTTAGTTTCACTATGGAGTGTGTGTTAATGTCCTGATGATTTAAAATGTCTCATTCAATTTTCCACAATAATCACTCCATGTTGTTCTGTTGTCGAGTAGCTGGGCACGTCTGGGACCTGCTCTTCAGTGCAGGGTCACCATGCATTTCCACATGTTAATTACACCACACAGGACATATCACATCTGCACACTCACGCTGGATCCCAATACCATGCTGCATGTACCAACCTACGCAAGTCACTCTTGGTCTTTTAGGTGATCTTATCAAAATATCAGTGGGGTGTCTGCCTGAAGATCTTTGCTGATCTAAACCTGCCTGTTTCTGGAGTCTCGGATAGTGGCCAGACTATCAAATTCAGTTTCTTTTAAAATACAGAGGCAAGGACACAAATATCACCAAGAGAAATCTCTGTTTGCTGTTCTCATCTACACTTCCCTGACTTTAACTAGAATGTACATGTACATTAGATTGATTATTCCATTGAACTATACCCAGGTGAATTATTCCATTTCCCAACTGATGGTGTGATTTTCTTTATCTTTTATTCTAAATGTATCATTTCATGAATAACTATTCTATCTCATTCAGGAGCACTGGAGGAACTTTACTGTCCCATTTAATACTCACATAATATGGTGTTTGTAGATCAGAGACAGAAGTACAGATACTTGCAATCAGATTGTAGATCACTCCCTTACCTCCCGTTCCCAGACACTTTGTCCTGAATTATAACAAATGGGATGAAGCCAAATGTTTAAAAAGCAAAGTCTTTTGTTTAAATTGTCACCGTGCTGTCAGTGGAAAGGGTTAACTTCTCAGCTTGTTAGCAAAGGGGCTGAAGAAACATTCTCAAATGTGCACACTTGTGTCAACTTTATGTAACTTCATTTTCAGATCAAGGATGAACCAAACCCCATTTCAATCTTTGTTTTTCCAATTCTCTTGATATTTTTATCAGCTTTTTCAAAATGTTATTTTTTTCTTCTTCCTCCAGGCACCTTTCCAAATGACGGTAATAAAACTGAAGAAAAATAAAACTGAAAAAGTTCCCTTTCACAGGCAAAAGGAGCTTCAACCTTCTGAGACTGAAAAGAGTTAAAGAGGGTGGAGCTTCCCACAGCTTGTGAGCTCCGGAACACAATCTCAAGGCTGAAGCTTATCTTTAGGGAATCAAACTTTTCGATGCCTTTTACAATTGTACAAACTCATTGTGATTCATACTTAAAGGATTACTTTCACTCAGTCATTATAACCTTTCACTTTTCTCAGCACAGAAGCTGGCAGCATTTTAGATTCAATCCCAATTGTAAACTTCTCTTGTAGCTGGCGTATGGAGAAGATCATGTCCACTGTAGATCTGCCAGCACAGAAACCGCACTGTGCTTCTGGATACACTCGGTCTGCAAGTAGATGGAGTCTTTTAGGCCTGACCCTAGTGAAGGTCGTCCCTGTGATGCTGAGGAGTGAGATGTCCCTGCAGTTGTTGCAATCTCCTCTGTCACCTTTCATTTTGTATATTGTAATCATTCTTCAATCACACACATGTCCTGTGGAATGGATCCTACCTCCCCACAGAGAAGGAGGAGCTCATGAAGCTGTGACAGTCGATGGGACTTTCTGGGCTTGAGCAGTTCAGCTGGAATTCCATCCTTGCCGGGTGTCTTTCCGCTTGCTAAACAATTAATGGCCTTTTCGAGATCACGTGATGAGGGTTCCTCGTCCAACCCAATCATGACAGGAAGCTGCAGGAGGGAGTCAGAGACTGGGAGATGTCCTTCTCACAGGAGTGCAGCTCACAGCAGTTTCAACCCAATGGGACATCTGTTTACGTCTGTCAGTGAGAACTTCACCTCCATTTGGTGATGGTCAGACCAAGCGCCTTCCTGATCCCATCATACACACCACGTAGATTTCCATTGTCACAGGCAGTTTGGATTTCTTGACGTCGGCTGTTCCAGTGTTTATTTACATAGTATCTCCCTGTCTTTTAACAACTGTCTTAGCTACTTGCAAGTTACATAATGTTCTAGTTGTTGGGTTTATGTTGTAATCAGGCAGGCTTTGCTTTTTGCTTCAATGACAGATTCATCTCTGCTGAGTGGGTCTCAAACCAGTCTTTGTTGTGGGCTCCACCTTTCCCAAATGTTGCTGCTGCTGGGTCAGAAATGATTGAACTCAGCGCCTTCCAAGATTCAACAATATCAGTGTTGACTGCTGAAGCTTTTATCGATGTGCATGTAAAATATTTTACTGTTTTGCTTATGTTCCTTGATAAATTAATTTCATCATGGAGGTATCTCTGTGTGGAATGTACAAGTCAGTAAGAATTGTCAGCAAGGATTAATCAGCACTCTCTAACTGGAGATGTTAATCAGTGGAACCTCTCAGACACTGAATTGTAGTCTTTGCTCCAAAGGTCAGTTTAGGATTGAAGTAAAAATTCATAATTTTATTGTAATCTAGTTCTTGAATTAAGAGGAAAGATCACAGATGGTGCTTTTAAAAAGGGACACTGCAGCTCAGATAATCAGTGACAGATCCAGAAAATTAAACTCCAGCCAGTTATAGGGTTGTTAATATCAGCAGAATCAAAGCTAATACTATCTGACTATCAGTCCTGGATGTGACTAACAGCAGCTATAACAGCAAAATCCAATCCCTGCAGTCACTTGTGAATTCGCTGGTATGACAGCAGGTTGGCTGACTGAGTGAATCCCTTCCCACACACAGTGCAGGTGAATGGCCTCTCCCCAGTGTGAACTCGCTTGTGTACTTTAAGATTAAATGGAGACCTGAACCTCTTTCCACAGGAAGTGCAGCTGAATGGCTTCTCCCCAGTGTGAACTTGCTGGTGTGAACTTGCTGGTGTGACTTAAGGCTGGCTGACTGAGTGAATCCTTCGCACACACAGAGCAAGTGAATGGTTTCTCCCCAGTGTGAACTCGCTGGTGTGACTGAAGGCTGGCTGACTGAGTGAATCCCTTCGCACACACAGAGCAGATGAATGGTTTCTCCCCAGAGTGAACTCGCTGGTGTGCAGTGAGGTCGGAGGAATGCCTGAACTTCTTTCCACAGGAACTGCAGCTGAACAGCCTCTCCTCAGTGTGAATTTGCTGGTGTTTTACTAGGTTGGAGGGCACATTGAATCCCTTTCCACACACGGAGCAGGTGAATGGCCTCTCCCCAGTGTGAAATCGCTGGTGTCCACTCAGGTGGGATGAAGACCTGAACCTCTTACCACAGTAAGTGCAGCTGAAGGGCCTCTCCCCAGTGTGACCTCGCTGATGTGTCAGCAGAGTGGATGACTGAGTGAATCCCTTGCCACACACGGAGCAGGTGAACGGCTTCTCTCCAGTGTGAATACGTTGATGGCTTCTCAGCAGAGATGGATAATTGAATCCTTTCCCACAGTCCCCACATTTCCACGGTTTCACCATGGTGTTGGCCCCAATGTAGGTGCGTCAATGAAATTCCAGCTGGGATGGATAACTGAATAGCTTCACACCATTCTCACATTTTCTCATCCACACACAGAACACGTGTACAGTTTCTCCCCACTGTGAATGGTGCAATGTTTCTTCAGGCTGTGTAACTGGTTAAAGCTCTTTCCGCAGTGAGTTCACTGGAACACTGTCAGTCGGGTGTGTGTGTGTCTCGGTGCTTTCCCAGTCACACTGATGTTTGAAATCTTTTCCCATAGAAAGAACAGACAAACATTTCCCCTTCCACATTCAAAGGTCAATTCTATTCAGGTCTTGATGAATCGAGTGACTCAGTCAGATGTTGATGTGATGCTTGGTTTGCTTTTCCAATCTACAAATCTTAATATTTGATGATGTTTAGCATCTGAAAATCCTTCCCTTCTAAGACCCTGTAAAAGGAGTTAATAAAAGTCATCACTGTCAGTCCAGCGTGGAAATTAGTAATTGACAATTCCACTTGCTACAGAATATTTCTTCCTCTCATCTCCCCTCCCCCATCCCAAACTGTAAATCACAGTCCCACACACACTCTCCTTCCTGTGATGAGAAATCCAAACCAAGAGATCCAATCTTCACCATTTCTTTCCTCTCCCAGTTTTCTCTCTCCCTCTGCTCTGGCTGGGTTCAGTTCTACAGCCCTGCTGTAAAAGGAATTGGAAAAGGAGACTGTTAAGTTCAAGATTAGAAATTGAGAAGAGACAAACATTTCTCTTGGTTTGAGTTTGCTGTGTGTAAATTCTCCCCTTCTAACCCCCTGTAAAAGGAGTTTCCAAAATCCATCCCTGTCAGTCTAGGATAGAAAGGCACAACATTCTCTTCTCCTGCTGCCTGGACCAGGATGACCGCGCATGTGCCCTGCAGCACATTGCCCCCTATAAAGATGGCGGCCGTTACCCCGGGCCTGGCGAAGGGAGAAATCCAGACTTTTTCACCCGTTCTCTGCAAATACAGGACCGGTACCTTGTTACTTGGGATCTGCTGTCTGCACTGTATCTTTATGAAGCCTCCCTGCCCACTCCGCTGGCTCCATTCCTCCTCACACACACACTAACTCTGTTAGTTTGCTCCACTCAACATTCTCACAACCGCGATGAGCAGCTACAGGCACAGCCCAGCACTGCACATGCTCATGAAACAGACAGTAATGTGCATGTGCAGGGAGCTGTTTTGAGGATAGGGCACATTCTTCTCCCATTTGAATGCTGGGCGGTCCAGCCGCCATTGAAAGCCCTTTTCTTTTGCACAGCAAGTTATGGTTTGTGATCCGATGATGACTGGATGCCAGAGTCAAGATATAACATTATTTATCAATTGATATAACAAACAAAGTGCATGGGTTTCTGCTATAGTTCTGTCCTGGGTGCAAATAGCAGAACAATCCTCTACAGTTCAGTGTGAACTCTCTGGAGTCTTAGTCCGCAGTGCGAACCAAATATTTCTTCCCGTAAATAGAACTTTTAAACTTAGTTTTTGTTAGTAAAGGACGAACATATGAACATACGAACAAGCAGTAGGAGCAAGGAGAAGGGGTATATGCCCCCTTGAGCCTGTTCTACCTTTTAATAAGATCATGGCTGATCTGGCATTCACCTCAAATCTGCATCCCACTTCCCGCCAATAATATATCACCCCACCTTGCTCATCAAGAATCTATCCACCTCTGACTTAAAAATATTCAAAGATTCTGCTTCCACCACACTTTCAGGAAGAGAGTTCCAAAGAATCACGATCCTCTGAAAGAGAAAAATTCACCTCTTCTCCATTTTAAAGAGGTGATCTCTTATTTTTAAACAGTCAGAGAACGACCAGACTTTAGCACGGGGCCAGTGGAAAGTTCAGTTAACATGATTGTCAAGCAGTGATGAAGTGAATTTTCAATTCATGTGCACCTTGTTTGTGCATTTTCCAGATTAAAACTTGAATTGAATCCATCGTTCTCCATCATAAGAGCATTCAAGGTGGAAAGCCATAAATACTCGGACACTCAGGGAATCAATGGATATGGAGGTAGGGTGAAAGTAGACTGGAGCTGGAAAATCATTCAATGGTGGAGCAGGTTCAATCATTGGTCTATCAATCAATGGTCTATCCCTGCTCCAATTTCTTGTGTTCTTTTGAACATGACTATGAATCACTGTGATCCTTTAAAAGCGGAGGCTGGTGGGGGAAAAGTGAGGGGGAGAGCAACCCAATCATGGTTCTGGAAGTGATAAATAAATGAAACTGGCGATAAGGAGAGCTTTGAGATTGGATGGGTAGGTGCTGCTGGAGGGAAAGATCGAGTGTGTACATACGGCGGTGCATGGCACTGAGTGTGGATCTCAAAGTGAGGTGAGAACAGCAGTGCGAGGAGCATTCTATGTCCCGGAGATACCTGTCTTCCTGGGTGGATTCAAAACATGAGGGATGCAACTTCAATTGAATCCACACGGGGTAAGTCAGAGACAGAGACAGTCACTAAGGAAGGAGCCATGATAGGGTCTCCCTTGTCCTCACTTTTCACCCCACCAGCCTCCACATTCAGAGGATCATCCTCCATCACTTCTGCCAACTCCAGCATGATGCCACTACCAAACACATCTTCCCCTCACCAACCCCATCAGCATTCCATAGGGACTACTCTGGGACACCCTGGTCAACTCCTCCATCACTCCTAACACCTCATCCCCTTTTCAAGGCACCTTCGCATGCAATCGTGAAAGGTGCAACACCAGCACCTTTATCATCTCCTTTCTCACTGTCCAAGGGGCCAAATACTCCTCTTCAGAGAAGCAGCACTTCACTTGCACTTCCCTCAATTTAGTCTACTGCATTTTCTGCTCCCAATGTGGTTTCCTCTACATTGGAGAGACCAAACGCAGACTGGGTGACTGCTTTGAGGAACACCTTTGGTCTGTCCGCAATCATGACACAGACCTCCCTGTTGCTTTCCAATTCAACACACCACCCTGCTCTCATGCCCACATGCCCGTCCTTGGCCTGCTGCAATGTTCCATTGAATCTCAACGCAAACTGGAAGAACGGCACCTCCTCTTCCGATTAGGCACTTTACAGCCTTCTGGATTTAACATCGAGTTCAACAACTTCATGGCATCTACTCTCTCCTCTATCCTCCTCCCTTTTTCACCCATTTAAAAAAAATTATTTTATTTTTTATCGACTTATTGTCATTTTTATTCATTTATTCATGTTTTATTCCCTTTTACATCGTCTTTCATTTTGTCCATGACATCTTTGTCAATCTCTCCTTAGCCCCACCTCACGCTGGCCCTCGATCCAGCTTCACCTGCTCCACCCCTGCAACCACCTTAAAACAGTATACATTTTGTCACATTTCTACTTCTCTTTAGCTCTGAAGAAGGGTCAAACAGACTCAAAGTATTAACTGTGTTTCTCACTCCACAGATGATGTCAGACCAGCTGAGATTTTCCAGCATTTTCTGTTTTTATCTCTGAATTACTAGTCTAGTGACAATATCACTATTGCATTGGCTCCCCCTCTTGTGGTAAACTAATTTCTAATGAGAGTTCCTGAATTATGGGGAAGGATCAGAGACAGCGGTTCTTAAAGGGACACTGCAGCCCTGAGAACACAACCAGCAAATGATCCAGAATATTAAACTCCAGCCCAGTAACAGGGATTTTTAACATCAGCAGAAACAAACCCCAACTGTCAGAATGAACATGGTTCAGCCCTGGATGTGGTTAACAAAGAACAAAGAAAAGTACAGCACAGGAACAGGCCCTTTGGCCCTCCAAGCCTGTGCCAATCATATTGCCCATCAACTAAAACATTTTGCACTTCCGGGGTCCGTATCCCTCTATTCCCATTCTATTCATGTATTTGTCAAGCTGCCTCTTAAACATCACTATCGTACCTGTTTCCACCACCTCCTCTGGCAGCGAATTCCAGACGCAGCAGTAATAACAGCAGAATCCAACTTCTGTAGTCACTTGTGAACCCGCTGGTGTCTCAGCAAGTTGGATGACTGAGTGAATTCCTTCCCACACTTGGAGCAGGTGAAAGGCCTCTCCCCAGTGTGAAGTCGCTGGTGTACAATGAGGCAGAATAAAGACCTGAATCTCTTTCCACAAGAAGTACAGCTGAACAGCCTCTCCCCAGTGTGAATTCACTGGTGTGTTAGCAGGTCAGATGACCGAGTGAAACCCTTCCCACACTCGGAGCAAGTGAATGGAATTAGAGAGGGAGAAGGAAGGAAGGAAACCCTAGGAGGTTTGGAGAAACCACCTTCATGATCACTCATTAAACTCCACACAGTAAGTTTTAGACACAAGGTTAACGTCAGCTATTCTGTACGGTCGGTCAGGGGGTTTCAGACAAATGTTTTGTCACGAGTAATGACTGAAGTGAATGATCAAACATCTTGTTATCTCCAGTTGCACAAATTTGGTTGAGCAGATACAGAAAGAATTGTGCAAATCTCTATTTGGATTTCAGCACCACCCCCACCACGTCCCCGAGACTATTTCCCTAAACCCACCACCCACCCAGTCCCCCCACTCCCCCCCGAGACTATTTCCCTAAACCCACCACCCACCCAGCCCCCCCACTCCCCCCCGAGACTATTTCCCTAAACCCACCAGCCACCCAGCCCCCCCACTCCCCCCCGAGACTATTTCCCTAAACCCACCACCCACCCAGCCCCCCCACTCCCCCCCGAGACTATTTCCCTAAACCCACCACCCACCCAGCCCCCCCACTCCCCACCGAGACTATGTCCCTAAAACCACCACCCACCCGCCACCCCACGCCCCCCCCGAGACTATGTCCCTAAACCCACCACCCACCCGCCCCCCCACGCCCCCCCCGAGACTATGTCCCTAAACCCACCACCCACCCGCCCCCCCCACTCCCCCCCGAGACTATGTCCCTAAACCCACCACCCACCCGCCCCCCCCACTCCCCCCCGAGACTATGTCCCTAAACCCACCACCCACCCGCCCCCCCCACTCCCCCCCGAGACTATGTCCCTAAACCCACCACCCACCCGCCCCCCCCACTCCCCCCCGAGACTATGTCCCTAAACCCACCACCCACCCGCCCCCCCCCACTCCCCCCCGAGACTATGTCCCTAAACCCACCACCCACCCGCCCCCCCCACTCCCCCCCGAGACTATGTCCCTAAACCCACCACCCACCCGCCCCCACCACTCCCCCCCGAGACTATGTCCCTAAACCCACCACCCACCCGCCCCCCCCACTCCCCCCCGAGACTATGTCCCTAAACCCACCACCCACCCGCCCCCCCCACTCCCCCCCGAGACTGTGTCCCTAAACCCACCACCCACCCGCCCCCCCCACTCCCCCCCCGAGACTGTGTCCCTAAACCCACCACCCACCCACCCCGCCCCCACTCCCCCCCGAGACTGTGTCCCTAAACCCACCACCCACCCACCCCGCCCCCACTCCCCCCCGAGACTGTGTCCCCAAACCCACCAAACAACTACGCCCCCACCCACTCCCCCCCGAGACTGTGTCCCCAAACCCACCACCCACCCAGCCCCCACCCACTCCCCCCCGAGACTGTGTCCCCAAACCCACCAAACAACTACGCCCCCACCCACTCCCCCCCGAGACTGTGTCCCCAAACCCACCACCCACCCAGCCCCCACCCACTCCCCCCCGAGACTATGTCCCCAAACCCACCAAACAACTACGCCCCCACCCACTCCCCCCCGAGACTATGTCCCCAAACCCACCACCCACCCAGCCCCCACCCACTCCCCCCCGAGACTATGTCCCCAAACCAACCACCCACCCAGCCCCCACCCACTCCCAGCCGAGACTATGTCCCCAAACCCACCAAACAACTACCCCCCCCACCCACTCCCCCCCGAGACTATGTCCCCAAACCCACCACCCACCCAGCCCCCACCCACTCCCCCCCGAGACTATGTCCCCAAACCCTCCACCCACCCAGCCCCCACCCACTCCCCCCCGAGACTATGTCCCCAAACCCACCACCCACCCACCCCCCACCCACTCCCCCCCGAGACTATGTCCCCAAACCCACCACCCACCCAGCCCCCACCCACTCCCCCCCGAGACTATGTCCCCAAACCCACCACCCACCCAGCCCCCACCCACTCCCCCCCGAGACTATGTCCCCAAACCCACCACCCACCCAGCCCCCACCCACTCCCCCCCGAGACTATGTCCCCAAACCCACCAAAGGACTACGCCCCCACCCACTCCCCCCCGAGACTATGTCCCTAAACCCACCACCCACCCACCCACCCCCACTCCCCCCGAGACTATGTCCCCAAACCCACCAAACAACTACGCCCCCACCCACTCCCCCCCGAGACTATGTCCCCAAACCCACCAAACAACTACGCCCCCACCCACTCCCCCCGAGACTATGTCCCCAAACCCACCAAACAACTACGCCCCCACCCAGTCCCCCCCGAGACTATGTCCCCAAACCCACCACCCACCCAACCCCCAGTCCCCCCCGAGACTGTGTCCCCAAACCCACGACCCACCCACCCCGCCCCCACTCCCCCCCGAGACTGTGTCCCCAAACCCACCAAACAACTACGCCCCCACCCACTCCCCCCCGAGACTGTGTCCCCAAACCCACCACCCACCCAGCCCCCACCCACTCCCCCCCGAGACTGTGTCCCCAAACCCACCAAACAACTACGCCCCCACCCACTCCCCCCCGAGACTATGTCCCCAAACCCACCACCCACCCAGCCCCCACCCACTCCCCCCCGAGACTATGTCCCCAAAACAACCACCCACCCAGCCCCCACCCACTCCCAGCCGAGACTATGTCCCCAAACCCACCAAACAACTACCCCCCCACCCACTCCCCCCCGAGACTATGTCCCCAAACCCTCCACCCACCCAGCCCCCCACCCACTCCCCCCCGAGACTATGTCCCCAAACCCTCCACCCACCCAGCCCCCACCCACTCCCCCCCGAGACTATGTCCCCAAACCCTCCACCCACCCAGCCCCCACCCACTCCCCCCCGAGACTATGTCCCCAAACCCACCACCCACCCACCCCCCACCCACTCCCCCCCGAGACTATGTCCCCAAACCCACCACCCACCCACCCCCCACCCACTCCCCCCCGAGACTATGTCCCCAAACCCACCACCCACCCACCCCCCACCCACTCCCCCCCGAGACTATGTCCCCAAACCCACCACCCACCCACCCCCCACCCACTCCCCCCCGAGACTATGTCCCCAAACCCACCACCCACCCACCCCCCACCCACTCCCCCCCGAGACTATGTCCCCAAACCCACCACCCACCCAGCCCCCACCCACTCCCCCCGAGACTATGTCCCCAAACCCACCACCCACCCAGCCCCCACCCACTCCCCCCGAGACTATGTCCCCAAACCCACCACCCACCCAGCCCCCACCCACTCCCCCCGAGACTATGTCCCCAAACCCACCACCCACCCAGCCCCCACCCACTCCCCCCGAGACTATGTCCCTAAACCCACCACCCACCCACCCACCCCACTCCCCCCGAGACTATGTCCCTAAACCCACCACCCACCCACCCACCCCACTCCCCCCGAGACTATGTCCCTAAACCCACCACCCACCCACCCACCCCACTCCCCCCGAGACTATGTCCCTAAACCCACCACCCACCCACCCACCCCACTCCCCCCGAGACTATGTCCCTAAACCCACCACCCACCCACCCACCCCACTCCCCCCGAGACTATGTCCCTAAACCCACCACCCACCCACCCACCCCACTCCCCCCGAGACTATGTCCCTAAACCCACCACCCACCCACCCACCCCACTCCCCCCGAGACTATGTCCCTAAACCCACCACCCACCCACCCACCCCACTCCCCCCGAGACTATGTCCCTAAACCCACCACCCACCCACCCACCCCACTCCCCCCGAGACTATGTCCCTAAACCCACCACCCACCCACCCACCCCACTCCCCCCGAGACTATGTCCCTAAACCCACCACCCACCCACCCACCCCACTCCCCCCGAGACTATGTCCCTAAACCCACCACCCACCCACCCACCCCACTCCCCCCGAGACTATGTCCCTAAACCCACCACCCACCCACCCACCCCACTCCCCCCGAGACTATGTCCCTAAACCCACCACCCACCCACCCACCCCACTCCCCCCGAGACTATGTCCCTAAACCCACCACCCACCCACCCACCCCACTCCCCCCGAGACTATGTCCCTAAACCCACCACCCACCCACCCACCCCACTCCCCCCGAGACTATGTCCCTAAACCCACCACCCACCCACCCACCCCACTCCCCCCGAGACTATGTCCCTAAACCCACCACCCACCCACCCACCCCACTCCCCCCGAGACTATGTCCCTAAACCCACCACCCACCCACCCACCCCACCTCCCCCCGAGACTATGTCCCTAAACCCACCACCCACCCACCCACCCCACTCCCCCCGAGACTATGTCCCTAAACCCACCACCCACCCACCCACCCCACTCCCCCCGAGACTATGTCCCTAAACCCACCACCCACCCACCCACCCCACTCCCCCCGAGACTATGTCCCTAAACCCACCACCCACCCACCCACCCCACTCCCCCCGAGACTATGTCCCTAAACCCACCACCCACCCACCCACCCCACTCCCCCCGAGACTATGTCCCTAAACCCACCACCCACCCACCCACCCCACTCCCCCCGAGACTATGTCCCTAAACCCACCACCCACCCACCCACCCCACTCCCCCCGAGACTATGTCCCTAAACCCACCACCCACCCACCCACCCCACTCCCCCCGAGACTATGTCCCTAAACCCACCACCCACCCACCCACCCCACTCCCCCCGAGACTATGTCCCTAAACCCACCACCCACCCACCCACCCCACTCCCCCCGAGACTATGTCCCTAAACCCACCACCCACCCACCCACCCCACTCCCCCCGAGACTATGTCCCTAAACCCACCACCCACCCACCCACCCCACTCCCCCCGAGACTATGTCCCTAAACCCACCACCCACCCACCCACCCCACTCCCCCCGAGACTATGTCCCTAAACCCACCACCCACCCACCCCACCCCACTCCCCCCGAGACTATGTCCCTAAACCCACCACCCACCCACCCACCCCCACTCCCCCCGAGACTATGTCCCTAAACCCACCACCCACCCACCCACCCCACTCCCCCCGAGACTATGTCCCTAAACCCACCACCCACCCACCCACCCCACTCCCCCCGAGACTATGTCCCTAAACCCACCACCCACCCACCCACCCCACTCCCCCCGAGACTATGTCCCTAAACCCACCACCCACCCACCCACCCCACTCCCCCCGAGACTATGTCCCTAAACCCACCACCCACCCACCCACCCCACTCCCCCCGAGACTATGTCCCTAAACCCACCACCCACCCACCCACCCCACTCCCCCCGAGACTATGTCCCTAAACCCACCACCCACCCACCCACCCCCACTCCCCCCGAGACTATGTCCCTAAACCCACCACCCACCCACCCACCCCACTCCCCCCGAGACTATGTCCCTAAACCCACCACCCACCCACCCACCCCACTCCCCCCGAGACTATGTCCCTAAACCCACCACCCACCCACCCACCCCACTCCCCCCGAGACTATGTCCCTAAACCCACCACCCACCCACCCACCCCCCACTACCCCCCGAGACTATGTCCCTAAACCCACCACCCACCCACCCAACCCCACTACCCCCCGAGACTATGTCCCTAAACCCATCACCCACCCTACCCTCCCACTCCCCCCGAGACTATGTCCCTAAACCCACCTCCCACCCCACCCCTCCACTCCCCCCCGAGACTAAGTCCCTAAACCCACCTCCCACCCACCCCCTCCACTCCCCCCCGAGACTATGACTCTAAACACATCACCCACCTTTCCCCCCATTCCCACCGAGACTATGTCCCTAAACCCACCACCCAACCACCCCCCCCACTTCCCCCCGAGACTGTGTCACTAAACCCATCACCCACCCACCCCCCCACTCCCCCCCGAGACTATGTCCTAAACCCACCACCCAACTACGCCCTCCCACTCCCCCCCAAGAATGTGTCCCTAAACCCACCACCCACCCAACCCCCACTCCCCGCCGAGACTGTGTCCCAAACCCACGTCCCACCCACCCCACTCCTCCACTCCCCCCCGAGACTATGTCCCTAAACCCACCACCCACCCACCCCCCTCCACTACCCCCTGAGACTATGTCCCTAAATCCACCACCCACCCACCCCCCCCAATCCCCCCCGAGACTATGTCCCTAAACCCACCACCCACCCCCCACACTACCCCACGAGTCTATGTCCCTAAACTCACCACCCTCCAACCCCCCCACTCCCCCCAGAGACTATGTCCCTAAACCCACCACCCACCCACCCCACCCCCACTCCCCCCGAGACTATGTCCCTAAACCCACCACCCACCCACCCACCCCACTCCGCCCCGAGACTATGTCCCTAAACCCACCACCCACCCACCCCACCCCTACACTCCACCCGGAGACTATGTCCCTAAACCCACCGCCCGCCCACCCCACCCCCACTCCCCCCGGAGACTATGTCCCTGAACCCTCAACCCACCCACTCCTCCCCTCCACTCCACCCCAAGACTATGTCCCTAAACCCACCACCCACCCCCCCCCACTCGCCCCCGAGACTATGTACCTAAACCCACCACCCACCCAACCCCCCCCACACCCTCCCGAGACTATGTCCATAAACCCACCACCCACCCAACCCCCCACTACTCCGCCCCGAAACTATGTCCCTAAACCCACCACTCACCCACCCCCACCCACTCCCAGCCGAGACTATGTCCCTAAACCCACCACCCACCCACACCCCCCACTCCCCCCGAGACTATGTCCCTAAACCCACCACCCACCCATCCCCCCAATCCCCCCCGAGACTATGTCACTAAACCCGTCACCCCACCCACACCCCCCAGTCCCCCCAGAGACTATGTCCCTAAACCCACCGCCCACCCACCCCCACCACTCCCATCCGAGACTATGTCCCTAAACCCACCACCCAACTACGCCACCCCCACTCCCCCCCGAGACTATGTCCCTAAATCCACCACCCACCCACCCCCCCACTCACCCCCGTGACTATGTCCCAAACCCACCTCCCACCCACAGCACCCCCTCTCCCCCGAGACTGTGTCCCTAAACCCACCACTCACCCACCCCCCCACTCCCCCCGAGACTATGTCCCTAAACCCACCACCCACCCACCCCCACCACTCCCCCCCCGAGACTATGTCCCTAAACCCACCACCCACCCACCCCCCCCACTCTCCCCCGAGACTATGTCCCTAAACCCACCACCCACCCACGCCCCACTCTCCCCCGAGACTATGTCCCTAAACCCACCACCCACCCACCCCCCACTCTCCCCCGAGACTATGTCCCTAAACCCACCACCCACCCACCCCCCACTCTCCCCCGAGACTATGTCCCTAAACCCACCACCCACCCACCCACACCCCACTCCCCCCGAGACTATGTCCCTAAACCCACCACCCATCCACCCCCCACACTACCCCCCGAGACTATGTCCCTTAACCCACCACCCTCCCACCCCCCCACTCCCCCCGAGACTATGTCCCTAAACCCCCCACCCTCCCACCCCCTCACTCCCCCCCGAGACTATGTCCCTAAACCCACCACCCTCCCACCCCCCCTCTCTCCCCGATACTATGTCCCTAAACCCACCACCCTCCCACCACCCCACTCCTCCTGAGACTATGTCCCTAAACCCACAACCCACACACCTCCCCACTCCCCGCCGAGACTATGTCCCTAAACCCACCTGCCACCCACCCACCCCACACTCCCCCGAGACTATTTCCCAAAAAGGGACATCTGACCCCCCTCCCCCCCCGAGACTATGTCCCAAAAAGGGACATCTGACCCCCCCCAAACCCCTCCCGATACTATGTGCCAAAAAGGAACATCTGACCCCCCCCACTCCCCCCGAGACAATGTTCCAAAAAGGGACATCTGACCCAACCCATCCCGAGACTATGTCCCAAAAAGGGACATCTGAACCCCCCACCCCCCCCCACACCCCCCGAGAATATGTCCTAAAAAGGGACATCTGACCCCCCCCCAACACCCGAGACTGTCCCAAAAAAGGGACATCTGAACCCACCCCCCGAGCCTATGTCCCAAAAAGGGACATCTGACACCACCCCCACACCCCACGAGACCATGTCCCAAAAAGACACATCTCACCCCCCTCCCCCCCCCAACTCCCTCCCGAGACTATGTCCCAGAAAGGGACATCTGGCCCAACCCCCCCACCACCCCCGAGACTATGTCCCAAAAAGTGACATCTGAATTCCCCCCCCGAGACTATCCCCCAAAAAGGGACATCTGACCCCCACCCCCCCGCCCCCCCGAGACTATGTCCCAAAAAGGGACATCTGATCCCCCCCACACCCCCCCAAGACTATGTCCCAAAAAGGGACATCTGACGCCCCCCACCCCCCTGAGATTATGTCCCAAAAAGGTACATCTCAACCCCCTCCCCCCCAAAACCCTCCCAAGACAATGTCCCAAAAAGGGACATCTGACCCTCCAGCCCCGCCCCCGAGACTATGTCCCAAAAAGGGACATCAGACCCCCCCCCCTCCCCCCCGAGACTATGTCCCAAAAAGGGACATCTGACCCACCCCCACGCCCCCCCAAGACTATGTCCCAAAAAGGAACATCTGAACACCCCCACACCCCCCAAGACAATGTCCCAAAAAGGGACATCTGACGCCCCCCACCCCCCCCGAGACTATGTCCCAAAAAGGTACATCTCAACCCCCCTCCCCCCCAAAACCCTCCCGAGACTATGTCCCAAAAAGGGACATCTGAACCCCCCACCCCTCCCCCAAGATTATGTCCCAAAAAGGGGACATCTGACCCCCCCCACACCTCCCGAGACTATGTCCCAAAAAGAGATATCTGACCCACCCACCACCCCCCCCGAGACCATGTCCCAAAAAGGCATTTGTGACCCCACCCACCCCCAACCCCACCCGAGACTATGTCCCAAAAAGGGACATCTGACCCCCCCAAACACCGAGACTATGTCCCAAAAGGGGACATCTGACCACCCAACCCCAACCCCCCCCAGAGACTATGTCCCAAAAAGGGACATCAGACCCCCCAACCCCCCCGAGAATATGTCCCAAAAAGGGACATCTCACCCCACCACCCCCCTGAGACTATGTCCTAAAAAAGGGACATCTGACACCACCCCCACCCACCCCGAGACAATGCCCCAAAAAGGGACATATGACCCCCCCCCACCCATCCCCCCGAGACTGTCCCAAAAAGGGACATCTGACCCCACCCACCCCCCCCGAGACTATGTCCCAAAAAGGGACATCTGACCCCCGCCACCCCCCCCGAGACTATGTCCCAAAAAGGGACATCTGCCCACACCCACCTCCCCCGAGACTATGTCCCAATAAGGGACATCTCACCCTCCCCACCCCCCCCACGAGACTATGTCCCAAAAAGGGACATCTGACCCCCCCACCCCCCGAGACTATGTCCCAAAAAGGGACTTCTGACCACCCCACCACCCCCCCGAGACTATGTCCCAAAAAGGGACATCTGACACAACCCCCACCCCCCCACGAGACTATGTCCCAAAAAGGGACATCTGACCCCCACCACCCCTCCCCGAGACTATGTCCCAAAAAGGGACATCTGACCCCCCCCCCACACCCCCCCCAAAAACTATGTCCCAAAAAGGGACATCTGACCCCCCGCCACCCCCACCGAGAATATGTCCCAAACAGGGAAATCTGACCCCCCCCTAGACTATGTCCCGAAAAGGGAAATCTGAACCCCCCCACCACCCCATCCACCCCCCCCCGAGACTATGTCCCAAAAAGGGACATCTGACCCCCCCCACACACCCCGAGACTATGTCCAAAAAAGGGGACATCTGACCCCCCCCACCCCACCCGAGACAATGTCCCAAAAAGGGACATCTCACCCCCCCCACCCGCCCCCTGAGACTATGTCCCAAAAAGGGACATCTGACCCATTCCCCACCCCCACACGAGACTATGTCCCAAAAAGGGACATCTGAACCCCTCCCACCACCCCCCCGAGACTATGTCCCAAAAAGGGACATCTGACCCCCCCCACCCACCTCCAAGACTATGTCCCATAATGAGATATCTGACCACCCCCCACCCCCCCCCCGAGATTATGTCACAAAAAGGGACATCTGACCCCCCCGACACCCCCCGAGACTATGTCCCAAAGAGGGACATATGACCCTCCCCCAAGACTATGTCCCAAAAAGGGACATCTGACCCCCCCCCCACCCCCCCCCCACACCCCCCCCAAGTAAATGTCCCAAAAAGCGACATCTGACCCACCCCCATACCCCCGAGACTATGTCCCCAAAAAGGGACATCTGACGCCCACCCCACCCCCCCCGAGACTATGTCCCAAAAAGGGACATCTGACCCACCCCCCCACCCCCCCGAAACTATGTCCCAAAAAGGGACATCTGACCCCCCCCCGAGACTGTCCCAAAAAGGGACATCTGACCCACACCCCACACCCCCCCCGAGACTATGTCCCAAAAAGGGACATCTGACACATCCCCCACCCCCCCACGAGACTATGTCCCAAAAAGGGACATCTGAACCCCCCCCCACCACCCCCCCAAGACTATGTCCCAAAAAGGGACATCTGACCCCCCCCCACCCCCCCCGAGACTATGTCCCAAAAAGGGACATCTGATCCCCCCGCCACCCCCACCGAGAATATGTCCCAAAAAGGGACATCTGACCCCCCCCCAGACTATGTCCCGAAAAGGGAAATCTGACCCCCCCCCACCACCCCATCCACCCCCCCCGAGACTATGTCCCAAAAAGGGACATCTGACCCCCCCCCACACCCCCCGAGACTATGTCCCAAAAAGGGACATCTAACCCCCCCCACCCCACCCCGAGACAATGTCCCAATAAGGGACATCTCACCCCCCCCACCCACCCCCCGAGACTATGTCCCAAAAAGGGACATCTGACCCACCCCCCACCCCCACACGAGACTATGTCCCAAAAAGGGACATCTGAACACCCCCCCACCACCCCCCCCGAGACTATGTCCCAAAAAGGGACATCTAACCCCCCCCACCCCACCCGAGACAATGTCCCAAAAAGGGACATCTCACCCCCCCACCCACCCCCCGAGACTATGTCCCAAAAAGGGACATCTGACCCACCCCCCACCCCCACACGAGACTATGTCCCAAAAAGGGACATCTGAACACCCCCCCACCACCCCCCCCGAGACTATGTCCCAAAAAGGGACATCTAACCCCCCCCACCCCACCCGAGACAATGTCCCAAAAAGGGACATCTCACCCCCCCCACCCACCCCCCCGAGACTATGTCCCAAAAAGGGACATCTGACCCCCCCCACCCCCCCCCCCAAGACTATGTCCGATAATGAGACATCTGACCACCCCCCACCCCCCCCGAGACTATGTACCAAAAAGGGACATCTGACCCCTCCGACACTCCCCGAGGCTATGTCCCAAAGAGGGACATATGACCCACCGCCAAGACTATGTCCCAAAAAGGGACATCTAACACCCACCCCAACCCCCCCGAGACTATGTCCCAAAAAGGGACATCTGACTCCCCTCCACCCCCCCGAGACTATGTCCCAAAATGGGGCATCTGACACCCCCCACCCCACCCGAGACTATGTCCCAAAAAGGGATATTTGACCCCCCCCACCCCCCCCTAGACTATGTCCCAAAAAGGGACATCTGACCCACCCCCCCACCCCCCCGAGACTATGTCTCAAAACGGGACATCTGACCCCCCCCCCCACCCACCCCGATACTATGTCCCAAAAAGGGACATCTGACACGCCCCCACCCACCCCGAGACTATGTCCCAAAAAGGCACATCTGACCACCCCCCCCACCCACCCCCCCGAGACTATGTCCCAAAAAGGGACATCTGACCAGCCCCCACCCCCCCCGAGACTATGTCCCAAAAAGGGACATCTGACCCCCACCACACCACCCCGAGACTATGTCCCAAAAAGGGACATATGACACCCCCACCCCCCCCCACCCCCCCCGAGACTATGTCCCAAAGAGGGACATCTGAAACCCCCCCAACCCCCCGAAACTATGTCCCAAAAAGGGACATCTGACCCCCCGCCCCACCACCCCCCCCGAGACTATGTCCCAAAAAGGGACATCTGAACCCCCCCACCCCCCCCCGAGACTATGTCCCTAAACCCACAACCCAACCACCCCCCACACTACCCCCTGAGACTATGTCCCTAAACCCACCACACTCGCACCCACCCCACTCCCCCCGAGATTATGTCCCTAAACCCACCACCCTCCCACCCACCCCACTCCCCCCTGAGACTATGTCTCTAAACCCACCACCCACCCACCCACCCCGCTCCCCCTGAGACTATGTCCCTAAACCCACCACCCACCCACCCACCCCGCTCCCCCTGAGACTATGTCCCTAAACCCACCACCCACCCACCCACCCCCACTCCCCCCCGAGACTATGTCCCTAAACCCATCACACACCCAACCCTCCCACTCCCCCCGAGACTATCTCCCTAAACCCACCTCCCACCCCACCCCTCCACTCCCCCCTGAGACTATGTCCCTAAACCCACCACCCACCCACCCCCACCACTCCCCCCCGAGACTAAGTCCCTAAACCCACCACCCACCCACCACCCTCCGCAGTCCCCCCCGAGACTATGTCTCTAAACACATCACCCACCTTTCCCCCCATTCCCACCGAGACTATGTCCCTAAACCCACCACCCACCCACCCCCCCCACTCCCCCCCAAGACTGTGTCACTAAACCCATCACCCACCCACCCCCCCAGTCCCCCCAGAGACTGTGTCCCTAAACCCACCACCCACCCACCCCCCCCACTCCCCCCCGAGACTATGTCCTAAACCCACCACCCAACTACGCCCTCCCACTCCCCCCCCGAGAATGTGTCCCTAAACCCACCACCCACCCAACCCCCACTCCCCGCCGAGACTGTGTCCCAAACCCACGTCCCACCCACCCCACCCCTCCACTCCCCCCCGAGACTATGTCCCTAAACCCACCACCCACCCACCACCCTCCGCAGTCCCCCCCGAGACTATGTCTCTAAACACATCACCCACCTTTCCCCCCATTCCCACCGAGGACTATGTCCCTAAACCCACCACCCACCCACCCCCCCCACTCCCCCCCGAGACTGTGTCACTAAACCCATCACCCACCCACCCCCCCAGTCCCCCCAGAGACTGTGTCCCTAAACCCACCACCCACCCACCCCCCCACTCCCCCCCGAGACTATGTCCTAAACCCACCACCCAACTACGCCCTCCCCACTCCCCCCCGAGAATGTGTCCCTAAACCCACCACCCACCCAACCCCCACTCCCCGCCGAGACTGTGTCCCAAACCCACGTCCCACCCACCCCACCCCCTCCACTCCCCCCCGAGACTATGTCCCTAAACCCACCACCCACCCACCCCCCCAGTCCCCCCAGAGACTATGTCACTAAACGCACCACCCACCCACCACCCCCACTCCGCCCGAGACTATGTCTCTAAACCCATCACCCCACCCATCCCCCCATTCCCACCGAGACTATGTCCCTAAACCCACCGACCACTCACCCACCCCCCACTCCCCCCGAGACTATGTCCCTAAATCCACCATCCACCCACCCTTCCAATCCCCCCCGAGACTATGTCCCTAAACCCACCACCCACCCACCACCCTCCGCAGTCCCCCCCGAGACTATGTCTCTAAACACATCACCCACCTTTCCCCCCATTCCCACCGAGACTATGTCCCTAAACCCACCACCCACCCCACCACACCCACTCCCCACCGAGACTGTGTCTCTAAACCCACCACCCACCCACCCACCCCGCTCCCCCCGAGACTATGTCCCTAAACCCACCACCCACCCACCCACCCCCCACTCCCCCCCGAGACTATGTCCCTAAACCCATCACCCACCCAACCCTCCCACTCCCCCCGAGACTATCTCCCTAAACCCACCTCCCACCCCACCCCTCCACTCCCCCCCGAGACTATGTCCCTAAACCCACCACCCACCCCACCCCTCCACTCCCCCCCGAGACTAAGTCCCTAAACCCACCACCCACCCACCCCCCCCACTCCCCCCCGAGACTGTGTCACTAAACCCATCACCCACCCACCCCCCCCAGAGACTGTGTCCCTAAACCCACCACCCACCCACCCCCCCACTCCCCCCCGAGACTATGTCCTAAACACACCACCCAACTACGCCCTCCCACTCCCCCCCGAGAATGTGTCCCTAAACCCACCACCCACCCAACCCCCACTCCCCGCCGAGACTGTGTCCCAAACCCACGTCCCACCCACCCCACCCCTCCACTCCCCCCCGAGACTATGTCCCTAAACCCACCACCCACCCACCCCCCCCACTCCCCCCCGAGACTGTGTCACTAAACCCATCACCCACCCAACCCCCCAGTCCCCCCCCGAGACTGTGTCCCTAAACCCACCAACCACCCACCCCCCCACTCCCCCCCGAGACTATGTCCTAAACCCACCACCCAACTACGCCCTCACCACTCCCCCCCGAGAATGTGTCCCTAAACCCACCACCCACCCAACCCCCACTCCCCGCCGAGACTATGTCCCTAAACCCACCACCCAACCAACCCCCACTCCCCGCCGAGACTATGTCCCTAAACCCACCACCCACCCACCACCCTCCGCAGTCCCCCCCGAGACTATGTCTCTAAACACATCACCCACCTTTCCCCCCATTCCCACCGAGACTATGTCCCTAAACCCACCACCCACCCACCCACCCCCACTCCCCCCCGAGACTGTGTCACTAAACCCATCACCCAACTACGCCCTCCCACTCCCCCCCCGAGAATGTGTCCCTAAACTAACCACCCACCCAACCCCCACTCCCCGCCGAGACTGTGTCCCTAAACCCACCACCCACCCACCCAACCCCCACTCCCCGCCGAGGACTATGTCCCTAAACCCACCGCCCACCCACCCCACCCCAACTCCCCCCCGAGACTATGTCCCTAAACCCACCGCCCACCCACGCCACCCCCACTCCCCGCCGAGACTATGTCCCTAAACCCACCGCCCACCCACCACCCTCCGCAGTCCCCCCCGAGACTGTGTCACTAAACCCATCACCCACCCACCCCCCCAGTCACCCCCGAGACTGTGTCCCTAAAACCACCACCCTCCCATCCCCACACTCCCCCCCGAGACTATGTCCTAAACCCACCACCCAACTAAGCCCTCCCACTCCCCCCCGAGAATGTGTCCCTAAACCCACCACCCACCCAACCCCCACTCCCCGCCGAGACTATGTCCCTAAACCCACCACCCACCCACCACCCTCCGCAGTCCCCCCCGAGACTATGTCTCTAAACACATCACCCACCTTTCCCCCCATTCCCACCGATACTATGTCCCTAAACCCACCACCCACCCACCCCCCCCCACTCCCCCCCGAGACTGTGTCACTAAACCCATCACCCACCAACCCCCCCCAGTCCCCCCCGAGACTGTGTCCCTAAAACCACCACCCACCCACCCCCCCACTCCCCCCCGAGACTATGTCCTAAACCCACCACCCAGCCACCCCCCCCCACTCTCCCCCGAGACTATGTCTCTAAACCCACCACCCAGCCACCCCCCCACTCCCCCCCGAGACTATGTCCCTAAACCCACCACCCAGCCACCCCCCCCACTCCCCCCCGAGACTATGTCCTAAACCCACCACCCAACTACGCCCTCCCACTCCCCCCCGAGAATGTGTCCCTAAACCCACCACCCACCCAACCCCCACTCCCCGCCGAGACTATGTCCCTAAACCCACCACCCACCCACCCAACCCCCACTCCCCGCCGAGACTATGTCCCTAAACCCAACACCCACCCACCCAACCCCCACTCCCCGCCGAGACTATGTCCCTAAACCCAACGCCCACCCACCCCACCCCCACTCCCCGCCGAGACTATGTCCCTAAACCCACCGCCCACCCACCCCACCCCCACTCCCCCCGAGACTATGTCCCTAAACCCACCACCCACCCAACCCCCACTCCCCGCCGAGACTGTGTCCCTAAACCCACCACCCACCCCACCCCCACTCCCCCCGAGACTATGTCCCTAAAGCCACCGCCCACCCACCCCACCCCCACTCCCCCCGAGACGATGTCCCTAAAGCCACCGCCCACCCACCCCACCCCCACTCCCCCCGAGACGATGTCCCTAAAGCCACCGCCCGCCCACCCCCACCCCCACTCCCCCCGAGACGATGTCCCTAAACCCACCACCCGCCCACCCCACCCCCACTCCCCCCGAGACGATGTCCCTAAACCCACCGCCCGCCCAGCCCACCCCCACTCCCCCCGAGACTATGTCCCTAAACCCACCGACCGCCCCAGCCCACCCCCACTCCCCCCGAGACTATGTCCCTAAACCCACCGCCCGCCCACCCCACCCCCACTCCCCCCGAGACTATGTCCCTAAACCCACCGCCCGCCCACCCCACCCCCACTCCCCCCGAGACTATGTCCCTAAACCCACCGCCCGCCCACCCCACCCCCCACTCCCCCCGAGACTATGTCCCTAAACCCACCGCCCGCCCACCCCACCCCCCACTCCCCCCGAGACTATGTCCCTAAACCCACCGCCCGCCCACCCCACCCCCCACTCCCCCCGAGACTATGTCCCTAAACCCACCGCCCACCCACCCCACCCCCACTCCCCCGAGACTATGTCCCTAAACCCACGTCCCACCCACCCCACCCCCACTCCCCCCCCGAGACTATGTCCCTAAACCCACCCACCCGCCCACCCCACCCCCACTCCCCCCCCGAGACTATGTCCCTAAACCCACCACCCGCCCACCCCACCCCCTCTCCCCCCGAGACTATGTCCCTAAACCCACCACCCGCCCACCCCACCCCCTCTCCCCCCGAGACTATGTCCCTAAACCCACCACCCCGCCCACCCCACCCCCACTCCCCCCGAGACTATGTCCCTAAACCCACCACCCGCCCACCCCACCCCCACTCCCCCCGAGACTATGTCCCTAAACCCACCACCCGCCCACCCCACCCCCACTCCCCCCGAGACTATGTCCCTAAACCACCCACCCACCCATCCCCCCACTCCGCCCCGAGACTATGTCCCTAAACCACCCACCCACCCACCCCCCCACTCCGCCCCGAGACTATGTCCCTAAACCACCCACCCACCCCCCCACTCCGCCCCGAGACTATGACCCTAAACCAACCACCCACCCACCCCCCCACTCCGCCCCGAGACTATGTCCCTAAACCCACCACCCACCCACCCCCCCACTCCGCCCCGAGACTATGTCCCTAAACCCACCACCCACCCACCCCCACCCCTACACTCCCCCCGGAGACTATGTCCCTAAACCCACAACCCACCCACTCCTCCCCTCCACTCCACCCCGAGACTATGTCACTAAACCCACCACCCACCCCCCCACACTCGCCCCCGAGACTATGTATCTAAACCCACCACCCACCCAACCCCCCCCACACCCTCCCGAGACTATGTCCATAAATCCACCACCCACCCAACCCCCCCTACTCCCCCCCAAAACTATGTCCCTAAACCCACCACCCACCCACCCCCCACCCACTTCCAGCCGAGACTATGTCCCTAAACCCACCACCCACCCACACCCCCCACTCCCCCCGAGACTATGTCCCTAAACCCACCACCCACCCACCCCCGCAATCCCCCCCGAGACTATGTCACTAAACCCGTCACCCACCCATACCCCCCAGTCCCCCCAGAGACTATGTCCCTAAACCCGCAACGCACACAGCGCCACCCAGTCCCCCCAGAGACTATGTCCCTAAACCCACCACCCATCCACCCCCCACACTACCCCCCGTGCCTATGTCCCTTAACCCACCACCCTCCCACCCCCCCCACTCCCCCCCGAGACTATGTCCCTAAACCCACCACCCTCCCACCCCCTCACTCCCCCCCGAGACTATGTCCCTAAACCCACCACCCTCCCACCCCCCCCTCTCTCCCCGATACTATGTCCCTAAACCCACCACCCTCCCACCACCCCACTCCTCCCGAGACTATGTCCCTAAACCCACAACCCACACACCTCCCCACTCCCCGCCGAGACTATGTCCCTAAACCCACCTGCCACCCACCCACCCCACACTCCCCCCGAGACTATTTCCCAAAAAGGGACATCTGACCCCCCCTCCCCCCCCGAGACTATGTCCCAAAAAGGGACATCTGACCCCCCCCAAACCCCTCCCGATACTATGTGCCAAAAAGGAACATCTGACCCCCCCCACTCCCCCCGAGACAATGTTCCAAAAAGGGACATCTGACCCAACCCATCCCGAGACTATGTCCCAAAAAGGGACATCTGAACCCCCCGCCCCACCCCCCCCGAGACTATTTCCCAAAAAGTACATCTGACACCCCCGACACCACCGAGACTATGTCCCAAAAATGGACATCTGAACACCCCCCCATCCCCCCCCGAGACTTTGTCCCAAAAAGGGACATCTGACCCCCCCCCACCCCCCCCGAGACTATGTCCCAAAAAGGGACATCTGACCACCCCCCACACCCCCCGAGACTATGTCCCAAAAAAGGACCTCTGACCACCCCCCACACCCCCCGAGACTATATCCCAAAAAGGGATATCTGACCCCCCCCCCACCCCCCAGAGACTATGTCCCAAAAAGGGACATCTGACCCCCCCCCCACACCCCCCCCGAGACTATGTCCCAAAAAGGGACATCTGACCCCCCCCCCCACCCCCCCCGAGACTATGTCCCAAAAAGGGACATCTGACCCCTCCCACCCCCTCCGAGACTATGTCCCAAAAAGGGACATCTGACTCCCACCCCCACACCCCCCCCCCCAGAGTATGTCCCAAAAAGGGACATCTGACACCCCCCGAGACTTTATCCCAATAAGGGACATCTGACCCCCCCATCACCCCCCCGAGACTAAGTCCCAAAAAGGGACATCTGACCGCCCCCACCCCCCCCGAGACTATGTCCCAAAAAGGGACATCTGACCCACCCCCACCCACCCCGAGACAATGTCCAAAAAAGGGACATCTGACCCCCCTCAACCCCCCCCCGAGACTATGTCCCAAAAAGAGACATCTGACTCCCCCCCCCACTCCCCCGAGACTATGTCCCAAAAAGGGACATCTGACCCCGCCCCACCCACCCCCCGAGACTCTGTCACAAAAAGGGACATCTGACCACCCCCCCCACCCCCTCCGAGACTATGTCCCAAAAAGGGACATCTGACCCCCCCCCATCCTCCCCCCAGGACTATGTCCCAAAATGTGACATCTGACCACCCCCCACCCGCCCCGAGACTATGTCCCAAAAAGGGACATCTGACCATCCCCCACCCCCCCCCGAGACTATGTCCCAAAAAGGGACATCTGACCCCGCCCCACCCACCCCCCGAGACTCTGTCACAAAAAGGGACATCTGACCACCCCACCACCACCCCCCCCGAGACTATGTCCCAAAAAGGGACATCTGACCCCCCCCACACCCCACCCGGGACTATGTCCCAAAAAGGGACATCTGACCCACCCCACCCCCCCCGAGACTATGTCCCAAAAAGGGATATCTGAACCCCCCCCAACCTGCCCCGAGAGTATTTCCCAAAAAGGGACATCTGAAACCCCCCCCACTCCCCCGAGACAAAGTCCCAAAAAGGGACATCTGACCCCCCCCCCCACACCTACCGAGACTATGTCCCAAAAAGGGACATCTGACCCCCCCCCACCCCCCCGAGACTATGTCCCAAAAAGGGACATCTGACCCCTCCCACCCCCTCCGAGACTATGTCCCAAAAAGGGACATCTGACTCCCACCCCCACACCCCCCCCGAGAGTATGTCCCAAAAAGGGACATCTGACCCCCCCCCGAGACTATATCCCAAAAAGGGACATCTGACCCCCCTCAACCCCCCCCGAGACTATGTCCCAAAAAGGGGACATCTGACTCCTCCCCCACTCGCCCGAGACTATGTCCCAAAAAGGGACATCTGACCCCCCCCCACCCACCCCCCTCCCGAGACTATGTCCCAAAAAGGGACATCTGAACCCCCCCCACCCCCCCGAGATTATGACCCAAAAAGCGACATCTGACACCCCCCCCCGCCCCGAGACTATGTCCCAAAAAGGGACATCTGACCCCACCCCCACCCCCCCCGAGACTATGTCCCAAAAAGGGACATCTGACCCCCCCCCCACCCCCCCCCGAGACTATGTCCCAAAAAGGGACATCTGAAACCCCCCCACCCCCCCCGAGACTATGTCCCAAAAGGCACATCTGACACACCCCGCCACCCCCCCCCCGAGACTATGTCCCAAAAAGGGACATCTGACCCCCCCCACCCCCCCCGAGACTATGTCCCAAAAAGGGACATCTGACCCCCCCCCACCCCCCCCCGAGACTATGTCCCAAAAAGGGACATCTGACACCCCCCCCAACCCCCCCCCCGAGACTATGTCCCAAAAAGAGACATCTGACCCCCCCCCACACCCCCCCGAGACCATGTCCCAAAAAGGGACATCTGACCCAACCCCCAACCAACCAACCCCGAGACTATGTCCCAAAAAGGGACATCTGAACCCCCCCCACCCCCCGCGAGACTATGTCCCAAAAAGCGACATCTGAACCCCCCCCACCAAACCCCGAGACTATGTCCGAAAAAGGGACAACTGACCCCCCCCCCCACAACCCCCCCCGAGACTATGTCCCAAAAAGGGACATCTGACCCCCCCCCACCCCCCCCGAGACTATGTCCCAAAAAGGGACATCTGACAGCCCCCCCCCACCCCCCCCCAGACTATGTCCCAAAAAGGGACATCTGACCCACACCCACCACCCCCCAACCCCCCCGAGACTATGTCCCAAA
Organism: Isurus oxyrinchus; assembly: GCA_026770705.1. NCBI lineage: Eukaryota > Metazoa > Chordata > Chondrichthyes > Lamniformes > Lamnidae > Isurus > Isurus oxyrinchus. Next base: position 75,795,499 of record JANJGN010000020.1, on the reverse strand, counting down.
AAGCGACATCTGACGCCCCTCCCAACCCCCCAGCCGAGACTATGTCCCAAAAAGGGACATCTGACCCCCCCCCACCCCCTCCCCCCGAGACTATGTCCCTAAACCCACCACCCGCCCACCCCACCCCCACTCCCCCCGAGACTATGTCCCTAAACCACCCACCCACCCACCCCCCCCACTCCGCCCCGAGACTATGTCCCTAAACCACCCACCCACCCACCCCCCCACTCCGCCCCGAGACTATGTCCCTAAACCACCCACCCACCCACCCCCCCACTCCGCCCCGAGACTATGTCCCTAAACCACCCACCCACCCACCCCCCCACTCCGCCCCGAGACTATGTCCCTAAACCACCCACCCACCCACCCCCCCCACTCCGCCCCGAGACTATGTCCCTAAACCACCCACCCACCCCCCCACTCCGCCCCGAGACTATGACCCTAAACCAACCACCCACCCACCCCCCCACTCCGCCCCGAGACTATGTCCCTAAACCCACCACCCACCCACCCCACCCCTACACTCCCCCCGGAGACTATGTCCCTAAACCCACAACCCACCCACTCCTCCCCTCCACTCCACCCCGAGACTATGTCACTAAACCCACCACCCACCCCCCCACACTCGCCCCCGAGACTATGTATCTAAACCCACCACCCACCCAACCCCCCCCACACCCTCCCGAGACTATGTCCATAAATCCACCACCCACCCAACCCCCCCCTACTCCCCCCCAAAACTATGTCCCTAAACCCACCACCCACCCACCCCCCACCCACTTCCAGCCGAGACTATGTCCCTAAACCCACCACCCACCCACACCCCCCACTCCCCCCGAGACTATGTCCCTAAACCCACCACCCACCCACCCCCGCAATCCCCCCCGAGACTATGTCACTAAACCCGTCACCCACCCATACCCCCCAGTCCCCCCAGAGACTATGTCCCTAAACCCGCAACGCACACAGCGCCACCCAGTCCCCCCAGAGACTATGTCCCTAAACCCACCACCCATCCACCCCCCACACTACCCCCCGTGCCTATGTCCCTTAACCCACCACCCTCCCACCCCCCCCCCACTCCCCCCCGAGACTATGTCCCTAAACCCACCACCCTCCCACCCCCTCACTCCCCCCCGAGACTATGTCCCTAAACCCACCACCCTCCCACCCCCCCCTCTCTCCCCGATACTATGTCCCTAAACCCACCACCCTCCCACCACCCCACTCCTCCCGAGACTATGTCCCTAAACCCACAACCCACACACCTCCCCACTCCCCGCCGAGACTATGTCCCTAAACCCACCTGCCACCCACCCACCCCACACTCCCCCCGAGACTATGTCCCAAAAAGGGACATCTGACCCCCCCCCACCCCCCCCCCGAGACTATGTCCCAAAAAGGGACATCTGACCCCCCCCAAACCCCTCCCGATACTATGTGCCAAAAAGGAACATCTGACCCCCCCCTCTCCCCCCGAGACAATGTTCCAAAAAGGGACATCTGACAAGACCCATCCCGAGACTATGTCCCAAAAAGGGACATCTGAACCCCCCACCCCCCCCCCAGAGACTCTGTCCCAAAAAGGGACATCAGACCCGCCCCACACCCCCGAGAATATGTCAAAAAAGGGACATCTGACCCCCCACAACCCCCGAGACTGTCACAAAAAAGGGA